>BPTQ01000009.1:299765982-300489768 GCA_019973895.1 Chrysanthemum seticuspe | reverse complement strand
CAAACGTTTCTACACACTTCGAAATTCGTCGGTTGTTAGTTAAGTACTTCGACCTGGTGAACTATCTGGAGGTTACGAGTGAGGTCCTTTGATGCTAGTTACCCACTATTCCAAGAAATCCAAAACACTAGACTTCTTCGGTGTACCTTTCAAGAATTTCTTCCAATAGAACCTTCCAGGTAAACTCTACGGATGACAATAACATGGGCCTCTAGGTTGACGACAAGGTGGTTCTCTACTTGTTTGGTTGTAACGATGACAACGTCTAGATTTACGATGTCTTGAAGATGTGATACTTCGACTACTTGAACGTTACCTTATGTAGGAGAATCCTAATGGTTTGGGTTAAGAAGCATCACAACTACGAGTTTTCTGACGTGTTTTTTACACCCTAGTATAAGCAGAAGAATACCTTCCTAGACATGAGTTAGTCCTCCTAAACCTTAGGTTTTAAATGAACCGAACACTTGTGAAGTACTAACTTGGACCTCTCTGTAATCTCAGGATAGTAGTAGCTAAAAGTCTGTAGTAGTTACTAAACCTATTTGTGTTGTAGTAGTACGGTTCTTAACGTCACTTATGATTCAAGGACTCATCAGAACCAGGACTTTCCCTCTTCATACAGTAAAAAGAGGCAGTTCGTTTCTTATACGTAGTAAGATGAATACCTAACAACATGCTAATGAACTTCGGAGTACTTTTCCTTCAACTAGCCCTTTCCTAAGAGGCACGAGTTTAACGTTTTGTCAGTGTAGGCCTATTAGTTGTTGAACGGAACATACGAGTTGTCTTAATAGGGAGAGTTGTTCGTTGAGTTGGTTGACGAAGTTTGTGTGGAAGTGCCGTTGTTGGAGTTGTTTTAGTTAACCAAGGTATGTCGTTGTTACGAGTTCGTATACAGTCACTTCGCTGAGTTGTTATTCCTACCCACAGCATTAAACCCTTGACCACCGCCCATCTGACGACCATAATCACGATTCTGAACTTCAACACGTCCATTGTTCACAACAGCTTGAGTCCGTGTGTTAGATGAGGAACGAATACGATTGTTGGATTTGTTGGTGTAACGGCCAAAAGCATTAGCAATCATCATAAATCCTTGTTGCAATGCTTCGAATGGATCGATTTCCTCAGTCGCTTCACTGACATATGCTTGAGCATTGTTGCTGTATGGAACCAATTGATTTTGTTGAGGTTGTTGCCGTGAAGGTGTGTTTGAAGCAGTTGGTTGAGTTGCTTGTTGAGAGGGATAATTCTGTTGAGCATACAAGGCAAGTTGTTGATTATCCGGATGTGACTGTTTTGCAATTTGAGCACGGAGAATCCTTTCCCGATCAACTTCCTTTTCATGAGGCTTCAAGTAATCGTACAACAATCCATAAGTAGAATGATGCATATTCTTTGCTTGACGGAGAAAAATGACATACTTCTCCCTTTCAGGACCAAGACTACTCAGGAACTTAGTATTCACTGCAATTCTTGGCATGATGATGTTGTGTTTATCCAAATCATTGATGATGTCTGAAAATCGATGATGATAGGACTCTAATGTCTCTCCAGGTTCAATCATGAAGTGTTCACAAGCCAAGTAAATTTTGGATTCCAAATCCTCCTGATTGAGTACAGATCCTTCCATAAGAAGACGAATATGATCCCACATTTTTTGTGCAGTCTTTTGAGCATCAACACTACGAAGAATTGGGTTTGGTAATCCTAAGAGGATGTATTCCATTGCAAGTTCATCAGCTTCATAGTGTAGAAGTTCTGTAGCATTTAGATCTGCAACAGTAGCAATGTTGGTTTGTTCATCTCTTGGTGGAACAGCAGTTGGATCTCCGGGTACAATAACAGTAGGCATCTCAAATGGACCTTCCAAGATAACCTTCTTTAAGAACTTTCCATGTGGCTTCTTCAGATCACAAAACCTAAAGAACCTTATCACCCATTGATCGTAGTTTCCTGGAGTGAGCATTGGAGGTCTATCAAGTGGTCCAGCTTCATGAATTGATTGTTGGCTGCTTAAAGCTTCACACATCTTTGCAAACCAAGTGGGTTCCTTCATAGTGTTCCTTGATGGATGTTGATTGAAATCGTTTGTGTAGGGTTGAACTTGAAGACTTGGCGGTGTTTGAACCATTTGTGGTGGTGGAATTGCACCAATTTGTGGAGTATGTTGCTGATTAAATTGTTGTTGATAAATAGCTTGTTGTTGATTCCATTGCTGATGTTGTGGAGTTAATTGTTGTTGTTGTTGATGATTATAAGTGTGAGGGAAATAGTTAGAGTATGGTGGTTGAGACATGTTGATAAACTTGTGTAGTAAAAATGGATCTTTGTAGTCGAATGAACCTTTGTTGATGAAGTGTCCTTAGGCGTAGAAAAGACAAGAAACCAAGTAGTAGTTATGCGTAAAAACACCAAAAGTTACGCGTAACAATAAGGAGTTACGCATAGGTTTTAGCTTACGCGTAAGTAGAAAAACCACTAAAGTTATGCGTAGACAAAAGTTAGGCGTAGAAAGTTAGGCGTAGGATTACCTTATGCGTAGACCTAAGTTTACGCGTAAAGTGAATCTTATGCGTAGGATTTCTACGCGTAAGCTTATGCTTATGCGTAAGTTTAGGGTTTTTGCCCAAATGATCTTTTACACTATCACAGTGCAAAAGATATCCAAAGTCGACGTATTTTCAGACTTATCCAAGTAAGAAAACACGGAATAAACCACGAAAATGAAGATCACACCAAGGATAATCTTACGCGTAATTTTAGGGTTTCAATACGCGTAGGATTACTCGTAAGTTTGATTTTGCCCAAATGTATTTCTAAACCAGATTTTTGTTATGGAATAGCTTCAATAGTACCAAAAGAACACAAAAGTGTGAAACTTGATGTACCAAAACGGCTAAACGGGTTACGCGTAGAACGACACCCAAGAACAAAAACACGTTCAAAAACAACTATCCACGCATAAAGTTTGAAACTTTTTGCCAAAAATACGTATTTTAACACCTTAAGACATTGAAAGTACAAGAATCTTGGATTAAAAAGTGTAAAAAACAAGTTTTTAAGCGAACCAAAGTATCAAGGTGCGTTTTAGGCGTAGGACCGAAACCCACTTCAAAAACAAACACGATTCACCCAACTAGTAGGCGATTGATACCACTGTTAGGTCACTAGTTTTACAAACACAAGTAATATAGAAAGGAGATGAGGCGATTGAACAAGTATCAAACACACACACACAATAATGTAAACGGTTATGCGTAAGGCATATGTGAAAGAAAAGAACTTGAACAACCAACCCTCAAATGAGGGTTTACAAGAGTATTTATAGGAGGGAAGCTAGGGCAACACTCCTAGTTCCCATCCTTTCTTATATGGGCTTGGGCCTAAGCTTATGGGCCTTCTACATAAGCTAGACCTTAAACAAACATAAAGGCCATAATAAAGCTACCTATTACATATGAAATATAAATACTTGAAATACTGTTTAGGAGTGATTCCAACAACCGTCCTATGATCCGCCAGAGCCGGAGGGATCTACCCAAGGACACCACCAATAGTTAGAATTAGAAGTCCTTAGGTATGATTATAAAAAGGAGAAAATGAGAATCGGAGAAAGAAGGAGTTGAAGGATTAAAAAGAAAAGTAAAGAAAAGGGTGAAAATAAATAGCCCTCCAGATTATTCAACTTAGGGCAGACACCGGGTTCAATTCATATGCTACTGGTTGTCACTTGATGACACCGGTATTGAAGATCAAAGTCGTCATGGACCCAGTGACGCATGCACTAAACCTTCTTAGCCACTCAAGTTTCTCTCAACAGAAGCTTGTTTCATTCTCACAGGGAACCCTACATAAACTATCGGCTTTCTCTTAGAGATTGTTGGTATTGAAGCAAGGAGACCCTCTCCCTAGTCTCCGCTCAGGAAAACCAAAGCACACTATTGAGTCTAGAGCCACGAGATTCATCAAAAGATCTCTTAAGTACACTTGACATTTCATCACTTGTCGTTCAACAATAAGGACGCAAGTGATACATTATCGAGTCCTTCACAGATCTTAGCAATCTGTCGAGAACATTTATGAGAGGTTCACACATGTGATCCTCAGTGATTGAATGGAAACTCCTGCCAGGGTCAACATCAAACAGCCCTGACAGCAGGTCACTTCGGTAACTCCCCGTGGATTACGCTTAGTATGTCTCAAACGGTCTACAGTCGTGGGGTGATGCTTCGGTGTACCTCAGCGACTCATCTGAACTGTAGGTGTACTTCGGTACAGCGCGTTATCTCACTTGTGGGACTCCAGTTCAGGAACAGCCTTTGTAAGAATTAGAGTTGTGTTTTCACACTATGCTGTTAACACTCTCGAAGTTCAAACTTGTAAGCGCTGGATTATTTCTAACCCATGTTTTATGTTTTCTTCTTATGGATGCTTGCGGGTGGAAAAGATCGTGCAGATTCTCCACATGCTCATACCTACAACATCACTAATTGAAGTTCTCTTAAAAGGCAACACAAAGTCAGAATGATTCTTCGTCAATGTCAAAGAATCTACGAAGTTTAAAGACTAAGAGAACTACATCAGTACTGAAATCCAACGCTAAAGAGCGTGTGAGCATGTTGGAGAAAGACGTGGAGACACTGGAGCAACGAAGCGGACCTGATGCAGACAACTACAACATACTATCACTTCCATCACAAAGAACAAAGATCAAAGAATAAAGAAAAATGATGACGTCAAAGCAGAATACTTCAAAGGAAACAATTTCCCTACACTGGGGAGATTGTTCGAATCAAGGCACTTCTTCTCACAAGAAATAAGAATATCAGAAGACGTCAAAGCTACTATTACATCAGCACCTACAACGTTTTCATCATCAATAACTAACACTTAGGGAGAGATTGTTGGAATCACTCCTAAACTATAATTCAAGTGTTAGTAATTAATATGTAATAGCTAGCTTAATTATGGCTTTTATGTTAGTAATCAAGGCTAGGCTTATGTAGAAAGCCCATGAGCCTATGCCAAGCCCAATAAGGAAAGGATGGGAACTTGGTGTGTTGCCCTAGTTCCCTCCTATAAATACCTCATGTAAACCATCCTTAGATGGTTGGTTGTTCACTTACTTTCACTCTCTACGCATAAACTTTCTCTATTTCTATTCGTGTGTGTTTGTATTTGTTCAACCGATCTCTCTTATCTATATTTCTTCATATTGATGCTTGTGTTCCAAATATGGGAACCTAACATATTAAAATTTTGCAAATCGATATTTTGTTCAACAAAAATTCATTTGTGCATCCAACGTTTTTTAAGTATCTACATTAAAATTTCAATAGATATAGGAAACGATGCATGTGATGTTTCTAAACTGAGAGTTTAAACTAGAATCCAAGCTTCCAATGTAGTTGAATGGTAGGACAATCTAAAAGTAAATTGCTCAAACAAGAATATATGGTGTTTCATTGGGTTTGGTTCTTTGCGGCTACAAATCTCGTTTGGCGAACCTGAAATTTATTTTTACTACATAAACACTTTTTTGTATGAAATTGATAAACCATTTGGTTAAAAACACAAATCAATTGCACTTACAGAGTTGCAACCAAGTCCAATTTGACATAGATTAATTGACCAACTACATTGTTTTGTCATGTTTTGTTTCATTAAATTGGAGATACTTGCATTTTTTTTCTGCTGTAAAATCTTTCATTTGTTTCATTTTGAAAATTTTCAACTTTTGAAAAGCAAAATTTTATTGAAACTACAAAACCAAAATTACAAATACAAACATCTAGGCGGTGTTTATTTCTTTCCTAACAACATTTACTTGTGGTTTAGGTCAATAAATAGCGACGTATATTCTCCGATGTACCATATAAGTTCGTGAACTTAAACTTGTATCACTTTTGTTATGATCTTTCAAATTTTGTTTCAATATGCAAACACAATACTTCTTTACTTGGAACAATTCCATAAAATCCAACAAATGCGTGAATTTTATAAAGTGATAGAAGATAATTAATATTTGATTACAGATATAATGATGTAATGTCGCTTGCTAGAACACTCGTATGGTGACTGTTACGAGAAATTGTTTCAAGCTTGCTATCCCACATAGATCAAAGAACACATATATTGCTTACTTATATACTCTCATGTGTATGTATTGTCAAATAAGTATTAGTATTGTGTTATTTGGACTATCATGTTGATGTATACGAAACTAGCATATGTCAATATAATTCATACACGTATTTTATTTTTTATACATCACTTAAATTCTATCATTTCGAAGGTTTATGGGCATGTATTTAAGAGTAATTTTTCTCAATTTTCAATGTTTATGGGCATGTAGTGTAAAGTGTATACTCATCAATTAATGTAACAAGTGTTCTAGTTTATGTTAGTAACATGATCAAATTTTCTCATTTGAAGTTTTATCAGTATGGTGTAGAGTTAAAAAAATCCAACAAATTCGTGAAATTTTAACAAGAGATAGAAGATAATTAATATTCAATTACGGATATGCATTACCCCAACTATGTCCGGTAAACAACATACTGACTTCCCTTAAGTCGATACTTAAACAGTTAAACATAAGAAATGAACATAACAACAGAACCACCTAGTATCTTACAGCCAATTTTGATAAAAAAAAACATTTCATTTCTCGATTTTTAGCAATAGTTGTACAAAAGTGGTGACATAACTGGCCGGGGTCCAATACAAGAGTCGGATCAAAGGGAAACCAAGATTATTAATTATGCATGGAATTGCAGACGACTAGGCACGATTCAAGTCCAATTCCCAAGTTTAGCATGTTACAGCCCATGGCCTCAAGACATTATTCTTACAGGCTCTCTATCCAACGAGTGATTCTAATGTTGCAAAAACCTTGAGTGTATTAGAACAATTGCACCAAGCTTTAAATATATATTATTAGTGTTCCTAACTATTTCTAGTAAGGATAAAAACACACTAAATGCCAAATTGCAATAGCCATAGTCAGTATCAAAAATCAAGGTAGAATACACACGACACCACAATGCAACTTACAACAAAGAAATAAGCAATGTTCAACAACCAATCTATTTCATCATCTTAAACACACATCCAATGTCAAGTTTCCATATCACCCTTTGAAGACCGCTCTACCAAATACCCCCCGGAGAAACAAAATCATGAACAAACTACAAGTAAGTTGTAACTTAAACGAGACAACAGCAAACAAAACTCATGAATTCAACTCTCATCAAATCAAACTTTATCACCACATCAAACTTAGGAACTACATACTCATTTGAGATCAATAAATAAACTAAAACATCATATTCTAGATAAAGTATATAGTTGACACTAGCAACAACAACCTTGAAAATCTCATAAACCTTTTTTACCTGTAACATTTCCGTAAACTCCAATAAATACATGAAATTTTAACACGTGGTTAGAAGATAACTAATATTTGATTACAAATATAAAGATGTAATATCTCTTGATAGAACAATCGTATGATTACTGTTATGAGAAATTGTTTCAAATTTGCTATCCCACATAGATCAAAGAACACATATATTGCTTAGTTATCTACTCTCATGTGTATTGATTGTTGAATTGGTATTAGTATTGTGTTGTTGGATATGCTAGGATAGCATGTTGCAACTTCTTAGTCCATTAATTCATACCCGTATTTAATTTTTTATACATCATTTAAATTTTCTTACTTTGAAGAATTATGAGCATGTATTGAAGAGCATTTTTTTTTCAATTTTCAAGGTTTATGAGCATGTATTGTGTTATACATCATTTAAATTTTCTTACTTTGAAGAATTATGAGCATGTATTGAAGAGCAATTTTTTTCAATTTTCAAGGTTTATGAGCATGTATTGTAAAGTGTGTACTCTTAATGTCTTACTTTGAAGAAGGGTAAATTGCATAAAAACGTACTTTACCTTGGGTTGATTCAAATTTAAGGTACTCAACTGTTTTTTTTAAGTTATCGAATTTAACTTTACGTGCAATGTTAGGTTTTTTGACTTTTTGAAGTAGGTTATCGGTCATAATTTTAGCCAAAATGACTTTTATATTTTCAATAATAATTATATATCACATTAATTAATCATTTCAGCGAAAGCAATAACGGGAAACCTCTTTTGAAAAATAGAAAAAACCTCAAAAAGCCATACATTGCACATAAAAATAACTCGGTACCTTAAATTAAGAAATAAAAAGTTGGATACCTAAAATTCAAAATGACTTAAAGTAGAATACTTTTTTATATGATTTGTCATTTGAAGAATTATGAGCATGTATTCAATAGAATAATTTTGGTCAACTTTCAAGGTTTATGAGCATGTATTGTAAAGTGTATACTCTTAATGTAATAAGTGTTTTAGTTTTATGTTAGTAACATTATCAATTTTTTTCATCAAGTATAGGGTAGGGTTAAAATAGAAAGACAAAAAAGCGGAAACATAATTAAAAATAAATCAAGATTCTCAAAAAATTCTAGACAATGGTGGATAAAATAAAATAGTGAAAAATGTTATTCTAAAAGTGCCTAGTTATGATGAAAAAAACGTTTGCGCATTAAAATTTTGTACATCGACATTTTGTGCATCAAACATATGTTTGTACATCTAACATTTTTTTAGTATCTGCATCAAAAATTCATTATGAACAATCTATACTAAATAAAAAAGAAAAACAGTCAAAGTGAAAAAGTGGAAAAGTGAAAAACAGTCAAATGAGAGAGAAAATTAGGGCTGAAAAATATTAATAGAAAAATTTACATTGAAATGGTAGACTCCTCTCTCTCTCTCTCTATCTACAGAGATATGAAACCCTAGCTTTTCTCAGCCGCAGCCCCTTTCCCCGCCACAACCGAGGTATGTTCTTCTTTCTAAAAGGGCTTTTCTTTTATGAGTTTAATTTTTTGTTCAAAGGTTTTGGTGATTTTGGTGTTTTGAGTTAATGGTAGAATCGCGTTTCGCAGTGTCTAAATTAAGATGCTTTTAGGAAGCAAAGTAGCGGAACTACGATTCCGGTTTGAAAGGGTATAAGCTTTATACAATTTTTGAGTTTTTAGCTTTTTGGTGATTTTCGTGTATTGAGTTAATTAATGTTTTGTTTTGCTGATTTAGGGGTTAGGTACGATTATGAGATGCGGTTTAGGATGCCAAGAGGCGTAGGATATTCGTAATTTGCCTTTAAAAAAAATAGGATGTGTTTTATTTTTTGGTTGGTTTATATGGTTTGCGATATATACTGTTTGCTACTTTGTGGAACAGGTGGAGTGGGAGGTTTGAAAGAAAAGATTGGTTTTCGTGGTTTGGATCGTCTTGCGGCTGCGAAAGATGCTTTAACTGAGAATGTGAGTTCGTCACCGATTTCATATGGTAGAAGTGAGTTTAAAAATGTTTCTTCGGAGAGTTCGAAGTCGAAAGAGAATGTTAGGGTTACGATTCACTTTCAGCCGTTCAGGTGAATTAGTATGTGTTTGTGTTTATTCCAAGTGAGATAAGGCAAGGGGAGGGGATAATGTCATATGCGGATGGGGAGGGATAATGGATATTGTCAAATATTATGTGATTCTAATGATGCTATATTTTTTATGTAATGATCCAGTTCAAGATAGGAAATATAGACCCGGAATAGACAATCTACTTGTGCTCCTAATTGGAGGAATCCCTATTGCCATGCCCACCATTTTTTCTGTAACAATGGCCATTAGATCTCATCGTTTAGCTCAGCAGGTTTGTTCCTTCATAGATATTTTCCAATATATCACCTTTCTTTGAAACCTTTGACATATATTTGCATATACTGTAGGGAGCCATTACAAAAAAAATGACGACCATTGAAGAAATAGCGGGAATGGACGTTCTTTGCAGTGACAAAACCAGAACGTTAACACTAAACAAGCTCACTGTCGATAAGGTTGAGGTTAGTTCATAAATGTGTCTAAATGGCAACTTGATTGGTAAAACAGTAGAGGTCGCTATTTTGACCGCATTTACCTATAAATGGGCCAACTTTGGTTATTTTTTATCTGATGGATCAAATGGATTGAGTATAAAATATTTGTTGCGAGGAACGGGCCACGATGGGTTGAACATGATGAAACTTAATGGATGTAATCACATTGACACATTAGTGATTCATTAATATTTTTAATAAAAATGTTTTCTTTAAACCCAACCAAACCCATATTTACTTGTATTAAAATTGCCATTTTGAACCTTTCCAAATTCCAACGCTCCTATTTTGCTACCTGAAATGATAGGGTAAGCATCTTGTAAGTTTGTTTACTACCTTGCGTTTAACTTTTTGTTTACTTAAATTCGAAGGTATTTGCTAAAGGAGTAGATGCAGATACCGTTGTTTTGATGTCAGCTCGAGCCTCCAGAACCGAAAACCAGGATGCCATTGATGCTGCTATAGTTGGTATGCTTGCTGATCCAAAAGAGGTAATCTTGTCAAGAACCAATTATACAGTAAAACAATGTGTCTCTTGTTTTGTAATTATTTGTATCTTTAAACATTTCTTGTTTGCATTCTAGGCATGTGCCCACATTCAAGAACTACATTTTTTACCATTCAATTCTACTGATAAGCGCACAACATTGACTTATCTGGACAATGAGGGTAAAATGCATAAAGCTAGCAAGGGTGCTCCCGAACAGGTACCGTGACATTCTATAGTCAATAAGAAAACTTGACTTTTTCCTTCCCTTTTTTGCCATTTGAAAATACTGAATTACTTATTTTTTATTTACTAGATTTTTAATCTTGCAAACAACAGATCAGATATTGAACGCCGAGTTCATCCTATTATAGACAAGTTTGCAGAAAGAGCCTTACGGTCACTTGATAGTGCCGATACTATACAAAGGGCTTTGGATCTAGGAGTAAATGTTTAAATGATAACAGGTACGTCAAGCAAATGCATATTTTGTAATTTTGAACTCAAATCAACTACTTGCCAACTTCGTGATTCATAAGATTCTTTATGGTTTTAAAGAAAACTATGATGATTTTATTAGACATTAAAATAAATTCTACAAGCCCGAAAACGTTGTTAAATACTTAAATATGTAATAAAAACCGTATTGATTTCTGATGTGTTATTGGTACTATGTTTGACATCAAAAGTCAATTCTACTTTTTAGGCCGAAATGACAAGATCAACTTGGAGATTCATTTGATATTTGTAAATTTTTATGAAACTTGTAACGGTTGCATTGAACTTCTAAATTTGTATGTGATCTTAAATTATCGCATTCTTACCTTACTTTTTGCTTCGATGCTTGGCCTTTTATAGAAAATACCATCTACCGGCAATTGTCACCTAACATCATGTTGATAATCGACTGTAGGAAATTTCTGATTGAATTGCTCTTTTCTTCGTTGTTTAACTGTCTTTTTTGATTGCAGCATAAAATTTGACCGAGATGAGCTTTTCACTACTGCTGGAGTTTCACGCCGTATCAGTTTGTATACCAGTTTGTTTGACACATGCAAAATATTGGTGTTGGTGACTTAACTCAGAATACTTGTAAAAGGGTTGACTTGGGTGATGCTTTTATTGATTATAAAGTCTTCAAATAAATAGTAATGAGCAAGTAATTTGATTATTATTTAGAATCGATATATGCTTGTAAATATTAAAAAATTATTTTTTGTATTTTATTGTTTTGCAATCATGTTAACTATGCTATGTTTTTGCAGAAATGTAAATTGGATACAAAAATGTGTTTGTGGGATGGGTTTACGTGGCCTAAACCATATTGACCTGCACTTGAAAACCACCCATTTTGGAAATGTTACCCAAGTATGAAAGTGAAGTCTTCACATTAAGATGTATGTCTATTTCTTGAAAAAAAATGTATCAATTGGTGTTTCTATTTTGAACGTTATACAAAACACTTACCATAATATCACATATCGTTAATTGTCTACCGCTAGAAACCGCTGCCGCTAGGCGCGGGTACTCGCCTAGTATATATAAAAATAAAAATGTGAATTGAATCTTGTGCACTACATTTGACTTCCAAACAAAATGCATTGCTCGCATGTAGGTTGTTTAGGTCACACACTCACACATCAGAGCAGTTTCAAGCAAATATTCGTTGAATATACAGGTTAGGGTCAATACAGTTCGATCAACCGACGATGCCTTGTTCCTTTGAAACCAAGTAAATAGCTTATGTAGTTTCATTTTTATTTTTCCAAAATACCCGTTAATTTCATAAAATATTGGCATTCCCACCTCTAGTTGAATGTTTTAACGCATACCCATTGATCGGGCCATAGGGGAAGGTTCGTGCTGGAACATGCTAACAGAGCTGCATATGAAACATACCGAGGTCGGGCTCAACTCAAATCAAAATCACCACGAGCCTTAAAGATGTGAGCTCTCAACTCAAGGAATATTCATATGCCCAAGTAGAGAGCTTTAATAGCACAATATAGTTCGGCTTAAACACACTTGAAGGAGCTTTAATAAGCCAATAAGCACAACAGTTAGTGGACCTGATCTAACTACGTATACTAACAAGCTAGTTGCGACCTCAAGACCGACCAATGAAACATTTGATGCAACACCACCGCCAGCTAAGACCAAAACATGGTTTCTAATCACACATACATAAATAAATCTGATCAATGAGAACAAACACAAACAGCAACCAATAAACACTAGAAATTACCGCTACCGTCATTCGATAAGTGAAGTATACATAAGCAAACCACAAGTAAGCAAAGCGTAATACTGTATTCCCTCTTTAATCTCAATTCATTTTCGTACACAGAGTTCATTACACAAAATTAAAACAGTAAACAAAAGTTTTCAGCTTGTTGATATCTGAATAAAGTAAACTACGCATATTATTCAATAGGAAACATAATATTGAAACAGAAACAATAATCCTCAATACCGAACGTGGGCTCACTGCTTAACATAGTTGGTTTTAACTTTTGAGTGCTTAAACGACCAATTATTAGGTTAATCTTAACTTTATGAAACAGAAGTACATCATAAGACTCTCATGCAACCTATTTTTTATTAGAATGATTGTGTTAAACCAACAATGGAGCTCATGCAATTGACTTGTTTCAACTTTTTTATCGCTGATTTATGATAATGATGGATCATGCAATTATTGTTGGTGATTTTACATCACCGGTATTATTTAAGTGTAATGGATTGACTTAGTTGACCAATGTGTAATTATGATAAATGTTCAACAAGTCGGGGGTTGTGCGGAGTGCACACTTGTATGACGTTATTATGATTGCTATTCGGGGGCGAAGCCCCGAATGACAGGGGTCCGGGGGCAGCGCCCCTAGTAGCAGGGTCCAAGGGGCGGCAGCCCCTGGCACGGTCCAAGGGGCAGCGCCCGTGGGGTCGAGAAAATAAAATTTCCGGTAATTTGTCCCATATTTTAACTGCTTCGGTTGTTAAGTAACTGCTATAGCAGTTACAACCGCTATGCAGTCTTTGGTCATATGTTCCTTTCTGGTTCGGTTTTCATAACATACAAAACATATTCTCAGGTTCAAAATCTGAGTTTTATCCGATTAGATATTTCGGTAGAACCACCGAAATACTCCAAATTTCCTAACAATTATCTCGATTCTAAAGGAGGTTACGAGCTTGATGTTTATGTTTTTGTTGGTGACTGGCGTAAGCTGCTTCAAATCCGTAATGTTCTTTGGCCTCATTTTTGGCATGTGATTGGGAATGGTCAAAATACTTCTGTATGGTTTGATAATTGGAACACTCACTGCCCTCTTATAAACCATGTCTCTTATCGTGCAATTGCAAGTGCAGGCTTTCACATTCATGCTAAGGTTAGTGATGTTATTTCTGATGGTGAATAGACGTGGCCCATAGCTTGGTTTAACAGGTTTCAGAATTTATTTCAACTTATAGTTCCTACTATTAATGAAGATCAGATTGACAAAATCTTTTGGAAATCACATGATGGTATTCTTAAAGACTTGTCTACGCGTGAAGTTTGGCAGACTATACGGCAACGTGGTAATGAGAAAGAATGGTCTCATCTTGTGTGGTCAAGTTATGGAATTCCTAGACATGCTATTCACCTGTGGTTAGTATTGCGAAGGAGACTCAAAACTCAAGACCGTCTTAAGCAATGGGACGTGGGAAAGGATGTGGATATCAGCCTACTTACTTGCCCGCTATGCAAAATGCAAAAAGACTCTCATGAGCATTTGTTTTTCGAATGCTCATTCTCGTCAAATGAATGGCAGTTAGTCTTGGACGTGGCTGGTGTTCAGGTGTTTTATCTAACTGGGATGACATAATGCATTGGATTTTGCCTATATCCAAAAGAAAATCCGTGAAAACTATTGTTGGGCATTTAATTCTGGCAGCAACGTCTTACTTTGTTCGGCGTGAACGTAACTACAAGATTCATGGTTTGATTCAGTAAGATTGAAGTTAGCTTCTATCAAGTTTAAAAAGAATGCGAGAGTCAAAAAGCTTATGGAGACGTGGAAATTGAGTTATGGAGGCTGATGGCTCTTTAGTCGTGTTTTGGTGCTAGAGGATTAAGCTTTCTTTGTTTTTTCTTTCTGTTTTCTCTAGCTAGTTTTTGGTTGTCATGCTTTTGAATCTGTTCATAGCATGTTGTTTCGTGTTTTTCAAGAGTGGTTCATAGCTGCTCTTTTCTTGTACGTTTTCATTTTATTAATATATTCACCGGGTACAATCTCTTTACCCAAAAAAAAGATTAGACTTGTTCCTAACTGTAAATATGGATTGTTAACAAATGATCCTATATGGAAGAACAGGTAGATATAGGAAATGATGCATGTGGTGATCCTAAAATTGAGAGTTTAAACTGAAATGCAAGTTTCCAAGGTAGCTGAATGGTAGGACAATCTGAAAGTAAAGTGCTCAAACAATAATCTATGGAGTTTCATTTGGTTTGGTTCTTTTCGGCTACAAGACTCGTTTGGTAAACCTGAAATTTGTTTTTACTACATAAAGTCATAAACACTTTTCTGTATGAAATTGATAAACCATTTGGGTAAGAGTCCAATTTGACATAGATCATTCGACCAAATACATTGTTTTGTCATGTTTTGTTTCACTAAATTGGATGTACTTTGCATATTAATCACATGAGGACATGACCATCTTAAAAGAATAAGACAGTTATTTGATAATCTGTTATCATAAGGTTCACCTTAAACATTTTGTTTTTTCTATTATAAAAATGTTTATTTGTTTCATCTTGAAATTTTTCAATTTTTGAAAAGCCAAATTTTTTTGACACTACAAAACCAAAAATACAAATACAAACATCAAGACGATCTTAATTTCTTTCATAGCAACATTTCGCGATTTAGGCAAATAAGTAACAACGTATTTTCTCCAATGTGCCATATAAGTACGTGAAATAAAAATTGTTTCACTTTTTGTTATGATCTTTCAAATTTTGTTTTAATACTTTTTTACCTAGAACATTTCCGTAAAATCCAACAAATTACGTGAAAATTTAGCACGTGGTGGAAGATAATTAATATTTGATTACGGATATAAAGATGTAATGTCTCTTGCTAGAACAATTGTATGGTGACTGTTATGGAAATTGGTTCAAGTTTGCTTTCCCACATAGATCAAAGAACACATATATTGCTTACTTATATACTCTCATGAGTATAGATTGTCAAATTAGTATTAGTATTGTGTTGTTGGACTGACATGTTGGATATGCTAGTGTGAGTATAGCATATTCTTTCCTTTCAGCCCAGTAATTCATACATGTATTTAAATTTTTATACGTCACTTAGATTTTCTTATTTTGAAGAATTATGAGCATGTATTCAAGAGTGTATTTTTCTCAATTTTCAAGGTTTATGAGCATGTATTAAGTGTTCTAGTTTTATGTTAGTAACATGATCAAATTCTCATTTGAAGTTTTATGAGTATCGTGTAGAGTTAAAATAAAAAGACAAATATTCGTGAGAAGGGTAAAAAAATATATTTTTTAAAAATCTTACAAAATTGTCAAAAAAATTCCATAAGACATGGGGCATTGTTGGATAAAAAAGTTGTAAAGAAAGTTTTATGAGTATCGTGTAGGGTTAAAATAAAAAGACAAATATTAATAAGAAGGGTAAAAAAACTCTTTTTTTAAACCTTACAAAATTCTATAAGACAGGTAGCATTGTTGGATAAAAAAGTTGTAAAGGAAGTTTTTTAAAAGTGTATAGTTGTGATGAAAACAAATATGTGAAAAAAACGTTTACGCATTCGTATCTTATAAATCGACATTTTTGTGCCTTGTACATACTTCTTTTTAGTATCTGCATCAAAATTTTACTGTGATTAACATATATAAAATTAAGAGTAAATTGCAAAAATTGTCCTTGTGGTTTGGCCAAATTGCAGGTTTTGTCCTTGTGGTTCATCAAGTGGAAAAATCGTCCTTACTTTGCACTGTTTGGATTCATTTTAGTCCTTCGGCATTGCAAAAATCGTCCGTGTGGTTTCTAAAAAGTTAGTGCCGAAGGACCAAAATGATTCCAAATAGTGCAAAATAAGGACGATTTTTGCACTTAATAAACCACAAGGACGAAACATGCAATTTGACCAAACCACAAGGACGTTTTTTGCAATTTACTCTAAAATTAAAAATTTTGGGGTGAATTAAAAATTAGTGCATACATTGACTTCAAACAAAATGCATCACTCGCCGGTAGACCGTCTAGGTCACACACTCACACATCAGAGCAGTATTAGTGAAAGGTGAGCAATAACCACAACTCATCGCTCACCTCTTCTTAAAGAAGCATTGGAAAAATGAGCATTCCTAAAAAATGGCATTGGAAAAATGAGCATTTCTATAAAATAGCCAAGCCCTCAATATCTAAACATAATAGTCTAAGGCGAAATCGCGAAAGCTCGAGACTGAAAAAAACTTCAAAAATTTACTATAGCTAAATAATTGATGACGTTGTCCGATAGCAAGCACGGATAGACTGATCTTCAAACAGCAACAAGTCACGAACTAATAAACTTTGAGAATCCAAAGTAACTTTTTTTCCTACTGGATAACCTTAAGTATTCCTTTTTGCGGATAACCCAAAGTATCTTTTTCTTTACGGGATAATCCTAAGTATCCTTTTTGCGGATAACCCAAAGTATCTTTTCTTTTTTCCTTCATACGGGATATTGGGAAACCCATGCATTACAATGTATTATTCAATAACTATAAATAGAGTACATAAGACAAAAAAAACTCTAACGGGTCTCGGTCAACCAACACAAGTGGGTCAAGCCCTCAATATCTAAACATAATAGTCTAATAGTATTAGTGTTAGTGTTCAATATGCTAGTGCTAGTATAGATCAAAGATCACATGTATTGCTTACTTATATACTCTCATGTGCATGGATTGTCAGATTAGTATTAGTGTTCAATATGCTAGTGCTAGTATAGCATATTGGCTCCTTTTAGCCCAATAATTCATACACCTATTTAATTTTTTATATATCATATCAACAACAACCCTGAAAATCTCATAAACCTTTTTTTACCTGGAATATTTTCTGTAAAACCCAACAAACATGTGAAATTTTAAAACGTGGTAGAAGATAATTAATATTTGATTACGGATATAAAGATGTAATGTCTCTTGCTAGAACGATCGTATGATGATTGTTATGAGAAAGTGTTTAATTTGCTATCCCACATAGATCAAATTAAAGAACACATATATTGCTTACTTATATATACTCTCATGTGTGTGGATTCTCAAATTAGTATTAGTATTATGTTGTTGGGCAAACATGTTGGATATGCTAGGTTAGCATGTTGTACTTGTTTGTTCAATAATTGATAGTTGATACACGTGTATAACTTTTTATGCATAACTTAATTTTCTTAATTTGAAGAATTTTACTCGAATTTTCTTAATTTGAAGAACTATTAGCATGTATTTAAGAGCCTAATTTTTTTTCTCAATTTTCAAGGTTTATGAGCATGTGAGACACTTTATTTTACATACTCAAAAATTCTTGCATACTAAGGTATAAATCCCCACCTTTCATCTAGTTTGATCTAATGCTGGTAATTAACCTAAGATTTATATGTCTAAACCTAAGTCCATGTTTTTTTTTCTTGTCTTTTTCTTTTCTTTTTATCTTTCTTATTTATTTTCTCATTATTTGTATTTTTTTATCACTTTTTTTAATTACACTTTTTTTCCCGTTTTCGTCAATTTTTATACGTTTTTGTCCGTTTTCCCGCTTTTTATACGTTTTCGTCTGTTTTCATACGTTTTCGTCCGTTTTCATACGTTTTTGTCTGTTCTCTTACGTTTTCGTCTGTTTTTTAACGTTTTCGTCCGTTTTCATGTGTTCGTCCGTTTTCTTACGTTTTCGTCTGTTTTCTTACGTTTTCGTCCGTTTTCTTACGTTTTCGTCCGTTTTCGTCAGTCTTGTTACGTTTTCGTCTGTTTTCGTCCGTTTTCTTACGTTTTTGTCCGTTTTCGTCTAGTTTCTTACATTTGCATACGTTTTTGTCTGTTTTCTTATGTTTTTGTTCGTTTTCTTACGTTTTCGTATGTTTTCTTACCTTTTCTTCTCTTTTCTTGCGTTTTTGTCCGTTTTCTTACGTTTTCGTCCGTTTTCTTACGTTTTCGTCCGTTTACATACGTTTTCGTCAGTTTTCTTACGTTTTCATACGTTTTCTTAAGATTTCGTCCGTTTTCATACGTTTTCATCTTTTTCTTACATTTTCTTACGTTTTTGTCTGTTTTCTTATGTTTTTGTTCGTTTTCTTACGTTTTCGTCTGTTTTCTTACATTTTCTTATGTTTTCTTAGGTTTTTGTCCGTTTTCTTACGTTTTCGTCCGTTTTCAAACGTTTTCGTCTGTTTTCTTACGTTTTCGTCCGTTTTCATACGTTTTCGTCCATTTTCTTACGTTTTTGTCCGTTTTTATACGTTTTCTTACATTTTCGCCTGTTTTCTTACATTTTCGTCCGTTTTCCTATGTTTTCATCCGTTTTCATACCTTTTCGTCTGTGTTCTTACGTTTTCGTTCGTTTTAATACGTTTTCGTCTGTTTCTTACGTTTTTGTCCGTTTTCTTACGTTTTCATCAGTTTTCATAGGTTTATATACGCTTTCGTCTATTTTTTTACGTTTTCGTCCATTTTTAGACGTTTTGATCTGTTTTTAGACGATTCCGTCCGTTTTCATACGTTTTCGTCCATTTTCATCCGTTTTTATATTTTCGTCCGTTTTCAAACGCTTTTTTTCCGTTTTCATACGTTTTTATACGCTTTTCATTCGTTTTTATACGTTTTTGTCCGTTTTCGTCCGTTTTTTTGCAGTTTTTATATGTTTTCGTCTATTTTCATGTGTTTACATGCTTATTATTAAACTTTATTATATTACATGTCTAATATCAATTGTGATATTTATTATAAAAAAGTTAATTTCTAATATCACTTGTGATATTTCATAAACAAACAAGTATGTTTTTTAACCTTTAATATCACCTGAGATATTTCATTGCTCTGTATTTTTATATATTATCACCTATGTGTTTTCTAATATTTTTATAATTTTCAGTTACAAGATAGTTTTTATGCCTTTCATCGCAATTGACATGCGCATATTTTTTTAATGCAACCAATATTATCTATCACTTATGATATTATACTCTTTGTAGAAATAAAAAGGTTAAAGTCTCTTTAGGTGAATTCTTATTTTTTTTCAAAGAAATGCTAATTTAATGCAACACCTGTTTGATTTTGAGAATATGTCAAGTCTCTATTTTCATAGTTTGCTTTCTTTTTATTTATTTTGATATTATTAAGTGACACTTATTTATCTCTTGTGATATGACACTATAAGAAAGATGAAGAGTATTACACTGCTCATCATATATGTGTTATCAGTTGTGATACTCAACTGAGAAAGTGAAATATTAAATTCATACCAAATGTGATAAGAATTTAGTATTTTACCAAGTATATATGAAAGAAATGAAAATAAACACCACTTATTATATTACTGTGATGATTCTGTTCATTTTTCTTATTTGTGTTTTTGAAAATATTTAGGAAGATTTTTGTGTTTTATGATAATATGAAATATTAGAAAAGGTGTTTAACTGAAAGCAAGAGATGTTATGAAACTTTTGTTAGACTTGTGGTGAATTTTTCTATTTAATGGATACATTGTGCATGTTTCGATAGGTTTTATAGCGAAAGTTAAAAATATCTATGGTTGAATCAGCAAACTAAAGAAGTCATGGTTGAAGAAAGCACACATCTTTATAAACAAACTGAGTAAGCTCAAAGACCTGTGATATCACCTCACTTGTGATATCACATGATATCACAAGTGATATCACATGATATCACAAGTGATATCACTGGTGATATCACAAGTGATATAAACTATGATATCACAAATGCTATCACCGGTAATATCACATATGATATCACAGGTGATATCAACGGTGTTATCACACATGATATCACAAGTGATGTGATATCACCTGTGATATCACAAGTGTTTGAGCTTCATCAGTTTGTTTATAAGGATGTGTGCTATATTCAACCATAGCTTATTTAGTTTTCTGATCAACCAGATATATTTTCAAATCCCGCTATAAAACCTATCGAAACATGCACAATGTATCCATTAAATAGAAAAATCCACCACAAGTCTAACAAAAGTATCATAACATCTCTTGTTATTAGTTGAACAACTTTTCCAATATTTCATAATATCATAAAACACAAAATTCTTCCTAACCATCACATTCTTAGTTGAGTATCACAACTGATAACACATACATGATGAAGAATGTAATACTTTTCATCTTCCTTACAGTATTATATCACTAGAGATAAATAAGTGTCACTTACAAAGATCAAAATGAAAACGTCTGAAAACGGACAAAAACGTATTAAATCAAATAAAAAATGTATAAAAGTGTATGAAAATGGACAAAAACGTCTGAAAACGGACAAAAACGTATAAAACAGACAAAAACGTATAAAAACGAATGAAAATGTATGAAAACGGACGAAAACGTATAAAAACAGATGAAAACGTCTAAAAACAGACGAAAACGTCTAAAAATGGATGAAAACGTAAAAAAACAGATGACAACGTATGAAAACGTCTGAAAACGGACGAAAATGTATAAAAACGGACGAAAATACATGAAAATGTAAAAATACAGACGAAAACGTCTAAAACGGACGAAAATACAATAAAAGCTAAAAAAACAGACAAAAACGTATGAAAATGGCCGAAAACGTAAGAAAATGTAAGAAAACAGACGAAAACATCTGGAAGCATAAAAACACGTCTGAAAACGTATGTAAAATGGAAGAAAACGAAAGAAAACGGACGAAAACGTATGAAAACGAACGAAAACGTAAGAAAATGGACAAAAACGTATGAAAACAAATGAAAACGTAAGAAAACAGACGAAAATATATGAAAACGGACGTAAACTGGCGAAAACGTAAGAAAACAGATGCAAACGTATAAAAACGGACGAAAACGTCTGAAAACAGACGAAAATGTCTAAAAATGGACGAAAATGAAAAAACGGACGAAAACGGACAAAAACGTCTAAAAATAGACAAAACCGTATATAAACGTATGGAAACGTACGAAAACGGACGAAAACGTCTGAAATCAAACGAAAACGTAAAAAAAGGACGAAAACATATGAACACGGACGAAAACGTATAAAAACAAACGAAAACGTATGAATACAGATGAAAACGTATGAAAGCAAAAAAAAACTTGAAATAAAAAAACGTGAATTTAAAAAAAAAAAAAAAAAAAAAAAAAAAAAAAAAAAAAAAAAAAAAAAAACATGATTTTAAATAAAAACGTGAATTCCAAAAAAAAAAGGAAAAAAAAAAAGAAAAAAGAAAAAAAAATGTTAATAAATAAAAAAGACGAAAAAAAAATAATAAAAAATAAAAAAACATGGACTTAGGTTTCCATATTAAATTTTAGGTTTATCTCCACCATTAGATTAAACTAGATGGATGGTGGAGATTTGTCCCTTGGTAAACACCAAAATAAGAGTAAGCATTTGAAAATTCCTCATGAGGATGTATTGTAAAGTGTATAATTTTAATACAATAAGTGTTCTAATAGCCCAATATTCATATGCCCGAGTAAAGAGCTTTACTTAAACACCACCTCCAGCTACGACCAAAATATGGTTTCTAATCGAAAGTTTGGTTTCTCACGTTCAGGAAGAAAACTTATTGTTTACTTAGCGTATTAACCATTTGGATAAAAACGCAAATTAATTGCACTTACAGCCATGAGGGTCCAATTTAACATATATCAATGGACTAACTACATTGTTTTGTCATGTTTTGTTTCTTTTAAATGGATTTATATACTTGCATATTAAACACACGAGTACATGACATTTTGTTTGGTCGTCTATTATCATAAGATTCACCTCAAGACATTTTGTTTTTTCTGTTGTAAAATCATTTTTCTGTTTCATCTTGAAAATTTTCAATATTTGAAACACAAAACTTATTGAAACTACAAAACCTAAAATACAAATACAAACATAAAGACGATCTTAATTTTTTTTCATTCCAACATTTATTCGCGATTTAGGTCAATAAATAGCAACGTATTTATTTGATTACGGATATAAAGATGTAATGTCGCTTGCTAGAACAATCGTATGGTGACGGTTATGAGAAATTGTTACAAGTTTGCCATCCCACATAGATCAAATAACACATCTATTGCTTACTTATATACTCTCATGTGTATAAATTGTCAAATTGGTATTAGTATTGTGTTGTTTGACTATCATGTTCGATATCCTAGTCCAGCATAGCCTATCTGATTAGTGACAATCGAGTAATACATACACGTAATTAACTTTTTATACATCAATTAAATTTTCTCAATTTCAAGGTTTATGAGCATGTATTTAAGAGCATATTTTTTCTAAATTTTCAAGGTTTCATGAGCATGTATTGTAAAGTGTATACTGTTAAATCTTAATGTAACAAGTGTTATGGATTTATGTTAATTAGCAACATGATCATTTTTTATTATTTGAAGTTTTATAAGTATGGTGTAGGGTTAAAAATACATGAAATTTTAACACATGGTAGAAGCTAACTAATATTTGATACGGATATGCATTACCCCAACTATGTCCAATAAACAACATACTGACTTCCCTTAAGTCGATACTTAAACAGTTAAACATAACAGCAAAACCACCTAGTATCTTACAACCAATTTTGATCCACAAAAAACATTTCATTTCTCGATTTTTAGTAATAGTTAAGTGGTGCACAAAACTAGGGTCCTATATAAGAGTCGGGTCAAAGGGAAACTGACTTTATTTTTTCTACAAGGAATTACAGACGAACAGGCACGATTCAAGATCCAATTCCCAAGTTCAGCATGTTACAGCCCATGGCCTCAAATCATTATTCTTACTGGCTCTCGACCAACGACTGATTCTAATGTTGCAAAAACCTTGAGTGTATTAGATCAATTGCACAAAGCTTTAAATATATATTGTAAACTATTAGTGTTACTTACTGTTTCTAGTAGGGGTGAGCATCGGTCCCGGACCGGACCGCCAAGACCGAGGACCGAATTAGCCAAAAAGCCTAGACCGAGGACCAGACCGAATGTGGTCGGTCCGGTCCGGTCTCGTTCGGTCCGTCGGTCGGTCCGGTCCAACAAGGCCAACATAGTCGGTTTGTGGTCCCGAACGGACCGAGGACCGAATTAGCCCAAAAGCCTAGACCGAGGACCGGACCGAATGTGGTCGGTCCGGTCCGCTCCGGTCTCGGTCGGTCCGGTCCGTTCGGGTCGTTTGCTCACCCCTAGTTTCTAGTCAGGATAAAAACACACCAAATGCCAAATTGCAACTTACAACAAAGAAATAAGCAATACTCAACAACCAAACTATTTCATCATCTTAAACACACATCCAAACTATTCCATATCACCCTTTGAAGACTGCTCTACCAAATACCCCGCGGAGAAACAAAATCATGAACCAAACACAAGTAAGCCACTTAAACGAGACAACATCAAACAAAACTCATGAATCCAATCTCTGATCGTATCACATATTATCACCACATCAAACTTAGGAACTAAATATTCATATATAAAATCAAAAATAAACTAAAATATCATATTCAAGATCAAGTTTATAACTAACACTAACAAGAACAACCTTGAAAATCTCGTAAACCTTTTTTACCTGGAACATTTCCATAAAACCCAACAAATATGTGAAATTTTAACACGTGGTAGAAGATAATTAATAATATATTACGGATATAAAGAAGTCAGGTCTCTTGCTAGAACACTCGTATGGTTACTGCTATGGGAAATTGTTTCAAGTTTGCTATCCCACATAGATCCAAGAACACATATATTGCTTACTTATATACTCTCATGTGTATGGATTGTCAAATTAGTATTAGTATTGTGTTGTTGGACTAACATGTTCAATATGCTGGTATAGCATATTGAAAAATTTGGTGCCAATTATACATACATGTATTTAATTTTGGGAAAATGACAAAAAAATGCATCGAACTTGACACTTGTTGTCATTGTGTGTAGCCAACTATTTTTTTTTTCATTGTAACACAAACCTTTTGAATTTTTGTCATTGTATGTAGCCAGTTAAGTGAATTTGTGTTATTGTATGTACCCAGTCAGGCTTAGCGTTACATCGTTAGTCCTTTTATATTAACGGTCGTTAGAAAATAACTTAAAATTTCGTTCTCTTACGTTTTTATTCGTTTTCATCCGTTATTATACGTTTTTGTCCGTTTTTATACTTTTTCGTCCGTTGCTTTTTCCCGTTTTTTACGTTTTCGTCTGTTTTCTTACATTCTCGTCCGTTTTCTTACGTTTTCGTCCGCTTTTATACGTTTTCATTCGCTTTTATACGTTTTAGTCCGTTTTTATAAGTTTTCATCCGTTTTTATATGTTTTCGTCCGTTTTCATCTGTTTTTATACGTTTTCAATCGTTTTTCATCCGTTTTATATTTTTTCGTCCGTTTTTATACGTTTTCGTCAGTTTTTAAATGTCTTCGTCGATTTTCTAATGTTTTCGTCTGTTTTTATATGTTTTCGTCTGTTTTTATCTGTTTTATATGTTTTCGTCTTTTTTTTAAGTTTTCATATGTTTTCTTACACCTTCATCCATTTTTATACGTTTTTGTCCGTATTCTTAAGTTTTATACATTTTCGTCCGAAAAAGTAAGAAAATGAACGAAAAAGTAAGAAAACCAACGAAAGCGTATAAAAAAGATGAAAATGTTAGAAAACAGAAGAAAACTTAAAAAAACAGACGAAAATGAATAAAAACAGTTGAAAACGTAAGAAAACGGATGAAAACGTATAAATACGAATGAAAACGTAAAAAAACGGACAAAACGCATAAAAACGGATGAAAACGTAAGATAACAGACGAAAACGTATAAAAACGGACGAAAACGTATAATAACGGACTAAAACGTAAGAAAACGTAGGAAAACGTAAGTAAACAAACGAAAATGTAAAAAACGGATGAAAGCATTGGACCAAAATGTATAAAACGGACGAAAAAGTTTAAAAACGGGCGAAAACGTATAATAACGGACTAAAACGTAAGAAAACATACGAAAAGTAAACAAACGAAAATGTAAAAAACGGATGAAAGCATTGGACCAAAATGTATAAAACGGACGAAAAAGTATAAAAACGGACGAAAAAGTATAATAACGGATGAAAACGAATAAAAACGTAAGAGAACGAAATTTTAAGTTATTTACTAATGACCGTTAATATAAAAGGACTAACGATGTAACGCTAAGCCTGACTGGGTACATACAATAACACAAATTCACCTAACTGGCTACATACAATGACAAAAATTCAAAAGGTTTGTGTTACAATGAAAAAAAAAATAGTTGACTACACACAATGACAACAAGTGTCAAGTTCGATGCATTTTTTTTTATCATTTTCCCTTTAATTTTTTATATACATCACTTAGATTTTCTTATTTTGAAGAATTATGAGCATGTATTCAAGCGTGTAAATTTTCTTAAATTTCAAGGTTTATGAGCATGTGTGAAGAATTAAAGTGTATACTCTTAATGTATTAACCGGGTTCAGCTTAAACACGCTTGAAGGAGCTTCAATAACCCAATAAGAGCAACAGTTAGCAATACTCAACAACCAAACGAGTTCATCATCTCAATCACACATCAAATGTCAAGTTTCCATATCACCCTTTGAAGACCGCTCTACCAAATACCCCACGGAGAAACATAATCATGAACCAAACACAAGTAAGCCGTAACTTAAACGATACAACAGCAAACAAAACTCGTGAATCCAACTCTCATCAAATCACATATTATCACCACATCAAACATAGGAACTACATATTCATATTCGAGATGAATAAATAAAGGCATCAAAGTTAGGGTCCATTTCCAATCAAGGTATTCTACTTTTTTTCTTGCATAAAAAGGTTGCCAACAAAAAATTTTAGCGGATTTGGGTTTTTTCATTAACTTGCGTTAACAACTAACCAATAATACTGTTAAGTGTATACAATGAAACATTTTAAAATTTTGAAGGGCCAAATTTGAACCTTTTCTTTTTTATAACTGTTATCCCCAAATTAACTTAGGGCAAAATCGTTTCTTCCCCATTTCACTCAAACTGCAAGAAACATTCTTCTGCTTCAAAAGCTTTTCTCGCGTCTCAATCCTCTTTTTTAAACCATGCTGAAAAAACTCAGGATAATCTGTAGCTTCCTCAAGTCATCGATTCATTACCTCTACCAAAAATCTAATCCTTGGTTCTAACGAATTCTTTACACTCTTGATCAAAATAGGCGGATGACGAGCCACTAAAGTTGCTATCTGTTGGGAATCTTTGAGGTAATCACAATTAGGTTTCAGAATCTTGTCAACATCTCTACACAGAACTTCTGGAAAATTAATCGCTACTTTTGATGGTGGTAAACATACCAAGAGGAGGGAGGGATGATGGTGAGGAAGGCATGGCTGTGTTGGTGGTGGCGTGGAGTGGCTGAGGTTAACTCAAATCAAACGTACCCGAAGCAAATAAACGAAATCCTTATTGGTGTTGATGATGGTGATAATTGTGATGCTATCAAGTGGTGTGGCAGAAGTGGAGGTGAGGCGGTGGGGTGGTGGTGTTGTTGTCGTTCACCAGGGAGAGGGAGGAGAGAAGATAATCTCTTCTCTGTTTTCTTTTTTGTGGAGTGGCTGAGGTTTTTAACAGTAGCTAAACTTGGTTAAGTAGTTTTGCTTCTTTCATTTGTATTTTGGGGAAGAAACTTGGAAAAATTGATTTAAGAAGAATATGAAAAAATTGGAGTGGCTGAGGTTTTTAACAGTAGCTAAACTTGGCTAAGTTAATTTGGGGATAACAGTTATAAAAAAGAAAAGGTTCAAATTTGGCCCTTCAAAATTTTAAAATGTATCAATGTATACACTTAACAGTATTATTGGTTAGTTGTTAACGGAAGTTAATGAAAAAAACCCAAATCCGCTAAAATTTTTTGTTGGCAACCTTTTTATGCAAGAAAAAAAGTAGAATACCTTGATTGGAAATATACCCTAACTTTGATGCCTTTTTGTGCCATTTTCCCAATAAATAAACTAAAACATCATATTCAAGATCAGGTATATAACTAACACTAACAACAACAATAACATCAACCTTGAAAAATTTCATAAACCATTTTTACCTGGAACATTTCCGTAAAATCCAACAAACACGTGGTAGAAGATAATTAATACTATTTGATTACGGATATAAAGATGTAATGTCTCTTGCTAGAACAATCATATGGTGACTATTATGAAAAATTGATTTCAAGTTTGCTATCCCACATAGATAAAAGAATACATATATTTCTTTTTTATATACTCTCATGTGTATCAATAGTTAAATTAGTATTAGTATCGTGTTGATGGAATGTAAAATTTTATATGCTGTGCTAGCATATGGGATTTTCCAATCCAATAACTAGTTATAATACCCGTGCACGCACGGGGTTCTTTCTAAAAATATTTTTTAAGTATTCTTATTGATTAAACTGCATAAGTTTTACTTTCCGAAAGGATAATTTTTAGTAACTAAATAATCATGACAATAAGTTTGGTTGTTGTGAGCTATTATTGTTAGTTGTTTGTTAATGTCAAGTTTCAAGCTCAAAACCATTCAAAGAAGTCTCCATCAGTATTAGGTAACTTCATGTCCTCTTTAACATTATAAATAATTAGACTATCATGCCTAACTACTTAATATCTACCTATGCATACGGTTTTATAAATTAGGGTTACGACATATAAAGAGAAGTTCAAATAAAATAAAGTAGTGATAACTCAACACTATTCAAAGTATTTGTATCATATTGCCTTATTAAGAATCTTTTGGACAATGCTTGTAAAAAATCACGCATGAGTGTGCAAGGATTATTCTTTATGTCATGATTAAACAAAATATTTACTTTGATTGTTGGAGTCAGTGTCCCAGCAGCAGGGTTAAGATAATCAATGTCAGCAGAAACCTGTAACAAGTCAGCAGAAACAAATACCACTAGGTGGTTATCGGATATCACTTGGAATAGTGTGATCACTTTCCAAAGTAAACTATTCGACCCTAATGCCTGGGTATCACGAATATCGACTTGGGATAAGACCAAATGCAGTTAGAGAATTAGGCACAATTCTATAACCCTTTCGCTAATAAGTGTTTATGTTTTCTGTGTGTTTTCAAGCGTTGTATATCTTGTATTCATGCATAAAACAGATCTCCTATTTATAGGAAAATACTCTCAGCTAGTCAATGGAATTATGAGTATTAATCGGCCCATTAATAGCCTCATAATTATCCCCATTATAGCCGTTAGTGGTTACATGACCAATTAAACGTGGTCATAATGCAGTTTAAACTGCCACTTGAATAGGTCAAAGTCGTTACAAGTAGTACTATCATCAGTACTTTCATAGTGCTATCAGTGGTTACACTGCTTCAGTGGAAACACCACTGCTTCAGTGTAAACACTACTTCAGTGAAACACCACTTCAGTGGAAACACCACTTCAGTGGAAACACCACTTCAGTGGAAACACCACTTCAGTGGAAACACTGATCCAGTGGAAGTACTGCTTCAGTGGAAACACTGATAATCAGTGGTAACCACAACAGTACTTTCACCAAGCACTACCAATACAAACCACTATTAGAGTCAGGGTGTTCATGGACCTTATGGGTGTACACTCCGTACCTCCTAACCCATTACAAGGTGTGAACTAATCCCACAAGTGCACTAAATTTTCCAACAGTTTCAACCTGGAAATCAGCAAACAAACTTCCATTTGCTTCCTCAATTAGCTCAAATAGCGGTCCCACTTGATAAAATTGCAAAGGTATTTGAAGAAGGCGAGAATGGGCCGACAGTTGAACAAAGTACACCAGTAGAGCATCATGAATCTCATTGTAATGTAATCACAGTTGCAGTTTGGAACAGAAGTAATCTGCCCTTATGACATAAGTAATGGTTTTACTTTTAGTAGTGTGGTAACTCTTTTTTGTTCTGGTTTGTTTTATGATATATGTAGCCAGATGGTTTTGGTGCTAGTGGAAGTTTAGTTTTGGCTGTATTTATGCATTTCATATTCTTTTATCTGCGTGTCAGTAGTGATATTTGATAGAATTAGCGGGTTTTTCGTGTTGCAAAGTATAGTGATAATCAGATGATTGTTTTCCCAACTAGCAAAAACTAAGTTTATAGCACATAGGTATTGTGGAAGTGGTTCTAAGAATGTAACATATTTGGTTTTGCTATTCAGTGTTAAACCAACAATGGAGTTCATGCAGTTGAACTTGTGTACCCATGGATTCGGCAAGAACCTGTTTCCACTTTTTTGTCGCTCATTTATGATAATGATGGAATATGGATCATGTAATTAGCTCGATCCTAAAGGAGGTTAGGAGCTTGACGTCTATGTTTCTGTTGGTGATTGGACTTGTTCCAAACTGTAAATACGGAAATATGATCATACATGGAAGAGGGATAGATATAGGAAATGATGCATGTGATGTTCCTAAATTGAGAGTTTAAACTGGAATGCAAGTTTCCAGTGTAGCCGAATGGTAGGGCGATCTGAAAGTAACGTGCTTAGACAAGAATATATAGTATGAAATCGATAAACCATTTGGTTAAAAAATCAAATCAGTTGTTCTACAGCCATTAGAGTCCAATTTGACATAGATCAGTGGACCAACTACATTGTTTGGTCATGTTTTGTTTCATTAAATTGGATATACTTGCATATTAATCACATGAGTACTTGACCATCTTAAAAGAGTAAAACAGCTGTTTGATCATCTGTTATTTGTTTCATCTTGAAAACTTTCATATTTTGAAAAGCAAAATTTTATTGAAAACTACAAAACCAAAAATACAAATACAAACATCAAGACGATCTTAATTTATTTCATAACAACATTTAGTCGCGATTTAGGTAAATAAATAGCTACGTATTTTCTCCAATGTACCATATAAGTACATGAACTAAAAATTGTTTCACTTTTTGTTATGATCTTTCAAATTATTTTAATATGCAAACATGGTACTTTTTTACCTAGAACATTTCCGTATAATCCAACCAATACGTGAAATTTTAAGACGTGAGAAGAAAATTACTATTTAATTACGGATATAAAGATGTAATGTTTCTTGCTTGAACAATTGTATGGTGATTGAGAATTTGTTTCAAGTTTGCGATCCCACATAGATCAAAGAACAAATATACTACTTCCTTATATACAACACTTAAATTTTCTATCCTAAAATATTTGTTAAATTAGTATTAGTATTATGTTGTTGTACTGTAGTGTTTGCTATCCTAAAATAGCATATGCGGATACTTCAAGATAATTCATACATGTCTCTAGTTTTTGTTAATACAACACTTAAATTTTCTCATTTTGAAGGCTCCTCTAATTTTTGTTAATACATCACTTAAATTTTCTCATTTTGAAGGTTTATGAGCATGTAATTAAGAACGTGTAATTTTGATAAAAAATTGTAAAAAAGGTTTTCTACCGGTATATAGTTTTGATGAAAATATTTGCAAAAGAAACGTTTGAGCATTAAAATTAGTAAATCAACATTTTGTGAGTCAAAAATTTATTTGTGCATTCAACTTTTTAGTATTTGCATCAAAACTTCATTGTGAATAACGTATATATATATATATATTTTTTAAATAAAAAAAATCTGAATTAAATGCATCACATTTGACTTTCAAGCAAATATTCGCTGAACATAGAGGTTAGGGTCAATACAGGTCAATCAACCGACGATGCCTTTTGCCTTTGAAACCAAGTAAAGATCTTATGTCGTTTCATTGTTTTTTCTTTTTTTTCCCCAAAATACCCATTACTTGACCCAATTCATAAAATGTTGGCATTGCCACGTCTAGCTGGAACATGCTAACAGAGTTGCATATGAAATAAACCGAGCTGCATATGAAATAAACCGACAGCTTAAACACGCTTGAAGGAGCTTTAATTACCCAATAAGCACTACGGATACTAACAAGCTAGTTGTGACCTCACGACTGACCACTGAAACATTTGACGCAGCACCACCTCCAGCTAAGACCAAAACATGGTTTCTAATCACACATACATAAATAAATCTGATCTATGAGAACAAACACAAACAGCAACCAATAAACACTGGAACTTTACCGCTACTGCCATTTTGATAACTGAAGTAAACATAAGCAAACCACAAGTAAGCAAAAGCATAATCACTGTATTCCCTCTTTAATCTCAACTCATTTTCGTACACAGAGTTCATTACACAAAATTAAACCAGTAAACAAAAGTTTTCAGCTTGTTGATATCTGAATAAAGTAAACTATGCATATTATTCAATAGGAAACGTAATAATGAAACGGAAATAATAGTCTTCAATACCGAACATGGTGCTAGCTGCTTAATAAGCAGAGTACTTCTCAGCATCACCGGGCCACAATTTCTTGTAAGCTGAAATAAGCGAAGGAATAACTGCTGTAAGAGCAAGCGCCAGATGCTCCGAGCTGCTAGTCTTGACCGTGATCTGACCACTCATCTTGTTATTGATACCCGCTCGAACCGCCTCTTTGGAATTACGCCTAGCAGAAAACTGAGCCAAACTGTTAAAACCCAACGCCAAATCCCCTCTCTAGTTAATAATCGATAATCCTAAAGTCGACTGAACTTGACCAATTGGGTAATCGAGCTCCCGTCGCAGAATCTCGATATTTGCTCCGTAAGCAGAATCAGTTTGAAACCTAACCGTACCAGCACTCTTGATGATCGAGTACTGTCTCCCGACTATAATCTGATCCTCAACTTTGAACCCCGTGACCACGTTCTAATGACGTGACCGACATGCCTGCAGCGGTTTTGTTTTTCTTCAAATTCTTGAACTTGGTTTCGCTTATGACGATGTAAGCAAGGTGTTTACCGATTGGTTGAATATCAAAACCGGTCATTGTTGAAGCTTTATCCCTGTGCTTAGCGGTAATTGAAGAGTCCGTATTGATGCTGAAGTCTTTCTTATCTTTTGTGAGCTGAACAGAAACTGCAATGGGAAACCGGTTGGCGATAGCAAGAATTTGTTCGATGTTGAACCCGTCGTAAACACAATCATGTCCCATCCGTGAGTATCGAGCACATGTCTATTGGGTTAATCACCAATCGACCCATCTCAACCCACAACGTCCCGGTCAAAAAAAGTCAAACAACTACAAAGTCAACTTAGGTAGTTACATGACAGTTACAACATAACTGTCATAACAGGAACCATCACAACGGTTCACATGTACCCTTTCATGTAATATATATACTTTCAACATATTATGCAAGAATGATGATGAAAGATTAATAGAAACTATTTACGTTTCTTTAATCCTTGTTTTTACTTGGTATATCTTGACCAACGTTAAGACCATAGATCCAGTTTAAGGCCAACAATTGGTATCAGAGCAGGTTTGGATTATTTAACCAAATCGTCATATACCAAAGGCTTTTTCTCAAATCTGTTTTTGAATCAACACCATCAGAAAGACTCGATTTTTTTGCAAAACAGTCGAACAAAAAAAAAAAAATCACAAGATCAATTTCGTTGTGATATTTCATCAAAGGAAACAACAACTTTCGTCACCAAGGTATCAATCACAGAAGTGATTTGTTACCGACATCAAAAGGGTTCCTCTTTTCATCATTTTTGCAAATCAGTCGAATCAAAAAATTCAAGAACAAAGAAGAAAGAAAAACCATATACCAAGGTCATCAAAGGGGCATAATTAAAGATTCACAAATTAGAACAAACACACCTGTTCATCTAAGGAATCAAGCCCAGAAGATCAATTGAGTCACCAATTGACTCAATCACAGACTCCAATCATCAAATCTCTCACGGATAGAAAACCCCCCAAATCATTCGAAACCCTAGGTTTCAATTGAAGGGTTATTAGTGCTCGCGAAGAACACACAACACCGGAGAAGAAGAAAGGACGGTCAAACACTGCCATTAACAGGCGGTTAACCATCAAATATTGGGGAAGGAGAAGACGGACATACCACCAAATATTGGAGAAGGAGAAGACGGACATCTTCCTAAGAGAGAGACATAAGGACTTTTCTCATAAAGAAGAAAGAGACGCGTTAATATTCCATCTCAAAATAAAAGAGACATAGGAAAAAACATAAAGAGAGGCGCGTTATATTAAGGGCAACAAAGGATCAGTTTTATTTTTTTAGGGCATCGGGTTAGACCATCAACTCCTCCATGTTCCAAACATTACAAATACCACCCTTTCATTTTTTTACTTTATATATTATTTTGATATATATTGAATTATTTTGATAAGTTACTTTACTTTTTAAATTAGTATCTTGTCATTTTTAGATAGTATATTAACCTAATGATTACACTGCTTATTATACTAATTAGGAACAATTTTTAAGGAGTAATTAACCTTAGGTTATTCATTTTTGAATTTATAATCTCCGAGGATAGTTTTAAAATTCAAAAACTATACCTAGAAAGTTTTACACCCGTTTGAGGAAGATAAAACATAAGAGTTCATTTAGAAAAATAAGAATTTTTTTTGAAACACACTTCTTGTTAAAATTATTTTTGGAGATTTATTGTCAATATCTTTAAGATATGACGAAAGAATATGGTAATAAGGAACCTAGTACTAATACTTCAAATAGTAAAACCCAATTTCAATGCCCAATCCTAAAGCCCGCGAATTAATTATTATGGGCAATTCGAATGCAAATCATTCTCGAAGCAAATGGTTTATGGGAAACAATAGAGCCGACTGAAACGATTCAACCTAATAAGAAAAAGGACAAAACCGCTATTTCTTTCCTTTATCAAGCCTTACTCGAAGAAGAATTACTTCAAATAATAAAGCACAAAACCGCGAAGGACATTTGGAATGATTTGAAAACTAGACACGTTGGCTAAGACAGAGTTCAACAAGCAAGATTACAAACACTCAAATCCGACTTTGAGATGTTATATATGAAGGAAGACGAAACAATCGACACCTTCACCACAAAACTCACAACACTCGTAAACAAAGCCGCTAGTCTAGGAGACACAATAGAAGATGAAACCTTAGTTCGGAAACTACTAAATGTCGTACCCGATAGGTATCTGCAAATAGTTGCATCTATAGAACAATATTCCGATCTAAGTGAAATGACAATGGAAGAAGCAATTAGAAGACTTAAGACCTATGAAGAAAGGATTAAGTTCAAGAAAGGAAAACAAGTGGAAAATCAAGAAAAACTGATGTGTTAATACAAATAAACCGTAAAAATGTTTATTAATATTTTGTGATCTCTTTGTGTTTTGTTGATAACAAATATAATGTTATCTTAAGTACAATTTTAAGGATACGTGTTATTTTTGTAAAGCATTTACATATAGCCATTTAAATACAAAAATGTTGTAATCAATTATTTGTTGTAATAGTTTATTAGGATGGGTAAAAACCACAACCCATGGACCATAACCCATGGATCATAACCCATACCCAAGTTGGCTAGATACAATGTATACTTTAGATACATTGAATCTAAGGAAAACCCATGGACCAACCCATAACCCATGACCCATAACCAAAAAACCCATGGGCAAAGAGGAGAGTCCCACGGATCCCTAGGATTACACTAGACGGATCCCAAGTGGGAGGGATCCGTGGGATCCGAGGAACAGTGACAGAAATTGCCTATAAATAGAGAGCCATTTCTTCATTCTAATTTACCCCTCTTCTTACTAAATCTCTCAAACACTCTCATTCTCTTCTAACATATAGATCACTTGATCTAGAGAGTTGTTCTTCTTTCTTTCTATTGTGATTCTCACATAGGTCCTTCTCTAAGGCGAGATCACGAGCATTCTACAAGTCATCCAAGCAAGGGGTCCTTGATTGATTTGTCACTCCGCAAGATTTCTGTAGCGAAGATCTTGTATTTGATATTTCACATATTTGTTGTGTAATAGTCGTGTTGGTTTGGTCCACCGTGTTACGGACTCGGTATTTAGCTTCGTACCGGAAAAAGGTGTAAGCAACGTTGTGAAGGCTTCTCCGCCAAGTGAAGGAGTTTGTTGACATAGTGCTTGAACTCTCGAGTAGGTGACTCGGGGAGTGGAGTAGGGCAAGGAAGGTGTCCTTGTATTGTAGTCGAACCACTATAAATCGGTTGTGTCATTTCTATCCCTTTGCTTTACTTTATTTAATTGCTTTATCATTAGATCTATACTTTCTCTACATCCATAAGATCTCACATATTAACGAATCTAAAGTTTTTGAAACTAACTTAAAATCGGCAAAACTATTCAACTCCCCCTTCTAGTTTTCCACAATTGGCATCAAGAGCTAAGTTTATAAAAGTTTTAAAGTAAAATTGTATTTTAAAAACTTTTCGATCAATATGGGTTCTGAAAATTATAAGGAAGGGCAATCTATGCATTGACTACCACTACTTGAAACTAATGGTTTTATATATTGGAAAAATAGATTCGAAACATATGTGAAATCTAAAGATATTGATCTTTGGTACACTATTGTTGAAGGCGATTTTGAGGCTACCTCAAAAGATGATAAAGGGAATTTAGTTAACATACCTCATGATAAACTAAATGATGAAATGAAGAAAAAGCTTTCTAAAAATAGTGAAGCAAAAATGGTTTTATATAATGCTTTACCGAAAAAGGAATTCGAAAGAATTTCTATGCTTAAAACCTCTTAAGAAATTTGGAATTCTTTAGTTGTAACTCATCAAGGCAACCAACAAGTTAAAAAATAATAAAATTGATTTGTTTGTTCAACAATATGAACAATTTTCAATATCGGATGAGGAAACTATAGATCATTCATTTGCTAACTTTAATACTATTATTACATCTTTACAAGCACTTGATGAATCTCTTTCTAGCCGTAACCATGTTAGGAGATATCTAAGGGCACTTCCATCGAAGTGGAGATACAAGGTGACGGCGATCGAAGAGTCAAAATATTTGACAATCCTCACCCTTGATGAACTCATAGGCAACTTAAAAGTCTACGAGCTTGTCCTTGCTAAAGACTCCGAAGCCTCAAAGGTGAAAGAGAAACACAAATCTCTTGCCCTTAAAGCCAAAAAGGCTTCAAGCGATGAAGAGAACTCCTCTTCGAGTAGTGACGACAAGGAGTACGCTATGGCGGTAAGGGAATTTAAAAAGTTCTTTAGAAGGAAGGGAAGATACGTCCAACAACCGTATGACGATAAGAAAGGCTTTCGGAAAAGCAAAGAGGACGAGAAGCCAAAAGATGATCGTACTTGCTGTAAATGTGGGGACCCAAACCACTTTATTAGTAAGTGTCCCAAACGGGATGATCAAAAGGCGTTCGTGAGCGGCACGTGGGGAATGAGCGATGAGGAGGACGAAGAAATTTGTCTCATGGCAAATGACGAGGTATGTCACGAATACTATAGTAGCTCATCGCTTGATGACGACTCATTGCATAATGAATATGACAAACTATGCAATATTAGCTTAAAACTAATTAACAAAAACAAGCTTTTAAAAAGTCAAAACCAACGTTTAGATAAAGAAGTCATAGAATTAAAAGCAAAACTGAAACGTTTAGAAAAGGGTAAAATAGCAAGTGGTGAATGTGAACTTTGCGTTCAACTTCAAACACTAGTTGATCAACTAGATTCTAAAATTGCTAGAATGAGTACGAATACCTTAGATATGATATTAGATAGTGTTAAAACCGGCAACAACCAAAAAGGTTTAGGTATTCAACAACTTGATCCATCAACTAGTGAAAACAAAGAAACACAATTTGTTAAGGCACTAGAAAAACCAGCCACTGTTGTGGCGGATAGCACGGATCCCATCAAAAGGGAACCGACTAGTGTTAAGCCAGGGATCCGTGGATCTGCTGTAGCAAACAGTGGTAATAACATAGATTCTTCATCTAGAACTGAGTTTGTTATCGTTAATAGGAAGAAACCAACTCATGTCACCACTAGACAACCACATCCAAAATATAATCCTACTTTTGCAAGAAACAAAGCTCCATATTTTTCAAAACATAATCCATCTAGGAGACCTAATAACGTTTATCCTAGAAGTAACCATCAAATGGGATGGAACCCAAATATGCAAAATGGTTTTCCTTGTCAAAACTTTGCTCCATGGAATGCATACTCACCTTATCCATACATGTCTAACATGAATGGAATGTTTAACACTAATGGACCCATGAACAAATGGGGACCAAACTTTTGAGTTTATTATTTTATTAGGTGTGCTTAAAGGTCGACCTAGACCCGAATGAATTGGTCAAGGATAGCGGGTTCACGAGGCACATGACCGGCAATAAAGATCTATTCTCCACATATGAATCCTTCAATTGAGGTAATGTGGTGTTTGGAAATAGCAAAAGTAGAATCATCGGTAAAGGTACGATTTCTAACAAATCTCTAACTATTAACGATGTGTGTCACGTAGAAAACCTAAACTTTAACCTCTTAAGTATAGGACAAATATGTAATAAAAAGTGCAATGTACTTTTTACCGAAACCGGTAGTAAGATTGTTAGGAATTAGAAAATTCAGTCATTAAAGAGTCGGTCACCTCAAGTATATGTATTCATTAGAAAGCTCGTAGTCGTAGTCAAGTTATATTATTAAGTATTTTGTTATGTAACACCGTGGAGGACGGACGGGTCTTTACCCACTGTATGCCTGATCCACAGCCCATAGGTGGCGTTAGTTTGTAAGAAACTATAAATACCCTCTACCTCCCAAGGTAGAGGGTTGGAGCTTCAATACAATTTTTCTTTGTTTCACATAGTTCCCAACTCTCTTCCCTTTCTCTCTCTAGAACTTTCTCTCTCTAAACATTTTTATACGCCTACTTGGATTATGGTTTAGTGTGTTTGCGAAATCCTATATCTAAAAATTGGTATCAAGAGCCATGGTTTGATCACTCATCTTTCATGCTCTTTGTTTTGGTGGATTTCATAAGGTTTTTGGGGTATTAAGTGTTTAGAAAAGTTTGATTCATTTGGACAAGTTCTAGTGTTAAAGTTTGAATTTTGCTTGTACTTTTGTGTTTAGGATCATCATATGTGTTTATGTTTTGAATTGGAAGGCATAAATCACTGTGGTTTGGTTGCTTTTGATTGACAAAGTGGTTACTTTTGAAATTTGTACAAAGCGAGTTGAGTCTCGGATACACATTTCTTCAAACCGAGTTGCTTTGTTACTGGATGCAAGTTGTTATATGCGACTTGGCTACTTAGCGAGTTAAGCTTTTAAGCGACTTGGTGGTTAAGCCAGTTGATTCCTAAAGCGACTTGCTTCTTTAAGCGAGTTGATTGTGTTGCGAGTTGATACTAAAGCGAGTTGGCTATTTAGCGACTTGTCTCATTAAGCGAGTTGATTGTGGTGTGAGTTGATACTTATGCGACTTAGCTATTTAGCGAGTTGATTACTTAAGCGACTTGTTCCTGTGAGCGAGTTGGTTGTTTAGCGAGTTGACTACTAAGCGAGTTGAGTGTTTTGCGACTTGTCTATTTAGACTTGTTTCTTCTTCGTGATACATTCTTACGGTTGTTCTTTTGGTTTAGTAAAATCCCGTGAAAGAATCAATTTCTCAGTTTAATCAAAGAATAGTCAAATCTCCTAGAATTTGTTGTCATGGCAAACACCGTTCCTACTATTGTTTCTTCCGTAGCTGAAGACGTTCAAGCAGCAGGGTCTGATACTCGTCCACCTATGCTTGACAGAACTGATTATGATTCATGGGCACAACGAATCCGTTTGTACTGTTTGGGAAAAGAAAACGGAGTCAACATCCTCAAGTCAATCGATGAAGGACCTTATCAGATTGAGACTACCAGAGACTTAATTAATACAGGTGCAGATGGAACAATGATCTATGGAATAGACAGACCAAAGACGTATGATGAGCTCAATGATAAGGAGAAAAAGAGATTTGATGCAGACATCAGGGATTCTAACATTGTACTTCAAGGTCTTCCAAAAGACATCTACAAGCTTATCAATCACAACACTGAAGAAAAGGCTGTATGGGATAATGTCAAGATGCTTCTCTCAGGTTCTGAATTAACTGTTGAAGATAGAGAATCACAACTATATGATAAATTTGAGCATTTCAAGATGAAACCAGATGAGAGTGTCTATGAGTACTACGTGAGATTCCATAAGCTTGTGAATGACATGAGGAACATCAGAATGACCATGCTTAACATTCAGCTGAACTCAAAGTTTGTTAACAACATGAATCCCGAATGGCACAAGTTTGTCACGTCTGTGAAGCTCACTAAAGGATTAAAGAATACAAACTATGAGCAATTGTATGCATTTCTTCTTCAGAATGAGAGGCATGCTATGTTTGAGAAAAGGATTCTGGATCAGTTCAAAACCAATCAGGGCGAATCAAGCTCACCAAATGATTCTAGAGCTTTCTACACCAATGTTGGTATCACCACCAAAGCATCTCAAGTCATACCCATGGGTAATGGTAAACACAAACTAATTCCCGATCCAATGTTCAAACAAGCTGATGCTGATGCAGCTGTAGGAAACTTCATTAATCAACTGGCTCTCATGATTAGTCAAAACATGAACTTTCTCCCACACACCAACAACAACCTCATAACAACATCCAATCCACACAATCAAGCCACCGTCAGATATGGGAAGGTTGTGGTGCAGCCAGTTCAAGAAAGGCAGTACGAACAAGGAAGAGGTGGAGGTGGTAGAGGATATGTGGCAAATCTGAATAGGGGAAGGAATGGAAATCAGGGACAAGCAAAGCCGATTAAGTGCTACAACTGTGGAGGTGAGGGACATATTTTCAAGGAACTGCACATCGCCAAAACGTCCTCAGAACGCAGAATACTTCAGAGACAAGATGTTGCTTGTTCAAGCTCAAGATAATGGAGCAGTCTTGGATGAAGAGGAATTGCTGTTTCTTGCTGAGGGAAATGCCAGAACTTATGATGCTGATGTGGATGAGCAGCCAATTCAGAAGATAGGTCACAATCATCAGAATGCCTTCCAAGTCGCTGACTGTAATGCATACGACTCTGACGTCAATGATGAACCTATTGCACAAACAATTTTCATGGCTAGTATTTCTCCAATGGTCTCTCCTAAGGTCTCAACATCACAGAAAGCTGGTCCATCTAAAGAATCAATCATCTCAGAGGTATTAAAACTATATGATGATGTTGATGAGCGAAAGATGCATAATAAAGTACAATCTTTTGAGACTTATGAATCAGATATTGACAATGAGGGTAATAGCAATATTGTCCCATATGATCAATATGTGAAACAAGGTGAATGTAAGATTGTATCAAACGATGCATCTTCCGCAGTAAATAATGACTATGTCTTTAATGAATACACTGCATGTACCCCTGATGATTCTATTATCTCTGAACTGAATGCCTATAAAGAACAAGTTGCTATCTATGAACAACGTGCTAAGTTTGAGTTAACCACACGTGAGCAGGAAATGGATGACCAAATGTGTACAATTATTCGAATAAGTAATTTTAGAGAAGAAGTATTAAAACAAGAGTTAAACTCCTTACAAGAAAAGCTTTCTAAAACTGCTAAGCAAAAACAAGAACTTCAAGAAAATGTTAAAATGCTTAAGCAAGAATTCAATGCTAAGGAATCAAAACTTTTGAATGATTTTTCCAATCTAAAAACCTTGAAAAACAAGCTTGAAAATAAGTTGTACATACAAGGGAATACCATTCAGACTGCTCACATGATCACTAAGCATAGAGTTTTAAGCGATAAGCATAGCATTCCCCTTGTTGAGGAACAAAATCCAGAGGTCATTAAAAAGGCTAGAAGTGCTCATAAGGTAATTTATGATGGCAATGAAATCCTTAAGCCTAGACAGAAACCTAGTTGCGCTGAGTGCACTGAGGAAGATAAGAAATCAGATGAAGTCACTAGGGAGAAGATGAACAAGAAACTAGATGATCCTAAGTGCAAAGAGAAGAAAATAATTATCACACCCCATGATTACAAGAAGGAAAATTGGATTTCCTTAAATAAGTTTAAGTCTCAAACGTTGCTAACACCCGAGCAAGTGTTTTGGAAAAAGGATTTAGATAAGCAAAAAGCAGAGAATCTTGTTGTAACAAACTCCCCTCTTAGGAAAATGCCTTCAGCAACTATGTATCCTCCTAATACACCAATGCATCTAGTCCCTAGAACTATTGCCACTAAAAGCAAGACCTTAATCAGTCAATATGTCATCTTTCAATTATTTGTTGATTTTGAGAAAACATGTAAGAAAAGGATCACCCCCACTGGGATAACTGAAGGGGAAAGGGGTTTTGAGCAAACTAAAGAATGCTATTTAACAGAGGTGATGCCTTTCTTTAAACAACTAAAAGATCAATTTGACAGTCTTAAAAAGGGGATGGACTCAGATATTAAAGAAATGGAAAAGGAATTTGATGCAATGATAGTTAAGGTTAGTGACTATGAGCGAGAATTAAAATATAATGAGATTGAGAGGAAGAATTTGCATACACTGAATGAGAATCTGATTTCTGAATGTATTGCTCAAGATGTATTTTTCACTGCTACAAATTGTTCCATTAATGCTTCTCAATTTCATGAATTATCTGTTGCTCTGAAAGTCTCCCATGATCGTGTCATTGAGCTTGAAAAAACTAATTCTAAACTAAATGAGAAAATTGATCTGGATGATCACGACAATTTGGTAAAACATTTTTCTAAACTAGAAGTTGAGCATTTTAATTTACAACTAAAATATCAACATCTTAAAGAAAATGTCAAAACCTCAAATATAAAGACATTTTCAGATGCTCCAGAGTTTCATGCAGTTTCTCAGATACATAAACGTGACGAACAGATTCAAGCTCAGTGTTGCACGATCAAAAAATTGAAAGCCCAAATTTCTCAATTAAAGGGTGAAAAGAACAATGTGACTGGCTCCCAAATGCCTCCTCCTTTAGATTCTTAGTATTCTCAAACGTTTCATCTTCAAAACTTAGTAAATGCATTACAAAAGGAAAACGAGAGTTTTCTAGCAGAAAATGAAAAGGTTAAACGTCATTTTAAAGAGTTATATGATTCAATTAAAGTCACTCGTGACAAAAACAACGAAAAAATAACTTCTTTACAAAAGGAAATTGAGAATCTGAGGAGTCAGGAAAAAGGGAAACTGCCACTTGTGTTTAATGAAAAATGTCGCTTCAAAGTCATCCTCTGACTGCAAATATTCTGTGACTGTTAGATACATTCCTCCTCATCTTAGGAATAATGAACCCGTGTTTCATAACTACTGTGCTCACCTTAAGGATAGTCTAGAATGTCTCCATGAGATTGTGGAGGAGGATTACCTAAATAAGCCTCTTGATAGAGAAATTAGGTTTGCGTGCATTCAGGCCAAACGATCTTAGGAACTGCTAGAATGCTTAATTGCAACATGTCCTAAATCCTTAGGTGCAAAAGGTAAAGCTGTAATGCCTTGTTCTATGCCTAAAGCCAAGCATACAAACCATTCCATACCCAGTTTTAAAAAAGTGAACACTAATGTGCCTTCGAGTAGTTCAAATCTTTGCACATCTAGTTCAGGAATGCAAAAGGTAGATCAACCAACTAATGTTCCCATAATTCCCTCTACAGGAGTAATCAGTGACATTAAAGCAAGCGGGTCGAAGCCTCCAGGCAATACCAAGCAAGATAGGACCTCACAAGCTAAGAATGCTCACTGGAAAAGAGTAGAAGACCAACCTAGGAACTTTAAGTTTGAGTTGAATAAAACGAATCGTGTTGATTCTAGTATTAGCCATAGGCGTACTGTAATTAATTTGAATTCTGATACTATCTGCAAACCATGTAATGATGTCTGCTTGAATTCTGTTGCTAATCATGAATGTGGTGTGAATGTTTTGTCTAATGCTGTCAATTGTCCTGTGAAAATAGTTAATGCTAAAAAACGTGCTAAGAAGGCTAAAAGGCAAAAACGAAAGAAAGTTAGAAAACAGTGGAAACCCACAGGAAGAACATTTAGTAAGATAGGATATCGATGGATACCGTTTGGTCAAAAGGTTAATCAGTCCTGTCCACAATATGCTAAGACAATGTCCAATAGAAAATGGATGCCTACTGGTAGAACTATTCCTTTAAGAAGTGAACATACTTTGAATAGGTCAAATACGGACACCAGCATTGCATCTATTCCTGATGACTCCATTGTCACTATTTCTAATATGAATGTTTCTATTTCTGATGTGGGTGTTCCAATCACTGTTACTAACCAAATGGAACCCATTCTGGCATGGGGATCCCAATTCTCCAGTTATCCATTCTTGTCTGTGTTCAACTACAGATCGTTCAAATCGTTCTGTGGTACCTGGACTCAGGCTGTTCCAAGCATATGACTGGAGACCGGTCGCGGCTCATGAACTTCGTGAGCAAATTCATCGGGACAGTTAGATTCGGGAATGATCATTTTGGTGCAATTATGGGTTATGGAGATTATGTTGTTGGTGATAGTGTTATCTCCAGAGTATACTATGTGGAAGGTCTTGGTCATAACCTGTTCTCTGTTGGTCAATTCTGTGATTCTGATCTAGAAGTAGCCTTCAGAAAACACACTTGCTTCGTTAGAGAACTTGATGGTAAGGAACTTTTAAGAGGAACACGTGGTTCAAATCTATACACCATCTCTATCGAAGACATGATGAAGTCTTCTCCAATTTGCTTGTTGTCAAAGGCTTCGAAAACAAATTCATGGTTATGGCATCGTCGTCTCAATCACTTGAACTTCGGCACCATCAATGATCTCTCCAGAAAGGACTTAGTTGTAGGTTTACCTAGACTGAAGTATGAAAAGGATCATCTTTGTTCAGCATGCCAATTGGGAAAAAGCAAGAAGTATGCCCATAAACCCAAACCTACAAACTCAATCACAGAAGTTCTTCATACAATTCACATGGATTTATGTGGACCAATGAGAATGCAAAATATCTTTGGGAAGAAATATGTGTTAGTTGTGGTTGATGATTACTCTAGATTCACCTGGGTCAAATTCTTAAGGACAAAGGATGAAACTCCAGATATCATCATCAAACTCATCAAACAGCTGCAGGTTCGTCTTAACAAAACAGTCAGAATTATCCGAACAGACAATGGAACTGAGTTCGTTAACAAACAACTTAGTGAGTTTTATGAAAGTGTTGGAATTAGCCATCAAAGAAGTGTTCCACGAACTCCTCAACAGAACGGTGTAGTTGAAAGATGAAATCGAACTCTTGTAGAAGCCGCAAGAACAATGCTGATTTACTCCAAGGTTCCAATGTTTCTCTGGGCTGAAGCCATTGCCACTGCATGCTACACACAAAATCGATCCCTGATTCACACTGTTCATGGAAAAACTCCATATGAACTTGTCCACAACAGAAAGCCTAATCTCTCATTCCTTCGTGTGTTTAGTGCTTTGCGTTATCCAACTAATGAGGGCCAAGACTTAGGCAAACTTAAAGCTAAAACGGACATTGGAGTATTTGTAGGGTATGCACCAAACAAAAAGGGATACCGAATCTACAACAAGAGAACCCGAAATATCATGGAAACAATTCACGTTACATTTGATGAGCTGACAGGTCAAATGGCTCTTGGACAATCCAGTTCTGGACCCGCACTTCAAAACAGTACAATTGGTTCATCCCTTATACCATATCCCTCTCCAGCAGCTCCATATGTACCTCCATCAGAAGATGATTTAAGGAAATTGTTTGATCCAATGTTCGATGAACACTATGAACCAAATGCTGATGAAATGAAAAATCCATCAACATAGGCTGCTCCTATCCAAGTGAATGAAGTTGATCCTTTAGTCTCAATATCATTAAGTCAAGAAGCGCCTGCTGCTGATCACTCTGTCTCATCAACAAATGATCAATCATCGAGAGTGTACATCATGGAAATGTTTCTGGTATCAACAATGGAGAAAATCCCTTTGCTACTCCTGAAGATGCTCTGTTTGAAAATATATTTGCTCCTTAATCATCATCAGAACCATCTTCATCAGGAGAAATCGCCTCAGCTACTTCAGTTCCTCAACAACAACCACATGAACATCTTAGGAAATGGACTCATGATCATCCATTGGACAACATCATTGGAAACCCCTCTCGTCCTGTATCAACAAGAAAACAACTTGCAACCGATGCCTTATGGTGCTTTTTCAACTCTGTACTCTCTAAGGTCGAACCAAAAGATGTTAGAACTGCCATGAATGAAGACAGATGGTTTAATGCCATGCAAGAAGAAATTCATGAGTTTGATCGACTTGATGTATAGGAATTAGTACCTGCTCCAGATTGTGCAATGATCATTGCTCTTAAGTGGATCTTCAAAGTGAAGCTTGATGAGCATGGCGATGTTTTAAAGAATAAGGCTAGATTGGTTGCGAAAGGATACCGTCAGGAAGAGGGCATTGACTTTGAAGAATCATTTGCTCCTATTGCTCGAATCGAGGCAATCAGAATCTTCTTGGCTAATGTTGCAAGTAAGAACATGGTAGTCTATCAAATGGATGTAAAGACGGCATTTCTGAACGGAGATCTTAAATAAGTCGTCTACGTCAGCCAACCTGAAGGCTTTGTGAATCCAGAGCATCCTACTCACGTTTATCGTTTGAAGAAGGCTCTTTACGGTTTGAAGCAAGCTCCAAGGGCATGGTATGATACGCTATCAAAGTTTCTTCTGTCTACCGGCTTCAGCAAAGGAGCAGTTGATCCTACATTGTTCACCAGGAAGTCAGGAAAACATTTAATTCATGTTCAAATTTATGTTGATGATATCATCTTTGCCTCGACCGACCCCAATGAGTGTGACCGTTTTTCAAATGAAATGGGTTCTAAATTTCAAATGTCAATGATGGGACAAATGTCATTTTTCTTGGGATTACAAATTTCACAAAGTCCCGGAGGCATTTTTATAAATCAATCTAAATATGCTAATGAAATTTTAAAGAAATTTGGATTTGATTCTAGTGACCCTGTTGACACTCCTATGATTGAGCGTACTAAACTGGATGAGGACCACTCAGGGATCATGGTAGACCAAACGAAATATCGTAGCATGATCGGATCCCTGATGTACCTCACAGCCAGTAGACCTGATATTCTGTTCGCTGTATGAATGTGTGCTAGATACCAGGCTAAGCCTACCAAAAAGCACCTTGAAGCGGTTAAACGGGTCTTTCAGTACCTCCAAGGAACCATCAATATGGGACTTTGGTACCCGAAGGACCCCGGTATGTCACTAACAGCATATGCAGATGCAGATCATGCATGGTGTCAAGATACTCGTCGAAGCACGTCTGGAGGTGCTCAGTTTTTGAGTGATAAGCTTGTGAGCTGGTCGTCAAAGAAGAAAATGAGTACTTCTATTTCCTCTACAGAGGCTGAATACATAGCCATATCATCCTGTTGTGCTCAAATCCTTTGGATGAGATCTCAATTAACTGACTATGGCTTTGAATTCAACAAAATCCTTCTGTACTGTGATAATAAAAGTGCTATTGCTCTCTCATGCAACAACGTTCAACACTCAAGAGCAAAGCATATCGACATTCGACATCATTTCATCAGGGAACAAGTGGAAAAAGGTGTGGTGGAACTCTACTTTGTGAGGACTGAATACCAATTAGCAGACATCTTTACCAAAGCTCTTCCTAGAGAACGTTTTGAGTTTATCTTTCCACGTCTTGGACTAAAGAGTTTACAACCGGAAACACTCAAGCGTCTTCAAAAGGAAGACGAGGAGTAAAGGTCTTTTTTTTCTTCTATCTCTTGTATATATTTATTCAAAAAGCTAAATACAAAACTTGAAAAACCCTCAAAAAGAAAATATAAAATTATAAAATTTTTCAAAAATCCATAAAAATTAGAAAATCTTGAAAAATTCCAAAAATATTGTTATTTTGTCATGTTTTTCCTTATTCGATATCATCTACGGACTTTGTGTTGACATTCAAAGAATGTCACGGGTTTTTAGATGTTCTTCTAATGCACATAGTTTAAAAAAAAATGAGGCGGAGAAAAATGGTGGTTTATTGTCATTTCAGGCAGTAACCCGTTTTTAAAGAAAAGAACAGAGCCATGCTTTATCTTATTTTTCAAATCTCATGCTCTGATTCTTATAACAAATGTTTGTCATCCACAAGACAAATGATTATCCTTCCAAATATTTTTCCGTCTAAAGATTCTTCTGAAAAATATTTGTCATCTTTTGAAAACTTAATTGACTTGAAAATTCCTTGTACTCTACTACTCGTGTAAATCATTTGTGCTTTTCACATGTCAAAATCTCCATATCCTAATCAACAACATATTTAATTGATTAAGGGGGAGAATGATTTTATTCGAATTTAAAAGGTTATTTTTCAAACAATTGGCACGTAATCGAGCAAGGTTTATTGTTGAAAAATCAAAAGAAATTATGCTTTACACAGTTGACTCAATACCTTTGCTAATATTATGTTTTCTAAAGACAATCATGCATGTTTAAGAATGGAGTTTAAAGTCTCAAAATCCGATCCTTATCAGTCAAAACGTTTTCATAATCAAGTCACTATTCTCCTTAAAAATCTTTCAAAATCAATTTAAATCTACAGAGATCACAAATCTCAAATGATTTGATAATTGTGATCGGGGGAGAATTTGTGATTTAAATTGGATTAAAACTGATAATTCGGTAATTGGTTTTATAAGGGTGTACAAGCTCTCTTTCCCACATGTGCCAAACGATTTCAAATTTTCCATCCACATGTTGAGGGGGAGCATCTATCTTAAACCACAAAGATCTGAAACGTGATCATTTTATGTCAACATGCAGTCTTGTTCCTCTAGTATGTGCAAAACTCCTTCAAACTTCGAGGCACATATTGTGGGGGATCAAAATTTTGAAAACCTCATCCTTCCCAAAATGCTTTATCCTCTTGATTTTATCTGGGAAGTGATGTTGATATCTTTTAGAAATTAGAAATCAAAGAAGTTAATTCTTCCTCTTGCCTCCGTGTGCCAAAAGATTTCAAATACATGAAGCACATGTTGAGGGGGAGCTCTTTTTCTAAAAATATCTAAAACAATTCAGGTACAAAATGCTTTGATAATATATCACAAGTATATGGATTGATTTTCAAATGGTTTTCAATTGGTTCTAATGGCAGAAGAACAATACCAAATAGACCGACCAACTTTACTTATGTATGGTGATATAAGGATGATAAGGTTAGGTATTTGTTCCCATGATCCGCCAGAACCGGAGGGATCTACCCAGGGACAATCCACTAGATAGTGTAGAAGTCCTTAGGTATATTGAAAAAGGAGAAAAATGAGATATGGGAAGAGTGCGGACTGAAACTGAGCTAGTACTGGAATAAACCCAACAAGGTTCTAGCTATGAAGTCTCGGTAAGCACTGAAGGGGTTGAAGAATGAAAAAGAATTGAATGAGAAAAGGGTGAAAACAAATAGCCCTCCAATTATTCAACCTTAGGGAAGATACCGGGTTCAATTCATATGCTACTGATGGTTACCATGGTAACATCGGTATTGAAGACAAGACGTCATGGACCCAGTGACGCACAGCACTTCAACTTCCCAACCCACTCAAGTTCCTCTTCAAAGGGCTTGTTTCATTCTCACGGGGAACCGACACTATCTATCGACTCTCTCTTAGAGATTGTTGATATTGAAGAAGGAGACCCTCTCCCTAGTCTCCAAAATAGGAACAAAATATTCACAAATTGAGTCTAGAGCCACAAGATCATCAATAAATCTCATTAGGACACTTTCAATGAAGACTCTCTATTTCACACAATGTGGAAAGAGAGATTATATCTTGAGTCCTACGCATTATCCTTGTGGTATTGCCAGAACATCTGAGTGACATGTAAAAATATTCACAATGAAGATGGAAAGCCTTCTAGAGCCAACATCAAACAAGCTCCTGGTAGGTGGCATGTGAGATCTATTCAATAGATCAACCATGTGACAACTGAAAAGAAACAATGGGGCGATTCAATCTTTTGAATCAATCCTGGTTCATGTTATGGATTGACGGATACCTTTGAAAAACCGGTTGTTGTGTTTAAAAAACTCTTTCCTTTAGCACATCGACCGTGTACGAATATTTCAAATCAAAAGGTGTTTATGATTGATAATTTATTTTCACTAAAACCTTCGTTTTATTGCAAAAACAATTTCTATTGAGCAATACACGATTGTTTTCCAAATCTCTTTTTATCAATCAGTGAATATCAATTCGCTGGTTCAGTCACTTCGTGTTGTCTTCTTTGAGACGTTCCGGTTTGAGAACAGCTAGAGCAGCTGCGAAACCGTGTCAAGGAAATTCTTCGGAATTATACCTGATCACAGGTAGTACGTGTACTGATCAACGGGGAACTGTGGGCCGTGTACCTCAATTCAACGAAAGTGATCAAAGACACTTTCGTGTACTTTATTGCTAACTGTTGTATGCAGGTACGCCCGACATTTGCAGCTGTTCAGAATGAAGCGGTCAATCCATAGCCGCATGCTCACTCAACACATTCATCTCGAAAGATATCATGATTAGTGCATCAATGACTCTGATATTTTCACTCCATACTTCTGCTACGCTGCTGCCAATATCATGAATCAATAAATGCTTCTGCTATTCTGATGAGAATACTTCATGATCCAGAATGTGAGCATGTCGGTCCAAAAGTCACAACATCACATAATACCAACACCACAATGGAAGTGTCAAAGATTTATGTTAGCTGATGATCTCAATGCTGGCTCAAAACTCATCATCACATGGATCAGTTAAAGACCTCCACTTGAATTATCCAAACATGCAAAACATGAAGAATCAAAGACTACGAGCTACTGAGCAAAGGACTTAATCAAGAAACCTCGAGCAATCTAATGTAATATCTGGATGTATTCATTGTAAATTGAGGTGACCTCCCTTAGGGGGAGATTGTTAGGAATTAGAAAATTCAGTCATTAAAGAGTCGGTCACCTCAAGTATATGTATTCATTAGAAAGCTCGTAGTCGTAGTCAAGTTATATTATTAAGTAGTTTGTTATGTAACACCGTGGAGGACGGACGGGTCTTTACCTACTGTATGCATGATCCACAGCCCGTAGGTGGCGTTAGTTTGTAAGAAACTATAAATACCCTCTACCTCCCAAGGTAGAGGGTTGGAGCTTCAATACCATTTTTCTTTGTTTCACATAGTTCCCAACTCTCTTCCCTTTCTCTCTCTATAACTTTCTCTCTCTAAACATTTTTATACGCCTACTTGGATTATGGTTTAGTGTGTTTGTGAAATCCTGTATCTAACAAAGATATTAAAAAATGGCATAACCATAGGAAGAGGTATTAGGAAACATGGAGTCTATGTCATTAAAATCGGTAATGAACCTAAAGACAAACTATGTCTTACCTTTATGGATAATACTTCGACCTTATGGCATCGAAGATTGGGTCATGCCAATATGCGAATTCTTCAATCGCTATCATCCAAAGATCTAGTAAGAGATCTACCTAAGTTAAAATATGAACATCACTTTTGTGATGCTTGTAATGTAGGAAAACAAGTTCATTCTAGTCATAAAGCTAAAAACATGGTGTCTACAACTAAGTGTCTAGAATTACTACATATGGATCTATTTGGTCCATCCGCTATCCAAAGTTCTGGAGGCAACTACTACACTTTGGTCATAGTGGATGATTACTCTAGGTATACATGGACACAATTTTTAAAGAACAAAACGGAAACGTTTAATTATTTTGAAGTATTAAGCAAGAAAATCCAAAGACAACTAGGAAGTCCTATAGTGTCCATTAGGACGGATCATGGTAGGGAATTCGATAATGAAGTGCAATTCGGAGCCTTTTGTGACGCTAATGGCATTACTCACAACTTCTCGGCTCCACGCACTCCACAATCGAATGGGGTAGTAGAAAGAAAGAATAGAACCCTACAAGAAATGAATCGAACCATGCTTAATGAACAATCCATACCTCAAAAGTTTTGGGGTAATGCCGTTGATACTTCAACGTACATACTCAATCGAGTCTTAATTAGACCAATCTTAGGTAAAACTCCATATGAGTTACTCCGAGGCAAAAAGCCTACGTTAAATCACTTTAGAGTCTTTGGAAGCAAATGTTTTATTCTTAACACTAAAGATTACCTTACAAAATTTGATCCTAAATCAACCGAAGGTATCTTTCTAGGTTACTCTCCAAATATAAAAGCTTACGTCATATTAAACAAAGAAACAATGAAGGTAGAAGAGTCATTAAACATAAAATTTGATGAAAGTCCACCCAAACCCTCTCCACCTCTTGTCGATGACGAGATTGTAGAAAGTGAAGCTATAGTAATAAAGAAAAAGATAAATGAAGAAGAAGAACCTTTAAATGATGAAGTCATAAACATTAAAGAGTCCAAAGATCACCCCGTAAATAAGGTCATAGGAAAGCTAAACGAAAGAACATTAAGGTCTCAAGTTCAAAACCAAAGTAGCTTGTTTTGTTTCGTTTCAACCATAGAACCTAAGAATACACAAGTAGCCATAAAAGATGAGAGTTGGGTAACGGCTATGCAAGAAGAATTAAATGAATTTGTTTCTAATGATGTTTGGACACTTGTCCCTCCACCTAGTAATCAAACCATAATAGGAACTAAATGGGTTTATAAAAACAAATTAGATGCAAACGGAGTGGTGTCTAGGAACAAGGCTAGACTCGTTGCCCAAGGGTATAACCAACAAGAAGGAATAGACTTTGATGAGACCTATGCCCCCGTGGCTAGATTAGAGTCTATAAGAATACTTCTTGCGTATGCTTGTGCTAATGATCTAAAGCTTTATCAAATGGATGTCAAAAGCGCTTTTCTAAATGGTTTCATTAATGAAGAAGTATATGTAGCTTAACCTACGGGCTTCATCGATTTTGAAAAACCTAAACATGTGCATAAATTAAAGAAAGCCCTTTATGGTCTTAAACAAGATCCAAAAGCTTGGTATGATAGACTCAAGTCATTTTTAATTAAACACAACTATACCATGGGGTCTAGAAGAGTCGAAACCAATTAAAGAGTCCAAATACATAAAGGAGATGTTAAAGAAATTCGGTCTAGAAGAGTCGAAACCAATTAGGACACCAATGTCATCCGACACCAAACTCACAAAAGATGAAGACGGCGAATCCGTCGATAATACTAAATATCGTGGCATGATAGGTAGTCTTCTCTACCTCACGACAAGTAGGCCGGATATCATGTTTAGTGTTTGCTTATGTGCTAGGTTTCAAGAAGACCCTAAAACATCACACCTAGAAGCCGTAAAAAGGATATTTAGATACATTAAGGGTACAACACAATTAGGATTATGGTATCCTAAGGGCACGGGAGTAGAAACAATTGTATATGCAGATTCTGACCATGCAGGTGATTACGTTGATAGAAAAAGTACAAGTGGGGTATGTACTTTCATGGGATGTTGTTTAACATCTTGGTTTTCTAAGAAACAAACGGTACTAGCAATATCAACAACCGAAGCCGAATACGTCTCCGCCGGCAAAGCATGCCAACAAGCACTATGGATGAAACAAACATTAGTTGACTACGACATTCATCTAAGCGACATAGCCATCCTATGTGACAACAAAGGTGCCATCGACTTAAGCAAGAATCCGGTATTGTATTCTCGCACAAAGCATATAGAGATTCGTCATCACTTCTTAAGGGATAATGTTCAAAAGGGGAACATCTCTATTGAGAAGGTAGCATCCGAAGACAACATAGCCGACGTCCTCACCAAACTGTTGAAGCGGGAACAATTCAACCTACTTCGTCTTGGTCTTGGTCTCATGGAACAAACGTCGTAACTTATTTTTTGACTCTACAAGGTATGTAAACACTAGCCTTCTTCTTTCTGAGTCTAGGATCTCTATTTCACACACAAATCACAAACAATACGGGAATTTTCAAAACCCAGGATAAGTTTTTCACTTATAATTTTCTTATTTTCTTTCAAAATAAGTACGAGTTACATACACATGCTTCTTTCAAAAGGATAAAACGTTTTGTATTTCAAAATGCTTTCTAAAATGATACTCCTTCCAGTATCAATTTCACAAAAGTAATTTCTCACGTCTAGGACAAATCGCTTTTTCATTATTAATACAACGTAAAAACATCTCATGTCTTTTGAATGCTAAAGGGGACACATAACTAATATGTGTTTTCGGGTACATTCATCTAAGCCACAATGAATTAGGAGCATTGGTAACACTAAATTACGTACTCAAAAGTACTAAATATGTGTTTTCGGGTTATCTCACATAATAGTATGCTTTTTCACTTCTAGTTTAATTTTCTTTTCTTCTTAGGAGTCGAGATAACCGCAACTCCAAATAGTTTGCATATAGGCATACACTAGGCAAAAATGTTTCCAAAAGGAAAATTTTGTGCTGCCTGAATCACCAGACCCACGGATCCCAGCCTTCATGCTGGACGGATCCCTCAAGGGAAGGATCCGTGGGATCCGTGAGACAGAAGCTGTTTTTTACCTTCTATTTTTCTCACTTTGGATGAAAAATCCACATTTGTTTTATTTTTTGGAGTATGCTCTTTAATGCTTGTGTTCTCATGATCACATGCCTTAAATTCATATCTAATCATTAGATTTTAATCCACATTTTTGGTCAAGCATTCATTACAATGCTTTGTTTTTCTATATATAGAACTCCCAAAATGCTTGCATAATCCATCTCATCTTCACAAACACACTACACCATGTCATTCACTAACTCTTTAGATGAATCACCTAGTACAAACAATCATCTTCATGAAACCAAACCTTTGTACTTCCACCTTCCAAAATACCAAAATCAAACTCTAGGATATCCGCACGGATTAACATCCGATCTTGTTGCTTAAGAAAACCGTCATCATATGGCTCATCACCATCAACTAACTCACCACAAGATGCTTCCATTGTAGCACCTCTTTCATCACCAACGAGTACACTAACTTCATCACCAACTCACTCACCACCTAAAATCACTCTTTTGGAACTCCTTACGACTCCAACAAGATCTCAACAACCAAAGCAAAAAGAATTAGCCTTTTTGACACCTCCAACTTCTCCAAACACAATATTCAATGATCTTGAAACATCACCACCTTTAGCTCCCATTAAACTACAAGAACATCTAGGTTCTTTTCCACCACCACTTCCAATCATTCCGGACTTTGATCCGTATTTTCCTATTTTTCCACCACAACTTCCGCAACTCACAAATCAAAACAACCCGGAAGATTTCCGTACTCATTACCCACATCACTTACATTGTGAACATTGCCAATCCACTAGGGAAATTGCAATAGAAGTTAGGGAAGAAATGCGATTCATACTCAACCTCATTCTTGATCGCATCAATACCATTACTCATCCAAACCTCCATCCATGACCTTATGCAAGCATGGAAGGAATCATTATTACTATTTTCTATTTTTAGTACTTTTTCTTTTTGAGTCATTTTCAATAACAAGTCTTGTTCTTATTTTTACACGCTTGTAGGTGGCATAAATACCACTACACTTTGTTGTTTTATTACAAGGCCTTGTTTACATACCTTGGCTCCAAATCTTGATTCTCGTCAATCACAAGATTACATAAGCATGTTACTAACCTTTCTCTTTGTAGGATTTTTTATTTTCTTCACTTGACGCCCCAAACTAGGGGGAGATACCGTCAAGGGGGAGTAAGCAATACGTGGACTAATTTTTCCACACTTTTATTTCTTCGAAGGGTTAACTTTTTGTTTCGACAAAAAGGGGGAGAAGAAGTAAAACTTAGGGGCTTTAAAAACATACATCTATTCTTAAGTTTTACTCATCATAACATTATGTTTTGTCATCAACAAAAAGGGGGAGATTGTTAATACAAATAAACCATAAAAACGTTTATTAATATTTTGCGATCTCTTTGTGTTTTGTTGATAACAAATATAATGTTATCTTAAGTACAATTTTAAGGATACATGTTATTTTTGTAAAGCATTTACATATATCCATTTAAATACAAAAATGTTATAATCAATTATTTGTTGTAATAGTTTATTAGGATGGGTAAAAACCACAACCCATGGACCATAACCCATGGATCATAACCCATACCTAAGTTGGCTAGATACAATGTATACTTTAGATACATTGAATCTAAGGAAACCCATGGACCAACCCATAACCCATGACCCATAACCAAAAAACCCATGGGCAAAGAGGAGCGTCTCACGGATCCCTAGGATTACACTAGACGGATCCCAAGTGGGAGGGTTCCGTAGGATCCGGGCAACAGTGACAAAATTTTCCTATAAATAGAGAGCCATTTCTTCATTCTAACTCACCCCTCTTCTTACTAAATCTCTCAAACACTCTCATTCTCTTCTAACATATAGATCACTTGATCTAGAGAGTTGTTCTTTTTTCTTTCTATTGTGATTCTCATATAGGTCCTTCTCTAAGGTGAGATCACGAGCATTCTACAAGTCATCCAAGCAAGGGGTCCTTGATTGATTTGTTACTCCGCAAGATTTCTGTAGCGAAGATCTTGTATTTGATATTTCACATATTTGTTGTGTAATAGTCGTGTTGGTTTGGTCCACCGTGTTACGGACTCGGTATTTAGCTTCGTACCAGAAAAAGGTGTAAGCAACGTTGTGAAGGCTTCTCCGCCAAGTGAAGGAGTTTGTTGACATAGTGCTTGAACTCTCGAGTAGGTGACTCGGGGAGTGGAGTAGGGCAAGGAAGGTGTCCTTGTAGCCGAACCACTATAAATCGGTTGTGTCATTTATATCCCTTTGCTTTACTTTATTTACTTGCTTTATCATTAGATCTATACTTTCTCTACATCCATAAGATCTCACATATTAACGAATCTAAAGTTTTTGAAACTAACTTAAAATCGGCAAAACTATTCAACCCCCCCCCTTCTAGTTTTCCACATGATGTTCACACGACATGACAATAGAGGGAAACATTTCAGAGGACGTGGACGTGGAAAAAACAAATTCTCACAAGGAAGAAACCACGATAAATATAACCACGAGAAGAAGGATGGAGAAAATTCTCACAATCACTTCAACAAACCAAATATTGATCTTAGCAAAGTAACGTGTTACAAATTCAATAAGATGGGTCATTATGCATCTAGGTGTTATGCAAAACCAAACACTAGTATGCAATCTAATCTTATCAAGGAGGACTTAGAACCTACTTTGCTAATGGAAATATTAGAAGACCCACATGTAACAAAACTTGAAGATCAAAATGTCTCGCTACACGAAGAAGATGTAGGATATAAAGAGACAAGTGTCGATAGTCAATGGTATTTAGACAACGGAGCTAGCAACCATATGACTGGGATAAGAGAACACTTCAAAGATCTAGATGAGAATGTTAGTGGAAAAGTAAGATTTGAAGATGGATCTCACATAGAGATTAAAGGAAAAGGTTCAATTCTAATAGAATGTGATGACGAGAAACAAAGAATCATATCTCACGTCTATTACATTCCCAGCTTGAAAAGCAACCTATTGAGCCTCGAACAATTTACCGAAATCGGTTGTAAAGTTGTAATGGATGATGATGAATTACGACGTTATGGCATGGACAACAAAATCTTCATGAAAGTCACAAGACAAAGAAACCCTCTATACAAAGCAACTCTGAAAATAGGCACACATGTTTGCTTATTAGCAAACTTGAAGGACAATACCTGGTTATGGCACGCAAGACTAGGACACCTCAACTTTGAATCACTAAAATCTATGACTCAAAGAGAGTTAGTTCATGGAATACCTGCCATTAAACATACAACACAAATTTGTGATGTCTGTTTAGTTGGTAAACACAGCAGAGCGCCATTTCCCAAGAAAGCAAAAACTAGATCAACATCACCTTTAGATTTAGTATATGGAGATTTATGTGGACCAATCACACCAGCAACACCATCTAGAAAGAAATACATATTCTTGTTAGTAGATGATTACTCAAGATATATTTGGGCGTATTTCCTAAACACGAAAGATCAAGCATTCGATACTTTCAAGGAATACAAAGAAACAATAGAGAAGGAGCTAAGAACAACATTGAAAATGTTAAGAACTGATCGTGGAGGAGAATTCACATCTAACGAATTCACTTAATACTGCAAAGAAAACGACATAACACGACAACTAACCGCACCTTACTCACCACAACAAAATGGAGTAGTTGAACGAAGGAATAGGACAATTATGTCTACAACGAGATGCATGATGAAAGCAACCAACATGCCTCAAAATTTTTGGGCTGAAGCTGTTAGACACGCTATATACATTCTAAACAGCGTTCTTACAAAAGCCTTAGAAGACATCACTCCATATGAAGCAATTAAACAAAGAAATCTAAATTTAGAAACTTTAAGAGTTTTTGGCTGCATAGCAGATGCAAAGGTACCATCACAACATCTGACAAAGTTAGATGATAGAAGCAACATAGTGGTATACTTAGGAAATGAACAAGGATCAAAAGCTTACAGACTGTTTGATCCAACGACACAAAGGATATGTGTTAGTAAAGATGTGAAGTTTAAAGAGGATGAAGCATGGGACTGGAAGGATTACCTGAATGAACACACCAACGATGAACCTTAATGGTTCGAATTCAAAATTGAAAATCTTGAAGCAACAAATGAACATCAGGAAAAAGAAATCCAACCAAATGAAGAAGACAACGATATCCCTACAAATGATGATGATGAATATGCAACATCAACAACAGAATCACCCTCACAATCACAAACACTTCGCACACCATCTACAATTTCATCACGAATAAATACTCAACTTACACCAACTACCTCAGGACGTTCAACCAATCAAAGTAACTCAAGTACAACCAGGAATTTACATCCAAACTTTGATCATACACCTCTAAAAGGTTTTAGAACGTTAAATGGTATATACGATAACACCGAGGAAGTTTTACCCGAGCATTTATTACTGGCTGAAGATGAACCTAAGAATTACAAGGAAGCATCGAACGATCTAAAATGGATTGAAGCAATGAAGGTCGAATTAGATTCCATTAATAGGAACAATACATGGGAACTAACCACTCTACCAAAAGGATATAAAGCCATTGGATTAAAGTGGGTATTCAAGACCAAGAAAGATGCTAATGAAAATATAGTCAAGCATAAAGCAAGACTACTAGCAAAAGGCTACATACAAGAGCATGGCTTAGACTTTGAAGAAGTCTTTGCACCTGTAGCAAGAATGGAAACAGTCCGATTACTATTAGCCATAGCTGCTAATAACAAATGGGAAGTACATCACATAGACGTCAAATCTGCATTTCTGCATGGATATTTAAAAGAAGAAGTGTATGTTACACAACCCGAAGGATTTATAAAAGATAATGGAAAATTATATAGACTCATAAAAACTCTATACGGTTTAAGACAAGCACCACGTGCATGGAACATAAAATTAGACAACACCTTGAAGTCTTTAGATTTCAAGAAATGCCCTTTGGAACAAGCTGTCTACACGAAGAAATCAAAAGACTCAATACTTCTAGTAGGAGTCTATGTGGATGATCTAATCATCACTGGCACACCAAAGAAAGAAATATACAAGTTCAAAGCTTAAATGGAAGAAAAATTCGAGATGAGTGACCTAGGATTACTATCCTACTACTTAGGAATTGAAGTCACACAAACTGGAGCTGACATATCAATAAAGCAATCACCTACGCAAGCAAGATCCTAAAAGAAGTTGGAATGCTAGACTGCAACGAAACTCTAATACATATGGATCCAGGAACAAGACTAACAAAGAACACTGAAGCAACAATGGTCAACTCAACTGAATATAGAAGCTTAATTGGATGCTTACGATATCTGCTACATACAAGACCCGACTTAAGTTATTCCGTTGGATTACTTAGTCGTTTTATGCAAGAACCAAAGGAACAACACATGAAAGCTATAAGGCAAGTACTACGCTATGTTAAAGGAACAAAATACTATGGAATCACCTACAAACACAATGGAGGAAACCAGATACAAGGTTATAGTGACAGTAGCTACGGATTCAACACTCAAGAAGGAAAAGGTACTACAGGAATTATCTTCTACTACGGTGAATCACCAATCAGCTGGAGTACACAAAAGCAAGCCACGGTAGCTCTATCAACATGTGAATCTGAATTCATTGCAGCAACAGCAACAACAACACAAGCATTATGGTTAAAGAGATTACTTAGCAAGCTTACACACACACACGAAGAAAAAGTTACAATACTGGTCGACAACAAGTCTGCCATCGAACTAATGAAGAATCCCGTATTTCACGGAAGAAGTAAGCACATCGATATAAAATACCACTTTATAAGAGAATGCGTCAAAAGAGAAGATCTACAAGTCGAATTCATAAGTGTAGAATTTCAGAAGGCTGACATACTCACAAAAGCACTACCGAAGATCAGATTCCTCACAATGAGACAACTAATTGGAGTCAAAGATCTGCAACAAGACGATTGTGATTAAGGGGGAGAATATTAGGTTAATCACCAATCGACCCATCTCAACCCACAACAACCCGGTCAACAAAAGTCAAACAACTAAAGTCAGACTCTACAAAGTCAACTTAGGCAGTTACATGACAGTTACAACATAATTGTCATAACAGGAACCATCACAACGGTTCCCATGTACCCTTTCATGTAATATATATACTTTGAACATATTATGTAAGAATGAGGATGACAGATTAATACAAACTATTTACGTTTCTTTAATCCTTGTTTTTACTTGGTATATCTTGACCAACGTTAAGACCATAGATCCAGTTTAAGGCCAACAATGTCGAGCTAAAAACTATGAAGTGGGTGGATATAAAAAGTTATGAAGGAAGTCTTTTTAGAAGTGTATAGTTTTGATGAAAAAATTTATGAAAAAAAAGGTTTAGGTATTAAAATTTTGCAAATCGATGCATAAAAAATTCGTATATGCATCTAACTTCTTGTTCATATCTACATCAAAATTTCATCGTGAATAAGATATATAAAACTAAAATTTTGGGGTGTTAAAATTTTGTGCATGACATTTGATTGACTTCCAAACAAAATGCATCGCTCGTCTATAGGCCGTCCCGGTCACACACTCAGACATTAGGGCAGTTTCAAGCAAATATTTGTTAAATATAGAGATTAGGGTCAATACAACTCGATCAACCAATGATGTGTTTTTCCTTTGAAACAAAGTAAATAGCTCATGTAGTTTCATTTTTATCTTTATTTGTCCAAAATACCCCTTAAATGACCCATTTTATAAATGTTGGCATTGCCACCAATAGCCTAATGTTTAACTCATACCCATTTTCTCACGATATAGGTCTATAAATAGCAAAGTATTTTCTTCGATGTATCATATAAGTACTTGAATTTAAAAATTGTTTCACTGTTTGTTATGATCTTTCAAATCTTGTTTCAGTATTCAAACACAATACTTTTTTACCCATAAAATCCAACAAATACTTGGAATTTTAACACATGTACAAGATAATTAATATTTGATTAAAAATATAAAGATGTAATATCTCTTGCTAGAACCATAGTATGATGACTGTTATGAGAAATTGTTTTAAGTTTGCTATCCCACATAGATCAAATAACACATCTATTGTTTAGTTATATACTCTCATGTGTGTGGATTGTCAAATTAGTATTAGTATTGTGTTGTTGGACTATCATGTTGCACGTGCTACACTAGCATGTGTGATATTTCTAGTCCGATAATTCATACAAGTCTCCAATTTTTTTGTACATCACTTAATAATTATTAGGTGATCTTAACTTTATGAAACAGAAATGCACCATAAGACTCTCATGCAACGTGTTTTTTTATTAGACAAAGTATGATTATTGAACATCGAATAATTTTAAGACAAAGCCAAACACCCAAGTGACCAAACTCTTGATGGGTTTTGGTAGTTTACAAGGCAATAAAGAGTGAGATTCAAATTGATTGATAGCTGATAAATTTTGATGTTTAATCTACTCAGGGCCGTCTCGTGGATTTCAGTGGCTCCGTGCTGTTACTACAAAGAGGCCCTCAAACACACACAAAATATACACATCTATAAGTAGTGCATGAATTAATTAAGCTCAAGTCTCATATTGTGTTCATATATATAATAGAAGTGCATGAAATTTGGTGGCCCTCGTCAAGCGGTGGCCCTGTGCAATCGCACCTCTTGCACTCCCCAAAAGCCGGCCCTGGATCTACTCCTAAGATTGTGCGTTGCTATTGAGTATGTTAAACCAACAATGGAGTTCATGCAGTTGAACTGGTGCACCCATGGAGACGGCAAGAACCTGTTTACACTTTTTTGTCGCAAATTTATGATAATGATGGATCATGCAATTAGCTCGATCCTAAAGGAGGTTAGGAGCTTGATGTCTATGTTTCTTTTGGTGATTCGACTTGTTGCAAAATATAAATACACGGATTGTTAAAACATGATCATATATGGAAGAACGGATAAATGTACAAAAGTGGTGCACAAAATTGAGGTCCAATATAAGAGTCGGGTAAAAGGGAAACTGAGTCAATTTTTTTCTAAAAGGAATTATGGATGACCAGGCACGATTCAAGATCCAACGATCGTTTCTTATTCTTACAGGTTCTCGATCCAACGACCGTTTCTTAATGCTGCAAAAACCTTGAGTGTATTAGACCAATTGCCAGATTGCAATTGCCATAGTTAGTATCAAAAATCATGTTTGAATACTCACGACACCACAATGCAACTTACAACAAAGAAATAAGCAATACTCAACAACCAAACTATTTCATCATCTTAAACACACATCCAATGTCAAGTTTCCATATCACCTTTTGAAGACCGCTCTACCAAATACCCCACGGAGAAACAAAATCATGAACAAAATACAAGTAAGCTGTAACTTAAACAAGACAACAACAAACAAAACTCATGAATCCAACTCTCGTCAAATCACATAATATCACCACATCCAACTTAGGAACTACATATTCATATTCGAGATCAATAAATAAACAAAAATATCATATTCAAGATCAAGCATATAACTAACACTAACAACAACAACAATAACAACAACAACCTTGAAAATATCATAAACCTTTTTTACCCGGAACATTTCCGTAAAATCCAACAAATACATGAAATTTTTACACGTGGTAGAAGATAATTAATATTTGATCATGGTTATAAAGATGTAATGACTCTTGTTAGAAAAATCGTATGGTGACCGTTATGAGCAATCTTTTCAAGTTTGCTATCCCACATAGATCAAAGAATACATATATTACTTACTTATATACTGATATGAGCATGGATACTTAAATTAGTATAAGTTTTGTGTTGTTGGACTAACATGTTGGATATGCTATTTTTTATACATCACTTTAATTTTCTTATTTTTGAAGAACTAGACGAGTACCTTCGCAAAGCGACGGTGTATAGCGGCTAATAATTATAATTGTGAACTTGTGGTTGTGACTCTGATGCAACACTTACGACTTCAACTTGACTTTAATTTTCTTATTTTGAAGAATTAGACGAATATCCTCGCAAAACGATGGTGTATAGCGGCTAATAATTATACTTGTGAACTTTTAGTTCTGGTGTGACTCTTGATGCAACACTTGTGACTTCGACTTGTTGTCATTGCGAGAAAATAGTTTAAGGGTTATAGATGAAAAATGATAAAAGTGTGAGGATTAAACAATATATAAAATATTAATTTACAATGGATATTGTTACCATTTTTAATCAAGGGTAGATTAGGAAAATTACTTTCTTTTTACAGTTTTTAAGTTTCAAGAATAGCAAATTTGTTTAATAAGTAGTAAGGATTATGATCATGTATTCAAGAGCTTAATTTTTCTCAATTTTCAAGTTTGATGAGCATGTACTATAAAATGAATACTCTTAATGTAATAAGCGATCTAGTTTTACGTTAGTAACATTATCAAAAAAAATTCAATGAGTATAGTGTATGGTTGAAATAAAAAGACAAATATTCATGAAAAGCGTAAAAATAAATAAAAAATCTCAAAATATTCTAGATAAAAATAAATAAAAATCTCAAAATATTCTAGATAATAAGGGCATTGGTGGATAAAATAAAATTGTGAAGAATGTTATTCTAGAAGTGTCTAGTTTTTATGTAAAAATTTGTAATAAAAACGTTTACGCATTAAAATTTTGTAAATCGATATCATTGTAACATATATAGAATTAAAATAATAGCGAATTAAAAATCTGTGCACCACATTTCACTTCCAAACAAAATGCATTGCTCGCATGTAGGTCATTCAGGTCACACACTCACACATCCGAGTAGTTTCAAGCAAACATTAGTTAAATATAAGGTTAGGGTCAATACAACTCGATCAATCGACGATGTCTTTTGCCTTTGAAACCAAGTAAATAGCTTAATGTTTAACTTATACCCATTGGTTGGCCATAGGGGAAGGTAGAACTGGATATGAAACAAACCGAGGCTCAATTCACCCATCTTAGCCTAGGCTCAACTTAATTTAATAGCACCACGAGCCTTAATGATGTGAGCTTTCAACTCAAGGAATATTCATGCCCGAGTAGGGAGCTTTAATTGCCCAATATTTTGGCTTAAAAACTCTTGAAGGAGCTTGAATAACCCATTAAACGTAACAGTTAGTGGCCCTGATCTAACTACGTACACTAACAAGCTAGTTGTGACCTTAAGACCGACCAATGAAACATTTGATGCAACACCACCTCCAACTAAGACCAAAACATGGTTTCTATTGTACCATATAAGTACGTGAGCTGAAAATTGTTTCACTTTTTGGTATAATCTTTCAAATACTATTCAATATGCAAACACAATACTTTTTGTATACGTGAAATATTAACATGTGGTAGAAGATAATTAATATTTGATTACGGATATAAAGATGTAAGAGTAAAATACACCGTTCGTCCCTAATCTTGTACACACGCATGAGCCTGGGACTAACCTTGCCTTTTTCGTCGTGGGGAGTCCAAATCAAGGTTTTTATACTCTAGATCAGTCCTTTGACCATTAATGCCCAGGTCAATGTCCCGTTATAGTCCATAAAATCCCGTTATCCTTTTACTGTTGAGGGTAGAATCGTCTTATTACCTTGATGTACTATGGTAGCAGATGTCTAATCCAATTTCCCGCCATAATGTATAATATAACTAAGCTGTGTACTCATTGCTCATCCTCAAACTTGTTTCGGAAGCCTACCCAAAAAACCCTAATGCAATGTCAATCATCAAATCAAATAATCTAAGTAAGAAAATAACAAACACCAACCTTGGATTTACTCTATGGCGAATAAGAGAACCTCCTTTCTTTGATGACCATGAAATTGAGGAAAAATCTGCAATCAGGAGATATGGTAAGTGTTTTTTGGTTATAGTCTTTTAAAATTATATGTTAGTACGATTGTTTAAGTTATTCCCCTTTTAGGTAACTTTATCGTAACAATGTTTTTGTACATTTTTTATACAGCGGATGAACCAGGATCCTTTAGCATGAGGTTCCATCATCAAGGTACATTCAAATACTCTCCAGGTAGAATATATCAAGGAGGCAAGGAATGCCTGGTTGATTATGTGGAAATAAATGAGGTATTTGTTGATGAAATGGATGCTCTCATGACCCAAATCGGTTACGAGAAAGGACAAACCAATTATTTCTACTTTCGTAAGCCTGGTACTTCATTGGATGATGGTTTGTTTAGTTTGCGTGAAGTTGCTAATCTTGACTTGTTGAAAGACCTTGTCAAAGACCATAAGTTGATAGATGTGTATGTGGAAATAGGTAAGACAAGATTAGAGCCGTCTGAAATGTCCCCACAATCTATTAAGACTGTTTTTTGGGAGATTGATGAAAATAGCAGAAAAGTTGCTAGTGCTGCTATTCAATCTTGTTGTAGAAGATTGGTGTTAGATGATTTTGATAATGAGCCTGCACTAGATCCTTTTATGCAACTTACACAAGTACCTATGGACCTTAATTATATTGGTGAATCTAGCAATTTGCCAAACATTGAGCCTGTATTTTCCACCCTAGACACATCATTTGCTAGCCAACCTGTTCATAACAGTGAGTGTGCTTTACTCCTTATTGATGAGGACAATGCTATTAAGGAGCCTGATAGTTTTGAGGTTAATCTGTTTCGAGTGACTCAGGGGAAGCAGTTAGAGAAAGTAGGAAGAGCACTAGTTGATGTCAACAACAGGTTTGAGGAGCTTGATGTTGATGTAAATCTGTTTCAATTGACTCGGGATAAGCATTTAGGGGAAGTAGGAAGCGCATCTGTTTATGTCAATAACATGGAAGAGGATCATGTTGTCGATGTTACTATGTTCCAAGTGAGTGAGACTAGTGACTTAGGCAATGCATTTGATGATTCAATTCAAGCAAATGAAGAGAATACTTGTCAGGAGAATGATGCACAACTTGCTTTGGTCCAAGTAAGTCAGAGTAATGAGTTAGGTAAAGCAGGAACAACCATTAATATAAGTGATGACATGCATTTGGAAAATGATTTGCCTGTGATGGTTGATGATGTCTTTTACAGTGAGTATGTTTCTTACCCACAGGTAGACTTTGCAAATGGAGTCTAACTGTAATTCTCATGCTTCAAAAAGTATGCAGTTTTATGCATTTGGAATTATATCCATTTGCATTAACTATGGAACCATGTCATGTTTGTGTATTTTTATATATTGACTAAGCTTGATGTGTGAATAATTTGCATCAAAAGTGACCAAAGCTAAACAAAACATCATAAGAATGTTGACAATTAAAAGTCAAACCTAAACAAATTACTAACCATCTGCATAACCATAAGGCATTGAAAGTAAAAAAAAAAAAACCAAACTGAATACTTCAAAACAATGTTGACAATTAAAAGTCAACTTTAATCTTAACCATGTGCATAAAGCCATAAACATACAGTAAACCGATCATAATAACAAGATTCATAACCTTCAGGGATACAACGTTACTACAATTCAATATAATGAACATTAACCATCTCGCCTCATTACATAAAAGCTAAAAAGTTATCCCAATGCATAAACAATCAATAACAATATCCAACTGAGCACCAGGTAAATTTTCCACTTCCACACATCACCTTGAGCAGCTTCTAATCTCTCCTCAAGCTCATTTCTCCCCCTCAAAAGGCCTGGTATGATCATTCTTGAACGAGCACAAATTTCAGGATCATACCAGCGTATCCACCGACTAGAAGACCCATATTCATGATTATGGCAACTGATTAAACAACAACCATTGTTACAATGTAGTTTGCTACTTGCGGAAAAAAATGATACGATACAAATTAAAAGACACTTACTTCAACAGGACAGCCAAAGAATCGACGCCCTGGTTTGCAGAGGTCCACGAAGTGCGAATTATAGCTTGCTTACCACACCAGCAACATACCATGTTGAAAGGATTATCGTTTTGTAGAAGACTGTTTTTGTAGGATAGTTTAGGAATGGATGATAACTGACGACCAAGCCGTGTTACACAGACATATAGCAACTACCAACACTGTACAACGGTTTGTATAAAGTACGCTACAGTGAATGACGGTTTTGCCCTTAACAACAAAACATTGACATGGGCATTAATGGTCAAAGAACTGATCTAGAGTATAAAAACCTTGATTTGGACTCCCCACGATGAAAAAGGCAAGGTTAGTCCCAGGTTGATGCATGTGTACAAGATTAGGGACGAATGGTGTATTTTACTCAAGATGTAATGTATCTTATCTTGCTAGAACAATCGTATTGTGACTGTTAGAGCATTCCCATCAATAACTTAAGTTAAAGTTTAACACCGTCCACGTCAGCGCCACATCAGCTTTAACATTTCACCTTAACATCCCCAAAAAACACCCACATCAATAACATCCCAAGTTAAACTTTAACATTTCATATTTTCAATTTCAACCCCTAAACTAAAACAAACACTTCATTTATTAAAAAAACATATCACATTTAACATTAAAACACAAAGTACATTAAACGGTAAACACGAATTACATTAACATACTAAAACTACAACGCATACTGATGAAAATAAAACTACTAAAGCTTAAAAAAATGAATCATCTGAGACCCAACCTTCAGAACTTGAAGGGGAATTAAACTCGCCATTAAAGAGCCGAGTCTCCATATGTCGAGGTAGTTTTCTTGAAGATACTGACCTTCCCTTGCTTCTTGCTCACGACGAGCAGCTTCCTCGCGTGCCTGCTCTTCCATAATCTCCCTACCGTTTTCAATATCTTGTTCTAGTTGATGAAGGGAAGCCTCACTTAACCCGTGGGGGTTGTTTTGAAGATCCACCTGTGGACTGTTCACAGGTGGAGTTGGAACAACTGGATTGTTCACAGGTGGAGAGTTTAAAAATACATTTTCTGGTTGGAAAACCGGAAAGATAGATTCAGGTGGTGTTGAGTAAACATCAAACTCTGGTAGAGTTGGAAAGCTAGTTTCCGGCAACTGATTTGGAGTTGGAAAGCTGGTTTCCGGAAACTTTTCTGAACTTGGGAATTGCTGAGAAAAATCTTTGCGAGACATTTTTTTGTGTGTGTAAGTTGTGTGTGTAACTTGTGTGTGTTGTGTGTTCTAAACAACTCTGGTAGAGTTGTATATATAGGTAGAGTTGATTTTGAGTTTGAATAAATCCCGCTCATATTTGATTTTTAAATTTCAAATTTGAATTTGAATTTATTCCGCCAAGAATTAACCAGTATAATTTAAATTTGAATTTGAATAGGTTGAGGAGGTGTAAGTGAAAATTTATTTTAAATGGTTTAGGGGGGTGAAATGAACTTTTTTTTTTTTTTTTTTTTTTTTTTTTTTTTTTTACGTTTAACGCCCTCTAGGGGCTTAACTTTGCCACCCTAACGCCGTTATAACGCGGCTCCTCCAATGGCGAATGCCATATAACGCCAGAGAAAACCCATTTAATGCCAGAGGTGGCGTTACTAATGTGCATGCTCTTATGAGAAATTCTTTTAAGTTTGCTATCCCACATAGATCAAATAACACATATATTGCTTACTTATCCACTCTCATATGTACGGATTGTTAAATTAGTATTAGTATTGAGTTCGACTATCATGTTGATGGATATGCAACACTAGCAAATCCGAACCGTGTTGAGCAAACAATTTATATACATATTTAATTTTTTATCCAGCACTTAAATTTTCTCATTTTGAAGGTTTATGAGCATGTATTGTAAAGTGTACTCTTAATGTAATAAGTGTTCTAGTTTAGTGTTAGTAACATGATCAATTTTCTCATTTGAAGTTTTTTGAGTATAGGGTAGAGTTAAAATTAAAAGACAAATATTCGTGAGAAGCATAAAAAATTAGAAAAAACAGTTATGCTTTATTTGTACATAATCATGTGAATTTGGGTCATATGACCTCATAACTTGAATAATTTGTTGAAAAGTAGTCAAAGTGTACAAATGGAATTGAAACTACATTTGATTGGTAATTGATGATATGTGACGATAACAAGACAATTTGCATTCAAGTCACTTTATTTAAGAAACTAAAAACAGGTAGCAAACTTATTCAAAAAATTGGCCACAAAGTGTTTATTGAATGAATTAGCAGTAAACTTAGTTACTCAATTGTTTGGTGCTTTTGTGACGTTTAGGATTGTAAGATATTGGATTTCACATACACATCATAACATTAACGCAATGAGCACATAGATGGTTTTAGAGAGAGAAAGAGTGGGATATTCTAGTGAGAGAAACTTGTGGAATATTAGATTATCCAAAGAACATCCAACCCTCTACCTTGGGAGGTAGAGGGTATTTATAGGTTACAAACTAAACGACCTCCTGACGGCCTGTGGATCAGGGATACAGTGGGTAAAGACCCGTCCTTCCTCCACGGTGTTGCACTAGACTATTTTACGCTACTGACTAACTACAAAACAACATAAATACGTAACTAACGATTAGTCTACGAGCTAACTAAAGCTAGATGATAGTTGGGGTGACTGACTCTTCAATATAGGAATTTTCTAATTCCTAACAATCTCCCCCTAAGGGAGGTCACCCCATGTTTTACATTACAAATCCTAGCATTCTATTCTTGACTTTGTTCTTGAGCTCGTAGACAAAACAACTTCAACATCGCAATCTTTGTGCATAAGTAGTGCAACTTCAAAGTCTGCACAGATTTGTACTTTAAGAGGAGGTCATTAATGATCAATGAGTTAATAAATAGGAGCCATCTTTTGAGATCATCAGCTATCATCAATCTCTGAGACATCCTTTGTGGTGTTGGAATTATGTGATGTTGTGACTTTAGGACCGACATGCTCACATTCTGGATCATGAAATCTTCACATCAGAGTAGCGGAAGCTTTTGTTGAATCATGATATTGGCAGCAGCGTAGCAGAAGCTTGGTGTGAAAATATCAAAGTCATTGATGCACTAATCATGATTTCTTTGGGTTGAATGTGTTGAGTGAGCAAGCGGCTATGGATTGACCGCTCCATTCTGATCAGCTGCAAACGTCGGGTGTACCTGCATACAACAGTTAGCAATAAATCGCACGAAAGTGTCTTTGATCACTTTCGTTGAATTGAGGTACACGGCCCACGGTTCCCCGTTGATCAGTATAAATACTGCCTGTGATCAGGTAGGATTCCTAAGAATCTCCTTGACAGGGTTTCGCAGCTGTTCTAGCTGTTCTCAAACCGGAACATCTCAAAGAAGACAACACGGAGTGAGTGAACCAGCGAATTTTAAGTCCACTGATTGATGAAAAGAGATTTGAAAAACAATCGTGTATTGCTCAATAGAAATTGTTTTTGCAATACAACGAAGGTTTTATTGAAAATCAATTACCAATCATAAAATTACCTTTTGGTTTGAAAAATGAGTACACGGTCGATGTGCTAAAGAAAAGAGTTTTTAAGCACAAAGACCGGTTTTTCAAAGGTATCCGTCAATCCATAACCTGAACCAGGTTTGATTCAAGAGATTGAATCGCCCCATTGTTTCTGTTCAGTTGTCACATGGTTGATCTATATAATAGATCTCACATGCCACCTACCAGGAGCTTGTTTGATGTTGGCTCCAGAAGGCTTTCCATCTTCATTGTGAATATGTAAACACATCACTCAGATGTTCTGGCAATACCACAAGGATAATGCGTAGGACTCAAGATATAATCTCTCTTTCCACAATGTGTGAAACAGAGAGTCTTCATTGAAAGTGTCCTAATGAGATTTATTGATGATCTCGTGGCTCTAGACTCAATTAGTGCATATTTGGATCCTGTGTCGGAGACTAGGGAGAGGGTCTCCTACTTCAATATCAACCATCTCTAAGAGACAGTTGATAGATTATGTCGGTTCCCCGTGAGAATGAAACAAGTCCTTTTAAGAGGAACTTGAGTGGTTTGGAAAGTTGAAGTGTAGTGCGTCACTGGGTCCATGACGTCTTGTCTTCAATACCGATGTTACCATCAGTAGCATATGAATTGAACCCGGTTTCTGCCCTAAGGTTGAATAAATGGAGGGCTATTTGTTTTCACCCTTTTCTCATTCAATTCTTTTTAATTCTTCAACCCCTTCAGTGCTTACCGAGACTTCATAGCTAGAACCTTGTTGGGTTCATTCCAGTACTAGCTCAGTCTTAGTCTGCACTCTTCCCATTTCTCATTTTCCTCCTTTTATCATCATACCTAAGGACTTCTACACTAACTAGTGGATTGTCCCTGGGTAGATCCCTCCGGTTCTGGCGGATCATGGGAACACATACCTAACCTTATCATCCTTATATCACCGTACATGAAATAAAGTTGGTCGGTCTATCTGGTGTTGTTCATCTGCCATTGGAACCAATTGAAAACCATTTGAAAGTCAATCCTGATACTTGTGATATATTATCAAAACATTTTGTACCAGGATTGTTTTTGATATTTTTAGAATAAGTGCTCCCCCTCAACATGTGCATCAAATGTTTGAAATCGTTTTGCACACGGAGGCAAGAGGAAGAAATTACTTCTTTGATTACCATTTTCAAAAAAATATCAACATCACTTCCCACATCAAATCAAGTAGATATAGCATTTCCGGGAAGGATGAGGTTTCCATAAGTTTGCTCCCCCTCAATATGTGCCTCGAGGTTTGAAAAGAGTTTTGCACATACTAGAGGGAACCCTTTATCATCAAAGGATTAGAAGCCATATGATCAAGGTACCTTAAAAGCATTTAAAGTTGAATTTTGCAGAGATTTAAGTGTCGGGTACCCTGATGACTTGAATTTGCAAAGAGAGTTCTCCCCCTTAAAATATGCTTCGAGATTCGAAAATTGTTTAGCACATATAAGAGAGAAGTTTGCACAAAAATTGGTCATCTTATCTTTTAACATCTTTCATATTTATATCACATTTTCTCCCCCGATCAAAAATCTTAAATCCTTTGAGATTTTGGATCTCAAGTGATTTAAATATGTATGAGGTAAAATATTTGTAGGAGAAAAATGTGTCCGATTTTATATGATCAAAAATGGACAACACTGATGTTTCCCCCTTTTTAAAAGGGGAAACCATAGTACAAATCCTAGCACTATTACATGTATTACAGTTGTTTATATTTGATACACCACATATTACACATAGTTAAAAACACACCATAAACAATATCCCGACGAAGTCTTCATTCAGTCCTCTGAAGAAGTTTGTAGTGACCATCACGGAGCCTTCCACCAACAAAACTTTCAAGGCTGCGGAAGATCCTTCGTGTCTTGAGTCTTCGTCTGATTGCAGCAATGAAGTGTTCACATCTCTTCACGTCATCATCAGTCCAAAACATAGTTTTAACCCAAGATCTCATATCAAGTTTGGCTTCTTTCACTCTGGTGTCAAGTTCTTCTTCGACCAATTTGAGCGTACCATCACTAAACTTGTAGAGTTCACATAGACGCATAAGCATACGAGATCCATATCTGTCGGTGAAGATGACGGCTCTAGGGGTGTCAAGGACTTTATATTCTCGATGAAATTCATGCCCAGTTGCATTCCATTGAGGACTTGTAAGGTTGATCCTTGTTTGGTAGCTTTCAATGCCAAGCTGGAAGTCCTCAACTCGTTTTCGAATGACTAAGCCCCTAATCCAAAGAGTGACAGCTGCAGAGAGGGCCTTTTTCTCACGTACAGGTAAGTGCTCAAGGTGTCCTTAAAGATTTAAGAGATAGAGATCTTCGAAATCATTTGGCAGAAGATGTTTGAAGTCGTTCTCTTCAATAGTATACACTTTGAAGTCAGCTCTTTTAAGGACAATCTTCTTCAAGTACTCATATCCATAGATAGGGAAGATCTCTACACTAACAACACTTAAGATTTGCAGCTTTGATCTGACATCATTGCGTCTTTTATCAGCACCATGTCTTTCGATGTAGAACTTCTTCTTTTTGAACCACCAGTGAGAAATACCATAAGAAGCTGCAATATCATACTTTTGTTCTTCATTTGCCCAGAATTGATCAGGAACCATCTGCTCAAGCCCCTGATCAGAGTAGGTTGCAGCTTTCATCTTTGATATTGATAGAGCAGGTCTTCTTTCAGCAGAGCGAGCACACAGATAGTCTAAGTCGTGATTGAAGAAGAATTCTGCCTGAATGGTCATCTGACCAGGTTCACCACCAAGAGGAAGAGATTTGTTGACATTGAAGCGACTGATTTGATCACTGACTTGGTCATTAAGCATCTTATGGCATTCTTCCATCTGATATTGAAGATGATTTGCATCTGAGTGGAAGACTTTGACAATTTCATAGGCTTGACCTTCAAGATCTCTTGGTGTTATGGATGATATGCTCTTCCGTTCACAAAACCATCTTATGAAGCTTCCCATATCACCAGTGTAGTGTAGAAGAGAGTCTTCAGCTGGAATTTCATAGTTATTGGTGATAATTGATGCCCAATTGTTGTCAGGAATCATAGAGTCAGACTCTGGGATGGTCCATGTGGGTTCTGGAGAAGGAGGTCTATCTTCCATAATGCAGCTTTGAATAGTGTCTCTTGAAGGTGCAACTCTGGATGTGCTAGTGCAATTCCCAGCCATGTAAGAATCAAACCAGTCTTCTGAGGGCTTGGGAATATGCTTTGTCGACGCATCATCTTCATCTGGTTCTGAGTCAGCCATGACCTGAGATTCTTCGTTAACCATTTGATCATCAGGAATGAAGGTGGACGTGGATGTGAACCTTGAATCAACCGTCGTCCAGGCAGCAGATTTTTTCTGAGTACTCTGCTCTTTTGTAGGATCTGATTGACTGGAAGATTTTGGCGGTGATGATGGTGGTTGTGATGGAGGTGTGTTGGTTGTTGTAGAAGGATTACCAGATCCAGAAGTTCCAGCGCCCCCCGTTGGTGGTGGAGGTGGATCTTTGCGATCCTTCGTCAATGCTTCCATTACAATTGTTCTCCTTTTCTTTTTAGCATCTTTTTCTCCGAAATCAATCTTGAACTGCTCATAATTGTCGAATTTAATGGACTCTTCAAGTGCCTCATAGAGTTTACTGTGAACCTCATGCTTGTCCTCTTCAGCCTCATACATCCTTTCACACAGAGCTGCCCTCATATCGGAGATGGGGAGGTCCTTGAATCGTCTAAGAAGTGGAGCCTCCATAGCCCATTCCACAGCATCCTTGACTTCTCCTTCAATAGCGGCAGTTACTGCTTCATTGAAGTTGAGGTGCTCTAATCTATAGACGCGATCCACCAGAGAATCAACAGATTTAGGAAGTTGCCTTTCTAGAGCTTCTATCCTTTTAATGGCTTTATCCAGTAGTTGATCCGAGGTGAGAATCTGTGGAGGGGAAGCTGGTGGAGCCACTTCATCTGCTATTGTAATGACGGGTTCTGGATTTGGTGACATTGTTGGTGGTGTTTGTACGGTTGATTGAGTAGGTAAGGGAGGTGGAAGTGCAGTTGATAGTGAAGATGCAGTCATTGGAGGAATGGTTGACGTATCTTGCTGAATGCTGACATTATACATGGATTGTGCAGAATCTAAGGTTTTGTCATTAATGAATTGATCACCAAAAGAGAAGTCTTCATCAAGATTCTTAAGTGAAGATAGAGAGTTAGTAGACAGATTTGGTTCATCCATCTTCAAGGTCTCGTCAGATCTTGTCTCAAGGTTCTCCTGTGAGCCCTTTTGTAACAGAGTGTCCACATTCAAGTCAGATTGAGTCTCACCAAGTGTAAGAGATTCCTTAAACGTTTCAGGCACCTTGACCACACCAGATTGTTCCTTTTCATGAGGTGAATCTGTTCTTCTCTTCAGCTCATATTGATTTGTGGTGCTAGAAGGAGATGATGAGCTAGTTAAAAGCATGTGAGCAGCTTGTTCAGTTTCAACACTTGCAACTCCTTTACCCTTGTCAAGTGTAATTGGGGTTGTTTGTCGAGGTGGTTGAGCGGGTTCTCTTAACACAATTCCACCTACTGGAGCTTTCACATTCTGACTTTCAAGGCTTTGCTGAATTCCATGTTGCAGATCAGTATCATCTTCATTAGTTAGCCTGGAAACATTCCTTGGTGTCTCAGTGTTCTCACCAATCTCCTTTTCCACTTTCTTCCTTTTTGCTTTCTGCTTCTTGGAGGTGGTGTCAGACTGTTGAGAACTTTCACGTCTCTTTTTAGGAAGAGATGCATAGGATGCTTGTGAGGGTGACTTGGTCACGGGAGCATTTGGTTGTAAAGGAGAGGGTGTGACATCAGCAGAGAGTTTGGTTGCTCTTTTCATGTATTGCTTGAAGTAGTCCTTCTTCTTGATATCTTCTGTGAGAAGACAGTCAGGAATTGGCAAACCAAATATTTCATTGACCGCACCTCTAGGAACATATTTTAGGTTTCCCAAGACATATTCTTCTTCAGCCTTATGTAGAGTTGATTCACTCCTAGGATTGAATTTGTGAGTTTGTTGTAAGTACTGGATGACAAGCTTAGAGAATCTGATGCTGGGAATTACAAGCTTGTTCTGTTTCTTTCGGCCTTGAGCTTTGTTCTGGAAATTGATTATGTCAGATATGAATGTGTTCATTGATAACGAAAATTCTTCCCAAATACGATCTGATACATTCACATCAACCCTATTAACGATTCCCCATAGGATTTGCAAGATGGGGATCCTCACTTTATCGAACCCTGATGTTTTGCCAGATAGGCACAAGTTAAGAATTGTTGTAATGGCTCTCCATGGTTGATACATGTGTCCAGTGATGATGTCAGACGCTCTTGAAATACTGTTCTGATAACCCAATCCAATTAGAAAGACAATCAAATCGTCAGCACCAGGTGGAGATTCAGAACGAAAGTCAGGGTTACATGGTGTGATTCCAAGAGCCTTGCTCAGAATATCAGAATCAATTGTAAACTCCATATCATCCAGCATGCAAGAGTATCGAGCTGTGATTTTGTCCCATTGAATGGTGTTCCAGAACTGTTGAATGTAAATGGAGGGAATTGAGCATTGCTTGGTAATAGCTCCAAAGAAGTTTGTGTTTTTGAGGATGTCAATAGAAACTTTGAGTATCGGATTATGTTGAAGCTTTTGTAAGTCCACATAACAGTTGCTTTTTCCGATATCAGCCCATTGACTCCTGGGAAGGATTTCTTCGTCTGAAAGAACTTTGGATGATGCCGAAGGGGTAGCGCTCTTTTCTGGGATTGAACTTGCCATTGATGTTCTGAGTAATCATACAATTAACAGTAATGAATGGGAACAGGTTAGATGGTAAGTAAGTCAACATTGAGAGCACCCTTAAGACATAGAAGTAGTAACTCAGAATGATTCCCCAAAACATATACTGAGAAAGATTGAGTGGCATAGATTTCAAATGTATGACAACTTTTTTAAATAAGATATATCAATGAAGTATAATCTTCCAGAAAAGTGATCTCATGACGAGCTAATAAGGGATTAATAGGCAAAGGAGTGCATTTCAAAGTGATCATGACATGAGCCAAGATACACATGTAAAAGTGATATAACAAATATGTATGAGGCAAAAAGTAACATTTGGCAGTCGTGAGAGAAACCAAGTACCTTTCGCCTGAACAGAGATGTCATAACAGATTATATAGAGTATGTTGATTCAACAAGTCGAATTAGGAGATCCTAAGTGTTGTGAGAGTGAGATCATCTTCAGCACTTTAAGTCACTATGCTAAATCGCTAGCTAGTAAAGTTAAGTCGCCATGAACAGTAACTAAACCAAGTCGCTACATACAGTTAACTAAGTCGCTAGGTTACTAATTCGCTAACTTGTAAATACAAGTAGCTAACTACTAACTCGCTAACCAAGTCGCTATGCTAATTCGCTAGCTAGTAAAGTTAAGTCGCCATGAACAGTAACTAAACCAAGTCGCTACAAAACAATTAACTAAGTCGCTAGGTTACTAATTCGCTAACTTGTAAATACAAGTCACCAACTACTAACTCGCTAACCAAGTCGCTAGAATATAGTGAACTAATTCGCTACAGAGACGTAATCGCTAAGTTGAACACTAACTCGCTATGAAGAACATTCAGACTAAGTCGCTACCAAGAACACTTTAAATCGCCACCAAGAACACTTCTAACTTCACCCCATCAGTCCAATCCAGTTAATCATACATCAATGTATACCAAACACAATATTCCAAACAATATATTCCAAACATTTTGAACCCGTTCAATCATTATACAAACAACAAACATACTATTTTAAGAAAAATCGAGCCTAAGCGAGAGACAAGTAATCACACCTCACGAGCATGAAAGGATCTGGATATAAAGATAAGTTAGAGATAGGACACTAAAGCTTAAGATAACAACGATAAGAGGGAATCGAAGCAAACCTCTTGCTAAGACGCTAGTATGATCAAAATGACGAAGGAAGAGAAAGCGAGAGAGAAAGTAAGGAAAAAAACTTTTTGTATTCAAATGGTAACTCGCTATAGGGTAAATCGCTAGGGGTATACCAACTAACTATGACGGTATTACACAATTGGTCCTTGTGGTTTTAACATGAGGTGAGGTAAATCGCTAGTGCAACATAACTTACACTATATGGCAACTTTGGTCCCTATGGTATAGATGAACGAGTGGTAAGATGCAAACAAGATTATAGACTAAGCCTCTAGCAAAGAATATCATACTGATCACCATGAATCAATTAAACATTTAGTCACATAGGCATATAAATCTAAGCTAGGCACTTAATACATAGGCAATGATAATCACATGAGCAAGATATGACCACAACCTACATCAACCATAACCAGATAGTTACAGAGGCAAAACACGACCTCAACTTACAAAGACCTCAACTTACAAACGAGCAAGCATTATAACCAGCACAGAAGCCAATGGCATAGATAGTCAAGAAGAACATATACACAATCTCCCCCTCAATCAAGTTCATCAAAGAACATTGATTGACGTGAGATTACCCCGATAAAATGGAAACAGAAATATTTCAATTGTTCGAACTTCATCTATGATCCCGTGCCATTATTGAATGACATTTCTAGGACCGTAGATGTTATCGATAACAGTGAAAATATTCTTTATTGGATAGGAAAAACGTGATAAAATTGTAAATTTAAAGAATTTAAACATGAAAAAAATTTAAACACTTTTTTTTTTTTTTTTTTTTTTTTTTTGAAGAAACTTGATTTATACAAAGATATGGATGAACGAGTCCTGATTCAAGATGAATAGGAGTCAAAGTAAGAAGTACATCAACTCTGGCAAGCTATAGCTCCTGAATGAGCTATGTTCATATCTGAAGGGAACCAAGTCATGAAGTTCCTGATTGAGTTGAGCATTGTACCTGAAAAAGACTGAGAGCACATTGTACTGGAAGCACATGTAGATTTGTACATAGAAGAGTTAGTGACATGATTAGTCTCACAGATGGATGCATCACAGTATAATACAGACTTATCATTAATGGAGATCCTATTAGGCTCTACATTCTTGAAAAATTTACCTGTAGGAATCCATTTGAGGCATGATCTAGGGATGTAAGTTCGTTTAAGTCCTGTAAACTTAAATAATCTACCAGTGGGAATCCATTTGAAGCCACCGTTATTTGAACTAAATGAGTACTCAGCCTTGTTTTGACAATTTGTCCTTGTGTGATCAGAAAATTTCATAGGGGATTGATCTGTCGGATGACGTTTTGCATGAGACCTAGTTAAACTTATTGCATTTTTGATCTGTGGGTGATGATCATTGGTCCTAAGCTTGGGATTTATCATATCTGAACTAGGCAATGAAGTGACTGGTTTTGACAAAACGGACTTAATTTCAACTTGGGAAGTAAGCTTAGGTTTCAATGGTTTATCTCTTTCAGACCTAAAGGCATTAGGTTGTTTAATAACTGTTCGTTTCAAGTGGTTCTGAACATTTGACTTTCCCAAGGTTGAAGGTTTTGCAAACTTAGTGTTCATCCTATTTCCAGCATACTTCCTGAGCTCATTTTTTAGGGCAACAATATTGAAGCTCTTATCCTGAATTTGTGCTTTGAGGTCATCAATATCTTTCATCAAGAAGTTAGATTGATTGACTAACTTAGAGTTTGTTTCCTCAAGGTTCTTTCTTAAATGCTCATTTTCTCTTAGAAGGTTGGACACACATAGAGCTAGTTCAGAATTCCTAGATTCTAGTGTATCACTCATCTCATGACAGTCATAATTCTGTGCTTCTGAAAGAAGCGATTTCAGATTACTTATGGTCGAATCTTTGTCCTGAATCTGGGATTTTAACTGATTAATTTCAAAAAATTCTCTAAATTCTGGAAGTTCCATATTACTACACTGTTTTTTTGCATAAAACATTTCATTCATATGTTGTATTTCAATTTGCAAAGAGATACAGTGTTTTTCAAGAATTGAAAATTTGTTTGAAAGCTCATCATATACCCTTTTTTCAATCATGTTACTTGCATCAGATTCAGACAAAACAAAGATTGATTCCACCTTGTTATGTTCAGGATAAGAGTCATGTACCTTTTTGTGAGAATTTGTGTGATCAGATAAGTGTACCTTTTCTGACTCTGAGAATTTGAGATCAGTGATGTTTTCTTCATCCTTTTCCATCACAACTGAGATTCTGCAATCAGTGTCTTCTGTTAGTTCAACTGGACTGAAGCATGACACGTCATCATTGTTCCATGGACATTCTTGACACTCATTCAATTCCTTCATCTTGTTATTCTCTTTTGCAGCTTCCTCGATGTATGTTTCCATATTACTCATAAGTTGAATAAATGAGTTTCTGAACTCATGAATTTCCATTCCCGTGTGCTTCTTGAAAGACATTCCAGTCATGATGTTATCAAAATCTGAGGAGTATTCTTCCCGGGTAAGTGGCTGAAATTGGTTGAAGATGGTTTGGAGAGCAGCATGAGAATCATCAGTTGAGAGCTTTTCTTTGGTAATTTGAAACCTCAGTCGTTCTAGGTTAAGCAAAACAGTTCTTGTTAAAGTGGGAAAGTCCTGACGAAGGATGGCACAACTTGTTCGATCCATGGTTGTGGATAAGAGTAATTTGAGAAGCTGACTGAGATGTTGAAACGGCTCACTGGTGCATTCCACATTCTTAGCATCATCTGAAGACATTAAGGGTGACTTATTTGTGTTGTTCTGATTGATCGATACTGAATCATTAAGTGTGTGGCTTTCAGATAGGCATTATGTTTCACTATTATGTGCTGTGTCATAGAGAGCAAGTACTTTGGTGATTAAAGGATCCGTGATGACTGACATTGTGTTATTATGAATTACTCCCCAAGTCTCTAGAGAATTAGAATCAACTCGCTACCAACAAAATAGCACTAATCCCAAGTCGCTAGATTTCCAAGTCGCTAGCCAGATGTAAGTCGCTAAGTAGTAACTCGCTATCACTCAAGTCGCTAGCAAAATTTCGGCAGCAATTCGCTACACAAGTCGCTAACGATGCAAGTCGCTAAAGAACAACTCGCTACAGATCAAGTCGCTACCACCAAGTCGCTAACCGTAGTGGAGAGTCCACTACTTGTACTGTAACTCGCTAGATCTAACTCGCTAGGTTTAACACTGTAACTCGCTACAATTTTGTGAAGCAAGTCGCTAGCAAGAAAATATTCCGTGAGCTAAGTCACTAGCAAGAAAAAACCATATAAACATCACTTTTCAATCCAAAAACAACCCAACCAAGATGATTCAAGCTATCCAACTGAAAACCTAAGCACTTGTGATGATTCTAAACATGAAAGTACTAACAAAATTCAAACTTTAACACAAGAAATCAACCGAATGATGCAAAAACCACTTAAACTTTTTCAAACTCAAAAACCACCTAAAAACCACTAGAAATCCAAAGATGTGCAAGATATGATCTAACCATGGCTCTTGATACCAATTGTAAGATATTGGATTTCACATACACATCATAACATTAACACAATGAGCACATAGATGGTTTTAGAGAGAGAAAGAGTGGGATATTCTAGTGAGAGAAACTTGTGGAATATTAGATTATCCAAAGAACATCCAACCCTCTACCTTGGGAGGTAGAGGGTATTTATAGGTTACAAACTAAACGACCTCCTGACGGCCTGTGGATCAGGGATACAGTGGGTAAAGACCCGTCCTTCCTCCACGGTGTTGCACTAGACTATTTTACGCTACTGACTAACTACAAAACAACATAAATACGTAACTAACGATTAGTCTACGAGCTAACTAAAGCTAGATGATAGTTGGGGTGACTGACTCTTCAATATAGGAATTTTCTAATTCCTAACAAGGTTGGCAACGTGTTAGTTGAGGTGGATCGCCACGTACCATCACTGATGAAACAAGTTCCGGACAAAGCCATGTATGTAGCTCATGTGGGAAACGATGTACACTTTTATTTATGAAAATCATATTATAATTACAATAAATAAATTAACAGAAATAAACGACAGTAAATTAAATAACAGACAGAATGTAGTAGAAGCAAAGACAGACTCTATAACGGTATATAAAAGAAAGCAGTAAAAGGTAGTGGAACGAGGCTCGTGTTTAACACGATTCCCTTAAAACAGATTCGCCGTCTGTTTTCCAGGGTACAACGTTCAAAGCTGTTGTACAGCCAGACCTGACAAACTTGCCTGAAAAATCACGGAAGCTATGCAAGTTTCTGAACGAAAGGTTGCTGGAACAACGTCTACAATGGGGTTGCGTATTACTGTGTGTACAACCGAATGAGAGGTGTTTAATTTATAGGCTAAACCTATCTTGGTCACCAAGACAAGATATCTGCCAAAATATACACCGATATGCAAATATGTTAAATATTAAACACGATTTCAGTATCTTCCATTTATTTAAACCGATTATGTCTAACTTTTTTACAAAGTTCAAATCAATTCCAAAAATAAATGGACAAAAATCTGGAAATATATTAAAACCCGACAACGTAATCTGCAACAAAAAGATACGCACGCAGGCGAATTTTCGGAGCTGCATTCGTGTCCGCATGAGTTCAGAAGCTTCGAACCCATTTTGGCCCAGAAATCCTAAAATCTGCACAACCCCTGCGCGCGTGCACGTTGGTGTTGGAGTAAAACCAACAAATCAATTTGAAGGTTCATATTGAGATTCCTATATAAACAAGCTTTCATATCTTGTTTTGGGTGATGTGGGATACAGTTTTTGTGTTTCAGGTGCCTCACTTTAAGACACGATATCTCATTCATATCAACTCCATTTTTGACACTCTTTAGCTCGTTGCGAAGCTCTCGTCAAGGAGAAGGCAAAGCTACCAAGAAATATAAATATATATAACATATACACATATTAAATAGTGTCTAAAATTTGCAAAAACTCATTTTGCAAAACCAATTTTCCAACATCTCATAACCTGCCAGAAGTGGCTCGAGACTTGGCTTCATAAGGACTCAAAACAGCGACAAAAGTGGCACACGCCTTGTACATTAAATACGAGCATGTAGCTGAAAAATACGCAGTTTCTACCGTTGGTCCCACTTGATAAAATTGCAAAGGTAGGGCCGATAGTTGAACAAAGTACTCCGGTAGAGACATCATGAATCTCATTGTAATGTAATCAGAGTTGCACTTTGGACCAGAAGTAATGCTGCCCTTATGGCATAAGTAATGGTTTTACTTTTAGTAGTGTGGTAACTTTTGTGTTCTGGTTTGTTTTCTCATATATGAGAAATTGTTTCAAGTTTGCTATCCCCATACATCAAAGAACACATATATTACTTACTTATAAACTCTCATGTGTACGCATTGTCAAATTTGTATTAGTATTGTAACGTTGTACTATCATGTTGATTTTTTTTTGAACGGTGAACTTCATTAAAAACGGCAAGTCCTCAAAACGAGGACCTCCAAGGAACCATTACAACATATACAAGGGATACATGACCCAATCCTTTCACATAATCGAGTTAAATCTAGACCGACTCTTAAGCCATAAGAAAGAAAGAGATTTAACCGAAGCCACCACATCGGCTACTTTAGGCGCCGAGTTCTCAAAAACCTTTTTATTCCTAACAAGGCAGTGATCTAAAAGATTTCGAGGTAAAGCCCTTACACAAGCCAAAGGCCACCTATTGAAAAAGGCTTGACAAACCAAAATTCTTTCAATCTTGCTCATCTTGAAACCTTTGTCTTTTCCTGTCAAGTAAGTAAACTTATTGCCTCTCATGTGATACTCCTGCAAGCTAACTTCATCAATAAAGCAATTAAAATCAGAAGCAGAGAGATTATTGAAGTTCGAATTCCTCCTTTCTTCAGGGAATCTCACCACATTGAAATCCCCTAATAAAATCCACATCCTCGGCTTACTGGAAATAACCCCTCTCAAACAGTCCCAAAGAGCTCTTTTCTGAACCGTTTTTTGAGGAGCATAAATGTTAACCATGTTTAAAAAAGATCCATCTTCAACTAAAATCCCAGAATTCACAATGAAATTTTTATCTTTCAAAACATATGTTTTCGTGAACTTCTTAGGGTTCCAAAGGTTCACTAGACCACCTGATCTGCCTGACGACACTACCATGTCCATTTGAAAATCATTCCTTCCCCAAACTCTAGAGAAATCAAAACTACCCTCCTTAGAAACTGAAGTTTCCTGAATATCCAGAAAATCAATCCCAAAGTTTTCAACCATACCATTCAACCAAGAAGATTTACCCACAACCCAATCCCTCTAATATTAGAAGATAAGAAATTCATCGAAAACCTGATTGTGCCCTTTCAATCTCGACTGCTTCTGTGACCAGAGGTTGGAAATCATAGAGCTGAGCCCCAAGGCGAATACCCATCTGCGTAGTTTCATCAACTTCCTCCTGAATGTTATTGTCGGCCTCATCGAACTGATCCTCGGCTTGAACAGAACCATTCGAATTCTTGTTAGAGCAAATATTGTCAGAATACTGCTGATGGTTATCAGAAGAGAGGGCATCAAACTCTAGAGGTCCACTGGTACCCCTTTGCACATTAATCCCTGAGCCCAATATGAGATGGTCTAGCCCAAACGGATCATCCATGTCCATCCTTGTTTCTTTGTTGGGCCTTTCGTTGCTACTTTTATAATTATTCGAGTCATGGCCGAATAAAACCACCCCTCTATTTTTCTTCCTTTTATTTTTATTCAAAACCGAAAAAGTATGGTCAACCCCCTCAATAACGTGTGTTTCAAAATTAGAAATATTCTCTTCCTCAATTTCAAGGATTTGAACATCCTGATTTAAATCAATCCCCACGTTATCGCCCCCTTTAACTCATCATTAAGGCTTTCCAAATTTATTATCGGTGACCGACAACCATTTTCGGCGTCCAACTTAGTTTCCGACGCTGAGTCAGATTGCATAACCTCCTCTTTGTCTGCTGCTACTGAACCTGTTTCCGACTTGTCTGATTCCTCAGACGAGGAAGAGCTGCTATCGACAGACTCATCATATAAAGAACAGCTCCCTTCATTTAGAAAATCCGGCACCCTAGCACCTGTATCTTCATATACCCAAACTGAATAAAGCTTGTCTTTCCACATGAGAGAAACTTCGCCCTGGATAATCTTACCACTATTGACCAACAAAGCCGCATAGTAGTACGATAAGTCCAAATCATCCTCTTCAAGTTGGGTTTTATGAATCACCGTCCCAAACAAGCCTGCAACCTTGTCCATAGTCTCATCATTCATCAGATGCATGGGAATGCCCTGAATCTTTACCCATGCTATTTTTTCAAAGTCAATCTCTTGACCTTTCCAACTCTCAACCAGAGAAAAATCCTTGGGTCTTCCCAGTAATTCATCCTTTGCCATAGTGGCATGATCAATAGAATTGAAAGTAATGAGCAACTGTAGTCCTCCCAAATAACGTAGCCTGCCTCCTTTTAGGCCCATATCAGACAAAATACTCCGAAGATTACGTAAAACTGCCAAAGAACCCAGTTTAATGAATAGCGACCTGCCATGGAGATCCTCCATAACCGGCTGATGGTCATCCAGGATTAAAGTTTTGTTCTGCACTTCTTCCTTTTTTCGATCTCCTGCTAAAGCCTCCTTGAAAGAAAAGGTTCCTTTCTTGGCAAACCTAACATTAATGCTTCCAGTATTATGGGAAGGTGGTATGTTAGGAGCCTTCTGTTTGTGCACATACTCTTCTCCGATTTCCCCGTCTTCAAGAATAAATCTTGCGACATTGATCTCCAACTTGAACGCTCCCATCTTTATGTTGTACATCCTTCTTAACATCTCCTTTATGTCTCTAACGTCCAGAAATGATACAAACCCAAACCTTTTACCTCCTTTGTCTCTCTTTTTGGCGATGTAAATACCAAAAATAACACCATAATCCCTCAACACACCTGCCAAATCTGATCTACTGCATCTGTCCGGAAGATTGGTGATGAAAAACTTAGTGATTCGACGTTGCATATCATGTTGATGGATATGCAAAATAAATATATCCAATTTTTGATACTCTAATAATTCATACACGTCAATGTAATAAGTGTTCTAGTTTTATGTTAGTAACATGATCAAAATTTAAGCATTGTAAAGTGTATACTGTTAATGTAATAGTTATAATACTCGCGCACGTGTGGGTTTTTATATATTGTATTTTTTTTAAGAATCGATTACTAATTTATTTCTTCACATTAGACACAAATATTTTTAAAATCACTCCCGCTTTTTACTAAGTTTTTTTCTTTATACTTTTGACATTTAAACTTTTATGTTTATTTTTGACACAAATATTTATAAAATCACTCCCACTTTTTACTAAGTTTTTTTTTTAATATTTTTTACACTTCAGCTCATTACGGAGTAACGGGAAGGAATGTTAAATTTAAATCCCCTTATCTACGTAATTAATTACTCCACCGTTGCGTTCCTGAGTTTTATTTTTGAAAGAAGAGAAAAGAAGTGGGAAGAAAACAAAATAAATTCGTGTTCCTAAGTTTTTTTATGAGAGAAGAGAAAAGAAGAGTAGAGGAAATTTGGCTAAACTTCTCTCCAAAACATTCTTCCCAAAAGTGGGATGATTTGGAGAGAAGTTATATTTAGAAGCTTTTAATAAATGTAATTACTTAAATAACTGATTCCTTCCAAACTAACTAACTTTATTTCCCAGCCACTTGTGAATGGCTGATACTAAAAGCTAGACAGCCTGGAAGAGGAATGCAAGTTTACCAAGGATTAAAATATCCTTGGATCGTTTATGTCCTGGTGAGGCGTGATGTTCTGGTACAATGACTTGATTTGTTGAAAATAATATTAGTATAGGAAAAACAGGAATCTGATTGACTAACACTAGGAATGTGAATAGTAATAGCTCTGTCACAGCTACGTCAATAAAAACGTACAATCAGAAACCTAAAAATATTAAAGTATTTACTAAGATAAAAACTATTTATATAGAATTAAATAGAATTAAAATATTAAAATCTATTAAATAAACGCTATCACTATTTTATACTGATGTTTTTGATTTTATAAAATAAAATAACTTAAATAAACTATTTTAACTAAAAAGTGTACTAAAATTACCTAAAAACGTGAGTTAAAACAAAACCGAGCGTTATATCTAAAAATTACGCGAGAGCGCAAGCAAAAACGTAAAATTTGTGAAATAAAAGGCCTACGAGTGTAAAATCAATTTTCTTACGTACTAAATGACAAAAGAAAATTTTAGAAAAAAGATTTGTATTTTTTAGACTTTTATATTTTTTATTATGAATTAATTAAGATTTTACACTAATTAAATGATTAAAAATAGTAAAACTATTTAGAAAAATCTGAAATTTTTTTATAAAATACTTTATAACAATACTAAGCTAAGAAAATTGAAAAAGATGAAAAAGCTTGTTTCAATAAGCTTCAAATAAGCTAATAATACGTTTAAGCTAAAATGGAACAAAAGGGGTTAAGTGATTAATTGTGCAAACCATGACAAGAAAGACCCAAGGGCGCAGTCTATCCAGGTACACTTACTAACACTCTCATAAGGGAGAGGTCTCAGGTTCGACCCCTGCCTCTCCTTTTTTTTTGCCAAACATTTTATTTTTTTGATTTTCTTTTTGCAAAACTGTACATTAAGTAAAAATATGGAACTTTAACCAAACCAACTTATCCAAAACTTGGAAATAAGCTGTGTGACAGCTTATTTCCAACTCAGTTGGCTAAATAAGCTCAAACTCCTAAATAGAAGCTATCACTTATGGTTAAAGGGTCTTTTTGGTTTTTCTCTGGTTATAGAACTATATATATACATTACTTATATAAGTTAAAGGGATTATAAGCTTTACAAACTAAGAAATAAGCAAATCGTGGGCTTATGAGTCATTCAGTTGAGCTTATGGGCTCACAGTGGACTCATAAGCTCACAATAAGCTTGAAAAATCTATAAAGTGGAAATAAAAGGTAAAAGTATATATGTACAGGTATAATAGACAGATATTAACAAGCTGGTACAATGGGATTGGCCAATAAGCTTGAAATAAGCTAATAAGCAATCCCAAAGTACACAGATCCAAACACCCCCTGCAACTAATTAGAGTGGCCATTTAAACTTAGGAAATAAGCTGAAAATGCCAAACTAAGAATTGGAGTAGCAAGCTGAGGTGGTTGGCTTTCCAAAAAGCCAAAGCTCATCAAGTGGGGTCCACTGATGAGCTTTTGAGAGGCTTATGAAAAAGCTCCAAATTGACTGAGTAAGACTGGGTATCAGTTTACACTATCAACATGGGACAAACAAAAAGCCCATTGCAGCCCTATTGAATAAGCTACAAAATTGAAAAGTAAACTTGGAACCTCAAGATGGCTAGGTTGGCAATCCAAAGAACCAAGATTTACAAGCTATGGTGCACAGGAGAGCTTTTTGTGAGCTTATAAGAAACTGTAGGTAATGGTTTAAATTCAATGAATTGAATTGTTGGGAATGGGCAAACTACAAGTTCCTATAGGACTGATCAAATAAGCTAATGAGAGCTCAACCAACACTGAGACATTGAGTATGAATGGATAACCTTATAAGAAGCTAAAAATCACAAGCTCAAGCTTAGTGGGGAACTTTTCATAGGCTTGGGAAAACAACTCCACTTCCACTGTTTGCTTCAGTGGAAGGAGTAAAATGGGACAAAAAGGATTGGGAGATTAAGCTATCTAGATAAGCTAAAAATGTAAAGACAAGCATGAATATAACAACTAGGCTAGAAGGGCTACACAAATCAGTAAATTGCACAAGCTATGGTCAAATCCACAAGCTTTTGCAAACTCATGAACTTGACAGCATAAGCTGTGGTGCAGGGCATGGTTTTTAAACAGGTAGCTAAAATAAGACTAAAAATAAGCAGTTTATAAGATGAGTAAAAGCAAACTAGTATTTTTCTAATTAAGATAAGCAACAAAATTTTAATATCCTAGAAGGATTTAAGCTAAATCTCAATAATGAACACACACTAAAATTCTAGATTTTATTCAAAACTGACCAAGCTGAAATTTGACTTTTTGAGTTTTATGATCAAAGTTGACTTTCATCAACTTTGATCTGAATTTAATCACTGATTAAGACATAATAAGCTATAAGAACATGAAATAAACAAAAATAATCAACATTTAAACACATAAATTGAATATGGACATGTAAATATATGACAGACAAGAAATTAAGACAAATTAAAACTTATTTGACTTTACACAAAACAAAGCCTGGAAATGACCATTAAACTGAGTATAATGAGTAATAGAGAAGCACAATCAAACAAGAATAATTACCCTAGCATCATTTATCACAGATTATAGCAGCCATAAAAGTGAGTACTGAGGTGCATATGAGAATGAACATGGCTGCAAAAGACATAACCAAGGAGCCTAAAGGGATGTCGCACCCTCCAATAACCCATTGATCATACAGAAACAGTAATAAACATCACAAACCACCTCAATACCCTGAATCAAAGCACTTCCAAACAGTCCCTTAAATCCCACTTGTCACATGATTATTAAGGTATTCAATGAAATTGCTTATGAACCTGAATCCAAACTCTATATTAACATATAACAAGGACAAATAAACATAAAAACAGCATATATAATAACAATACACAAGAATCACTAATATACCATTTCCATAGTGAAAATGAAATATCAAGTAACTTCATAAACTAACACATAAGTAAACAATATTAAACCTTAACAATACTTAATAACAACAAAAGAACATAGAAACACAGAAATAAGAACATATAATGAATTTAAACAGTAAAATGAAAGATGAAAGTAAAAGCTTACAAGAGTGTACATAATGGAAGCAAAGTGACAAGAATCATTCCTAGGACAAGGTTACACCTATTAGCTTCCCAATAAGCTCCTAATATCCCATAAGCAATCCAATTTTCACCCTGCTCCACCTTGTTCTTTTGAGTAAACCTCTTCCTTAAATCTTTTCTTTTTGTATTTTTGAATTTGTGGATTGTAAATGTTTAAATGGTATCTAAAAGGTCCTAAGCTGTGTCAATAGCTTATTTGAGCTTAAAAATGGTCCAATAAACAACTACAAAAGACAGTTAAGTAAATGACTTTAAAATAAATAACAAGTAATTTAAATGACATGTATTTAAAGATTAAGAAACTACAACTGTAAATAGCTTGTAATTTAAACTTTGTCAAGGTTCAATTACAGAACTGAAAGCATATAAATGACATGGTAAGTAAACCAAGTCATTAAAACACATGATAAGTAAACTAAATGACCATGGCTTAAGGCCAAAAGTGATTTCTCCTCTGTCTCTCTTCCTCTTTTATAGCTTCCAATGCTTCCACGTGTCCTCTTGAGCAAATCCCACCTCTTAGCTTGGCCAATGGGAGAGTTTTGAGTATTTTAGCCGTTTTTGTCATTTTGGCGGGAAGCAATAGTTTGACTTGTAGAGCTCTGATTTACCTAGTAGGGGGGGGGTGGCATTTAATGCAGTGGTTTGTGATGATGAAGGAGGTGGTGGGCAGGAGAAAAGGTGATGGGAGAGGGCAGTGGGCAAGTGGTTGCAGAGCCAGTGTGTGGGAGAAGATAAACAGGAGGTGGCGGGCTCTTTGCAGCTTTTGACTTTGGGTTTGACCTGGGGGGTCCAAAATGGGAAAAGACAGGGCCAAATGGTATAAGTGGCAGGGGGTCCAAAATTATTTTGACAAGGCTAGGCTTATTACAAGGACTAATATTGCCAATCTGAAATCATGAAGGACCAATCCTGTAATTTTCCAAACTTGTTACAAGGAACCAATATTGACAAGTTCCAATAGTACAAGGACCAGTTTTGACATTTTCAAATTTCCAGGGACCAAACTTGACATTTTTGAAACTTGAGGGACCTTTTCTGCCATTTGACAAAAGATTTATTCAAGGACCATTTTTGACAACTTAGAATATTTCAGGGACCTTGAATAACATTTTTCTTTATTTTGTTTTACCAGGGACTGTTTTTGACAACTTTTGAAACTTGGGGGACTAAAACTGCCAATTATGCAAACTTGATACGTTTTTCACCAGATTTTGATATTTTTGCATTTAAAACATATAAAACACTTATTTGTGATATTTTTATCATTTTGATGTATTTCTGAGTGTTTTCAGATGTTTTTGCACTCTAATTTGTACAAAAATGATGAGTATTTACACACTCATCAATAACCTAATATAAAACATAACTTCTGAATATAATAAAGGGTATAATTGTAAAATCATCGGTTATCTCTTCTTTTCTCTCCTAACTCGGGAACTTAACATAAAAAATTAAATTTCATTCATCTACTCTTCTTTTCTGCCCATTTTTAACTCTTCTCTTCTTTCATTTCATCTCAAAAACTTAGGAATAGAGTGCACGTGTTTTGATCCTCACAATTCGGGTCATTAGTTTAGTCTAATAAATACTCAAGTGCAGGGATGCTGCTATAAATCCCTTTGCTATGATGTTATGTTTTGCGGATGGTAGAGTAAGAGTGTATGAAAAAAAATCGAAAAAAAGAAAGAAAAAAAAAAGATAAAAAGAAAAAATAGAAAAAAGAGAGAAAAAAACATAAGGGCTACCATCTCGCCTCTATCCTTTATCTTTTATTGTTTATTTTTGTTTAAGTCAAGTATTAAGTTAGTTTAGTGAGTCGAGTCTTGGCTTAGCAACGCCTCGTTATACATGTAATTAGCTTAGATTTTTTACTTGCCATCAGTAAATTCCTCCATATCCAACAAACCCGTGGTTTTCCATACATTTATACCTAACATTACAACTCTTTAAAACCCCTATTTGATAGTTTATCCTAGGTGCTTATGCTAAAGCGTTGGAGGTTTGATCTAGTCTCAAGCCTATGGTAATCTATGTGATATGATAGGTAGAGAGTGTTATCTTTCATTTCCATACATGTTATATTCATTATACACCCGAGAGATGAGAGAATCCAAACGCTATATGAGAGGTGCTACTGTATAATTTCCGTGCTTGTTATGACTATTGTAGAGCTTGTATTTGTTGTAAACTATGTAAACCAATGTTAATTGACCCTTAACTTGTAAATTGATTAGATAAAAACACATTTGCTTGAGGACAAGCAAATCCCAAGTGTAGGGATATTTTAATAAATATTTAAAATGTACGTTTTAAAGGGGTCAATTAAGCCCTAAACTCATGTATTTAGGTACTTTGGAAGCAAAAGCGGGAAATCATGCATATTCGTACGAAAAAGATGAAAATGTGAAAAAAAAACGACCAAGTCATGAAAAATTATGGAAAAGAGCTCCAGACAGCGTCACAACCTATAAGGTGACTCGTCACTTGCAAACGAAGATACCAAGACAACCCAAATTTTACTAGAGACAACTTAGTGAAAATGTAAAGAAGTAACAAGTGACGCCGTCACTTGTTAGAAGAGCTCGAATTTTCTGCCAAATTTATAACGTGACGGTCCAGGATAATTAAAGAGGGACGGCGTCAGAGATTTCTTTAATGGCGGCGATCTGACGGCGTCACAACTATAAAATGACGTCGTCCCAACTTTAATTCTCTATATAGTTTTACAAAGTTTCTGCATTAGTATGCAACATTGGAGAGTAACTTTGGCGTAATACTTTTATTCGATTTTTACATTATTTTTAGGGTTTTATCACCCTCTATCCTTAAGAGATAAGTTCCTTAAGAGAACATCCTAAAAAGCATATTTATGTCCTAGAGTGCACTAGTAGACTTTTCGTTGTGTTTATTGCGTGAATTGTGATTGTTGATAATAGGAGATTTGGGGGAGATAACTTAGGTTATCTGGCGACCCCGGTTTTCTAGAGGAGATCAATACATTCATAGAGTTAGTGATGACGTATGGTATGTATTACAAGCCCACGAGACCCAATACACACTATACACATACTGGGCTTAGGCCCAATAATTACAAATCCTAGGCCTACAGTAAGCCCAATGGCTAAATTGGCCATGGTCCAGGCTTTGAGGTGCACGCAAGGCACATAACGGGCTGAACCCTCAACCGTTAAACCCCTTACGTCCGCATCCGCGATTAACACGGAGCTCTTGTCCGCCAAGAGTGTGGTTCCGGCAACTAACCACTATATGCGAGAATCTAGGAAGCCCCAGCGGCAAACCTCGCCTATAAAAGGGGCTCTAATCCCAATACAAGGTACAACTTCCTCTCTCATAACTACACACACATACTTCTACTTTCCCTCTCAATAATGTGTACTTACTCTCACGCCGGAGTCTAATCGTGGGGTCCGTTCCCACGGTAAGACTAACGGTTTACCTTTCTTGTGCAGGGATCTCATTCAAGCTACTTGAATTAGTACAAGACCAACCCACTGGACACTTGTCGGCCCGGTCCGATAAGCTACATTCACATCTGTTACCACCCATCGCATAAATTGTACTAACAAGTTGGCGCCATCCGTAGGACCCAGTACACAACTGCGTTCCGAAAAAGAAAAAATGCCTACTGAAAGAGCTCGTTCCGATCCTACTCTCGCCCCAGTTTCTGTGGTGCGGAATAAGGGAGGAAAGAAGAACGCGATAGATCTGGAAGGATCTGATGGGTCCTCATCCAGTGCAGCCATCAAGAAGTACTGTGATAAGTACTAGAAACAGATCCTACCCGTTGTGACAGAGAAAGTTCGGAAACAGAAAGGAAGAATCAAGGCTAGAGAAATGGTGAAAACCCGATTAGACTTTAGCGAAGCATCACAGCAGTTTGAATCCGGAAAACAGGCGCGAAGGAAAGATCTGAGAAAGAAGATCGAATCTCGAAAGCGCCGGAACACGAGGGAAAACTCCGAGCCAAGACGCAGCCAATCCAGATCACAGCGGAAGAAAACTGCCGAAAAGGAAGGAGAAACCACATAAGAATTCGTAAAAAGATTCAAGGTGGAAAGTAGGGATGTCAAAGGAGCTCCGGAAGTCATGAAGGTTTCCAGCTTCATGCATGGAATCACTAATCCTGAGTTAATTAAGAGACTGCATGATAATATTCCCAAATCGGTGGACGAGATGATGAGGGTAACCGCATCTTTCCTCCGTGGGGAAGTAGCCGCTGGCAACCACGAAAAGAGGAGGACGCTACCCCAAGTGTAATGGAAACCGTATGAGTCCGGACAAAAGCAAGGCTTCAAGAGAGGATACAGAAATCCGCTCCGGATGGATCGAAAGCAGGATAGGTTCACCCTCCTTTCCAAAACACCCAAAGAAATATTGGCGTTAGAAAAGGCGAAATTCAAGACTCCTCCTCCAATGCTTACGCCGATTGAGAAAAGAAACGACAAGTATTGCGAGTTCCATGGAGAAGTAGGACACAACACAGACGAATGCATGCACCTAAAAATACAGATAGAAGAATTGCTGAGAACTGGAAAGCTGTCAAACGTAATAAAGGAACTTAAGCAAAATAGTGGAAAGGATCAGTCCAAAGCACATAAGAAAGGAGAAACGTCAGAAAAAGATAAGCCTCTGGCAATCTTGATGGTGCAATCTCAGCAACGGGTGATCAGACAAAAAGTTACACAAAGCTTTTCTCCAAACCAGAACATTTCGTTCCCACCACTCACGAGAGAAGAAGGGAATGACGGACCAATGGTCATCGAAGCAGAGATAGGTGGACACTTTATACACCGAATGTATGTCGACGGATGCTCCACATCAGAAGTCCTATATGAACATTGTTTCGAAAGGCTCCGGCCAGAAATAAGAAAGCAAATGGTACCTGCTACAACCCCTCTCATGGGATTCAGCGGAGAAATAATATGGCCGATTGGGCAGATATCACTATTAACTAAAATCGGAGACGACGAGCATTCGGCGTCAGCATTGATGAACTTCGTGGTGGTTAGGTCCCAATCGCCATACAACGGGATCATAGGAAGTTCGGGAGTGCGAAAATTACAGGCCGTGCCTTCAACAGTGCACGAGATGATGAAAATCCCGGTGAAAGGCAGAGTGCTCACGATCCGCAGTAGCAGAATGGTCTCCTTAGAATGTACTATGGTCTCCGAACCAACACCGCAGCCCGTGACAGAAAAGCAAAGTGAAAAACGAATAGACGTGGCAATACATCCGGAACATACGGAACAAACAATAGCCATTAGGTCAACCCTATCAACTGAAGGGCGAAAAAAGTTATGTGACATGCTAAAGCAGAACTTGGATATATTCGCCTGGTGTCCAGCCGACATGACGGGCATTCCAAGATACATAGCAGAACATAGCCTAAACATACGGGAAGGATATACTCCAATAAGGCAAAAGAAAAAAGGCCAAGCACCGGAAAGGAGCAAGGCGATACTAGAGGAAGTAGGCAAACTCGTGGACGCATGAATCATGAAGGAAGTACATTATCACAGCTGGTTGGACAACCCGGTAATGGTAGCAAAGCATGACGGGAGCTGGAGAATGTGTGTCGACTTCAAAGACCTTAATAAAGCATGTCCGAAAGATGGTTACCCCTTACCAGAGATAGATTGGAAGGCGGAATCACTCTACGGATATCCCTTCAAATGTTTCCTAGATGCGTACAAGGGCTATCACCAAATCCAGATGGCAAAAGAAGATGATGAAAAAACAGCCTTCATCACAAATCAGGGAATATTCTGCTACACTAAGATGCCATTCGGACTAAAAAACGCATGAGCAACATACCAGCGATTAGTAGACAAAGCTTTCCACAAACAAATTGGCAGAAACTTAGAATTGTATGTCAATGATCTGGTGATCAAAAGCCGCTCGGAGGAAAAAATAATAAGAGACATAGCGGAAACTTTCAAAGCATTAAGGGAAATAAACATGAAGCTAAATCCCAAAAAAGGCACTTTCAGAATGGAAGAAGGGATGTTTTTAGGATATACAGTAAATACTAAAGGAATTAAAGTATGCCCAGACAAAGCAGAGGCCGTACTAAACCTCCCATCTCCGAAATGCCTCAAAGATGTTCAAAGACTGAATGGAAAGCTAGCAAGTTTGAATAGATTCTTGGCTAAATCCGCCGAAAATTCGTTACCATTCTTTAAAACACTCAAAAAGTGTATGAAAAAGAGCGAATTTCAATGGACACAAGAAGCGGAGGAAGCTTTTAAGCAGATGAAGAAGATGATAGCAAACCTCCCCACCCTAACCGCACCTCAGGAGAAAGAAGAGTTAATAATATACTTAGCAGCAGCCAGAGAAGCGGTCGGTGCAGTTCTGATGACAGAAAGGGAAGGCAAACAGACGCCAGTATACTTTGTGAGCCGAGCCCTGCGAGGACCGGAAATAAATTACACACCAATGGAAAAACTATTATTATCCTTGGTACATGCTACAAAGCGACTGAAGAGGTATTTCCAAGTGCATACCATAGTAGTCATCACGGACCAGCCAATCAAGCAAATACTATCAAGGACAGAAGTTGCAGGTAGATTACAAAAGTGGAGCATTGAATTGGGGGAGTATGACATACAATACAGACCAAGAACGTCCATTAAAGGACAGATTCTAGCGGACTTCATAGTAGAGCGTCCAAAAGATGAAGAAGAAGACGAACCAATGGAAGTGGAGGAACTTCCGCAACCATGGGTCCTGTTCACGGACGGCTCATCTTGCATAGACGGTTGCGGAGCAGGCCTCATACTGACGGACCCTCAGGGGACAGAGTTTACTTATGCTTTAAGGTTCGGTTTCAACACAACAAACAACGAAGCCGAATATGAAGCCTTGATAGCAGGATTACGAATAGCATAAAAAAAGGGAGTCAAGAACGTGCAAGCAAATATAGACTCAAAACTGGTGGCAAATCAAGTCAATGGAACATACATTGCAAAAGAATCAGGAATGATTCAATATCTGGAAAAAGTAAAAGAACGCCGAAAGAACTTCCGAATGTTCTCAATCAAACAAGTGCCCAGAAGCGAAAACAAAAAGGCAGATGCCCTAATAAAAATGGCGTCTACTAGCTTTGCACATCTAAAAAAGCAAGTACTAGTGGAAGAGCTTAGTCAAAAGTCAATAGAAGAAACACCGCTCGTAGCAACAACGGAAGAAGAGGGGTATACGTGGATGACACCAATATATGAATACCTGACAAAAGAAGCACTCCCAGCAGAAAAAGAGAGAGCACGAGAAGTTAAAAGAAAATCACAAAGATTTGCAGTAGTCAATGGGATACTTTACAAGAAATCTTTTCTTGGACCATGGTTACGGTGCGTTGGGCCCCTTCAAGCTAACTACGTGTTACGAGAAATTCATGAAGGATCTTGCGGCATGCACGCAGGGACAAGGTCCGTAGTGGCCAGAGCCCTGCGTACCAGATACTACTGGCCTACCATGCACAGCGATGCCCGAAAACTAATCCAAGCATGCAAAAGTTGTCAAGTGCTTAGGCCAGTTCCAAAACATCCACAAAAAAAGCTAACGCCCATTACTTCCCCATGGCCATTCCACAAGTGGGGAATCGACATTGCAAGACCTCTACCGGAAGGGCCTGGGAGAGTCAGATTCCTCATAGTAGCAATAGAGTACTTCACAAAATGGATAGAAGCAAAGCCAGTAGCCACCATAACAGGAAATCAGATCGAGAAATTCGTGTGGGAAAACATTGTATGCAGATTCGGACTCCCGGGAGAAATAATATCTGACAACAGAAAACAATTCCGAGACAACCCATTTAAAGAATGGTGTGAAAAAATGAATATAAAGGACATTTTGCTTCAGTAAAACACCCACAAGCAAACGGACAAGTTGAAAGAGCAAACAAAAGTCTAGGGGAAGGCATAAAGGCTAGGTTGGAAGAAAAAAGTAAAAACTGGTTAGATGAATTATCGCACGTACTATGGGCACATCGCACAATGATCAAATCTAGCAACAGAGACACTCCATTCTCGTTAACATACGGAACGGAAGCTGTCATACCAGCTGAGATAGGGTTGCCCACATGGAGGACGGCAGAAGCAAACATAGAAGAAAATGAAGAGGCACTGGAAATGGACTTGGACCTCCTTGAAGAAAGAAGAGAACAAGCAGTAATACGAGAAGCAAAAAGCAAGGCACAAATGGAGAAATATTACAACTCAAGAGTCCGAAATACAAGTTTCAAACCAGGAGACCTAGTATATCGGAACAATGATGCAAGTCATGTCGAAGAAGGAGGAAAGCTAGGACCTAAATGGGAAGGACCCTACATAGTCACGGAAGCATTAGGAAAAGGCGCATACAAGCTAAAGGACCGTGCGGGGAATCTAATCCCACGGACATGGAATGTTTGCAATCTTAAGAGATGTTACATACATCAAGGGTAAGCAACCCATTCCTCGCGGATTCCGTGAAGGAGGGTTCATGTCAAACCTATCTTTTTATATTGAAATGTCTTGTACTTTTTTATTGAATGAAAAAAGGTGAAGCTTAGCTACCTTCACCAGTTTTACTTTAGAAAATTATTCTTTTTAATCATTTAATTTGAAAAAAATACTTATGTACGTAAGACGCGCATACACATGGGCATGACCCATACAATGTTATTCCGAATAAAAAAAGGCTGAGTAACCTCCAAATTACCTCAAGATACGTAAGAGATATTGCAAATCCAGTATCGGCCGAATAACCCACAAGTATTCAGAAAATACTATTATAATAAACACATCAGTGTGAAGATTAAATAGCAAAAAGTTTCGAAACAAAAGAAATATGCATACGATAGACTGTCTACATAAAAAGAAACAAAAGCGCCGCGCTTCGGCAGGCCAAACAACAAGAGAGCATAATCACAATAAACCACTACTAAATGGAAGGATTCACAAACGGACCCGTCCTAGCTTGTGAACATGTATCCGCACCAAGGCCGCTAACAACACCACCATGCTCAGGAACGGACAAACGAACTGATTCCACTATAGGCTCTATACACGAAGGATCAGCAAAAGAAAACCAAGTATCTGCGAGTGCCAACCAATCATGAAGTGAACCTTCCCTCGCTTTTTTAGCTCTATCAAAACAACCTTGGATTGAAGTAGAGAGGGAAGACTCACTCGAAGAGCCCCTAGAAAGACAAGCAGGAACGACCAGCTGCTCCAAGTAAAACTGCTTCTCAACAGGGGATAAATCATCGGAGGATACCTCGGGACGAAGCAAGCGAATGATGTTTTCAATAGAAGAATCCTTGAGAGCCTCTAAGGAAGAGAGTAAAGGAAACTGGAGACCGCAGAGCACTTGAAGAGCATTTTCATAGTTAGCCTTGGCAGAAGGATTAAAAGCAGCAACGCGAGAAAGAGGCGTATTGTCCGTACCATGAACATGTCCGAAAACAAGCCCATCTTGCATCCCTTTATCAACAGCACAACAAATAGCATTAGCCAGCGCGTCCAAGTAACCTTGCCAATGCCAACATCCAATTACGGAAAGCTTGAAGCCTTCGGACAATAACCAACGACGAATGGACATAGCAGTAAGCAAGCTCGGATAAAGTTTTTCCTCCAAATACAGGGCAACCTTAAGAAAGAGCTCCTTCAAGCAAGCCAACTCTGAAGTACGAGGACAGAGCTCCAAACATTCTCTATCCAGAACTTGTACCTAACAAAGAAATTCTGGAGGTCAATAAAAAAGAGGGGAGAAGAAAGAACGAAAAAAAAAAACAAACAAAACAAACAAAAGAGAACTTGTTTAGTAAGTTCAGCGTTACGGGATTCAAGAGTAGAGGTAGCACACCGTAAACGTTCAAGCTCGACGTCCTTGCTGACAGAAGAAGCTTCCAGCTCTTTGATCTTGGCACGTAACACTTCGTTTTCTTTGACAACCGCCCCTAAAGATGATACTTCATCGTGAAAAGACAACATCTCAGACGCATTTGATTCAGCCTGAGCCAATTGGGACTCTAGCCCATGAATCAAGTTAGCTTGAACATCACACCTGGCGGATAATTTCTCCTTCTCTTGCAGATAATGTTCTGCACGAGTCCGCAACTCAGAACCAAAGCACAAATGGCGAGCTGAAAAAAGATCAAAACCTGAAAATAAATCGTCATGGCTCATTTCATGAAGTAAAGAGGAAAACTTCGGAGGAGCAACACCGTCAACAATCTCGCGGCAGTCCAAGGGATTGTCAAGCAGAGACCCGTTCAATACTTTCCACTCCGGATGATGGTGCTCTTGTGAACACAGGGGGTCAAACTCAACAGTAGCCTGGGCATTACTAGTCAAAGGTTGGCCAACAGAAGGTCCAACAAGATCTTCGGCACTACGGTTAGCCCCTCCACTGGAAGACGAATTGAGGAAAGGGGAAACATTCTTCAATATAGGAATAGCAGCCGGAACAGTTATGGCAGCAGTAGTAACAACACCCAAAAGATTCTAGGACCTGGTACAAGAAGTAACCTCAGCTCCAGCAGCAGCAGTACTAGAATCAGAAGAAGAATCAGAAGAAATAACCAACCTTTCAGGAGAACCGATATCAAGTTGATGCCTAAAAGAAAAACCAACAGAAAACCCAACCTCACGCTCAGGGGTGGTGGAAATAGAAGAAGTAATGAAAGGACCAGTGTGGGGAGCCGTATAGCCTAGCTCCGCCTCCAAAACGCTACTATTCAATAATTCCTGAAAGCCACCAACAGGAATGTTACTGCTGGAGGGACCTGGTTGAGATTCAAAACGAGGCCTCTTGGCAGGACTAGATGGTCCCGGAACACTTGACAAAGGCCCCTCTTTTCTCTTCAAAGGACCAGAGGAAGAAGGGTTAGCATCAGAACCTGTAGCCTCAAAATATGATCCACCACCAGTATCAACACTCGCACCTTCCGGTTCAAAAAGAAGATTAACATCAGCCTCCAACTCACCATCCTTGCGAGTAGGAGCAATAGGTATAAGTGGCACGGTACGACGAACAGCAACTTCAATAATAGACGGTTCCCCTTCACGACGCGGACGGGTGGTCATCGTGGCCTTCAGAGGCTCCGGGGACTGAATATACTCGGGCCAACTCATCACTGCACAAAGCAAAGTATATTCGTTTAAAAAAAAAAAAAAAAAAAAAAAAAAAAAAAAAAAAAAAAAAAAAAAACAATGCATATAAAACTCACCAGTTTGATCTTCACGAAGATACTCAGAGTACACATCCTCCCCCAAAGTATAATAACGATTCAAACCAACCCAGAAAAGAAAGGGCTCAGGGAATGCCCAGAAGGGATAAGGATTAGCAGCAAGAGCAGCAAAATGGTCAGCATTATACTCGTCAGGGCGAGGAACAGGATCTTTAGAGATGTTCTTCCTAGAATGCCATGGGAACAAGACAGGACAGGCAAAGGCATCGACCCAGAAAAATCGATCATTCTAATTTTTGACAGAATCAAGAGTTTTAGTGCAAAGGGCAGGGACACCATCGCGTTTACTAAAGGAAAACCACCCTTTGAACTTTGAGTTAACATAAAAACAACGAAACAGAGTAATAGTGGGAGTAATGCTATGAACACGACATAAGATCTCAAAGTGAGAAACTCTACACGCGTCGAGAACTGATAGTTGAGAAATATTAATGCGATAATACACAAGTCAACAAGAAAAACAAACAAGGGCAGACGAAAATTGGCAAGATAAAAAAAGCGGGTATATAAGCCAATCTTCCCAGAAGGGCACTCATGCATCGTACACTTACGGTCAGGAAGCTCTGGATGCATCTCCGATGGAATATTGTAAGTCGCAAGGAAGGAGCCAAACGTCCCTGGAGGAGTATTACATTTTATATCAACAATCAAAGCCATGGCGAGGGGATCAAGGGCAGACGGATGAGAAATTTTTTTACTGTTTTCTTTTCTCCAAAGGAAAGCAACAAACGGCGATGGTGAAAGATGGAGCAGTATTTATAATAGAGAAAAACCTAGAACCGGATGATGACACGTGCAAAAGAAAGACGGAATGAACGGCCAAGATCAAAAATAAAAAGGACGCGTGGAACAGTAGGTCACGTCAAAGCAGAAAACAAATAGTCAACAAACGTCCACATCACACGAAACACTTCCCAAGTAAAGAAAAGGACAAAGCACGGGATAACAACACGTCCTGGTCAGATCTACAGTCTAGTAAGTACTTACCGTATGCGACAATATCTGCATCCAGTCAATACACTAGACTAGGGGGACTGGGTGACGTGGCAATTCTCATCAAAAAAGAAAAAGGTATGGGACAGCAAAACACTTAGTCAACTTGATTCTAGTAACATCCACCGCATCCAAAATATCTGCACGCAATGGACATACTAGACTGGGGGACTTGATGACGTATAGTATGTATTACAGTCCCACGAGGCCCAATACACACTATACACATACTGGGCTTAGGCCCAATAATTACAAATCCTAGGCCTACAGTAAGCCCAATGGCTAAATTGGCTATAGTCCCGGCTTTGAGGGGCACGCAAGGCACATAACGGGCTGAACCCTCAACCGTTAAACCCCTTACGTCCGCATCCGCGATTAACACGAAGCTTTTGTCCCCCAAGAGTCCGGTTCCGACAACTAACCACTATATGCGAGAATCTAGGAAGCCCCAGCGGCAAACCTCGCCTATAAAAGGGGCTCTAATCCTCATACAAGGTACAACTTTCTCTCTCATAATTACACACACATACTTCTACTTTCCCTCTCAAGAATGTGTACTTACTCTCACACCGGAGTTTAATCGTGGGGTCCGTTCCCACGGTAAGACTAACGGTTTACCTTTCTTGTGCAGGGATCTCATTCAAACTACTTGAATTAGTACAAGACCAACCCACTGGACACTTGTCGGCCCGGTCCGATAAGCTACATTCACCCATCGCATAAATTGTACTAACAGTTAGGGCATTAGGCACCTCCCTACGACTAATGAAATACAACGCGCCAATTAAATAAGGATGTGACAATCGGCTAATCAATGCGAGATAACTAGGGAGTAGTGAAATCTAAGTAAACACACTTTTACCTATCATACGAATCCCCATTTACTTTTATTCGCAATTTAGTGTTAATTATTAGTTTTAATTAGTTTAATTATTAGTTTAAGTAGTTGATAATCAAACCTCCAATCCAAATACCGAGATTTTAATTTGCTTTCTAAAAAACATAAAAAGATAAAAAGAATTATCCCTCACCTTAGACCTATTTGTCATAAATCTTGACATTCCCAACACTATTTTCATAGAGAATGATCAATCCCCCGTATCTTACATATACTACACTACAATGGTTAGGTACACTGCCTAGGAGAATTGTAAAACTTCTTCGGAGGGTTACATCCACCGCATCAGTTATATATAGCATACAAAGTGGGAATGCCGTGGACTAATCACACCTCCACAGAATAGTGTCATACTGGTGCCTCAATGACATGGTCATGGTACCTCCATGACTAAATAGCTCGGGCAACAGAATAAGGCAAATGATATAAATAAGCATAAGGAACAATTACTAATTGTCGAACTAAGATAATGTCTAACTGAAATGAGCCTGATATCAAACAGAATAACAAATCAAATATGGATCATGAATCAAATATCAAAAATCAAAGATCAAATCATGAAAAAATCCTTACTGATAAAGTATATGTACCTTAAAAGCAAATGAAGGAATGAACACAAGAAAATACAAGCTACTCCCTCTTAAGAGAATCTACATGATTTAATGATCATTTAATTATTTATAAGTCTCTTTTATAAGTTCATAGCTGATTTTAATATTTAATTCTTATAGTTATTTGTATTAACATGTTTAGGGTTTCTCATGTGAATCTGGTTCATATTCTTATGATTTTTATTACACATCAAACAACCTCATGAGGTTCCTAAATTTTAATCTGTCACACATACATGAGTTAAGCATTTCCCCTATTTTTTAAAGATTTTATTTCCTAGTGTAAGTATCAAATCAAAAAATAGTTATTCTCATAAAGTTTGCATTTATTTAACATATTAAAAAACTTCGAGAAAAATTCACAGAAACTACATTAACTAATATACATCTTAAATATTCACATTCTAAAATTTGGCATCTTAAATCGTTATGGTTTGAAAACTAAAAATCATAAACACATACTGATTTTAGACTAAATTTTCCCCAGATTTGACAACCAATCTTATAAAAATCAAATGACCACTCTCCCGACCTCAAACGACCAAGAGTCTTACATATTCAAAAAATATATATCTTAAAATAAATTTTAGAGTCAAGAAACCTTTAAAAACCTATAGTATATAATTGGATACCAAAACTCACACAAACACGAATACACACATAAAATCATAACTCCAAGCCCTATTCCTCTTTTAAAGCCCTTGTTAATTATTGTTTCTAGGGTTTCCTTTTTGTACGTCATATTCAATGTGTAATTAATGATCACATATAGGTTTTAAACGAATAACAATTAGAGAAAAGTTCAATATAGAACTCATATTTGTCATATAAGCAATGAACCAATCATAGCCACTCATTTTTTTAATTAAAATATAAATAATAAACTTTCACCCTTTTTTTAAAAATTAAATATCTCACAAACCGTTAATCGTTACGCAAAAAAAATCATTCCATATCGACGAGAATTAAATTATCTTTCTATAGATATGCATTGTTATATTCTTTCGACGAACTTTTTTTTAAAAAAATTTCGTCCAGAAAAATCACATGTGATTTCTTAAAATCATATGTGATTTGATTTTTACGAATCACATGTGATTTTTAAAAATCACATGTGATTTTTCTAGACGAACTTTTTTAAAAAAAAAGTTCGTCGAAAGTATATAACAATGCATATCTATAGAAAGATAATTTAATTCTCGTCACGATGATGTAGTTTTTGTAGCTTGAAGATTTACCGTTTGCAAAATATGTTGTTTTAAAAAAAATGTGGAAAATGATTTTTTATTAATTTAGATAAAAAAATAGATGGATGTGATTGGTTAATTGGTTCTATGACAAATTTGAGTTCTATATGGATCTCAACTCATAACAATTAGGCTGGAACAAGGGAGGATCGAATTGAAAAAGGAAACCATGATCGACATACAATGTGTTACAAAATCCTAGTCGTTTATATGTGGTGTTAATCTTTTATTCATATGGTTATATATTTAACGAGACATAGAAGCAGCACAACAAGATATAGAATAGATTAGGTTTCATGTACATATTTCGTTTTATGATAAACAAGTTAATCGACAAGGATGATGAGTGAAGGTACCTTAGGGCTGAATAACGAGAGAATCAAAAGGACAAGAACACAAACACCACTGAATATAACTATAACTTGCACCCTAACTCCAAACGATCACCAAAGCTGCTACAACCTTCGACCTCTTAATCTCGGAGAGAAAGAAAAACGATATAGGACTTGTTTAGTTTTTTATGATTTGGTGTGGAGAGAATGAATAAGCAGATTGTTATATGATGTTAAAAGCGTGTGAATAATTTTGAAACAAAAAGAGAATGTCGTGTCTTTGTGTATGAGAAGTCGTGTGGTTATTAGGGCAAAATGATAGGCATGAAATCTTCTCAAAATAATGGAATGATATCTTCATAATCGGTTCTTATCTTCCTATCATATTAAACGTGTACATGTATTAGGAAAGTAAAGATTTTGTTTTGAGAAAACGTGTGAAAGGTTATAAAGATTTTGTATTAGGATAGGATTTGTATTTTGTATTTTATTTTCTTAACCTATAGTTTTATATTACTTATTTATTTTTACAAACTTTAGGTTATAATCATAAAATGTTAATCAAAATCTAGGGTGTTATAGGGTGAATGTTGGTTTAATCTTGATTTAGTATTTTTAGTATTTGAATTAAATAAATGATAAAAGATCATGTGATGAAGTAGTCTAGGTTAGACCGAGTATTATGTGCATGTTGTAAGTTGGGTAGAAGTGGTCTAGTGTTGCCTGGTCTTTAGGAAGAGTAAGTTGCTATTTTCGTGTTTGCCAGTTACTTTTCATAGGCTATTTATAGCCATGTTATTTATGAATGAAAGCATCCCTTTTCGCATATTTTCCTTTACCCATTGTTTATTCACATACTTGTGAGTTTATATTTGACCAGTTGTGAAGCTTCAAATCTTCAAGGTACTCGTGCAGTGCTGGGTCGGATTTAAGCTTTTTGAAGCCATATTTGGTAGTAGTTTTTTATAATTAGTAGAGCGTAGGTGATTTATTCAAACTAGTTTAGCTCAGTTGATTAGCTACTTGTCGTTCTTTCATCAAATTAAAGGAGGGGGCCAGGAGGCTAAGCGAGGTTAAACTATCTTTAGTCGCTGGTTTATATATTCTGGTGGCATGCCTTTTGAGGATAAGTGTTGAGTTAATTTGGGTATCTTTCCTGTGGGTAATTCGATAGTTTTCAATATTGCGGGTAATTAATGGCATTTTACCAGCTGATTTTGAACTGACGTGAGCTCTATCGCAAGCTTTGTAGCTTCCTTTATTCATGTTATTCGTTTTGTAGTCCTTTGCACTTTGTTAGGTTTTCGATACGATGTGGTATTTGGCCAAGCTTCTCTAGAACTTGATATGTGTTAGTTCTTCAAGATTATCCGAATCTTCCATCTTAACATGTTGGACATACGAGAGATACCTTATGCATATATAAATGAATTGAATTGCTACTTAATCTAAGCATGGACATAACAGAAGTAGTTCGATAAGCGCTATATCACCATGTGGTTTACAAAACAAGATATCACCATTCGTGTTATGTTACAAACTTAAAATTATATCATATAATACAAGAGCATACTTTAACAATCTATGTTACCGAGCAGATTTATTCCCCGTCTCGTTGATTTCATGGAGGATCACGACAAGGGTGACAATGAAAGCGTAATCGACATTGGGATACACCGTCACAGCAAATGTGTCTTTTCCAAGTACAATGCTTTGAACAGTGTGCTTCTTGTGCATCTGCATTTCACCATTAGCAACCATATGTTATTCTTAGTAAAAAATCCCAAAAATTAGGTCAATACAATTTTATTTTATTTTTTCGTTCCAACGGGTAAATTTATATAAACTTAGCTAGATATTAAACGTGTCAAAGCTCGAAAATCACCAAAGTGAAAAACTCAAATTTTAGATCAAGAATAATATGATTACCTTAGCAACGATGTGGGTACTCTCACCGGCATAAATGGTGCATGATCGATCAAACCAGCTGCCTTTGACTTTGTAGTCGCAAACACTTTCTTTTTCGTTACACCCCAAAAACACATCAAGTGATGTCTTGAATTGGATCAAAGACGACTGTTTGGCACTAAAGATAATGTCTTTCGAATGTGAGCTATCTCCCCTGTATACTACCCATCTATTGTGAACACTGAGCACCTGTTTATAACATCAATCAACAAACACACGCACGTTAGTCTTATTAGATAACCATTCAAAGACCTTAAAAAAGTACGCTAACGATTAGGCAACATTGATAAAGTTACAATCTTGATTTGACACTTTTTCGATGACAGATTCTCAATCATATGCTTATATTCTTCATATGATAGTAAAAACACTTATTACACCATTTTCAGCACACTTTAAGGATGTTTGGTATTGCTTATCAAAACCGCCTATGCCTTTCACAAAACCAATATCACATGATAAAGTATAGCAATACCTACCGAATAGTCAGATATCTCTATTCCCAAACACTCTTTTTAGAAACACCTAAAACTAATCATTAATAAGGCTTGAGGTAATAATTCTCTCTTCCTATTATTATACAAGTGACCATTAATATCTTCAACTGATTGCACCAACTCATCCTACTTTATATCATCATATACTACTTAAACCAACAGTACAACACTACAAACTAATTCCAAACTTTGACTTAAAAAAGTCAACTCAACAATCATCATAACCAAAAGTTTAACCAAATCAAAATCATACAAAAACCCACATTTACGATCAGATTACTCAAATTATAAAGAACCGATACTAGTTTTGAATAACTTCCAACTTTGACTTTTCAAAAGTCAAACTTCATATTTTTTTTCATCTTTTGGGTATGTTTGGCGCGGGAGTATTTTGAATCATTTAGGAGTGACAAACGTTTAGCATTTAACGTTTATATTAATAAAGAAATAAAAGCTTGTTTGATAACAAACGGTTAAAACAAACATTAAAATTTTGACGCTACTTTTTCTAACTTTACTAGAACAAACTCTAAAAATCTAAAGCTACTTTTACTTCCCTTTACAAATCAAAATCAAACAAAAACCCACCTTTATTCTCAATCAATTAACAAAATCAAATTAAGAAAAAACCAATGCTACTAATAAATTTCATAGTTTTACTTTTGAAAAGTCAAACTTAACATTTTTTCATCAAACACTCAACCAAATGAAAATTAAATAAAAACCCAACTTTTTATCATCAATTTCCTTTGGTGGCGTTTGTTTAAGCTTTTATAGCTGGCTTATGTCTTATTGGGTTTCCAGTTATTTTTTATAAGCTTATTTTGTGTAGCTTATTTTGAAACCTTTCGGCTTATGTTGTATAAGCTTATCATGTCATAATAAGCTTATATAAGCCGAAAAGTTCTTAAATAATCCACAGTAAATAGCTTACGAAACATAAGCCGAAAATTGCACAAGCCATATATAACCAAATCAAAATCCAAATACTACTTATCAATTCCTAAGTTTGACTTATAAAAAGTCAAACTTCACATTTTTAGCAAACATCTCATCAAATAATCAACCAAATCAATTATAAACAGAAACCCATCTTTTTTTGGAAGGAAAGAACAGGAACATCATTAGCATCAAGCAAAACACGACGATCACGAAGACTAAAATGCTTAGCTTTGACTTTAAATAGTCAAACATAGCATTTTTTCAAATATCTCATCAACCACTAACCTAATCAAAATCAAACAAAAACCCACTTTTTATCTTCATTTCCTTAACCAACTACAATCAAAATACTACTTACAAATTTCCAACTTTGACTTTTGAAAAAGTCAAACATAACATGTTTCCACTTTCCACCATATATAATTAACTGAATCAAATTAAAAACAGCCAATACTAGTTATAGATATCCAACTTTGACTTTTAAAAAGTCAAACTTAACATTTTTCCAAATATCTCATCAAACACTCAACCAAATCAAATTTCAAGAAAGACCCACCTTTTTTTGGAAGGAAAGAACAGGAACACCATTAGCATCAAGCAAAACACGACGATCACGAAGACTAAAATGTTTAGCTTTGACTTTGAACATAACATTACCATTAACATCAGTTACTGCAAAGTTACCATCAGATAACCACATGAGCTTCCTAACTATGGTCAGATCGACAGGGTAAGGTGCTAAGAACTGCGGGCTGACGATGGCTGATGGTGGGTTCGGGTGGTAGCTAGTTTGGGCTGACATTGTGAAGGTGGTGACAGTTGAGGTTTGGTTTTTTTTTTTTTTCTTTTTATGTTTGGTTAGTGTTGTCAATTAAGGAAAGTGCTGGGGACGTGTAATGCGTGAATGTGTCAATTAAGGAAACTGTTGGGGACGTGTAATGGAAGGATGAAAATACCATGTACTTGGTCAACTGCTTTAGATAATAGCCCCATTGGGTTTTGGTCAACTTGTGTTCAAGAAATGATATCATACCGCTAGGATCTGCTTATGGAGTTGTTTTATGGTTATTTATCTTTGAGTATGTGGAATCATGTTTAGCTATTTGGACATTTTTGAAGATTTGTTAATTTATTGTCTGGTCTCGGAAGGCAAAAAATCATACAAATTGATTTACTCATGCAGTCATACTGGCTGCATCTTTTTGCGTATCATACCTGTATATGAGTCAGGTCAAGGGAGGTTGGTTCTATAGACACACACGTGTGATATAGGTTTAAGGACATACCTATATAAGGCTTTTGCTGTAGTATAAGTTTACAAGCAGGGAATGTTTTCTTACAGTTTTACATGTATCAGCTTAGGTTGCCACTTGCAGACTGTAAATGCTAGACAGTACTAAGACCTCTATCAAATTTTAAGGCTGTTCTTTTCTTGTTTTGGAAAATAAAAGTTCACAAACGAAACATGACTCATACATTTTCAGTCAAACCAAATCTACTTTTAAACTAAGGCTACCTCCAACACATAGGCGTGAGGGGGTTGGGAAGCTGGCTTGTCGCGTGAACCTTCATTGGGGGTGTAGTGTGAGCTGTGGGCAAGGAACAAAGTGAAGCAACGAAAGGTGGGAATCGTATGGAATTGGGACCCAAACATCAACTATCCGTTTCAAGCTTTGTAAAAAAAAAAATCTATCCCATTTTTTTCCAATAAATACCTCTCTTTTATACATTTTAAATGCAACTTCACATTTAATATACTTTTCACACTTCATCCTTATCAAAAATCTGATATGGCTTTAGTTGATAAACTAATTGCGGAGGATTCCGCTCGTGAGCAAGCGTTATGCGACTTAGCCATGCAATTTGACAAGGCATGCGAAGCTAAAGATGATATGCGACAAGCATACGAGAAATGCAATGACATTCCGCCTCAAAACCGTGCTTGTATAGAGACTCTTTTAAACGAAGAATCTACGAAAGATTACAAGATGTGTAATGCTCTTTTTAGAAAGGCGGGGAAAATACAAGAACAAATCAATGCTAAGTTTATTTGGCTACATGAAAAATACACTTAGGACAATTATGTTTTAGTTTTCGTATTGTTTTTTAAATATCACATCGTATCCTAATTTGTATTTTTATTTCCACACACAGGTTTTTTCTTAATGATATTTATATCAAGTAAAATGAAATAAGGGAGGATATTTATATCTCCTTCCTTCATTTCATTCCGCTTCATTATAAATATCCTCTAAAAAACCCCTTTACCATCATTCATTTTTAAATAAATGAATAAATGAATGTATGTACTTTTATTTTCAAATAAATGAATGTACTTTTAACTTTCACAACAGTTTCAAAATTTGAATTTGATAGGCTCCAACGACTATTTTTCTCTATAAATACCCCTTTACCATCATTCATTTTTTCTCAACTATCATTCATTTTCTCTCAAGTATTATTTATTTCACACAACACTATGGCTAACGAACCAAACGAGGTGCAAAATGTTAGTGGATAATTAGGCCCAAGCCCGGTTTGTGGGTTTAGGGTATTAGGGTTTTCACCATTATAAATAATGGTCCATAATAATATTATACCTACGGGTTTCATTATCTTACATGGTTTCAGAGCGGGTCTGATCCTCAGACCTAAGTGGCTATGTTGAGCTGCCTACTTTAAACCACCCGTCATCTCGATCTAAACTCCAACCCTCTATCTCCTATCTCAAAAAAAAAAAAAAAACTACTTTCCGCTGCCTCTCCTTCTTCATCTACTGCTTCTCCTTCCCAACCCTCTCAATCATCTCCAACCCTCTACTGCTTCGTCTACTGCCTCTACATCATGACTACCACCTATCCTCATTCTTCCGCTGCTACCCTACCTCCTCTTCATCTCGATCTAAACTTCTCCTATCCTCATTCTTCTGTCACAAATCAACTATCCCCATCCTTCTCCTTCACCTCAATCCAATCTATCTCACTCCTAATTTATCTCTTACAGTTATATTATGTCTTACAGTTATACCCGCCGACAGCAATCCGTCGCCGCCATCTGTACCGGACCCTACCCGACGGACGTGATGAGTGGGTTTCGTGTGCAGCCGCTCTTTGTTCAAGTTTAGATCTGGTATTCAATCCCGGGTATGAGACTTTTGTAATGGGTTGATGATCTATACCCTTAGTAGAGATCAGTCAAAAGTGATATACCCTTCGGCATCTGGTATTCTATCATACGACATAACAAAGAAAAAAAAAAAGGCTTATACCCTTGGTCAAAAGTGACGGCAAGGAACATAATTCGGTTGTTTTGGTATCCCAGTTTTGTGGGGATGATTTTGTTGGCTGATAAGCCCTTATTATTTAATGAAGTTTTATTGAAAAAAAAAAGATTTTTGTTGGTGTCGAATCTAGGGTTCTTATTCCCGAGACGACTTTCGTTGGTGTCGAATCTAGGGTTTTTATTCCCGAGACGACTTTCGTTTGTGTCGAATCTAGGGTTCTTATTCCCGAGACGACTGTTTGGGATACTTTGAATTATCCCGTTTTATTTTGGCTATTGTTTTATTTTGCTTTATTAGTTTACTACTACAGTTCGAGCTTTCGCGATTTCGCCGCTCGAACTGCGGGGGAGTGTTAGTGGATAATTAGGCCCAAGCCCGGTTTGTGGGTTTAGGGTATTAGGGTTTTCACCATTATAAATAATGGTCCATAATAATATTATACCTACGGGGTTTTTTTTAGTTTCCTACTCCAGTTCGAGCTTTCGCGATTTCGCCGCTCGAACTGCGGGGGAGTATTAGAGAATAAATAGGCCCAAGCCCGGTTTGTGGGTTTAGGGCATCTAGGGTTTTGCCATTATAAATAATGGTGAATAATAAAATTATACATACGGGTTTCATTATCTTACACAAAAGGCTATCCTTAGGCGGCTACGGACTCAACAAGAAAAAGAAGTCGAGCTGGTTAACAATTTGTTGGGTGAGATAACTCGTATTATGCTCCAGATGATTAGCCGTGGTGAAGAGGTCGAAAGGTTGCGTGAGATGCCTCAAGACCAACCAGTTATAAGCGTCGGTCTACAAACTCAGCTAATAACTAAGGAATCAGATATGCGTCTCTCAATCGCCTTGAAAGACGTTAGGGAAGAAGTGCTGAAAGTCGTAAATGAGAAGCAAGATCTCATCAACTATTACAGAGCAATATAAAAGCTCGATTCATGTTTTTAATTTTGGTAGTGTATTTTTAGTTTTGGACATTTACGTTTTTAAGTTATGTAATGTTTTTATGAATTTATTAAATAAAAGTTTTAATTTTAAATAAATAAAAAATTGTGTTGAAAGATGAAGTGGTGTGAGATGGTTGAGGGTGAAAAGTGAGATGATGATGAAGGAGAGAGAAAGTTGATGTGGCGCTGATGCGGAAGATAAATGTGACAACTGGCAATTAGGGAACCCATTTTAGGTAACCGCATTACGCTAAGTTAAACTGAGTAATAGCCTTTAGAACTATTGCGATTTGCCATGACTTGTTTTGATATCGTTTATTGGTTTTTATGATTTATTTTATTATCGTATGAGTCGTCGTTTGAGTTTTAGCTCTTTTCGTTAGCACTATGTGATTCGGCACAATAAAATCCTATAACGAGAAATAACGTAACTTTTAAACCGTAACACGAAACTTGACAAATAAATGATCAAAACTCGTGGATAAACTTAAACAAAAGCGATAGGAAGTCGAAGGAACGTCGTGGGATACTCGTAGGACAATATATGAGCTCAGGAATGGGTAAACGGGAGTGTTTTATAAAAATTACGGGTTTGGCCCCCCTAGTTTCACTAGGCTGGCGCCCCCTCCCCATCTTTTCATTTTTATTTTGATCCCCAACTTCCCATATATATACCCCCATCCCACCTCACTTTACTAGTTTATTTCTCTCACTAAAAACACACACATACCAACTTTCTCTCACTAACCTCTCTCTCTCTCCTAAAACAAACCCTAACCCTAAAATATAACACCGCCGCCGCCACTGTTCGGCCACATTCCGGCCACCCTCCGGCGCGTGACCACCCACCAGCACCACAATCTTGTAGATCTTTCTTTCCTCTTCCCATCCATATATAGCACGCACCTTGAATCCACCATTAACACCTCCAAATCTTGCAAAAACTATTCGGATTTCTAGGGTTTTCAAGTAACTTTGTAGATCGGGTTTAGAAAAGGTAAAAGGAACATGGTTGAGGCTCGTTTGAGCTATGATAAGCCTTGTACGAGACATTTTAGGCTCGTACATGTGGCGTAGTGTAGTGGGTTTCATAGACACGGGTCTAAAACGAGTTTATAATTACTTAAAACATGTAACTAGTGATTTGGTATCGTGTGTTGTGTCATTTATTTGTGTTTTTGCATTTTTATCATTGTTTCATGTTCTTGGTTTAGATTAGTTGATGGGTTTGATGATTTGATGTTGTTTGGAGGTTGTTTGATTGTGTTTGGTTATTGGAGAAGCCATTTGGGGAGTGTTTGGATGGGTTTAGTAGATGGAACGAGCCACTAGGGCCTCGTGTGGGTCTTGTTGGTGGCGTACGTAACCCCTAAGGACCAAGGGTATGGGTCGGGTCGTTGTGGTAACTTGTTGGTAGTTGTTGTTGGTGTTTGGATGAGACGCGTGGAGCCGAAAAGCTTCTAGAGCTTGTTTGGTTCACGTGGTCTTAACCGGGACCGTGTCAAGACCATTAGGGTCGTGACATTGGTTACGGGTATTTTTGGTAGTTTGTTTGGATGGCGAGATTGATATGGGTTGATTGGAGATTGATTTGCGCTATTGTGATTATTTACTTGAACTTATATTATAAATTGTCAACTTTGAGCAACGTCGGTGTTACTTTGACTTTTTAGTCATAGTTGACCCCGACAACGCCGTAACATGGACTTTAGTATATTGGACTATAGATTGATTAAAAGCCGAGAGGTCATGACTCGTGCTTGTGGACTCGAAAGGAATAACGATTTGAAACTTATATTGAAATTGACGTAATATATATAAGGGAAAATTAGTCAAATAGACAGCGCGCCCTGAGGCTTATCACTTTCCGGACCACGCACTTTTGCCGAATGAAAATGGACCAGTTGCCCAGCGATTTCCTGGTATCCAACCATGGGGTGCCATGTGTCCGACAAAGGTATGACCGAAGTACGTATTTTGAGAGTATATGTCATGTATTGTAAGGTATTGTTTTTGGGCAACCAAATTGTATTTTCGGGCAACTATATAATATTGGGCAACTAGTATTTATACACGAGGATAATATGGTCATTTTACACAAACTAATAATAATAACGCACACAACATCACGCGCGTACACACACAATCAAACATCTTCTTTTACAATTTCTAACAGCTTCTACAATTAAACGTCTTCTTCTACACCACGCGCACACACTCACAAACCACATCTTATTCACAAAACCCTCTAAACCCTAATTAATTCCATATGACAAAATTAAAGTTGTACAATTGTAAAATCGCAGTTCATTTTACATTGAAGTTGCTGCCAGATATTAAACTCTGTTTGTCAAAGAATGAAAACCGCGATAGGTTGTTCAGGCAAACAGTATTTAGCCCATGCTTGGATATAAAGTCGTGTGAGAATGACTGCCTTCTGATGCATTATGTTTTGCAACACCAGGTATATGTTTCTAACATCTCTGATTCCCCTCCACTAAAATTCCAAATTGGGGATCATTCGTTAAGGTTTGGCCGGAAAGAATTTTTTCTGATAACAGGGTTTCGATTTGGCAAAGTTTCAAAACCTATTAAACGATCTAGCGCATTTTTCAATCTTGTATTTCCTGAAAAAAAGAGTAATGGTATAATAAATGTACATGCAATTGATCTTTTGGAACTTGTTAATGACGGAAAAAAGGATGGGAAAAGGTGGTTATCTCTTTCTGATGAGGATGCTGTTAGGGTGTGTCTGGTGGTAGCTGCAGAGCTGGTGTTTATGGGAAAAGAAGACAGGAATTGCATCCATAATCACTTATTGTCCTTGGTTGATGATTTTGAAGCCTGGAATGTATTTCCTTGGGGTGAATATATGTGGCATAAATTTTATCAAAGGACTGTCAATATTGTTCATATTCACATAAAAGATCATTTGTTAAAATTGAAAAAAAAACCCAAAGTTTAGTGCCACATACAATCTATACGGGTTCGCTTGGGCTTTCAAGGTTAGAATTCTCAGTAGTTTGTACTAATGTATGAATGTCTAGCTTTGATAACATATTTCTTTACAAAAAAAGGTTATTAAAAGCTTTTGATTCTATTTTGTTGTGCTATTACTTATTCATTTCAAAAGTACCTAAAATTAATGTTGTTGTTTTATTGTTATGAAATGCTGGTGTTTTCTTCTGTATACAAGTAATATAAAAGTTACCCGTAATTTAGATAACAAAAATGTTATAACACATTTTAGTTTGTGATGTAACCATAAAGTATTGTTTCATCCTAAACAGGTTACCTTTACTTTGGTAAATCTTGAAACATTTTCAAAAACGATAGCTGCATAAGTACACGTTTTAAAGATGACAGTTGTGGCTATTACAGATTTGGATTTTGGAGACTTATCCTAAAAGCTCACTTTGGTAGGTGAAAGACAATAAGGTCATTCCACGTGGTCTTGCTTGGTCAGGACTTTCAAAGTTTCGGAAACCGGACTGTTGTAACCTCTTTGGACCGGTATGTATCACACAGTCTTACATTGCTGACCCCACTAACTTGTAACTGAATTTGTTCACATTATATGAGTAATTTAAATTTTATTATTATTTTAATTTTTTTTTGTTGTTGTTAGGATTCAACTCCCATTGCTGAACTTTCTGAAACACAAGCTGAAATGAAGCAACTGTGGTGTATTGCCAGCGCCCAATTTATAGATGGTTTGTCTGTTCCAGAGACAGACGATGGTTACAAGACTGCAGAGCATTCAAATGAATTCGCGGACGATTTCAATTTAAACTTGTGCATGGACGATTTCAATTTAAATGTTGCACAAACGAAAACTACTCATTCGACAGGGCGTCTATTTCGTGAGTTAGTGGATTTGAATAAAAAAGTTTTGATGATAGAAAATTGCATTCATTCAGTCAGAAACACACCTTTTGTACTTGATGTGTTTATGACTGTGAAAAGCAGACTTTTAAAAGTACAGGAACTATTGGGTCTTAATAATTATGCTGCTGTTGATCCTCAACATATTAAAAGTTGTGCCACCACAAAAGACCCTGACGTTACTCCCGATGATCCGAAGGTTTGTATTTACTATTCAGTTTACCTCCAATGTTTATACCAAACTCAAATAATCGTTCGTGTCCACACTTATATCAAACATTGGTCGATACAGGCCACGTCGTCTCATATTGTAGGCCCTAACAGGGATAAGGTTGTCCATGCGGACCATGCAACGGACATTGAAAATGATGATGGGCTTAAAGAAACGCAACCATGTAACCTTGGTATGCTTGTTGAAGCTTGTGCCATGACCTAAAAATGTCCTGTTATGGAATATGGAGGTCAAAGTAGTACTCAACTTCCACCAGTTGCACCTAAAGAGGAAAATAAAATATCCGGTTACCCCATTATTGTACGTTATATTTCAGTTACAGTTTAAATATCAGCTATAGCATACGTCCCTACTTATGTATATATATTTAAAATTCAGCAGGAACCGGATTGTGGTAATGATTGGTCGTCTTACATAAACGATGAAAAAGTTTCGGGTGATAATTCTCTAGATGCAATGGATTGTGATAACGAACAACAAGATGTGGTTCAGAAACAATTGCCTTGCCAACCTGAACCCGTTAGCAATATTGATTGTGTGCAGACAGAAGTAGGAACACCTACCAACAAAGCTCATGAGGTATCTACATTCTCAGTAAAACATCGCCGATAAATAAAATAGTTTAATGTGCTGTTTTGTAACATACTATATACTCAAATGTCAGTTTAAAGATAACAACCTGCCATATGTAAATGTGGTTGGCCAAAATAACACTCCTGTTTCCTCCCAAGATAATGTCAACAAAAGCGTCGATACAAAATTGTGTCTTCCGTCTTTAGATTTAATGGGTTGTGATGATCAACAAGGGGATGTGGTTGACAAAAATTCGTTTGTTGGCCTTGAATCCAGTAACAATGATGTTGCTGTGGTTAGCCTAGAAGATACACCAACAAAGAAAGACGCTGAAGCCCCTGAATCTCATGTTAAACCGAAGAAAGTGTCATTTGCAAATGTGGTAGGTCCTAGTGACAAACCTCTGTTGGAAGATGTTTTCTCCGATATGAATACGAACAAAAGAAAGTCTTAGCCTTAATAGTTTTATTAGAAGTGATGGTCATTCACGTTTAGGAACTTTGTAACATGTGTTAGATATCGTGATAGAATAGTCAACGGGCTCGTGGACTTTGGCTAAGCTAATTGGTTATAAGTTAAGTTAAGCTAGCCTTATGTATGATGTAATCCAACCCAAGCCCAAATGAGCCCATGGAAAGCCTTTTAGGGCATCATGTATTCCAACTATAAATACCCCTCAAATGGTCATTTGAGGGGTGTGCTTGAGTGTGTGTGTGTGTGTGTTTTCTTTGGAATATACAACATATTGTTTTCATCTTTTCTCTACACATATACACGGTTAGAACATCAAGTCACCATCTTTCTCATCTTTATTTCTTTCATCTTCACGCATAGTTTGTGTTTGTGTTTAACGAGTTCTACGCATAACGTGTTGGGTTTGTGATAAGGTTGATAAAAGTAAGGTCCTACAATTGGTATCAATCGCCTAACGATGGTTTAGGAGTGTTTGTGTTTGTTTTGAAGTTGTGGTACCATACGCGTAAAGCTCTCGTTTTACATATTTGCCACGCTTAAAGCTTTAATTTTTGCACTTAAAAATTCAAGATTCTTGTGGTTTAAGGTTTATTTGGTGCTAAAGTTTCAGTTTTTTGCAAAAAGTTCAAAGCTTTACGTGTTCTTCGTCAGTTTTAAACTCGTACGAATTGGGTAGGTCATTTCTATGCATAAGCTATCTAAACACTTTGGGTGAAAAAGGTGAACATTTTTGTGTTATTCGAGTGTTTTTAAGGCTGTTTGTGCAAGAGAAATTGTTTGAATCACTGGAAATTTTTTACGCGTAGGTCAAAACCCTAGTTCTACGCGTAAGAAAAGTCAACACCCTATTTCTACGCATACGTTTCTACGCATAAGAGTTTTGTGCAGTTTCTTCGAGCTATAACGGTGACTCAGTGCTTCCCTCACTTGGATAAGTTTGTGGAACACTTCGACTTTTGGATATCTTTTACACTATGATAGTGTAAAGGATTTTTGGGCAAAACCCTAGATTTACGCATAAGCTAAATCTTACGCGTATAATTTCTTACGCATAAGTATTTTCTTACGCCTAAGCTTGTCTTACGCATAAGTAAATCCTACGCATAAGGATTCTACGTTTAAGTTTTTAGTCTACGCATAACTCTATTGTTATGCTTAACTTGGGTATTACGCGTAAGTTATCTCTACGCCTAAGCACAATCTCTATGCCTAAGCATCGTCTACTCGTAACTTCGTGTGTCTACGCCTAAGCTCTTTAAAAAAAATAATAATAAAAAAAATAAATAAATAATAATAATTTTGAGGAGACTAAACGTTCAATTTTTACGCGAAATTCAAATTTTGGTATATCTTGGAAAAGTTTGGTCAAAAATTCAAATTTTTGGACCCAAATTCAAATTTTTTAGGTCAAATTTGGCGTCAAAATTGTCATAACTCAAATTTTTCATACGACCTTAGAATTAATTTTTATAGTGAATTTTTTTTTGCCTAAGAACCAAGTTTACGAGTACGACTTTCAGAAAAACTTCAAACGGCTATATCTTTTTAAACACAACTCCTTTATCGTTGAATCGATCCTACATCAAATTTATCAGATCATACCTTCATCAATGGCAACTCAACAAGACATTCATGTAGCCGGTGCCGAAAACCGTCCTCCTATGTTGGAAAAAGGTGGTTATCTTCAATGGACAAGTCGAATGCTTTGTTACATCAAGACAAAACCTAATGGAAAATTGATGATCAAATCCATTCAGGATGGACCCTTCAAGCCTCGACAAGTCCAAGTCCCTGGAAATGCTGATGCAACACCTCCCGTTCCACCATCCTCTCGTCTTCAAAATGAATCAGAATACACTGAAGAGGATTAGAAACAAGTCGATGCAGATGACATGGCAATTCATATTGTCCAACTGGGTTTACCAAGAGACATCTTTGCTGCTGTAGACAGTTGTGAAACTGCTTTCGATATGTGGGGACGTGTTAGACGGCTTTGTCATGGAACAGAAATTGGTCAACAAGACATGGAGAACAAGCTGCTAACTGAATGGGAAAAGTTCACTTCAACTTCAGGAGAATCCATTGAATCCTACTATGGAAGGTTTTGTACTTTGATGAATGCGCTTATCAGAAACAAGTTAGCACCAAGGACTATTGTGCAAAACATCAAGTTCCTGAACAATCTTCCAGAAGAATGGGGACGATATGTCACTATTGTCAACCAAACAAAAGACTTACATCAGGTGAACTTTGATCAACTAAACGATTTTCTGAAACAAAACCAAGCTGAAGCGAATGAAGTCAGGAAAGAAAGATTGGCAAAGAATCATGATCCATTGGCTCTTATTGCAAAGACTCAACCTTCAGTGAATACAAAACAACAAGCTTCATCATCTTCCACTAACAACAACTTGCAGCAATACATTCCACAACAACAAGCTGTTATCCCTCAACAACAAACCTATCCACCAGAACAACAACATTACCAGGAACAAGGAATCACTGATCTTGAAATGGAACCCGAAGAAGCTTTGTTACAAGTATTTTCTTTATTGGGTAAAGCATTTAGAGGTCGCTATTCCACACCAACTAACAACTACCAAAGGATTTCATCAAACACTCGCAACAGGAAAATTTCTCAGCCGGGTGTGAATATGGGTCATCAAGGACAAATGGTTGGAGTTATTGGGAATCAGCAGGGATATGCTACTGGATTTCGCATGGGTAATCAGGCGGTTCCGAATCAGGGTAATCAGTTGGGTCAGAATGTTGGGAATAGAGCAGTGGGTAATCAGAATGGGAATGTTGCAGCTCCAGTCATTGGGAATTATGGAAATGTGAATCAGGGTAATCAGGTTAAGTGTTATAACTGTCAAGGAGTGGGTCACATGGCACGAAACTGTCCCACTAAGCCACACAAGAAGAATGTTGAGTTTCTTAAGAAAGTTATGCTATTAGCACAGAAGCAAGAAGCAGGGATGCAGTTGAGTGCTGAGGAAAATGATTTTTTCGCTATTGTGGATGATTTGGAAGACCTCGAGGAAATCAATGCGAACTGCATCTTCATGGCAAATCTTTAGGAGACTAAGTATGACACTGACTCTGACGCACCTCCTGTCTATGACGCCAACGCAGTATCTGAGGTACCAATAATTGATCCATGCTATAACAATGTCATATTTGATGTGTTTACTCATGACAAACAGCATTCTGTGACGCCAGCACCTACTTATGATACATACCTGGACAATCCGAGTTGTAGCAATACTAACTCTGAAACTCCAGATGTGGATCCTAGTGGAGGCTGTGTGACACAAAATACTGAGACTGATGAGGAAACACGTGCTTACTTTGAATCATTAATCAATAACTGTGGCATTGAAATTGAGAAAGTTAGAACGGTCAATCGCGAAGTTAAGGCAGCGAATGCTAAATTGACCGCTGAGCTTGAGAGTTACAAAGAGAACGCCAAAGCTTTTGAATTTCATACAAACAAACTATCAGAATTAGAAATTGGTTATCGAGATTCTATTTTAAGAGAAAAACAATTGCAACTCAAGTATGACACACTTGATGTGAATTTGAACTTGAAAATAAAATCTTTAAACAAGGAAATTTCTGAACTAAATGACCAACTTTCTAAACAAAAAGCACTGTTTTCTGATCTTGAAAAAGAGAAGAAACAGTTGATTGCTGATTTTTCAAAACGATAAGATTCTCTTCTTGATGAAATTCTTGATAAGAATGAAAAGATAAAAACTTTGGACAATTTGCTTTTTACAACGGGTCATTCCGCTAAAACAAACAAGATGCTTTCTAATCAAGTAAATCCGATTTTTCATACTGCACATAAAATGGCTCTTGGTAACAACCCTTCTTCGTTCCTCAAGAAAGCTAAAAAATCTCATAATGTGTTAAACAATGGAAAACCTTTGCATGAACCTATAATTGTGCATGATTCTCATGAAACGTTGGAACTATCTGACGAGAGTAGATAAAAATTGAAACAAAAACATCCGGAAATCAAACCAATTGATTATAACAAATGGAACAAAATTAATGGTATTTCGTTTGTTTCTCATAAAGAACAATCAACGTTTTCCACCACACCAAGTGTTTCAAACAAAGTGTCAACACCTGTTTCAAAATCAGTTTCAAAACCAGTTGTTGTATCCAAGTCTCTTTCGAACATTGAACAAATGTCTTCAAACAATCCTTTTAACACAAGTGATGCGCGAAGTATTTTAGAAAATGTGAAAACTAGAATTGCAGATCTTCAAAAGACTGTTAAAACTAAAACCAATATTACAACAAACATCTGGTTTAATAGTTTTGATAATGAACATTGCCCCTCAGCTGATTAACATCAACTCAAGGGTAATTCATTTTGAACAAGCATTTTTAAAAGAAATAGCTGACTTTGTCAAGGACCATAAATCCCTGGTAAAGCAAGCTAATGAACGTGTTGAACACATCAAAGATTTGGAAACTCTAAATGATTCTTTCTTCGAAGATGTTCTGACTACTGATATTATGTCCATCATTTTGCAAACATCTTCTGTTGAAGATCATGAAAGACTCCAGTCTGAGACCTCCGAAATTGTTTCAAAATATGAAAAAGCTCTTGAAAAACTTGAAAAAGAAAATGTCTCATATTTTAAACAACTTGATCGAAAAACTGAGGAATGCAAGTATGACAAACTGTCGTATGAGCGTGCATACAATGACATGAAAGCGAAAAATGATCTTTTGAGGACTCAGCTGGAATGTCAAAAAAGAAAGGCAGTGGATACTGTGATTACAAAACCATTGACTCCGGAGAAAGCAAATGTTCCCAAACCGGTTTCCAAACCAAAAATGTCTGTTTCTATGCCTCCTCCAAAAGTCAATGAGAAAAATGTTTCATCAAAACCAGTCACTCCACCTGCCTTACCTAAACAACATGTTGATAAAGGAAAAGCGGTTATCGAGAAACCAAAAGTTTTAGCACTTGGCCTTTTTAAGATGAGTACCACTAATGCGTCTGCCTCCACATCTAAAACATATGAAACAAACGGCATAAGTTTAGATAAGCACTCTAAAGAGACTAGGAAAGCTAAAACCACTTCTCTAGATAAGATTGTGAATCCTAATGAGTGTGCATTACCTTCGACAGGACTAGGAAGCACCTCTAGGAGCAGCAGAATAAAGCCTAAGAGCAATACAAGGAACAATAGAGTCTCGACTGCCTCTAGGAGTAGTAGCGTGAATAAAGAGAAGAAAGTAGAAGAACACCCTAGGAATTTACCGCTTTTGAATAAGAAAGACATTTCATCTGAATGTACTGAACCTATGAAACTTGCTAAGTCTAATGAATGTGTTGAATCTCTTTGTTTAACTTGCAAGAAATCTTTAATTAATGTTCAAGATGATTGTGTTTCTACGAATGTGAATGATAAGCCTGTTAAGAAGAACGTTCCAAAAAGATCTTACGCTAAACAAGTAGGAAGACTAGTTGCAAAACTTAGACTTTACACTACTGACATGAACTATAGTGTATACTTTAGGGATGATATTTGGAAACCCACAGGTAGAACTTTCACACTCCAGAATGGTACAATGAGTGATAAACCAGAATTCCCTATAGAAAACCTCTTTGAGTGTGATCAGGATTTTACCTCTAACCCAAAGGAACCAAAATCAAAACGGTTTCCACAATATTCTTTTTCTATTATTGGCAGGTTATCGAAATTTGTCTTTGGATCATCGACTCAGGTTGCTCCAAGCACATGACCGGGAATCTGAAGCTGCTGATCAATTTCGTCTGGAAATTCATGGGAACCGTACGTTTTGGAAATGATCATGTAGTAGCTATCATGGGTTATGGAGATCTACCTTTTGGAAATTATTTGATCACTCGGGTTTACTATGTCGAAGGGTTGGGACATAATTTGTTTTCAGTCGGGCAGTTCTGTGATGCAGATTTAGAGGTTGCTTTTAGGAAAAATGCTTGCTTCATTAGAAACTTGGATGGGACTGATCTCTTAACTGGGAATCGTGATACAAACTTGTATGCTATCGACATCAATCAAATGGCCTCTTCATCACCAATATGTCTTATGACACGAGCATCTGGAACACAGTCCTGGTTGTGGCATAGAAGGTTATCCCATCTCAATTTTGACACCATCAACAATCTTGCCAAAGACAACATCGTCAACGGACTTCCAAAGTTCAAATACACCAAGGATCACTTATGTCCATCATGCGAACAAGGAAAAAGCAAAAGAGCATCATATAAACCCAAATCCGTACCTAGTTCGGAAGCAAAGTTGCATATGTTGCACATGGACTTATGTGGCCCAATGAGAGTTGAAAGCATTAATGGGAAAAAGTATATTCTTGTTATCGTCGATGATTATTCAAGATATACATGGGTTAGGTTTTTGAGATCAAAAGACGAAGCACCAGGCATCATCATCACCTTTCTGAAACGTATTCAAGTACTTCTTCAAACTCCAGTAAGGGTTGTACGAATAGACAACGGCACAAAATTCACTAATCAGGAGTTAAGAACTTATTTTGAAGATGTTGGAATCACACATCAGACATCAGTTGTTAGAACTCCACAGCAGAATGGGGTAGTTGAAAGAAGAAATCGTACTCTTGTGGAAGCTGCTCGCACAATGCTAATTTATTCTTGTGCATCGTTATTTCTATGGGCTGATGCTGTTGCCACTGCTTGTTTCACTTAGAACCGATCCCTAATCCATCCAAGATTCCATAAAACTCCATATGAGCTTGTGAACAACAGAAAACCAGATATCTCTTACTTTCACGTGTTTGGCGCTCTGTGCTATCCGACGAACAACAGAGAAGATCTAGGTAAATTGAAAGCTAAAGGTGATATTGGAATCTTCATTGGCTATTCAGATAACTCGAGGGCATTCAGGGTGTATAACAGAAGAAATAGGAGGATCATGGAGACGATGAATGTGAAATTTGATGAACTTTCACACATGGCTTCTGAGAGACTCGCTCTAGAACCCGCACTAAACCAGCAGACTTCTGGACACATCAGTTCAGGACTCGTACCTCAAAGAGCTCAATCAACTGCGTATGACAATCCTAAAGAACAAGAATGGGAGAATTTCTTCGAGTTAATGTTCGATGAATACTATGGTGGAACTTCGACAAATGCATCAAACCATCATTCCGCTGCACCCGCTCAAAATCATCCACCACCACCAACAGAAGATGCATCTACTACGGTCGAAACCAATGCACCAACTCCATCAACATCATCTACATCTACTTCAGTTATTGCACCCGTTCTACCAGCAGTTGATGAGCAAAACCAAAACCAGAATGATGCAACGTTAGATGACGACTTATTTGAAAACCCGTTTGCTACGGAATAAGCTGAATCATCCTCAAGCTTACGAGAACCATCTAACTCGCACACATTTAACCAACGGTATCCTTCTACTCTAAAGTGGACAAAAGACCACCCATTTGAACAAGTTATTGGTGAACCTTCAAGGCCAATTCAGACGAGACGCCAACTTGCCACCGATTGCGACTTATGCATTTACCTTTGCTCAATTAGAAATATAGAGCCAAAGAACATTCGCGAGGCAATGGCAGAACCCGCATGGATAGAAGCGATGCAGGAGGAACTTCTCCAATACCGTCTTCATGACTCTTGGGAAATGGTTCCAAGACCAATTGACATTCGCGTCATTGATCTCAAATGGTTATGGAAGAACAAAAGGGATGAAGAGATGACTGTAATTCGCAACAAAGCTCGTCTTGTGGCCAAAGGATACAGACAGGAAGAAGGGATAGACTTTGAAGAGTCATTCGCGCCGGTAGCTAGACTTGAGGCAGTCAGGATTTTATTAGCCTATGCGGCTCACAAAAACATCACGGTTTATCAGATGGACATTAAGACCGCGTTCTTGAATGGAACTCTGAAAGAAGAAGTGTACGTGAGTCAGCTAGAAGGCTTCATCGACTTGGAACATCCGGACTACGTCTACAAACTCAAAAAGGCAATATATGGTTTAAAGCAAGCTCCGAGAGCGTGGTATGACGAACTGTTCTCTTTCCTTATCCAAAACAATTTCACCAAAGGAACAGTTGATCCTACCTTGTTTACACAAAAATGCAAAATTGACATTTTGATTGTTCAGATTTATGTGGACGACATCATCTTTGGGTCCACTAATCCAAATCTTTCAAAACATTTTGAAAATCTCATGAAAAGCAAATTTGAAATGTCCATGATGGGGGAACTAAAATTCTTTCTTGGTTTACAAATACATCAGTCCCCTCGTGGAATTTTTATAAATCAAGCTAAATACACAACTGAGATTTTGAAAAATCATGGTATGGATAATTGTGACTCGGTCGGAACACCAATGGTAACTTCACCAAAAATTGGAGCCGATTTGTTTGGGAAACCTATTGATCCGAAGAAATATCGGAGCATGATTGGTTCTCTCATGTATCTCACTGCTAGTCGACCCGATATTCATTTTGTTGTTTGCTTATTAGCACGGTTTCAGGCAAAACCTACCGAACTGCACCTCAAAGAGGTTAAAAGGATCTTTCGGTACCTGAAGACATCCATTCACAAGGGTCTTTGGTATCCGAAGGAATCCGGATTTGATCTAATTGCCTTTTCAGATGCGGACCACGCAGGTGACCAAGTTACAGCAAAAAGTACATTCGGAGGAGCACAATTTTTGGGAGAAAAATTAGTAAGCTGGTCTTCAAAGAAACAAGATTGCACTGCACTTTCAACCGCTGAAGCTGAGTATGTGTCTCTATTTTGCGTGTTGTGCTCAAGTTCTATGGATGAGAACACAACTCACAGATTATGGCTTTACTTTCGATAAAATTCCTATGTATTGTGACTCAAAAAGTGCCATAGCCATATCATGCAATCCTGTTCATCACTCAAAGACTAAGCATATCCGAGTCCGCTATCACTTCATCAAAGAGTACGTCGAAAATGGTACTGTTGAATTATTCTTCGTGAAGACAGATTACCAACTCGCCGATCTATTAACTAAAGCCCTTCCAAAAGAAAGGTTTGACTATTTAGTTCGACGAATTGGAATGCAAAGCCTAACCCCTGAGGAGTTAGAACGTCTTCTCGAATCTTCTTGAAAATGATTTTCCAAAAAGCTTCGCTGTAAATTTTTTTGAAAAACAAAATACAAAATTTGAAAAACCAACAAAAGAAAAATATAAAAATATAAAACTTTCAAAAAATACAAAAACAATATAAAATCAAAAATCCAAAAATATTCTTCTTACGACATGCTCTCGTATAATCGATATTCTGTACGTTTCTAGAAATGTCATTCAACAATGATACGGGCATGTACAGATGCTTGAGCGAGAGTTCTTTAAATTGTTTTCTAAAACATGTCGTTTCTCAAAATTTCTTCATAATAATGGCTTTCGTATTCTTCAGTACCAAACCCAGACTAAAATGATGACTTTTGATTATTTTCAAATCAAAACTCGTGTTTTTAAAGAAAAATCAAGTGTACGATTCAGTGCACTACAATTAAAATTGGTGAGAAATCATCATCATCTTGCGCACTTTTTTTCAAGATTGTTCAAAAAGATTTTCAAAATACTTTGTGCTCAAGATAACTCCCTCTAAAAACCTTTTAATTGATTATGCTTTATTAAAGGGGGAGTATAAAACCAAAATGTTCCAAATTCATGCTTAAATCATATCCGTTTGTCTCCCTAAAAGATTCTAAAAATGATTTTTAATCCGTGGATATCAAAAATATCACGATTATGCTATTTTTGAGGGGGAGGAGACGTGATTAGAATTTGATCAAAAAAGTTTAATGATCGTTGTTTGAATCTCAAAATGAGCTCGACTCAGTTGAAACCAATATTTTGACAAGGAATAATGTACCATCTCGAGAAACTTTCTATGGACTTGACCAGGACGGGTAATAATTTCAAGCTAGTTCTCTAGTGATGTAAACGTGTCTCGAATCGGTCTAGTTCATTTAAAGTCGATCAATTCAAAAAGTGCGAACTCTACCCTCTATGTGCAGATTTATGTCAAAACATATAAGCACATGTGAAGGGGGAGTGTTTCTGAAAATATAATACTCTCAGAATGTTTCAAACATGTTTTCTATCATAAACACTTTGAGAGATTTTCAAGAAAAATGGTTTTATGGAAACAATAGGACAGTCATGGAGTTATAAGGTGACTAAGAATAGGAAATTCGTCCTATGATCCGCCAGAGCCGGAGGGATCTACCCAAGGACACCACCTATAGTTAGTATTAGAAGTCCTTAGGTATGATTGAAAAAAAAAAGGGAGTAATGTGAGAAAGGAGAAAGAAGGGGTTGAAGAATTAAAAAGAAATGTAATGAAAAAGGGTGAAAAGAAATAGCCCTCCATATTCAACCTTAGGGCAGAAACCGTGTTCAATTCATCTGCTACTGGTTGTCACTAGATGACACTGGTATTGAAGACAAAGACGTCATGGACCCAGTGACGCACTGCACTAAACCTCCTAGCCACTCAATTCCTCTCAAAAGGATTTGTTTCATTCTCACTGGGAACCCTACATAATCTATTGACCTTCTCTTAGAGTTGGTTGGTATTGAAGAAGGAGACCCTCTCCCTAGTCTCCGCTCAGGAAAACCAAAATGCACAAATTGAGTCTAGAGCCACGAGATTCATCAAAAGATCTCATAGGAACACATGACATGACATCGCTTGTTGTTCATCAATAAGGACACAAGTGATATATTCTAGAGTCCTACGCAGATCTTAGCAATCTGCCAGAACATTTATGAGAAGTTTCACATCTGTGATCTTCAGTGATTGAATGGAAACTCCTGCCAGGGTCAACATCAAGCAGCCCTGACAGCAGGTCACTTCGGTAACTCCCCGTGGATTACGCTTAGTGTGTCTCAAACGGTCTACAGTCGTGGGGTGATGCTTCGGTGTACCTCAGCGACTCATCTGGACTGTAGGTGTACTTCGATACATCGCGTTATCTCACTTGTGGGACTCCAGTTCAGGAACGGCCTTTGTAAGAATTAGAGATGTGTTTTCACACTATGCTGTTAACACCCTCGAAATTCAAACCTGTAAGTGCCGGAATCCGCTTATTACTAACCTGTTTTTATGTTTTTCTTCTTATGGAAGCTCCGGAGAGGATTGATCGTGCAGATTCTTCACAAGCTCATACCAACAACTCATGAAAGTTCTCATCAAAATCAAAGGCAACAAAAGTTTAAGATGATTCTTCGTCAATATCAAAGAATCTACAAAGTATAAAGACTCGAGAACTACATCATTGGTGACCAAAATACAAATAGAAGTGTGAGCATGGTGGAGAAAGACGTGGAGACACCAAACTAACGAAGTTGACAATGGCAGACAACCACATTATCTGATCACAAAGCATGAAGGAACAAAGAATCAAGACTATTCTATATCTACGCACAAAGTTCAAGCTCGAGAAAAGTAAAGACCAAATCAAGTGGAGCATCTTTTGAATGACCACCCCTTAGGGGGAGATTGTTAGCCTTAATAGTTTTATTAGAAGTGATGGTCATTCACGTTTAGGAACTTTGTAACGTGTGTTAGATATCGTGATAGAATAGTCAACGGGCTCGTGGACTTGGGCTAAGCTAATTGGTTATAAGTTAAGTTAAGCTAGCCTTATGTATGATGTAATCCAACCCAAGCCCAAACGAGCCCATGGAAAGCCTTTTAGGGCATCATGTATTCCAACTATAAATACCCCTCAAATGGTCATTTGAGGGGTGTGCTTGAGTGTGTGTGTGTGTGTGTGTTTTCTTTGGAATATACAACATATTGTTTTCATCTTTTCTCTACACATATACATAGTTAGAACATCAAGTCACCATCTTTCTCATCTTTATTTCTTTCATCTTCACGCATAGTTTGTGTTTGTGTTTAATGAGTTCTACGCATAACGTGTTGTAAGGTCCTACAGAAAGAGAGTAAAATTGAACGACAACCTCAGTAAAAGAAGGCCCACAGTACAAACTTACGCGAGGTTGTTTGGGTCTGTTAATTCGGAAAATGGGGTGTCAAAAACATCAGTTACTCCTTGCCGCCATGTTACAAGATCGCAGGGTGTCATTAACGAGGCTATTATCCCGGCTGCCATTTCAGATGTACATCACCTTATTAAATTGTAACTGAAACGAATCTTTTTTTTATTTTTTTCTGCTTATCTTTCAACTTTGTTTTCAGAAAACATCTGGAAATTCCAGAACGTGTCCAGTTAGTCGATTCTATTCGCCCACAATTGAACCGTTTGTAGAGGTAGGTTCTGTTTGTTAATCCAATAACATCATTATCATTGTGTATATGTTATTGAATATATTTATTTTTTAGGAACTTTTACGACACCCGAAATGCAACAAGAAGAAGGTTACTGTTCCTGATTACCTTCGCAAGTATTTGAAGCTTAAAGAACCATTACTTTATAGGTTTCCTTGGGGCTCCGGTGTGGTTATTGCTTATAGGGATTTTTGGGTAGCCTTGGCATGTGTTGAAGACTGCACCGGCGGGTGGCTTAATGAGTTAGTGAGTAAACCTGATGCCTAGCTAGTCTACTGCACTTGTTTATTATTTCGTTTTGTTACTTATGAAACGAATGTTTACAGTTTTGATTTGCTTTATCTGTCTGCAGCACTTGGATGCATGGGTTGAATTGGTGTGGTTGTTTAGACCAGCTGATGCAGATTGGGCTTTGGCAGGGTGTACTTTTTGCAATCAAATCCTGGGTGGCAACATGCCTACCACTTATTCAGATGGCACAGTACCCTGTGGCTTGGCGAGATGTTTCAAAGGTCATTTTGGCAGACTCTTACCGTACATATACCACTACTGTTATAAACAGCTTATAATATCCTGCATTTGTTTTATATATCAGGTGTATTTTCCCATGAATGAAATACAAAACACTGGGTACTCTGTGAGCTCCATAACCGCACTGGAGTTGTTTACATTTATGACTCTCTTGGGTTAGCCTCAGGAGGTGAACGGTGGTTGCGAGGTTCCAAGAGAAAGTTACAAACATAGCTTAAATCGTACCTAACACACGCTGGGGTACTGCATAGTAAGGGCATATCACCGGGGGATTATAAAATCACATATAAGTGTCCAAAAGTACCAAAACAATCGGAGTTGTATGGTGACTGCGGAGTATGGGTGTGCATTATTTTGTACAGATTGCTCCGTAAACAGCCTCTGGAAGTAGACGACTCTCTTCAAACAGCTTTAGCTTACCGTGAACGGATGCTTGAATACTTCTGGAAGCACAAGGTTGAATACACAATTTGATAGCGGTCTTTCAAGGTACTATCCTTAATGTCCGTTTGACCCATAATTATTGTCTAATGTTGACATGTGAAGTATTTTTCTTTCAACGTATACTGTAGGTATTTTTATTTCTATTATAATATTAGTCGATTATTATAATATTTTTTTTAACTCAACGGCATTTCTTTAGTTAATACCCGTGCACATATACAAAAAAGCTTATGCTTTGCAAACCACTTCTATATATTATGGGTTATGTATACTTTATTAATTTATTTGGTATATATACTAGCAGAATTTAATATTTGGTTGCCCTATAGTACATTACGGTACATGTCCTTAAATGTCTTCTTTTGCCAATCTCTTTCTTCAATACAAATCTTTCTTAATTTGTTTAACAACATCTTTCTTTCTTCTTTTGGTCTATTCACTTCATATCTTTATCCCAATCTTTCTGCTTTTGTTTAACAAAATGTCCGACTATATCCCACTGGATGTTCAACTAGATATCATTCGCAGGCTACCTCCTAAGTCTATACTCCAGCTACGTAGTGTTTGCAAGTTATGGAAGGCTAGTATAGATTGTGGTTTTTTCATCTCTAATTACGGTGTTCGTCGTAACGATGAGTGTTTTTTACGCTAACATTTGATCAGGGTCACAAAGGTTTTATGTTAGCTTTTAATGAACAGCTGACCGCTAAGGTACTTCGTACAGATTTAATGCTTTCATCTATGATTGCAGTTGGCAATTCTCATGGTCTTTCGTGTTTTTTTTATGGCTCTAATCTAATGTCTGTTATTTGGAACCCGACAATCCAAAAATCACTTGCAGTACATGTCCCGTTTTACACGCATCAAATTGAATGTAAAAAGATTGTTTTGGTTTTGCCGTCCGTCCGGACACTCTTGACCCGACGATCGTGAAGGTCTCCTATCCTGTTTTCCAAAGTGGTTTCTGGTATGTTTCTGTCTTTTCTTTCAACTCGTTAAGGTGGGCATGCCTTGAAATTTTCACCCCCCTCGTGAAACTATCAAATTGAAACGTCAAAGTCAGGCAGTTGTCGGTCATTTTATCTATTGGACTGGGAGTGAAAAGTTAACTAATGAGGACGGTGTTATATACAAGATTTATATGTTGATTTCGTTTGATTTGGTAACCAACCAATTTAAAGTTATAGACCTTTCGCAGATTTTAAAAAATGAACTCCCAGTTCCATTCTATGTTTTCAATCTTGGAACCTCTCTAGTGATTTCTGGTATGATCATTGATGAAGATATGCCATTGTTTTGTGGATGGGTGTTGGACGTGAATGGTTTTGCCATAAGATCATTTAGAAGCCTGTTTGCCATCCCCACCCTATTATCTGTTCGTTTGCTTGGGTTTACAAAGGATCAGGCTCCAATAGTGGAAGCGTACACTGGCAACCATTTGGGTCACTCGCTATTCCCGTACAACAAAGAACTTGAATTATTTGTCAACATGGGAATTTTAGGAGATACGAGATCTTTCTACATCGCCCCATACAAAGAATCTCTTCTTTTGTTAAATCATACAGACTGTGCTGTCTATAGTATGTTTTATTTATAACTTACCATTCTATTCATGTTCCTTTTAAACATTATCACTTGATTTGGTTAATGATATATCAATTCCATTTTCAATAGGTTTTTTCGGCTGATGTTACGGATCAGGATAAATGGGAATGAAGGTTTGTGGTTTTAGTACGATGTCTGTGTGGGAAGGAAGCATTGGATTGTTTAGAATTTTCGTAGTCGATGAATGTTATCAATCAAGTGGTTATATAATATGTAACAATTAAAGTTATAACCATGTAGTTGGTTGTCTGTATCAAACGTTGTATGTCAACGTATTTACTATTTCATCTCTTCTGTTATCCCATTATCCATTTTTTTTAATCTGGGCAACAAGCAGTTGTTACCCAAAATAATTTTGGCAACCTAAATTTGTTCTTAGGGAAACTTATTGTCCATACGGACTACTTTTATAAACCCACGACTCCTTCTAGACGTACATTTCGTATTCTACAACCTACTAATAACTACCAACTTGAGACAATGCACACTTCCAAAAATAGAGGTTTAACATTCGACACTAGTACAAATTAACTAGCAGTTGTAAGTTTACTACAAGCAGTGGTAAACGACTGTCCCTGTTCAGCCCCACAAAAGCAGTAGTAAAAAACAACTAGCAGTTGTAACTTAATTTAAGTAATCGAGCATAAAAGCAGTGTAGCATTTTTTTTATGTTTACAAACGTCGTATAAAGCTCAAAATAATCCACTCAAACGAATGTCACTCTACACATCTGATAACCTGATGCCGTTGTGAAGATGTTCTTTAAAAAATAATCCAAGTGAAGATGTTGATGTTTTTAGAATGAGTGATGGTCTTTAAAATTGTTTCGTCCATTAACATAAAAATCTGTTTTAAATCCCAGTTTAGCGAAGGATCTACTATAGAAGGTGACTAAACGAACACAACCTAGTACTCCTTAAGAAGAATAATAATTAACGAACAGTTATTCTCACTAAACACCTCGATATGTTGTTAATACACGAATACTCTGAATAGTATTGGCGTTTACAACCTTGAAGTGTATCGACTCTAGATATCACCAAAACTTATATAGAACTCAAACCTAGGACATCCTTTAATAGGATAAGGAGTCCTTTATAAAATACACTAAGTATTGTACAAGATAAATATACTTACAATACTTATCTAATACAAAACATCCTACCGAAGACATTCTAGAATATTACATATTCATCCCACACAATCATACTAGCAGTGACAAGTACATTAGCAGTGGTACGCGACTTTTACTGCCACTGGTTTGTGTATTGCTTACACTCTTCTTTTCCGCTGGCTTTCCCGGTGGCTTTTCCGGTGCGGGTCTTTTGCCTTTATCCTTTTCTTGAAGAAGTTCCGGTGGCTTGCTTCCTCATGGCCCCGGGGTTTTGATCAACCCATGGGATTCCCCAAGGAATTAGATAGGGCTTTCAACTTCAATGGGCCTTTCAGGGGGTTTCCCATCTAAATACGCCCCTCTGCGCGGTACAGGAAGGGCTTTTGGCAATGTAGCTTCCCAACCCGCGCGGTTTTATTTTTTCCCGGCTCCCGCAAGCTAGTCATTTTTTCCTTAGATCCAGTCTATCCAACCAGATATCCCTGAATTAGTAGACGCACACTTGAATGGGGGCCGGGCTGCACCAACAGAGGAAGAAGGCATAGCTTTCATCCTCAGTTGTTTGACTTTCTTAGGGAAGTTTCTTGTTAGTTAGGGGCTGGTTTACGTATTTCATTGCCCCTAACTTCCTTTTATCGCCCTTCCCTAAGGGACCCATCTGCTGAACATATATTGTCACTCCCATGACCCAATTCCCATGATTTATTTCCTTCTTCCGCTCTCGAACGCCGAGGTTTCGAAGGAAATACCTGCACTTTCAAGATCCCATATTGCTAATGAGAGTCTGCTAGGTTTAAACTCCCACCTTTGGTATGCATATGGTCTTGGCAGACTACCACAACTTGAATGGACATGGGTTTTGGGTGAAGGTGTGTTGTGGATGTTCGCGGAGATGGGTTATTAGTCGTCATTTTAGAACGACTAACTGTTATTAGTGGTCATTTTAGAACATGTTTCAGTTGTCGCAGCATCAGCTTTGCGCTTTTTTTTATTTTGTGGGGGGTAAAGGTTTAGGCTATGTATGGGCTGTTTGGAAACGGCCGTGCGTGGGCAACGAGTTGTTGTTGACGTCCGTATGTATTCTTTTTGTACTGTGTACTGTCGGTAAGTTTTTCTGAATAACATCTTCAACTTCTCTTCGGTTTTTTAAAATATTCCGGTTGCCTGATTTGCAGGTGGAAATATTTTTGTAGGTGAAGGAATGGTTCCTTTTTTGCTTTTTCTAGACTATCCCCTTGATTTACCTCGCGTATTTATAGCGAGGATTTTACTGTTCGTGCACCCGTTATCATTAATTTTCATTAACTGTTTTGTGGGTAGGCACGTGCCTAGGCTCCTACACTGTTGCTGCTATATTTGACATAAAATTACTTGGGAAGGAACGTGAATCTTTACATGCAGATTTTCTCTCCTTTTTGGTATTTCAATATAAATGATTACGTAAACACAAACAAATTTTCTTTTTGCGAGGAAGCTAGCGATGGTTTTTGCGACACTAGGAGTGGGTACAACGACGTTAGCAGTGGTTAGATCGACGTTAGCAGTGGTTGGGGATTTACATATGAACAGACTTAAGAATTTTTTCAAAACCTTTATCCTCCTTTCGCGGCAGCAGTTGTAACTCTTAATCGAGTTTGTATCCCCAATTCAATCCAAATTAATTTGTACTAAAAACTTACTTTTTTAACACTTGTAGCAGTTGTTACTAATTTTTTGGCGCATATATCCCCAACGATGCTGTTAAAATTATGTCTTTTTTTTTTAATTTTTTTATTTATTTAATTTTTTTTAATGATATTATAAGGGTTATTATTCTAACACATAAATAAGCATGTAACTCAACACGTCATCATATTCTATTATCGAGACACAAAAATTCTTACTACCATTATTAATCGTCTCATACTCTCATTGGCTTGCATTCCCCAAACAAGTTACCCACCCACACTATGACTTTTTTTTTAACTAAATTAAATTTCATCTTCATATTACTACTTTATTAGTAAATTTTTTATTTTTGTAAAGTGACTTACTATCTCGAACACAGTTTGAATAACTACGCAAACAAATATATACTAGTACCATAAAAGGGATCACATCTATAGGTTAACATGACATACACAGACTATACAAAGATGAGATAAGTGACTCCAAAATGTAACAATGATCCCCTAATAAACAAAAGGCAACAGCTTCCATGTAATTAATACAAAGCACATCAAATCTCCATTGACTCCAACTTTTCAATTAAACCATTCAGCTCTTTAACACGGTCATGTTTTCTAAACCGAGAATACAGAAGTTTGGAACTCTCAGCCAGATCCTCATTTTGCATCCTTAACAAGTGATTAATAGTTGGCAACCAACAATCTGAACCGCATAAAAGCTCCACTTCCGCTATCATTTGTTGTCTACGGTTGACACGACCCCTAATTTCAACAACATTCCTCCTATGATCTGCTTCATCACGTAAAGAAACTTCCAATTCACCTCTATAGTACGCGATCGTAATATCTTTTAACAACTTTGAGCCACCAAACATTGGTAATTCATCACATAAAACCATGCCAACAGACATCGTTATGTTTGCTTTTCTAATACTATCACTAATAGAGATACCAAAAACTGTTTTTGTTACATAGCGTCATATATAGACACGAAATTTCTGACAAACTAGTTATGACAATTGTCTGTTTCCAATGGACAAGTGGATCACACCAAATAAGTACCCACCCACAATTTGTTTTTTTTATAGTATCTTCCTATTTTTTTCAAATATTTTTTATGACGAGTTTGCTAGTGCATAGCTAGCAAATGGTACTTTGGGCACCTAAATTGTGTACTCATGGCAACTATACTTTGGGCAACTAAATTGTGTACTCATGGCAACTAGTTTAAATAGTTGTACTTTTAGTCAAGTGGTGATGTATGCAACAAGGGGCTGGGGTTTGACTGGATTTAATTTACATCTTTCTATTTTTTTAAACTATTTTTATGACTATTTTGCTAGTGCATACCTAGCAAATGGTACTTTGGGCAACTAAATAGTGTACTCATGGCAACTAGTTTACGTAGCAGTACTTTTAGTCAAGTGGTGATGTATGCAATAAGAGGATGGGGTTTCACTGGATTTAATTTACATCTTTCTATTTTTTTAAACTATTTTTATGACGACTTTGCTAGTGCATAGCTAGCAAATGGTACTTTGGGCAACTAAATAGTGTACTCATGGCAACTACAATAGTATGTTTAGTCCAGTTGTGATGTATGCAAAAAGGGGTGGGGATTGAGTGGATATAATTTGCATTCAGTCATATTTTATTAGTTATACGTGTATTCATGTAAACTGGCCAACTAGTTACAAAACTTGACAAATTTATTTGGGTAAAATAAAAATACAATACACATTTGGGTAAATCAAACATACAATATACCTAGCGAATTATTTTTTAATGTGTGAACGTTTGGAATAAATTTATGCCAAGTTCCCTCTTCTTGTATTGTTATGCCCAAAAAAAAAAATCAAACCTGCAAAGTGCAAGAAAAAAGAAAAGAAATTAAAAAAAAAAAAAAAAAAAAAAAAAAAAAAAAAAACAATAAAAAGTTACATATTGCAAGTAAGTAAGCATAGAATATGAATAAGTGTCCATAAAAAATGAAGGTAAATCCGGCAATTCTTACGTTTCCAGTTTTATCTTATTTTATTTTATTATTATTTGTAATTTATTTTTTGTAATTTATTATATTTTTTTTGTCCTCCTGGTTTCATATATATACGTAATTTGTTTGACATGGTTTCGTTTTTATTCTTAATAGTAGTAAACTGCAGTATATGTAATAATAAAAAAAGGGGAAAATGAAAAGGCATGTATGTGAAAGGTTGGTCATTTAATGCTACTTCTTGTGGTAGACAAAATGCTAGGGTGGCTGTCAACTCAACGGACGCATCAGTTTTGTACACTGACACAACACTAATTATATTATAACTTAAACTAAACCTTCTATTTAAAACACACACATAGCAATCAAAGGGGGAAAAAAATAAAACATACAAAACAAAACTGAAAAAAGGATGACTACACCTATGCCATTCTGTGAAGAACTTGCTGGTGTTGCAGGATCTAGTTTTGTTAGAGATATGATGATTGTTCGTTTTCGAAGGGATGTGAGTGTTGTCATGGTGGATGAAGCAGAGTTGATGAAGAAGGCTCAAGAAATCAGGGCACATGTGGCTGAAAGGGATTATGTTATTGGAGAGTTGGAGCTTTTATACCCATTTGAATCTTGTGTGGAAAGTATTTCAGAATTAACCAAGCTGCAAACCGAAGATCTGACAGAAGCCGCAGCGATATTGGTCAATGTAATGAAGAAGCAGAAGCGAGCCCAGGAGCTTCTGTCATTCATAGAGAAGCTGAAAGGCATGGTGTACTGATTCGGTTAATTGTTGTCTTGGCGGTGACGATGTCTTGTTTATGTTGATATTTCTATTTCTAGTCATGTATCTTGTGTTGAATTTTAGTTTGACTGCTGTTGTGAAATGTGGGTCTAGGCTTTGGCAAATGGATGTAAAATATTTGAATAAATAAAAGCCATGGTTTCTGTTAAATAATTATATTATGGTCACCTTTAATTGTGCCTGCATCTCACGATCTATTCTGAAAGAATACCGCCTCCATTGTTTCAAGAATAAATCTGTTTGACAGGCTGTCATTGTGGACCTGTTTACCTGGTTAATGCAAGTAAATCTCATTATTAAAATATGCATATGGGAATGTAACGTTTCAAACAAACAAAGTGTATCAAGTAAACGACACAAAAAAACATCATGATGTTGGTTTCCGCCATGTCATATAAAACATAAACCCTAACAATTAGAATGAACCACTAGAGTTAAAGGGGTATAATGAGCATACCTCTAAAACATAAACCCTAATAACAATTTAAATAACTTTGAATTAAATAAAAAATTTACTAATAGAATATAAAATATAAAAGTGCACAGTTATTTATATTCATGTATAAATATATGAACGAATACGGTAACAAAGTACATACGGGAGAGTACAACAAACCTGGATTTGTTTCTAAAAATAGACGAAAATGACAACGATATATTTTTATTTGGATTCTTCGCTGAAAGTGACCTAGTGTATAACAAGGAATGTGGGGATGTTGACCATAAACTGATGTGTGGGGTATAAAAGGTTTAGGTGTTTGTCATTCTAGGTCCCTCATGTATCTTACGGCTGTCACACTAACGACTAAAAACTGCTAGTTAAAGTTAGAACTGCTAGTGCTGAAGACAATTTATCATATAAACGTGTTGTCACTACATGTTGTCTAAGGTTTTGGAATTAAGACTTAAAAATGTTATTACATGTTAGTACTGCTAGTGTTGAAGACCAAATAATATAATCATGTTGTTACTACATGTTTTCTAAGGTTACTCCTGCTATAACAATGTTGGCTGACCTTTAATTTGACTAGTCACAAGGTAATTGAATATTTTAGAAACAGTGTGTGTTACTCTTCAATTAAATTCTCCAACCAACTAGTATGGTACACCATTCAAGTGTAATAAATGAAGAGGAAAAATACAGATGGTTATGCTAGTAGACGTTCTTATATAAACCGTGAATGCTATTCTTTTCGTTATAACATCAAAACCGGTTGAGAAAATGGTATGCATTGGGTGCAGGATGGAAAGAGAAAACAAGTATGGTTGACCTTAGATGCAAGGCGTGCACCGAATAGAGAAATCATGTGGTATTGTTGTCCAATGAATTTTTACGGAAGCAACAACAATACTCTTTGTGGGGTTGATGCATGTAGACTTGGTGGTGTACATGTTAGCAGGGAAAAAACAACTGCAGTTCGTAGAGGTGAAGGTGTGATGGTGTGATGGGGCTACATGTTCCAGCATCTTGTATAGGCGGTGGTTCAGTGAGTATCAGAAGTAGAAGTGAGACTACATCAACAGCTAATGAAATTCATGATTCTATGTGTACAGAACCCAGTGACCTTAGTGATGAAGAAACCCAACCACTTGCAAGTCGAATAACAAGTGAACCACCTAAAAATGACCGAGCAATTGAACAAGCTGCAATTGATACACCTAGGTAATGACATGCTCGTCATTGAACAAGTGAGCCGCCACCTATTCTCGTTATATGTTGTATTTCATAATATATGTAGACTAAATTGTATTATGTATTTGTTATGTTATGCCAATGCAAACACGTATTTAGTTAGCAAAAAATGGGTAAATCCAAACACTAGATAGACAAGATGCAAACTGTATAATCAATCTGCAAAACTGTCAAATATAATTTTTTTAGTGTTTTTTATTTATTTATTTATTTTTTTAAGGTGAAAGTGGGTAAATACTAACAAGGCTAGATAAAGCACTAAAGCAGGAAGAGATAGTTACCATGCACGTGCCCAAAACATATTTGAACACGTGTACACCCACCAAAAAAAGCTGACTATTGAAAGGCCAAAAAAAAAAATTATCTACAGTCCCCCAATAAAATGAAGTTGCCCTATATGAAGTTGCCCTATAGGGTTGCTATCCTACTTTGTTTAGTTATCTGAAAAAAAAATGAAGTTGCCCTATAGGGTTGCTATCCTAAAACAGAGATGCCCCATCAAGGTTGCCATGATATACATCATACTATAAAGCATTCATACACAGTATTATGTAAACGGACACCGAACGTAGATCAAAAAACAGGTGCATAGTACGATAACCCCAAAGCAGATGGTTACACAAAAACATCCCGTGTTAATTTTATGTAATTGTTGAACATTTTTTTTTGGTAATCATAAGAAGCACCAACAAAAAAATGTTTAACAATTACATAACGTCGCATTACACAAAAGGCTAAACTAAACAAACTATTTTGAGTTTTAAGTTATGTTAACACCCCATTTTCTAAACGTTATCGGCAGCATGAGCATGCTGCATAAAAATACCTACACTCCAACCTTCCGTTCCTTAAAAACCAAGTTGCTTTTAATCCCGCACCTCCTCGACGGCGGTCTCTTGTTAGAGCCTTTAAATGCCTCGACATCTTGAACTTCCGTAAGGCCGATCTTGGTGTTTGAAAGCAGTGCCTCCTTGCATAAGGTTTTCTAGAGACCTTATGACCAGAACTGTCCTTAACGGAAGAAGAAGAAGCCCCAACATCCATAGATACAGACCCAAGAAATACCCCATAGTACCATTCATCGTCACTGAACCCAATGTCAACATCAACAAATTCGCTAGCCAAAAAATCCATGAATAGATTCTTTCCTTGACATTAAATTACTTGACTTCTAGTTTGGAACGGAGGGCATCTTAGGGGAGGTGACCGCCTTTCTTCCTCCTCCCATGCAACAATATCAGAGGCAGAATTAGAAGTAGCAAGCTCTACAAGTTTATCATGTATTGCTATCCTGGCACACGTTGGCTCATCAAGAAGATCCACAATTAGGTTATCATAATAGAAACATGCTAAGTTATCAGGTGCATGTGCAATGTACAAGCCGATCAACCCACATTCCTCGGCAAGTTGAAACATCCTTTTAATGTCATTATCGCATTCAACAACTGTCAAACCAGTTGAAAGAGCAAATAGTGGCCTACATAAATACAAAGCCCGTATCTCACACTCTAACTTGTTGGCCAAAAAGTCAAGCATTTGATTAAAGTTCATCCTTGTAGACTTACTGAACGTTTGCACAAGGGTGCGCCCATACGCGTAAGTTAATTTGGGCAACCGAATGAGCTCACCATCGTAGTGAATCTCAACTACAAGATTCTCAGATACATAGCGTGTAGTACTCCTGTAATAAAGGTAAATAAATGTATACAAATGAGATTAGCAAGTATGGACAAAAACCTAGTAAGGTCAAGTGACAATCACGAAAGGTAATGGCAGGCATACCTTGGCTTGAAATCAAATAAGGCAACTGGAGGCCTAGCAACATTTTTTGATGAAATAGAGGGTTGGGATATTGGCATTATAACTTGTGTACAAATGTGATCTATATGAAGATTTCATATATATTAGGAAAGGTTGTATTATTATTTTACTATTAATAATGTACTTATTAATAGTATGAAAAGTATGATCCGTTTATTTTAATATGGAAATAGTAATAGAGAAATTTTTGGTTAATTTGTTATAAGTTTTTATGTGTAGTGTGTTTGTGTAATGATATGGGAATAAATTAATTGACAAACCTATGTGTGGCCCTTTTTTAATTTTTCTTGGAATGGACGGCCAAATGTCATCATGATTAAATGGACGTCCAAATGAAGAATAAATGAAATGGAGTTGTGGAGTTTTAAAAAGAAAGATTATTTGTATTGTACAAAAAATTTAGATGTAAAATGTGTACATGCTTTTACGTCGTGTCTCCCATTGTTTTTTGAATGAATGTTACACATACCCAAGGTTGCTGCATGCAAGGTATTGTATGATTATTGGTTTATGTATGCATGTTATAAGTGTGTTTAGTGTAGTAAATAGTTGTTATGAATCCATTGTCTAGTCATTAATGGCTTATGTGTGAATGAATATATCAATAGATGGTGCATGATAAAACAATGACAGTGCTGTTGGAGATAAGTTTAAAACTGTTAGTACAAACGATAAAATCTATGTTTATAAAAAAACTGAATCATCTTCTCGCGATATGCTAGCGCGACGTCAGCGGGATCATCAATGTGCAACGATAGACCATGTGCCAATCGATATAAAAATATACAAACCCACACACCACAATCACCAAAAATCCCACCTTGCTTAGGAACATTTTCGGCTAACCTAAAAGAAATCTTATAGTCATTCGGATGTATTCCAGTCTTATCAAAAACGTTTGCTTGCTCTAGAACAACTGGTAGTTTGACCTGTAGAATAACAGAAACTGTTAAAATAAATAGACGGGTGATCTTGTTAGAGACTTGTCAGAAAAATGTTAGTATTATATAATCGAAATAACCACGTTTGTCACCAAATTATTGATGAAATATAGGTGTTTGTTCAAGCCGGATTAAATATGATATCTAGTTTCATGTTGTAAAGTATATATGTGTTCAAAAGTATTATATGTTTTTTATTCGTGATTCATAAACAACGTTCGAACATTTGACATGTGCTTCGAAATATTTTTATTCATAATAGATTTCATTTCAATACATTAAAGGATAACAAAATACATCAACGTAGCAACGACATTCATGAAGATACTAAAACACAAAATATGACAATCACCGAACGTGTGAGAGACCACATAACAAGGTAGGAGTAGAGGATTAATAGTTTTTGCGCAGCTTTGCCAGAAAGGAGATTTTTTTGAGAACTTGGAGCGGAGTCTCACTCATTAGCCTCATCAGCGTCCTGTTTTTCTCAAGCTCCTCGTCCTGAATTGCACGCAGGATTTCCAAAACAGCACTGGCAAGCCTGGACCCAACCACGCAGTCCAATTGCTTGATTTGCTCGGCCCTCACAGTGCAACGACTAGTTAGGTCGATCACCTTTGCATGCGTGTCACTTAAGAACTTGAAGTCACGTTCATTGTCACGCACAAACACGTTGTTAACCATGTATTTAAGTAAGTTATCCATTTCTTTTGTAGTAAATTGTGTTGTGGCTAGTGTGTGTCCCCTGACAAAAGTTGTATGATATTGGGATATATGCTGTCCGTTTATATAACCCAAATGGGGTGGGGGGGGGAAGAGCGGGGGTGGGTGACATGGAGTTTATTTTGAATTGAAGTCTATCTGAATTAATGTGGATAGTCAAGTGGTGAATAGTTGAGTCATGTCAAGTAATTACTGTTGCACATTAGGCCAAGTTTACTTAATGAAGCTTCTCTTGTACTCAACCGATTCCTGGCCACAAGATAACCATTTTGGGCAACTAGTTTTAGTTTGGGGGCAACTAAACCAGTTTGAATTTTGTTTAGTTCCAAATGCAACAAATTTTTTTGTCCCTTGGGTTAGAAAAATTATTAATTGAGTATGTTTTGTAAATAGACGACATTAAACAGGTTTATATTGATTACTTTTTGGTTACATCAACTAACACACATATGGTATTATTAGATGTACATATCGTTTATATTTTATGTAATAATACACTACCATAATATAACTCAGACTTTTATATCATAAAGTCTGACTAAGTGTGCACTTGGTTGTGCTATTTCAATATTGAATGGATATTTTGTAAAAAACCCAAATCGGGGATGCACATAAGTAGGACAAACTTTATTAATGAGGAAAGGACGTAATGAAATGATGGTGGTAGCTAGTGGCATGTACTTGAAGGAAACTAGTCCATTAATTTTTCAACTTTAACTATTGCACAAAAAAGGCACAAAGAAACTTGTGTCCAACAAGTTAATTGTTTTTGGGCAAGCACATACATACGATGGGCAACTAAATCATATGTGGCCCTATTAAATCATGAAACTTATGTGCAGTTGTAAATTAAAAGTAATCAAGCTTGCTAGCTAAGTATATATTTCCTATATCGTATTATATGTGCGGGACACAATGTAAATTAAAATCAGGAAAATAAATTGTTAAAATACGGAAGCAAGCAGATTTATGTACTTTATTTTTGGTTGGTTCTAGTTAATGTACACATATTTTAGATAATCTGTTGTTGGTTGTGGTATAGACAAGTAAGTATAACAAATGTTAATGAGAAACTATGTTGTTAGTTGTGGTAAAAAAAATTGGGATTTCAAATAAGAAGGACGGTTTATTAATGGTGAATAGATGTAAGGAAATGATGGTGGTACATAGTTGCATGTACTTGAAGGGGAACTAGTGTGCACAAAACTCAAAGTCAAACTGCTACAACACAACACCCAAGAAACTTTGGCCAACAATAAATTTGTTCTTGGGCAACTAGACACAAATAATGGGCAACTACTCACAAGCATGGTGTATTCGTGTCTGGTCACAAAGTATAACAAATTACTGTATAAGTTTATTTATGTATGTGTTGTCCGTAATTGTATTATATATGTTGGTTATAAGAAGCATGGTGTCTGGTCACAAAGTATAACAAACAAGTAATAATATGAGTGGGTTATAATAAGAAGATACCTGTAAGCACTCCCTAACACGGACATACCATACACGTGACTCATAGTCACGCGTGTCGCCGTTATCATAGAATGTTACCACTCCTGTAGGTATGTTAAATTGGGCAAGACACCAGTGTTTAACAGTCTCGTTGAGAGGAATAAAAAACTAAAAGAAAGTTGGTTGTGTATTAGGATATAGTTAGTCAACGTCTGAAATTAATAAAAGTGACTTTTTATTTATGTGGTCAAAGGTAAATACAAGAATACAATTGTCGTGTTTGTATGTGTTGTTGACATGGCTTACGACTGGTAAGAAATATGTTACTTACTAATAGACGTTTTAGATAATGGAGAACGTTTTCATGCACTGTCTTGGGTTGTATACAAACTACTGCTTTTGGGAAATTCATCTGCTTATGTAGTTCCTGATATGTTGCTCCAACTGTTAACTACTACTTGTGTTACCATAACTGCTGCTAGGGTAATCAATATACTGCTGGTATCGAACGGTTACAAATGGAGGGGCTCAGTTTTTGGAAAGCAGACTTATCTCATGGCAGTGTAAGACGCAAACAATTATGGCGAATTCCACCACTGAAGGTGAGTATGAAGCTGCTACACGTTCTAGAACTACGTTGAAGGCTCGACTAGTCATTCAAGGCTTTAAATCAACTAGTTTTGGATTGTAAATTTCATGCATACTTGGTCTCAAGTCTCAAGATGTTTTTTTCAAAACTTTGTAACAAAGGTAGTACTGCTATTGGAAATTTTAGTACGGCTAGTGTGTATGATTCAACTGCTTGTTCTTTTTGTTAAGTCCTGCTAGTGGATATCATGTTTTTGTGGTTGAGTTACACTTATAAGTTATAACTACTATGTTTATGAGCACTAGGATTTTTTTGGGCTTTGCTGCAGGACCTTTTAGTGTAAAAAAAATTAATAAAAAAAAATAAAAAAAAAAAGAAAAAAAAGAAAAAAAAACGAAACAAAAAACAATGAATTGAAACATTAAATAAATAAATAACAAAAAAAATAATAATAATAACATTGTGCAAAAAAAATTATAATAACTTGGTTGGAAGATTGGAGTGCAAAACTGTTCCAACTGCTAGCTTGCATGGAGAAACTGCTAGTGTTACGAAAACACTGCTAGTTAGGTTATCATGAGGATACCATGAAACTTATAAAGGAATTGACGGATAAATGTACTACAATGGAGTCTAAGATCACTGGCATACAACACATAACCGCTTCTTAGGATGACACAATCAGAAAGATGCAGCACAGGGTAAGAGGTTCGGCGCGACAAGGGAGGTCAAGGGTTAACAGATGTAAAAGGTATTGCTGATTTTGAAACCCCTTTTTGCGATCAAGGATAAGCTTCAAAGGAGAAAGAAGAGAATGGCAGATACGGCAAAAAAACTGTCGATTATGGTTCAGATTCTGAGATGGAGCATACAGATTATAGCACTTTGGAAGCACCGTCCAAAAAGAAGGTATTTTGTGCCTAAGAAGAAACTTGATGATTTGGATTGTAAATATCAAATTTAGGGGAGGATTGTTTGGTTTTTTGGTTCTGTTGGACGAATTATTCAAAGTATGCATCAAATAGCATCTTTTAACAGCAACCACGACTAGTGGCAATGGAAGAACTGCTGATAGATCAAAAGCTGTGGATAAAGTTTGTGAGTATCAAGTTTGTTAATACGTAAAGGAAAGTTTATGATTTGAGGGACAAATATCAAGTTTGTTCATACTTTAAAAGATGCCGTTTTTAAAGTTGCTATCATGAACTACCTGATTATTGAGTGACCGTAAATGGTAAAAATAGGAGGAAATGAAAAGTAAATGTATTACCTGTTCAACATCATTCCAGGGCATGGGATACCTCGTCCCGTCTGCATAAAACACGGGCATGCCATTTTGAAGAAGAATCTGAACAAAGTAACTACTAACCATCGCCCAGTTAGCATTCTGAGGTCGTACGTGCCACATGTAGTCAACCCATAGGTCTATATGCTGCGCATTTGCCGCAAATAAAATACCAATTTAAGAAATGGTGAAAATCAACAACAGGGTAAAAAAGAAAATATGAATAAGAATGCGTATATAAACTAACCTCCTCAGTTAGCCAACCTTTTCTAGCAGGGTCTAACCAAACTAAGCGAAGCCAGAAATTGCGATCTACAGTATAATCATTTGACCATGGAAATTTACACCGGTGTCTATCAGGATCACATAGGAATTCTTCATCTCATCACACAGCCAAAGAGTTTCGACAGAATGAAACCATCTACTTAGATCCTAGAAAACAGGTTCAATGTATTAGTTTGACAAAGCATTATTGATAAGCAAGTATATTGACAAGTTCGTAAAAAGTATCACAATACCTCTACCCAAGGTTTCACTCTGTTAAGCTCCTCAGCAATAGTTGGGTCGTTCATGTTAGGACCGTGTTTTTTAAATTTACGACGTTTAACTTGCAGATTGTTTTGTGGCGAAACAGGTTCCATGAGAATCCTCTTGTCGGGTGGTAACCGACTTAAAGCCTTTTGAAAATGTGACGAATTCATAAACGCGCGTCGTTTTTTCTTCTTCTCCTCCTCCAACTTCAACATGTCAGCTTCTTCCAACCGCAACCTATTAGCCTCTTCCAACCTTAAGATGTTGGCCTCAGCATTCAGCTTCTCTTCTTCCAACTGTAACCTTTCTTCCTCTGCTAACGCGAATCTCAATTCCTCTAAAAGGAGATACTCCTGGAACAGACTAGTGCTGATGACATTTGTATATAACGGCCATACAACTAAATGCAAAGAAGAAATATTAACCTGAGCAACATCCACGTCAGATTCCGGCAAGTCGATCAGTTTGAGATAAATGTTGTTAAGTGAATCGGAAAAGGAAGTCCTTGTGTTTGGAAAATGTGACTCAAAATCAAGTTTGTCCTGTAAAAAAATATGCATGAAATTTCTAAAAATAAACAATGGTAGCGAGAAATAACTATAGATTAGTTGAAAGGAATACCCGAAGACCACCAGTTCTGTCATGTGCAAGAACCTGTGAAGGTCTAAGTGTTAGGAAATTCCGGCAGGTGATGTTAAAAAAAAGTGAATCTACTATTCTTATATTATAATGAATATAAAGAGAACCTGAATAATACACTCAAGTTTAAAAACTTGGCGATTCAGACCCGAAATTACATGATCCTTAAGGCTTTTTGTTCTGGAACTACTTCCACTCTTGCATTGTTTTGAATTTACTTTCAAACCAGTTTTCGCACGTTGCCGTGACTTTTCCAGCCTCGAAAAGTAGGTATCAACAAGGCTGTGCTGGGTCCTGACCGGCGGTTTGGGAACGTAGTCATTGAAAAAATCTTGGCTATCTATCCACCATGCACATTGGAACTCATGTATAGTAGGTCTCAGATCAGTAATTGTAGTTGAATCCTAAAGTTCAGTAATGGTTCAAAAAAATATATATGGTTTAGTTAATTACTTTGAGATACATACGACACCATTTTATAAGGGATTCGTAATTAAAGTCATAAACTGCTAGTTCTGGGCAATCACTGCAAATAATATTTCCACTGCTAGCTAGCTTGAAAACACTGCTAGTTCTGGGCAATCACTGCTAGTTAGTTTCTGATGATTGTGGAAACTATAAGAGTTGTTTTGTAACTTTTTGGTGATAACATATTTATTCCCCAAATCACTGCTGAGGCAGGGCAGTGGAAACGTAAGAACGACCCAACCAATGGCAACTCCTAATGTGAATAGTTCTTTGCAATTCAACATAGGTGGAGGAATCCCTAGACAACTGGCTAATTTGGGGGACATGGATGTTCAGGCTAGGTCTGATGCAATGTTAGACACATCTCAAATAGATAAGGGTAGTTTGGAACACCAACATGATTTGACGACTAATGGCTTTCTACATGATGACAATTCCAATGATCCACTTCTAGGACCAGGTTACACAGGTCAAGGTGGTGAGGATAATATGAAACCAAATCTCAAATTGACGGATATATTCACAAGTATGGAGTCAAAGATCACTGGTCTTAAAAATTCGACAACAACTCGCGCTGAAACAATCAGGAGGTTCAAAGCACAGGGTAAGTGTTTTAGAGAGACTAAGAAGGCCAAGGTTCCATGCATTCAGAAAAGTGAAGAAAATGGGAAAGAAGGAAAGCTGCAATATGAGTAAAAGTTTAGATGATGCATCCAAACAGGGGAGGAGTGAGAGTACAAATTCAGGCGACGCATGGAAGGTAAAGAAGCAGTACTGGATGATTCTTTAAAGGCTGCGGTTGAAGAAAAGGATAAGGAAGTGGTGCAGGCAATCAGTGCCAGTGTTGCTGCATCCGCTGATAGTATTGAAGTAACCACTGCTGCAACAACTGCTGCTATTATTATAGCCACTGCCAATTCAGACGTTTCAAGGCCAGAGGCAACATCCGCTACAATTATAAGCACCACAATAACACCAGCAGCAAAACCAAAATAAGCCTGAGAATTAAGTTTCCATACAATTGGTCAACATAAAGCAATCTGACCCTATCCCTGCACCCAAACCTATTGATAAGAGTCTACAGATTGGTGAAACTGTGTAGAAAGGTGTAGTTACTGAACCTGATATTGGAAAGGGTAAAGGGATTGCAGAGCCAACATTGAAGTTTAAAAGTAGAGAGGAGCATATAGCCTTAATTTGCAGTGTACAAAATCAACTAATCCAGTTGTTCATCCACTGCTGAGAAAGATTGAGAATATTGCTGATTATGAAATTCATTTGGCCATCAAAGGCAAGCCTCAAGGTAGAATGAAAAGAAAGGCAGACAGATAAAAAGCATTTGATGAAGAATCTGAGTCTGATAAGATATTGTGTGCTTAGATAGGTGGAAATGGAACATCTAATTTTGTGTGTAGGTTTACTTTTTTTTACCTATAAACAATAAATAAATAACAACAAAGTTTAACTGGCTTAAGTTTGAAAAAAGGTTCGAACGATCAGTTCTTTTATAGATGGACTTCCTAGACCAGGCAAGTGCTCTTGGTATCACATTTGGATGTTTAATCCACCAAGCATGAGATTTTTCAAACGACTCAAGGATCCACACATATGAGAATAAAAAAATAAAAAATGAAAATAAAACATAAACTTATATACAAATCAGTAAAAATGTTAAGTTGGAAAATGGATACCTGAAACCCAAACACAAATCCAGACAGTGTGTATGATGGACAATGCTTTGGATCTTTCTTCAATCTTAAAAGGTGGTCATTCGCGTGCTTATCAAATACATTATGAAGTTGGTCGTATAAATGAGTCCAAATATGCTCACCCCAAGGAAAAGCATTCCAATCATCTAGATTATCAACTAACCTCATCATTGTATCATCCTCCTTGCATGTCAACAAACGACCCATAAAGATCACCTCTAAGGCTAACAAAAGACAAAGACGTACAGCATCTTCATCAGATATCTGTCGAAACCGCTCTTCATCCTCGATAAGACCAATAACATCTAAGTTGGTTAGAATATACCCTTGCTTTTCAGGAAATACCCTATTACGAAAATTTAGAGAACCAGATGTATACAACCCAAAGCTTACAGATCCAAACCGCAGACCGGTCATTAGACAAAACTCACGACGACCAAAATGTAAAGCATGCCCTTCAATGTAAAAAATGAAGGGCATATCATAGTGAGAATCGTCGACTTTATGCTGTTTCCTTAGCATATAATATATGATGTGCATTTCATGTTCAAAAAACAACAGATTAATCCATCTTCCAAAGCAGGTATTCCTAAACAAGATGCGGCGTCTTGCGTCTAACTTTTGCTTTATCAACCAAAAGTAGTTCAGTTTACTGGTAATGATTAACTTAGCTTCATAGTCCTAAAAAAGGTCAACAAAAAAAACAATTTAAATCAGACCAAGGATGTAATCTATACCAAAGTCGTAAACAATTGCGTATACGATGCATATAAACCACTCCTTATTAGTATAGAGAGTGCCACTAAATATTTTAATGAAGCAGGTTATGTTACATACCTAACAGACGACATCTACCGTATTATACCCTACATAATTACGAATCAGACAGACATAAAAGAGGAGAAATCAAAGGTATTAATCGAATAACAACAACGATTTGTTGAAGCATATAACCAATTGGAAATAAATAATGTACAATAAACAAAGAGGAAAATATTTACGTACCATATTTGGCCACATTTTTTAAACAAACTCGATCAATCCAATGTGGGTTGCACTCAACAATGTACCTTTATAGCTGGTGACATAACTGACGATACAAGGAAAAGAGGGACTGACGAAGAAGACGGTCTCAACTTAGTTACAATGTTTTTATGCGAGAAGCAAAAACAAAAAAAAACGGTAACTATGAATGTTTTTGTGCGAGTGGAAAATTGATTTTGAATACATATGTAATGTACTTTCACTATTCAATTGTGTACGTTCTTTGTAATGTAAAATGACCAAAAAATCCTTTTTAAAAAATACGGTTGCCCAGCGCTTTTTGGTTGGCCAAAAAACAATACCTTACGCATACGAGACACTTGTTACAATTTCGATGAGTTGCCCAATGACAGCGGTTGCCCTCGGTCTATTTTCAAATTTAAAATAAAATTGGTCCATAAAGTGATATGCATCAGGGCGCGCGGTCTATTTGTGTCATTTTCCCTATATATAAATATAAACATGTTAATAAAACTAAGAAACATAAATAATAAATGGTTTTTATACTAAAACCTTCGATAACAAGACTTGTCTTGTTATTCGCTATTTTAAATGTGAATTAACGACTAAAAATGGAAAGGGTTTCTAACTAATAAGTATTTAATGTTTCGAGTGCACGTTTATTGAAATGTGCCATTTATGAGCTTTTAATACTATCTACGTCTTGTGCATGGGTTACGGATGACCTAACATTAATAGCGTCGATGTACGTGGATAACGGACTTATTAGGTTGACGAATCTAATAAGAGCCCGTTAGGCACGTGTGGAAAACCAGAAGGGGGGTTGAATAGTTTTACCAATTTAAAACTTCCTTTTAAAATATATTTAGATCGACTTATGTCAATCAACTTAGATGTGTATGTTGGACGTTGATAGATAGATATATAAAAGTGTAATGAAAGATAAAGAGTAAGAAGCACATAACCACGACATGAGTATTTATAGTGGTTCGGCTACAAGGACACCTTCCTTGCCCTACTCCACTCCCCGAGTCACCTACTCGAGAGTTCGTAATCACTACACGACACCAACTCCTTATGGCGGAGAAGCCTTCACAACGTCGCCTACTCTTTTACCGGTACTAGGCTAACCACAGGGTTCTTTCACACCAAGGTGAACCACACCTACCACAACGTCGCCTACCCTTTATCCGGTACTAGGCTAAGTACCGAGTTCCATTACAATGGAGGAACTACTACCCAACACTACACAACACCTAATCCCAAAGGAGACCTACTCCTTATTACAACACCATCAAGGATATCAACATCCTTGAAAATAAACAATCACTATATGTATAACGATGCACCTCATCGATAATACGACCTAGGCATTCTTCACTAATGCCACTTGATTTGTTTGCTAGGCATCCTTCACCAATGCCCTTGACACAACGCTTGGCACCTTTCACTAATGCCTTCGTCTTGACACCTTTAGCATTCTTCACTAATGCTCTTGACACGGACGTTAAGCATCTTTCACTAATGCTTTCATCTTGACTCTTTCGGCATCCTTCACTAATGCCTTCGACACAACACTTCTATGGAGAAAGAAAGAACTATCAATAAGAGAACCTCAGTAGTCTTGATGATGACGAAGCATGGCAACTCATGGACTTGAGCTTGCTCGACTTCTGGAAGTGGTGATCTCGCCTTTAAGAGGAACCTAGAGAATCACACGAAAACAAAAGACAAACTACACAGAAAGATCCCTTAGGATCAGTGGTTAGAGAGTTACAATACTTGGGGAAAGTATGTGTAAGAGTGGCCAACCAAAAGGAAGAAATGGCTCACTATTTATAGAGGAGAAATGCTTACTGTTCCCCGGATCCCACGGATCCCTCCCACAAGGGATCCGTCTAGTGTAAAACTAGGGATCCGTGGGACACTCCTCTTTGCCCATGGGTATTTTGGTTATGGGTCATGGGTTATGGGTTGATCCATGGTTCTTTTATTAGATACAATGTATCTTATGAGTACAATGTACCTAGTCAAATGGGTATGGGTTAATACCATGGGTTATGGATATGTTCCATGGGCTGTAGTTTTTACCCATTTATAACATACTAGTTATGAATATATATTTGCCCAATATGTAAACACTAGTTGTTGTACATATGTATTACTAAATCATAAAATCACTTATGCTTGTTTTAGTGTTTTATGTGAAAACGTAAGTGTGTTAGAAAACTATTGGCTCAAACTATTTACGTATTTTATTTGTTTCGTTAAAATGATTTTACGTCTGTTATCGACAAAACATTAGAAGATCGTAAAATTTAAATAAATGTTTTTACGGCTTATTTGTATTAACAATCTCCCCCTTTTTGTTGATGACAAAACATAAAATTATTTTAAGGAAAAGCTAAAATTCGTAAACGTTCGAATTGGAGTTTTTACTCTCTTCACCCCCTTTTTGTCGAAACAAAAAGAGCGTCGAAAAGAAACTAACACATTTTTTTTAAAAAAAAACATGTAAAAAGAAAAGATGTAAAGAGAGCAAGTGACGGGAATGGTTTTCGTCTTAACTCCCCCTTGACGAGTCCATCCCTTTGTGAGGGCGTCAAGTAAATATAAACTAACAAGCTAACGAATTGCAATTTTGTTTGGAAATGGTTTCGCCCTTGTGACGAAAATGCTCCCCCTTGAAGATTGCAACTTTGCAATGAGGTGTCATGAAGTGTAATCCAAATAAAGATTAAGTTGCAAATGGTTTTGCAATGTATGGTGTGACACAAAGCTCCCCTTAGCTTAGAGTGTCAAGTTCTTCATGTGTATTTTGAAAATCTACAAAATAAAGGTTAGAAAACAAGAGTATAGTGCATAATTTCCTGCAAATAAGACTCAAGTTAGTAGAAAATTGTTCTTCTGTACCACGGATCCCACGGTTCCCTCCTTTGTGGGATCCGTCTAGGCAACTTCCAGGGATCCGTCTGTCTGGTGACAGATTATTCAGCAAAGGTGATATACCCAACAATGCTAAATATGAAAGTGAGATATGTGTACAAACAACGAACATATACTCAAAGAAATATGGAAAATAAGTTATCATTCAATAAAACAAAGAGATAATCAACAAGTCTCAAAAACTAAGAGAATGATTTAGCCATTCATTTTCTACTAATATTAATAAGTTACTAAAGCCTAGGATGTAACAAGGTGCTCGAGTCTAAGGATGAGTAGGCTTGTTGATTCGGTCCAATCTTTCAAGAAGATGATTAAACATGAAATGCAACTCATTTCGTACTTCTTGAACAAGTCCTTGGGTGATTAGATAATTAGAGCAATTATTGTCTTGATTTGGAACCGGAGGAAAATAGATGTTTTGAGGAGGCTCTATGAGTGATGGTGGGGTTTCATTAAGAGAAGTAGGGTGAGGTTCTACTAAGAATGAGGGTGGTGGCAATGGATATTCCTCCATGTGATCAAGTCCTTGGTGGTTCCTTGTTTCCAATGATGGATCAGTTGGTGTTGTAGGTGGTTCCCTATTTAACGAGAAAGTTGGTGAGTTGGATGTTCTTGGTGGTGAATGCTCTAATGAATAGAGATTTGGGTGAGGAAGGGCTCATTGGATGAGTGTAATCGATGCTATTGGAATGAGGGTTTAGACGGTTTGCTAGAGCTAGCCTTGTTTGGTTTTGAACTAGATGACCCTTTTTCTAGCCCAAAAGGTTTGATGCTAATCCTTGCGGTTCTCTTCGCAATTGTTGAATGGTTTTGTTGAGGTGGAATTCTAGCATTGTTATCTCTTACGGGAGATGATTCGGTAGATGAAATCTCATGAATCATGTGACCCTTTCTTTTGGATGAGCCTTTAGTTGAAGAGTTGTTGTTAAGTGCTTTGGTCATGGTGATGGTAAGGATGCAATATAAGCTTCTAACTACTGATTTTTGAGAGCTAGGTGAGAGTGATGATTTACCCTTAAGAGTGTTTGGTTTATAAAGGATAATTTTGAATTTTAGGGAATTAAATTCTTGGCCACTAAGGGGATTAAGCATGTACTTAGGGTATTGATCAGCTCTAGGAAGATATTAATGGTAACTAAAAGTGGTTAGAAAACAAAAAGATGACTTAACTTTGAAGAGGGAAGCTGATTAAAGCTTTCTGCAGACACGGATCCCACGGATCCCTCTCACCAGGGATCCGTCTGGTTATAAACCAGGGATTCGTCTGTCAGACAGTTTCTTGATGAAATGATTATGCTTTTTGCAATGTCTAGTCCCTATGTATCTCGAGGTTTTGACTTTATTTTGATGTCATGAGAGGTGGATGTCTTAAATGCTCAACCAAAAGAGGTGAGGGTGCGTAATAATGTTTTTGGGTAGAAAAGTGGACTTTGGATAGTCTAACTAAGTGTTTGAGAAGAGTATTATTTGATTTGAGATGGAAAAGTGGTGGTAATTAGTCCTAAAAGTCAGATGATGCCTCAAGAAAAATTATAATAAAATCTTAAAAAATAAGGAAAAATGAAAAACTAGTTTCAAGCTTATTTTTGAGTTAATGATGACTAAAATCAGTTTGCTAAAATTGATGAATATATCAAACTAAGTGTTATGAGATGTGAGGAATAAAGTGTGAGCATTGGAGCGGAAATATGGTGAGTTTTGATGAGTTGATAAATCAAAAACATTTTGAAATAGATCCTAAGTAAGCTATGGGTGAGTGTGAAGCTCTAAAATGTTTGAGGAATACTTAGTTGGTTCTAAGGTCTTATGTTTGGCTAGTGTGAGGTGATCTAGTGAACTGTTTTTTATGTAGGAAAGTCTGTATTGCTCATCTGTGGTCACGGATCCCACGGTTCCCTCTGGGAGGGATCCGGCTAGTTATAACGCTAGGATCCGCCTACTGCAGATCAGAAGGCTTTCAGCAAATGTGCAATTTTGCACTCTTTAGCAAATGCTTCTCCTAGTTGTTTCTATAAGAACTAAATGCAAGAACACATCAAGTATAACGCATAGCAAATGTGGGAGAACTAAGAGTTCCTAAAAAAATGAGTGACGACAACTACTTGAATGATTTCAAGGAGTCGTAAAATCTCATTCTACACATTCCTAAGTTAAGATTGTTTAATGCCAAGTTATGGCAAGATCTACATACTACATCCTATTCTACATAAGTATTATTTAAGTGTTACAACCCATTGTTTGAAATTGTTTTTCACAAATTTAGGTCCTATGACCTTTAATTTACTTCTCCACCACTTCCCGTCTTCACCCCTCCTCCACTCTTTATCACACCATCTCTACTTCTTTTTCTTCAAGAAGTTGGCGAAGCACTTGAAGATTCCCTTGGTTTGTTGCCATTCGGGTGATGCACTAGGAACGTCCGGAAATTGATTGATGTAGTCCAAGGGGTCGAGATCGGTATTTCCGAGTGGGTTGCTACTACCTTTACCTTCTCTTTGCCTCTCCCTTTCATCCGAGGAATCCGTGGGTGGGTGAGGCCTTTTGCCTTCCACCATAAACCTTGTAGTTCTACCCTCGGTCAATGACACCATAACTTTGTTGCAAAAGCTATGATCATAGGATTGCGGAGAAGGATCTAATGCAAAGATGAATTTTGCAAGTCGGGTTAGGAGCATTGCGTATGGGAGCACCATTTTGTCCATGCTTTTTACACTTGCCATTCTCTTAATCATGTAGTAAGCAAGGTTGAAGCGAGTCTCGGTTACTATGCAATAGATCATGAAACTTAGACATGCGTTGGGGTGATCCTTGTTTCCTACTAGGCACAACACATTCTCCCTCACCACAACTTCCCATTTCCTATACAATGCGTACATCTCGGAGAGCTCCATTTGGAAAGGATCCCTATAGATCACTTTCGAATTCCTAGTGACCCTTGATGGGGATGCTCTTGGCATGAACACGGTGTCCCTCACCGTGGTTGCTTCCGGGATTCACATGTGGTAGATTTCATGATTATCAACCATAGTGTGTATCTCTTCCAAAGACCACTCATTGGAAAACATGCAAACACCTTGATATGGAACTCCTACTATTCGTCCAAACTACACGAGCGAGAGGGTGTACTCATGCTCATTTATGATGAAGACAATGGAGATTGACCCATCATCATTTCTAACTATCCTCATTGTCTTGTAGAACTCGAGTACGAAAACCAAGCAAATTTGTTCGTTTATATCCAATAAACAATCAAAGCCAATGGTTCCAAAAACTTGTCTCATGTCGGTGTTAGCAAGGAATGATGGTTCTACTACTCGACCTTTGTGAAAAAGTCTCTTTTCGAGCATTTTGAAGGCTTTCCTATCTTTGGGACTAAGTCCATCTTTTCTATTATACATTGGTATGTAATGAGCGGTATCTTGATAGTCTTGTTGTCGATTGCTTGGCATGATTGTTCCTAAACAACACAACCACAATGTGGTGTTAATTGTGAATAGTAACCTAGAGGGTTTGATTACAATTTTGCTCAAATCATTTTTATTGAATTCAAGAAATGAGTTTAATTTGTATTAACAATGTTAATTCTTTGATTTGGATTATCTTAGAAAACAATGTGGTAACAAATTATGATAAACCCATTTGAACCCAACTTCTAAAAATGAAGAAATTGTAATCCTAGAAATCAAGGAATTAAATTAACAATGTAGTGAAGATTATACTTACACAAGTGATTGTTATGCTTGAGAGGAATGATCAAATTGCTCCTTTGAACAATAATTGAGTTTTTGTTCGTGAGTCTTTGAAGGGAAAATGATTGTGGAACATCCACAGTGATCATTACTAACTTATGCTGTCTTCTGTTGCACGGATCCCACGGATCCCTCTCATTTGGGATCCGGCTAGTTCAAGCTCAGGGATCCGGCTTGACAGCAAAAAATCAGTTTAAGCATTCCTTGATAACTTTGGTTTGGGAGTTCTAAAACGCCTAGAGTTTGATGTTTAAGCTCTATGACTTGTGATTTGAGGTTTTGATGGTTTAATACTAATCCTATTTGACGTGGTTCCCTTTTTAAGAATTAGTCACAATTCTTGGGAGGTTTATCAAAGATTATGATAAAATCCCATTTTATCATAATATAAGAAGTTTCACATGGATATTCATTGACATAGATGAAGTGTCAATTATTCCTTTGTGATGAATAATGATTGAGGCTATCGAATAACCAATATATCATTATTACAAGTTAGTAGTGTAGTCTATACAAATCAATCAAAGAATACTATTCTTGATGATGGCTTTAATATAGTAACTACTTAAGTAATTACTAATAGAGATTAATTATGCAACTAAGATTTTAACAATAATAAAAACAAATGTAAATTATTAACGATCATACCTTTGCTAAATATTCTTCTTAAGGAAAGAAATATTTAGAGGAAATGCTTTGTGATCTTTTTGGAATCTCCAGATCCATGTGTGAGAAGAAAAACATTCTTTTCACGAAAAGAGATATTTAGATAGTTTCTTCATGATCTTCTTGGTATGCCCAAATCCAAGTATGGAGAATACTTAACAAGGAAAGTGTTAGAACATTCTATCATTGTCCAACAATAAACACTATAATGATTTTTAAAAACATGACTTGAAAAATCCTTCTTTGTAGTTTTCAAACATACACGGATCGTATCAAGTTTTTAAAGTACAACATACTCTAAGAAACTTGGTAATGAAGCTCTGATGCCAATTGTGGAAAACTAAAAGGGGGGGGTTGAATAGTTTTACCAATTTAAAACTTCCTTTTAAAATATTTAGATCGACTTATGTCAATCAACTTAGATGTGTATGTTGCACGTTGATAGATAGATATATAAAAGTGTAATGAAAGATAAAGAATAAGAAGCTCATAACCACGACACGAGTATTTATAGTGGTTCGGCTACAAGGACACCTTCCTTGCCCTACTCCACTCCCCGAGTCACCTACTCGAGAGTTCATAATCACTACACGACACCAACTCCTTATGGCGGAGAAGCCTTCACAACGACGCCTACTCTTTTTCCGGTACTAGGCTAACCACCGGGTTCTTTCACACCAAGGTGAACCACACCTACCACAACGCCGCCTACCCTTTATCCGGTACTAGGCTAAGTATCGAGTTCCATTACAATGGAGGAACTACTACCCAACACTACACAACACCTAATCCCAAAGGAGACCTACTCCTTATTACAACACCGTCAAGGATATCAACATCCTTGAAAATAAACAATCACTATATGTATAACGATGCACCTCATCGATAATACGACCTAGGCATTCTTCACCAATGCCACTTGATTTGTTTTCTAGGCATCCTTCACCAATGCCCTTGACACAACGCTTGGCACCTTTCACTAATGCCTTCGTCTTGACACCTTTAGCATTCTTCACTAATGCTCTTGACACGGACGTTAAGCATCTTTCACAAATGCTTTCATCTTGACTCTTTCGGCATCCTTCACTAATCCCTTCGACACAACACTTCTATGGAGAAAGAAAGAACTATCAATATGAGAACCTCAGTAGTCTTGATGATGATGAAGCATGGCAACTCATGGACTTGAGCTTGCTCGACTTCAAGAAGTGGTGATCTCGCCTTTAAGAGGAACCTAGAGAATCACACGAAAACAAAAGACAAACTACATAGAAAGATCCCTTAGGATCAGTGGTTAGAGAGTTACAATACTTGGGGAAAGTATGTGTAAGAGTGGCCAACCAAAAGGAAGAAATGGCTCACTATTTATAGAGGAGAAATGCTTACTGTTCCCCGGATCCCACGGATCCCTCCCACAAGGGATCCGTCTAGTGTAAAACTAGGGATCCGTGGGACGCTCCTCTTTGCCATGGGTATTTTAGTTATGGGTCATGGGTCATGGGTTATGGGTTGATCCATGGTTCTTTTATTAGACACAGTGTATCTTATGAGTACAATGTACCTAGTCAAATGGGTATGGGTCAATACCATGGGTTATGGATATGTTCCATTTGTTGTAGTTTTTACCCATTTATAATACATACTAGTTATGTATATATATTTGCCCAATATGTAAACACTAGTTGTTGTACATATGTGTTACTAAATCATAAAATCACTTATGCTTGTTTTAGTGTTTTATGTGAAAACGTAATTGTGTTAGAAAACTATTGGCTCAAACTATTTACGTATTTTATTTGTTTCGTTAAAATTATTTTACGTTTGTTATCGACAAAACATTATAAGATCGTAAAATATAAATAAACGTTTTTACGGCTTATTTGTATTAACAGTACGTAAGATAACGTTATTAATGGGTAAATTATCCTTATGACTCGTTAGAATGCGACCGGTTTATGGGATAATAAGCGACACGAATAAATGATTGAGTTTATCGAGTTGACGAATTCGATAAGGTCTAACTATTTATTCCGAAACTTATTGGACTATGAAGCTTATCGCTTAGACGTCTCATTGTGTTGCATTGTGGTTATTTGAGTGAATTCATGATGTCTTGTTGAGTCGATACACACACACGACGATACCAAACGCTAGGACTAAACGGTGAAACAAGATATTTTTGGAGATAAAGAAAAGGAATACATTGGGGTAGATAACGTTCAATTTGGAATTATATATTAAGAATTGGTTCATATTAATAGGTTGTCCTGAGTCAGTAGTTGCTGAGCCGTGTTAGCTGTTATCTTCGTTGCTAGTGTTTGTTTGTGCGTTGCTTGCTTGAGGTGAGTTTCATAGCCCCACTTTTATCTTTGTTTTTAACAAATTTTGGGTGAGAAATCATGCTACTCTTTTGGACCTTTTAAACTTTTGATTTGCTTATGTGTTGACTGTTTAGATAGATATGTGGTAGTTATTGCCTTAGTCTAAGGTAGCAATCGTATTGCTATGACACTTTCCTAGCTAAGTATAGATTTCTACCTCGACCTAGTCCAGGGTAGCATTTTGCTATGACTGTGCTGGCTAGAGTCGCTTAGGGCCCTACTATGACGTCGGTTATGTTATTGATGGTGTTATTGATTGGGATATTGGTATGTGATTGGTGTGATATTGTGTATCTATCTTAGTCTCACATAGCAAATAAACTCCTACATGTCCACTATTGAATTTGAACTTAAACCTATGAACTCACCAGCGTTAGCTGACCTTTTAGCATGTTTTTCTCAGGTATCTAAGTGATGTTTGGAATGCTTGTTCTGTTGAAGCTTGGCAATGAGGCATGGTTGAAGGATCATATTTAAACTCTGATTATTATGCGGACCTATTTTATAAATCATGTTGGGCCTTACATTTAAATATTCTTGGATGATTGTATTGGATAATTAAATTTGGGATTGGTTTTTAAGTTATAATATGACTATCTTGTTTGCTATATTGTGTGATGTACCAATCCATGTAACGTCCCGAAAACTTGTTTAAGTCTTCCGTTGTACCGAGATTTGGGGGTGTTACAGATTGGTATCAGAGCCAAGGTTATAGAGAACTAGGTATTTAATAAAAACTAAACTATAACCACTTTTTAGAAAAATTGATCCTCGACCGACGCATGCCAGCCTGCCAAGCCAAAGCTTCTTACTTTGAGTATGGTATGCACTGCGATTTGATTGTTGAGATATGATGAATTGTGAATTGATTATTGAGATGTTATGTTTTGGGATATGATTATTGATTATTGATTTTGGGAGATTATAAGCTTAATTATATGATTGATGTGACTTAGGATTATATGATGTGTGGATTATGTGATAGAATGGAACTTATGCGTTTTGATTAAATGCATATTTTGTGTAATGCGGTACCTCTATTTTAAAGCTTTCATTATGTGATATATGTTTTGGTTGAGTTGATGCGCTTATTAGAACTAGTCGTTTTCGAACACTTATACCTACCCTATGCCTTTGTCATAGACCATGCCTTCACTAGCTTATGATGTGTCTGAGGATGTCCTTGCTGCTGCTCATTCCCCAGCACGGACTCTAATGACTGTTGCGCAGAGTGATCCCTATGTGATTACTCGACATTCTAGTTCCACTTCATCATTATCTGATCGCCCTAGCTCATCTAGGCAGCTCACGTTGCATCAGGTCTTAGCACGAGCCCAGACTCCTAGACTTACTCGTAGTACTGCTCGTATGTCTGTACGACCACCATCATCACCTATTCACCTGTCAGCTCACTCTCTCCTGTCATCACCTGCATCACCATGTCCTAGAAGACCTAGACCCCTACTGTACCACTTCAGGATTCACCTTCACAGAGACGCTGACTCATGGACTCCCCCTCTGTAGATGAGGATGAGGAAGAGTATGAGGACGAGGAGAAGTATGTAGAGGAGGATGATGAGGATATCCCTGATGGGGGTACTCCACCATTGCAGAGTCCTGTGCATTCGGCACATTCTCCAGGACCAGGCTCTCCCTTACCCTTGCCTGAGCCTAATTCTCCTGGGCAGCCTTTTGACTTTGACTCACCTCCTCACTCATCTGAGATAGGTAGCCCACTAGGTTCAGAGATACCATCAGAGATTGCTTCAGACTCCGAGGAGTATGGGGAGACGGGTCTGATTTGGGAGAGGATTACATATCAGGGTGTTAGGCTTAGTCAGTTGACAGATCGACTTGTTGGAGTATCGAGGGCTAGTGTAGAGGATTTGAGAGCAGATATGGGTTCTGTAGTTAGGAGGACTACGATTCTGAGAGAGGGTATGTCGAAGCTCCATGAGCAGGTAGGGGACCTGCTGAGAGGGTTCGCGACAGCCCGAGATGCAGACCGAGCGCTATGGCGCAAGGTAGGCGAGTTGGAGAGGGAGGTCGTGGATCTGAAGAGTGATCGCGACGCTCAGCGTGTTGAGCTTTCATCTCTATGGAGGGAGGTTGACGATGTTAGGAGATCATTTAGGAGTGTTCGTAATCGTGGCTAGATTGTGTTAGATTCATAGCATTATACCATCTTGAAACTGAGTAGTCTCTAGTTCGAGATGTAGATCTATCCTAGTTATCTTGTTAGTATCGTTGTTAGGATCGTTTTTGACTACTCCGTATCCTTTCATGTATTCCACTTCAAAACCTGTGAGTTATGGTTATTAGAAAGTGCATCCTTTAGTTTTGATTTGGTCTCTAGTTATTCCGTTATGATGTAGTGTTATCCTTGTGAGCCTTGATTTTGTATTCGTGCGGTATTCGATATCCTTGGAACCAAACCCAGTTTTATAGAGCGTGAATTGTGAACTTATGAAAACTATTGTTTTAACCTTCAGATCAATGGCACCAAAACGAAACTCGCCTAGGACCAACCGAGCAGCTCCTGCTATTGTGGTTATTCCTGTCCGTCGAGGTCGTAGTCCGACCCCGACCATTCCACCTGTTGAGAACCAGAACACTGATAACCCCGCTGTTGGGAACCCGAATGTTAATGACCGTGCTGAGAATGGTCCTGTTCCACTGAACCCTCCGCCTTTGAATCAAGCCCACATCGACCAGCTTGTGACATAGCGTGTAGCTGAACTTATAGCTAAGTCAAATCACTCTAACACCTCTGGTGGAACCCCACCGCTTAATCGAGCTCGAGGTTGTACCTACAAAGAGTTTTGATTTTGTGGTCACATCGAGTTCGTAGGAACCGAGGGAGTGGTTTACCAAACTAGGTGGATGGAGAAAACTGAGTCTGTGTTTACCATTAGTAACTGTGATAAGGATTATAAGGTTAAGTATGCAACGTTCACCGTGAAGGACGAAGCGTTGACTTGGTGGAACAACTATTACTGATCAGTAGGAAGTGAGATAGCCTATAGCATGACTTGGACCCAATTTAAGGCTCTTCTGATCAAGACTTACTGTCCTAGAAATGAAGTTAAGAAGTTAGAGGTTGAGTTCTGGAACCATAAGGTTAAGGGTAACGACATGACGACTTACAACCGTCATTTCCAAGTTTTGTCACTGCTTTGCCCAGAAATAGTTCGCACTGAAGCCCTTAAGATTGAGAGGTACACTGATGGATTGCCTCTAGCTACTAGGAATGATGTCATCGTTGCGAAGCCGGCTAACTTGCATGAGGCAGTTACCGTGGCTCAGCGTTTGATGGACTCTTTTGTGTTAGAAGGAGGAGACAACGGTAAGAGTGATATAAGAGGAACAGGAATGAGACTGTTAAGGGGAATGGCAACAAACGGCAAGAGACTGCCAGAATGTATGCCATAAGTAATGGAGAGAAGAAGGGTTATGAAGGTAGCAAACCCTTGTGTAGTCGTTGCAACCGACACTACCATGGACCGTGCTCAATAGTGTGTAGGAATTTCTATAAGGTAGGACACATGGCCAAGGACTGTAGGTCCCGTCCCCTTGCTGTGGCTCAAACTACGCAAGGAGCAGACTGGAAGGCCACTGTCACCTGTTTTGGATGTAGAAAGAAAGGGCATAACAAGAATGAGTGCCGAGAGCAGTGGGTGAGAGGAAACCCCGGTAATGAAGGAGGATTTGTTAACCGAGGTGTGGGAAGTAATGGCCATAACCCTGTGAAGCGAGAGGTTGAAGGGAACCAGGGAAATCAGGGTGCTAGGAATCAACAAAGAGACGTGGGAGCCACGCGAGTGTATGCTATTGGGAAGGAAGCCGGTGAGGACCCAAACGTAGTTACGGGTACGTTCCTTCTCAATAGCCGCTATGCTTCCATACTGTTTAATACTGGTGCTGATATGAGTTTCGTATCCACCACCTTTATGCCATTACTAGGAATTTCTCCAACACCTCTAGGGTTAAGTTATGATGTGGAGTTAGCTAATGGAAATAGGGAAAGGATAGACACTGTAGTCCGAAATTGCACTCTAAGTTTCCTAGACCACCCGTTTAGCATAGACCTTTTGCCAGTTACCTTAGGAAGTTTTGCCGTCATCATCGAAATGGATTGGTTCTCGAAGAACGGTGCACACATCATCTGCGATGAGAAGATCGTGCGTGTACCGTGTGGCGGAAAATTTCTGAGCATACAAGGAGATCGGAGCGACTATGGAGGTCCCTCCCGGTTGAGCATCATCTCTTGTATTAAGGCCCAGAAGTACATCGATAAAGGAGATTGTCTTTCTTGGCTCGAATTTCTGAAAAGAAAAGCGAGAAGAAGAGCGAAGGACACCTCAAAGATGTACCGGTCGTTAGAGAGTTTCTGGATGTGTTTCCCAATGATCTGCCAGGGATTCCACCTGCCCGACAAGTGGAATTCCAAATTGAGTTGATACCTGGTGCTGCACCTGTAGCCCGGGCACCCTATCGACTTGCTCCAAGAGAATTGGAGGAACTGTCTAAATAGTTGGCAGAGTTGTCAGAGAAGGGATTCATTCGACCAAGTTCGTTACCATGGGGAGCACCGGTGTTGTTTGTGAAGAAGAAGGATGGATCGTTTCGGATGTGCATTGACTATAGGGAATTGAATAAGTTGACGGTGAAGAACCGATATCCACTACCTAGAATAGATGACCTATTTGATCAACTCCAAAGAGCTAGTGTCTTTTCCAAGATCGACTTGCGGTCTGGATATCACCAGCTTAGAGTTCGAGAGGAGGATATTCCTAAGACGGCATTTAGGACTCGTTATAGGCACTATGAATTCCATGTAATGTCGTTTAGTTTGACCAACGTGCCAGCGGTATTCATGGATCTCATGAACCGAGTGTGTAAGCCATACCTAGAGAAGTTTGTGATAGTATTCATAGACAACATCTTGATATACTCCAAGAATAGAGAGGAGCATGAAGAGCATTTGAGGCTCATTTTAGAGTTGTTGAGGCAAGAGAAGCTGTATGCCAAATTCTCTAAGTGTGAATTTTGGATTCAGACCATGCAATTCTTAGGTCATGTGATAGATAGTCGAGGAGTTCATGTTGACCCAGCCAAGATTAAGGCCATTAAGGAATGGGCCGCCCCTAGGAACCCATCAGAAGTCCGCCAGTTTCTAGGATTAGTAGGCTATTACCAAAGGTTCATTGAGGGATTCTCCAAAATAGCTAAGTTGCTGACCAAACTGACGCAGAAGGACGTTAAGTATGAATGGGGAGAAAAGGAAGAAGAAGCATTCTAACTTCTAAAGGAGAAGTTGTGTAGTGCGCCTATCCTAGCTTTACCTGAAGGAAGCGAAGATGTTGTCGTGTATTGTGATGTTTCGCATAAAGGCTTAGGTGCTGTTTTGATCCAACGAGAGTAGGTGATAGCTTATGCCTCTCGACAACTTAAGAAGCATGAGAAATACTACACCACCCAAGATCTGGAGTTAGGTGCTGTAGTGTTTGCCCTTAGGATTTGGAGACATTATATGTATGGAACTAAGTGTGTAGTGTTTACTGACTATAAAAGCCTGAAGCACATCTTAGACCAGAAGGAGTTGAATATGAGACAAAGTCATTGGTTAGAGTTACTCAGTGATTATGATTGTGAGATTCTTTATCACCCTGTTAAAGCCAATGTCGTGGCAGATGCACTCATCCGTAAGGAGAACATTCCACCTCTACTCGTTCGATCCCTAGCAATGACCATTAGTTCGCCTCTACCGTCTCAAATCTTAGCCGCCCAAGCTGCGGCGTTGACGGAAGAGAACCGTCCATTTGAGAACCTACATGGAATGGTAGAAAGTAAAAACGGCTTCTTGAAGCATTCTGACGGAACCTTATGCTTCGGAGACAGAAGCTGGATACCATTTAATGGCGGAATCCATTAGTTGATTATGCACGAGTCGCATAAATCAAAATACTCTATTCATCCCAGAGCCGATAAGATGTATCAGGACTTGAAGAAACTCTACTGGTGGCCGAACATGAAAGCCGACATAGCTCTGTATGTCAGTAAGTGCTTGACTTGTTCCAAGGTAAAGGCCGAACACCAGAAATCCTCAGTGTGGAAAACTAGAAGGGGGGGTTGAATAGTTTTACCAATTAAAACTTCCTTTTAAACTATTTAGATCGACTTATGTCAATCTATTTGGGTGTGTGTGTTGGATGTTGATAAACAAGCATATAAAGGTAAGTAATGAAAAGATAAGGGTAAGAAGCACAAAACCACAACACGAGTATTTATAGTGGTTCGGCTACAAGGACACCTTCCTTGCCCTACTCCACTCCCCGAGTCACCTACTCGAGAGTTCGTAAACACTACACCAATCTCCTTATGGCGGAGAAGCCTTCACAACGTCGCTTAACCTTTTTCCGGTACAAAGCTAAATACCGAGTTCTTTCACACCAAGGCGAACCACACCTAACACAACGTCGCCTACCCTTTATAAGGTACTAGGCTAAGTACCTAGTTCTTTCACTCCAAGGTGAACTACACCTTCACAACGTCGCCTACCCTTTATTAGGTACTAGGCTAAGCACCTAGTTCCATTGCAATGGAGGAACTACTACCACACTACACCAACGACTAATCCCAAAGAAGATCTACTCCTTTACAACATCATCAAGGACATCAATATCCTTGGATCTAATACTAGTCTATCTTGTACATCGAAACACACCATATCGAATGTACATCTAAGGCACCTTTCACTAATGCCTTTGACTAGATCTACAAGACACCTTTCACTAATGTCTTGTGTCTTCACTTCTAAGCACTTTTCACTAATGCTTCTTGTCTTGACTTCTAAGCACCTTTCCCTAATGCTTCTTGTCTTGACTTCTAAGCACCTACCACAAGTGCTTATCCTATAGACGATAGATACCCTTCACTAATATCTTCGTCTTTGACACTTGAGCCATCTTTCACTAATGTCTTCAACACTACACTTCTTTGAAGAAAGAAAGAGATCATCAACAAGAGGACTTCAGTAGCCTTGATGATGAGGAAGCATGGCAACTCATGGACTTGAGCTTGCTCGACTTCAAAGGTGGTGATCTTGCCTTTAAGAGGAACCTAAAAGATCACACAAAAACAAAACTACAAACATAGATCTCTTGGATCTAAGGTTAGTGAGATTTAACTCAGGGGAGAAAGTGTGTTAGAAAAGGATTGAAAGGGATGAGAAACAATGAAGAAATGGCTCACTATTTATAGAGGAAAAATCCTACTGTTCCCCGGATCCCACAGATCCCTACCACAAGGGATCCGGCTAGCACAAAGCTAGGGATCCGTGGTACACTCCTCTTTGCCCATGGGTATTTTTGGTTATGGGTCATGGGTTATGGGTTGATCCATGGTTTTCTTTCTAGATACAATGTATCTTAAGGATACAATGAACTTGGTTAAGTGGTATAAATAAAACCATGGGTTATGGGTCAAAAACCATTAGCTAGTTTTTACCTATTTAGTATATACTTGTTTTTACCCATTTTAGTATATATTTGTTTTTACCCATTTTAGTGTATACTTAGTTAAGTATATGTTATCCCAATATGTAAACACTAGTTGTTGTACATATGTATATCTAAAGCATAAAATCACTTGTACTTGTTTTAGTGTTTTATGTGAAAGCGTAAGTGTGTTAGAAAACTATTAGTTCAAACCAATTACGTATTTTATTTGTTTCTTTAAAATGATTTTACTTTTGTTATCGACAAAACATTAGAAGATCGTAAAATATAAATAAACGTTTTTACAGCTTATTTGTATTAACAATCTCTCGCTTTTTGTTGATGACAAAACATAAGATTATTTTAAGGAAAAGCTAAAATTCGTAAGAGTTTGAATTTGTAGTTTTTACTTTCTTCTCCCCCTTTTTGTCGAAACAAAAAGTGCTTTGAAAGAAAGCAACACTTTGTTTTTAAGAAAAATGTGTGAAAAATAGAAATAAGAACTAAAAAGCAAGTAACGGGAAAGGATCTCGTCGTTACTCTCCCTTGACGAGTCCATCCCTAAATAAGGGCGTCAAGAAAGTAATGCTAATCTAGTTCATTTGCAAGTTTTTGCAAAAGAGTACGTCTATGTGACGGGTCTGCTCCCCCTAGATGATTGCAATTTTGCAACGGAAAGTCATGAAATATAAATCTAAGATTGCAAGTAATTTTGCAATGTATTGTTTTGACACCAAGCTCCCCCTAGCTTTAGGGTGTCAAATTCTTCATTTTTTAATTGAATAACTACAAAACAAAGGTTAGAAAACAAGTATAATTCACAATTTCCTGCAAATGTGATCCAAGTTAGTAGGAAAATAGTTTCCTGTCTCACGGATCCCACGGCTCCCTTCAAGTAGGGATCCGTCTAGGCAATTCTGAGGGATCCGTTTGGCTGATATATAAAATCAGCAAAGGTGATATAACAAGTATTGTTATCACATAAATGAGATATGAATACAAAGTAATCATATGCTTCAACAAAATACCAAGTAGCATGTAATTCCATTTAATAAAACAAGAGTTATGATATACATGACTCTAAATTTAAGAAAATAGACAATACATGACTAGGAATTTCTAGACCAACTAACGCTTGATGCTAGGACACCACTAAAATTCTTCTAGCTCAAGTTTTGTTTAGGTTTGATCTCATCGAAACGTTCGAGGAGATGATAGAACATGAAGCGTTGGTCTTCTCGTACTTCATGTATCAAACTTTCAACATGTTGACAATGATAGCAATCTTTGTCATGCCTAGGTAGTGGTGGTGGATGAAATGAAATGGCTTGATGCAAAGGATCAAGTGAAGCGGCTTGTGGAGCTTCAAACGATGGAGGGATTGGTGGAGGTGCATTTGAGAATGACTCGACCAAGAATGATGGTGGTGGTAAAGAAGTGTCAACTTCCAAATGGTCGGGTGGTTGAATTTGATGATTTCTCATAATCCAAATAGGATTATATGATAGAGACGGCGAAAAGGAAGCCGGAGCAAGTGTTGACTCAACACCTTGATTTTGAACCATTATTCCTCCTAATGAGGAGAATGTTGTCGGCGGAAGCGGATGAGACGGCCTAGGAGGCAAGTCCTCTAAATTGTAGAGGTGTGGTGATGATAGTGGTGAAGTAAATGAAATAGCTCTAGGAACCAATGGTGATGGTTTAGTGGAGATGATATTGTTTGGCCTAGGAGGTATGGTGGTGTTTAGCATAGGTAATTTTGTGGGTACTATCCTTTTAGGAATTGGTTTGATTGGATGATGAAGGATTCTATCATTTTTTGGCTTGACCGGAGATGATTCGGTTGAAGAGATTTCGTGTACAACACGAGCCTTTTTCATGGGTGGTTCTTTGGTGGATAAGTTACTACTTGGGGTTTTCCTTATGATGAGATGATTTCAAGAGGTTGCAAGAGCTGAAAGTTAGGATGAGAGTGATGACTATGGATGTCCTAACAAGGTGGTTTATAAAGCAAGAGATTTGGCAAGTGCATTCAAGCCTTAAGCCATTAAGATTCATTAGAATGTGATGATTAACATGTACAAGAGTCAACTACAGAGGTTGTGCCGATCTAGGAACTCATTTAAGATGAGATGGAGTGTTTGAGTTAGGAAGATGAGTTGAAATGATTGTTTTAGCAAGATTTGACCTATACTGTTACCCGGATCCCACGGTTCCTTCCTTAGATGGATCCGTCTAGGCTAATCCTAGGGATCCGGCTTTCAGTAGTTGTGAAAGAGTGGAAATGATATTTCTAAGATCTAAGACCTATATCATCTTGAGTGTTTCAGTCCTCCTAAGGGTTTTAAATGAAGGGGTGCTTGAGTACTTGAGGGTAATGAATGATGTAGCTAATGATTGTTATTTATGGAAGGATTTGGAACTTTCAAGAGTACCAATGGATGAGTAAGGATGACACTAAAGATGAGAATGTTAATTGAAGCTAAATGATCCTAGATATCAGGTTAGGATTGTGTTTTGGAAAATATCCTAAAGGTTTTGAGATGGGAAAACTAGGATTTGATCAATCTTTGATCAATTTTGTGGTGAGAATGATTTATGATCAACTTAGCCATAATCGAAAGATAGATGTGAGGGAACAAGTAGAAACATGAAGTGTGAGTTTGAGAGCGGAAGAGTAATGGATTAAAAGATGAAATGATAGATCTACAAGCGTCTTAGAGTGTGATCTAGGTGAGAAGAATCTATCTATCTTGATAAGGACTTAATTTTGCCTTAAGACACTATGTTTAACTTAGTGTGAAATGTTCTAAGGATGTGTTTGAAATACAATGCTTGCAATTGCATTTTCTGTTTGCCGGATCCCACGGTTCCCTAAGTGTAGGGATCCGTCTAGTACAACATTTGGGATCCGTCCATCTGTTCAGCAGAACCTTTACTAAAGGTATGCAATGATCTTGACAATGCATTATATTCCAAGATTAGTTAAAAAGGGTTCTAACACTAAGATATCAAATGTAAGATGTTTTATTTCATGAAAGAAATGTGATTACATTGATAAAGCATGAGTACAAGAGAATTGATCCTATTTTGGAATACTACTATGTTTCTTGAGTGTTTTCGCTAGGAGGATCATTATGTGATTGATGAGTGTTGGTGGAGTCAAGAATGAAGAAAGTCTTCAGGAGAGATATGTTTAGCGGTTCCATCATCTTGTTCACAAGTACGTACAACGGACTTTGAAATTGAGGATGGAAGTGCATAACATTATGGTAGAGACGCGTTAAGAACATTCCATAAGGGATGAGTTTGTTCGTGGAGCTTTGAAGATTTACAATTCGCCTTGCAAAGAAATAGGCGAGATTGTATGGTTGTTGTGTTAGCAAACAGTACAACATGTGAGCACAACAAGCGGGAAGAATTTCTCGATTTCCCCTAAGACTCCAAACATTTTCACGTAGAATGAGTGCAAGGGGCTTGTACTCTTCTCGGATGTCCCGTGTGAAGATAATGTTTGGGTCGGAGTAATATGGTCGAGGTTTGCATATTATGCGATTTAAATCTTCCGAGGAGGGTATGTGTGAACAATATGGACTATTTTCTTCACGAAAGTTGAAGAGAGAATCAAGAGACCAATCTTCGGTGAAGGCACATTGTCCATGGTTTGGAATCCGGAGGATATGAGAAAAATGCCCAAGGGTTAGAGTGAACTTTTGGTTTTTGATATAAAACCAAAGGGATAAAGAGCGATCCTCGTTACGAACGAGTTCAACTTGACGGAAGAATTCCATTATGAACCTTGGACATATCTTCTCGTTGATTTCAAGAAGACATTCTAGTCCTATGGCTTGGAAGGAGGTATTGATACCTTCTTCGAATTGTAGAGAGGTGTCTACAATACGTCCTTCATGGAAGTGACGATTTTCTAGATTATTGAACCCACGGACATGATTGCCAGGTGTGTTGGGCTCAAGGGAGATGTTCGGAGTCTAGACGCTAGTGAGTGAAAATTCAAACTCATATTCATGCGTCATAGTTGAACCTAAAGAGATGATGAGTTAAAAGAAAGTGATGTTCGTAGTTACTTAATGATTATCTATCGTTTTTACAAGATATTTATTAACAATGGTTTTTAACACTCTAACTACTAGAGGTTTTGACAAATTTGTGGATCATTACTTATAGAAAGATAGTGGTTTTTAATCTTGCATGAAAACTGTTTTTCCAGTAGGACGGATCCCACGGTTCCATTACAAAAGGGATCCGGCTAGTATAACTTCCGGGATCCGTGGATCTGTAGTACCAGAAACAGATTTGACAAAAACATAGGTTTTACAGTTTTGTACTATGAAAAATGTTTTATCCTACATTTTCTTTTAGCATGCATACATGACTTCTAATGTATCACGAAAGAATATAAAACATATAAATCAAAAAGAAATGATAAACACATTATAACAAAAATAACCTAGATAAACTAGATTATTAATAAAATTGCATTTCAATGCTAAGGATGATACAAAGGATTGGGTATATGACCCCAATATAGATTAACAACACAAAGTAAATGTCTCCGTATGTGAACTTCATCATAGGGAACACAAGTGCGATGAGTGTTATGGCGATGAGCACGAGTGCGATGTAAACCATGTTGATGATGGATCTTCTTGGTTTCGGTTGAGATGGAATGAGGAGGAAGATGAAGTTTTTGAATGAGAGGAAATTTTTGAAATTGGAAGATTTGAAAAAGTGACGGTTTGATAGAAGGGTCGACGGTGGGAGTATTTATGGGGAAGGAGGAATTTTGAGATTTGTGTTTTGTTTTATTATTGGAAGATATGATTTTTGGATTAAGTGAAACAAAAACACAAGTTTTATAAGCCATGATTTTTAGACGGAGGAGAGACACGTATGTGAGAAAAAGCTTCCTAATGAAGCTACATGTAAAACATGTGTAAACACGAAATCTACTCAAATAAAATGCCTAACAAAAAAACACTTATTTATTAAACTAAAATCATTTAGATATAAGTGAAAAGTCATACCTCGAATGCACTTAGGGATGTCTTTACAAATGACACAACAAATGTCACTTAGACGATTCCCGCTCCTTTACGTTTAAGATACCTTCTTAAGGAAGGTATTCTTGTTACCAAGCGACTCCTAAAGCTTGGTGGGTATGAGCTTTGACTAATCAACATGACAAGGAAGATTAGTGCAATTAAATGAAAAAGAAAATAAGAAAAATGTTGTTTATCAAATCAATATCCAAACATATAGTTTTTGAAAAACATGGTGTTTGTTTTTATGAAAAACCTTCTTTGTAGTTTTCAATTAACTATGGATCGTATCATGTTTTTAAAGTACAATATACTTCAAGAAACTTGGTAACGAAGCTCTGATGCCAATTGTGGAAAACTAGAAGCGGGGGTTGAATAGTTTTACCAATTAAAACTTCCTTTTAAACTATTTAGATCGACTTATGTCAATCTATTTGGGTGTGTGCGTTGGATGTTGATAAACAAGCATATAAAGGTAAGTATTGAAAAGATAAGGGTAAGAAGCACAAAACCACAACACGAGTATTTATAGTGGTTCGGCTACAAGGACACCTTCCTTGCCCTACTCCACTCCCCGAGTCACCTACTCGAGAGTTCGTAAACACTACACCAATCTCCTTATGGCGGAGAAGCCTTCACAACGTCGCTTAACCTTTTTCCGGTACAAAGCTAAATACCGAGTTCTTTCACACCAAGGCGAACCACACCTAACACAACGTCGCCTACCCTTTATAAGGTACTAGGCTAAGTACCTAGTTCTTTCACTCCAAGGTGAACTACACCTTTACAACGTCGCCTACCCTTTATTAGGTACTAGGCTAAGCACCTAGTTCCATTGCAATGGAGGAACTACTACCACACCACACCAACGACTAATCCCAAAGGAGATCTACTCCTTTACAACATCATCAAGGACATCAATATCCTTGGATCTAATACTAGTCTATCTTATACATCGAAACACACCATATCGAATGTACATCTAAGGCACCTTTCACTAATGCCTTTGACTAGATCTACAAGACACCTTTCACTAATGTATTGTGTCTTCACTTCTAATCACTTTTCACTAATGCTTCTTGTCTTGACTTCTAAGCACCTTTCACTAATGCTTCTTGTCTTGACTTCTAAGCACCTACCACAAGTGCTTATCCTATAGACGATAGATACCCTTCACTAATATCTTCGTCTTTGACACTTGAGACATCTTTCACTAATGTCTTCAACACTACACTTCTTTGAAGAAAGAAAGAGATCAACAACAAGAGGACTTCAGTAGCCTTGATGATGAGGAAGCATGGCAACTCATGGACTTGAGCTTGCTCGACTTCAAAGGTGGTGATCTTGCCTTTAAGAGGAACCTAAAAGATCACACAAAAACAAAACTACAAACATAGATCTCTTGGATCTAAGGTTAGTGAGATTTAACTCAGGGGAGAAAGTGTGTTAGAAAAGGATTGAAAGGGATAAGAAACAATGAAGAAATGGCTCACTATTTATAGAGGAAAAATCCTACTGTTCCCCGGATCCCACAGATCCCTACCACAAGGGATCCGGCTAGCACAAAACTAGGGATCCGTGGTACGCTCCTCTTTGCCCATGTGTATTTTTGGTTATGGGTCATGGGTCATGGGTTATGGGTTGATCCATGGTTTTCTTTCTAGATACAATGTATCTTAAGGATACAATGAATTTGGTTAAGTTGTATAAATAAAACCATGGGTTATGGGTCAAAAACCATTAGCTAGTTTTTACCTATTTAGTATATACTTGTTTTTACCCATTTTAGTATATACTTGTTTTTACCCATTTTAGTGTATATTTAGTTAAGTATATGTTATCCCAATATGTAAACACTAGTTGTTGTATATATGTATATCTAAAGCATAAAATCACTTGTACTTGTTTTAGTGTTTTATGTGAAAGCGTAAGTGTGTTAGAAAACTATTAGTTTAAATCAATTACGTATTTTATTTGTTTCTTTAAAATGATTTTACTTTTTTTATCGACAAAACATTAGAAGATCGTAAAATATAAATAAACGTTTTTACAGCTTATTTGTATTAACACTCAGGACTTTTAGTTCAACCTGAACTCCCTGTATGGAAATGGGAGCGAATCACCATGGACTTCATCACCAAATTACCAAGAACAGTTAGCGGCAATGACGCTATCTGGGTAATCGTAGATCGTTTGACTAAGTCTGTTCACTTCTTGGCCATTAGCGAGGTTGATAGTCTCAACAAGCTCGTTCGGTTGTATATCAAGGAGATAGTATCGTGTCATGGAGTACCGATATCTATCATTTCTGACCGAGATAGCCGTTTTACATCCCACTTCTGGAAATCCTTACAGTCAGCTTTAGGAACAAAATTGGATATGAGTACTGCTTATCATCCTCAAACCGACGGTCAGAGCGAAAGAACCATTCAGACCTTAGAGGATATGCTTCATGCCTGTGTTATCGATTTCGGCAAAGGCTGGGAGAGACACCTACCTTTGGCCGAATTCTCCTACAACAATAGTTATCATTCTAGCATTAAGGCCGCACCATTTGAGGCATTGTATGGCCGAAAATGTCGTTCTCCAATTTGTTGAGCGGAAGTTGGCGAGAGTCCGCTTACCAGTCCTGAACTCGTTCTAGAAACCACTGAGAAGATAGTTCAGATTCGTAATCGTTTGCAAACCGCTCGTGATTGACAAAAGAGTTACGCCGATAGGAGACGTAAACCCTTAGAGTTTCAGGTTGGAGATCGTGTTATGTTGAAGGTTTCTCCTTGGAAAGTAGTGATACGTTTTGGCAAGCGTGGAAAACTCAATCCCCGATACATTGGTCCCTTTTCAATCCTGGAAAGAATCGGACCAGTAGCTTACCGTCTTGAGCTACCTTCGGAATTGAGCAATGTACACGATGTCTTCCATGTTAGTAACCTTAAGAAATGTCTTTCGGGGGAAAACTTAGTTGTACCTATGAGAGATATCCGTATTGATGAGAAATTGAATTTTGTTGAGAAACCGATTAAGATTATGGATCGTGAGGTTAAACGGCTGAAGCATAGCCGTATTCCGATTATCAAAGTTCGTTGGAACTCTCGTCATGGACCAGAGTTCACTTGGGAACGTGAGGACGTATTCCGTGGGAAGTACCCTAAACTCTTCGTGGCATCAAGCAACTCGGAGTGAAACCCGGGATGGGTTTCTTCTGAGGCTGGGAGGCTGTGACAACTGGCAATTAGGGAGCCCATTTTAGGTAACCGCATTACGCTAAGTTAAACCGAGTAATAGCCTTTAGAACTATTTCGATTTTCCATGACTTGTTTTGATATCGTTTATTGGTTTTTATGATTTATTTTATTATCGTATGAGTCGTCGTTTGAGTTTTAGCTCTTTTCGTTAAGCACTATGTGATTCGGCACAATAAAATCCTATAACGAGAAATAAGGTAACTTTTAAACCGTAACACGAAACTTGAAAAATAAATAATCAAACCTCATGGAAAAACATAAATGAAACCGATAGGAAGTCGAATGAACGTCGTGGGATACTCGTAGGACAATATATGAGCTCGGGAATGGGTAAACGGGAGTGTTTTATAAAAATTACGGGTTTGGCCCCTAGTTTCACTAGGCCGGCGCCCCCTCCCCATCTTTTCATTTTTATTTTGATCTCCAACTTTCCATATATATACCCCCCATCCCACCTCACTTTACTAGTTTATTTCTCTCACTAAAAACACACACATACCAACTTTCTCTCACTAACCTCTCTCTCTCTCCTAAAACAAACCCTAACCCTAAAATATAACACCACCGCCGCCGCCACTGTCCGGCCACATTCTGGCCACCCTCCGGCGCGTGACCACCCACCACTACCACCATCTTGTAGATCTTTCTTTCCTCTTCCCATCCATATATAGCACGCACCTTAAATCCACCATTAACACCTCCAAATCTTGCAAAAACTATTCGGATTTCTAGGGTTTTTAAGTAACTTTGTAGATCAGGTTTAGAAAAGGTAAAAGGAACATGGTTGAGGCTCGTTTGAGCTATGATAAGCCTCGTACGAGACCTTTTTGGCTCGTACGTGTGGCGTAGTGTAGTGGGTTTCATGGACACGGGTCTAAAACGAGTTTATAATTATTTAAAACTTGTAACTAGTGATTTGGTATCGTGTGTTGTGTCATTTATTTGTGCTTTTGCATTTTTATCATTGTTTCATGTTCTTGGTTTAGATTAGTTGATGGGTTTGATGATTTGTTGTTGTTTGGAGGTTGTTTGATTGTGTTTGGTTATTGGAGAAGCCATTTGGGGAGTGTTTTGATGGGTTTAGTAGATGGAACGAGCCACTAGGGCCTCGTGTGGGTCTTGTTGGTGGCGTACATGACCCCTAAGGACCAAGGGTCCGGTTCGGGTCGTTGTGGTAACTTGTTGGTAGTTGTTGTTGGTGTTTGGATGAGACGCGTGGAGCCGAAAAGCTTCTAGAGCTTGTTTGGTTCACGTGGTCTTAACCGGGACCATGTCAAGACCATTAGGGTCGCGACATTGGTTACGGGTATTTTTGGTAGTTTGTTTGGATGGCGAGATTGATATGGGTTGATTGGAGATTGATTTGCGCTATTGTGATTATTTACTTGGACTTATATTATAAATTGTCAACTTTGAGCAACGTTGGTGTTACTTTGACTTTTTAGTCATAGTTGACCCCGACAACGCCGTAACATGAACTTTAGTATATTGGATTATAGATTGATTTAAAGCCAAGAGGTCATGACTCGTGCTTGTGGACTCGAAACGAATAACGATTTGAAACTTATATTGAAATTGACGTAATATATATAAATATAAACATGTTAATAAAACTAAGAAACATAAATAATAAATGGTTTTTATACTAAAACCTTCGATAACAAGACTTGTCTTGTTATTCGCTATTTTAAATGGGAATTAACGACTAAAACGGAAAGGTTTTCTAATTAATAAGTATTTAATGTTTCGAGTGAACGTTTATCGAAATGTGTCATTTATGAACATTTAATGCCATTTTCGAGCATTTAATACTATTTACGTCTTGTGCATGGGTTACGGATGACCTAACATTAATAGCGTCGATCTACGTGGATAACGGACTTATTAGGTTGACGAATTTAATAAGAGCCCGTTAGGTACGTAAGATAACATTATTAATGGGTGAATTATCCTTATGACTCGTTAGAATGCGACCGGTTTATGGGATAATAAGCGACACGAATAAATGATTGAGTTTATCGAGTTGACGAATTCGATAAGGTCTAACTATTTATTCCGAAACTTATTGGACTATGGAGCTTATCGCTTAGACGTCTCATTGTGTTGCATTGAGTCGCATTGTGGTTATTTGAGTGAATTCATGATGTCTTGTTGAGTCGATACACACACACGACGATACAAAACGCTAGGACTAAACGGTGAAACAAGATATTTTTGGAGATAAAGAAAAGGAATAGATTGGGGTAGATAACGTTGAATTTGGAATTATATATTAAGAATTGGTTCATATTAATAGGTTGTGCCGAGTCAGTAGTTGCTGAGACGTGTTAGCTGTTATTTTTGTTGCTAGTGTTTGTTTGTGCGTTGCTTGCTTGAGGTGAGTTTCATAGCCCCACTTTTGTCTTTGTTTTTAACTAATTTGGGGTGAGAAATCATGCTACTCTTTTGGACCTTTTAAACTTTTGATTTGCTTATGTGTTGACTGTTTAGATAGATATGTGGTAGTTGTTGCCTTAGTCTAGGGTAGCAATCATATTGCTATGACACTTGCCTAGCTAAGTATAGACTTCTACCTCGACCTAGTCCAGGGTAGCATTTGGCTATGACTGTGTTGGCTAGAGTCGCTTAGGACCCTACTATGACGTTGGTTATGTTATTGATGGTGTTATTGATTGTGATATTGGTATGTGATTGGTGTGATATTGTGTATCTATCTTAGTCTCGCATAGCAAATAAACTCCTACAGGTCCACTATTGAATTTGAACTTAAACCTATGAACTCACCAGCGTTAGCTGACCTTTTAGCATGTTTTTCTCAGGTATCTAAGTGGTGTTTGGAATGCTTGTTCTGTGGAAGCTTGGCAATGAGGCATGGTTGAAGGATCATATTTAAACTATGATAATATTATGCGGACCTATTTTATAAATCATGTTGGGCCTTACATTTAAATATTTTGGGATGATTGTATTGGATAATTAAATTTGGGATTGGTTTTTGAGTTATACTATGACTACCTTGTTTGCTATACTTGTGTGATGTACCAATCCATGTAACGCCCCGAAAAGTTGTTTAAGTCTTCCGCTGTACCGAGATTTGGGGGTGTTACAGTAAAGTGGTGTAAGGGTTGGAAGTTGTCTAAGATATGGGTTAGGGTAGGGATGAGCACGGTACCAGAATGGTACCGAACCCGTACCGAATTGATGGTATCCTTTTTTCCCGGAGCAAAAAGAGGGTACCATTACCGTACCGGACGGTATTCGGGTACCGGTACCCGGTAGGGGAAATCGGTACCTATCCGGTACTTCAGATTAGGGCTGAGCAATCCCGACCGACACCCGAAAATCGTCCCGATCCCGACCTTTCCCGAAACCGAACCGAGCACACTCGGTTCGGGAGTCGGTTTGCGTTTTCAAGGTTTTCGATTTCGGGCTGTGTCGGTTTCGGGTCAGGACGGGCCGAAAACCGAGAAAACAAAGCCAAATTCCCGAATCTCGACCGAACCTGACGTCCTGAATCGTCCCGAATCCCGAACCGAACATACTCGGGTCGGGAGTCGGTTTGGATTTTGCAAGTACTCGGTTTTGGGCTGTGTCGGTTTCGGGTCGGTTTCGGGTCGGGACGGTCGGTTCCGGCCCGACGCTCAAAACGAACATTTTCGAGTAAAAATAGAACAAAACGAGCATTTTCGAGTGATTTCGAACAACGACATGTGTGAAAACGCAACCAACAATTAAATAAATATATCACAATAATCGTAACTTACAAACGTTCCAAAAGTTATAAAATTCCACCAAAATCATATGAAATCGTTCAAAATAAACATACTAAACCATTTTCAACAAAAAAACAATAAATTATTTAATCTTGCGTAACTCCTTTCGCTTTTTCTTTAACGTTTTCATATGAAATCATATGAAATCGTATGAAATCGTTCAAAATAAACTATTAGCTACTTTATTTATATATGTTATTTTTCATATTAAAGTACTATTTAAATTATCTTATTTAATTGGATTATTCCCTAAGCTTATAACTTGCTTTTTCGGCTTATTACAAGTTTGTCAAATTAGTTTCGTGAGCTTACATTAGCATTGACAAAGCTTGTGAGTTTGCATAAATTCCAATAAACACATAATATGACAAATTAGCTAATTTGAACATATTTTAATCCCATTGCAATGCGTGAGCAATAAAATTCTTGTTTTTCTCAATTTTGAAGGTGTATGAGATTTAGTGGGAAGAATTATTTAAATGAGAATAGTAAGAAAAAATTCTAGCCACAAAATTTAAATAAGAAAATAGAAATAATTAGGAGATGCATTTATTTTTGTGAATGCATATAAAATTGGTAGTTGTGGTTCATTCTCATTCTTCTCATTTTTATTATATTTCTCATTTGATCAATTGATCCTCACTCTAATGTATTAAGTGTTCTAATTTTATTTAATTATCATGATCAGATTTTCTCATTTCAAGTTTTAAGAGATGGTATAGGGTTAAAATAAAAAGACAAATATTCGTAAAATGTATAAAAAAAATATACATTTCGTAAAAAATTCTCAAAATTGTATAAGACATGGGGCATTGGTGGATATAAAAAGTTTTTAAGGAAGCTTTAGTAGAAGTGTATGGTTTTGATGAAAAGATTTGTGAAAAAGTGGTTTACATATTAAATTTTTCTAAATCGATATTTGTGCATCAAAATTTTGTTTTTGTGCCTCCAACTTTTTTAAATATTTGCACCAAAATTTCAGTGTTCATAGATATAAGAAATGATGCATGTGATGTTTCTAATTTGAGAGTTTAAACTGAAATCCAAGCTTCCAAGGTAGCTGAATGGTAGGACTATATAAAAGGGAAGTGCTCAAACAAGAATCCATGGAGTTTCATTGGGTTTGGTTCTTTTCGGCTACAAGTCTCGTATGACGAACCTGAAATCTGTATTTACTACATAAACACTTTTTCTATGGGTAATTAATAAACTGTTTGGTTAAAAACGCAAATCAATTGCACTTACAGCCATCAGAGTCCAATTTGACATAGATCAATGGACCAACTACATTGTTTGTCGTGTTTTGTTTCATTAAATTGGATATACTTGCATATTAATCACACGAGTACATGACCATCTTAAAAGAGATAGACAATTGATTGATTATTTGTTATCATAAGATTCACTTTAAAACATTTTGTTTTTTCTATTGTAAAATCGTTTATTTGTTTCATCTTGAAACTAAAAACCAAAAATACAAATACAAACATCAAGAGGAATACAATTTCTTTCATAATAATATTTATTCGCGATTTAAGTAAAAAAAAATAGCATCGGTGTCTCTCCAATCTCATATAAGTATGTGATCTAAAATTGTTTCACTTTTTGTTATGATCTTTCAAATTTTGTTCAATATGTAACATAATACTTTTTTACCTAGAACATTTCCGTAAAATCCAACAAATACGTGAGACTCTAACACGTGGTAGAAGATATTTAATAATTGATTACGGATATAAAAATGGAACGTCTCTTGCTAGAATAATAGTATGGTGAATGTTATGAGAAATTGTTTCATGTTTGTAATCCCACATAGATCAAAGAACACATATATTGCTTACTTATATACTCTCATGAGTATGGATTGTTAAATTAGTATTAGCTTTCAACAACATAATTGTCGAGTAATTCATACATGTATTTAATTTTTTATACATCACTTAAATTTTCTAATTTTGAAGGTTTATGAGCATGTATTTTTATACATCAATTAAATTTTCTCATTTTGAAGGTTTATGAACATGTATGTGATAGTCAAATAATTCATACAAGTATTTAATTTTTTATACATCACTTAAATTTTCTCATTTAGAAGGTTTATGGGTATGTATTAAAGGTGTATCTTTAATTTTCTCAATTTTCTAGGTTTATGTTAGTAACATGATCAAATTTTATCTTTTGAAGTTTTAAGAGTATGGTGCATGGTTACAACAAAAAGACAAATATTCGTAAGATGCGTAGAATAAATTTGAAAATGAATTTCTTACAAAATTCTCAAAATTGTATAAGATAAGGGGCATTGGTGGATATAAAAAGTTGTGAAGAAAGTTTTCTCTAGAAGTGTATAGTATTGATGAAAAGATTTGTGAAAAAATGGTTTACGTATTAGAATTTTATAAATCGATATTTTGTGCAACAAAAATTCGTTTCTGCATCCAACTTTCTTTTAGTATCTACATTAAAATTTCAATAGATATAGGAAACGGTAGGACAATCTAAAAGTAAATTGCTCAAACAAGAATCTATGGTGTTTCATTGGGTTTGGTTCTTTGAGGCTACAAGTCTCGTCTCCTCTGGCGAGCCTGAAATTTATTTTTACTACATAAACACTTTTTTGTATGAAATTGATAAACCATTTGGTTAAAAACGCAAATCAATTGCACTTATAGAGTTACAACCATTAGAGTCCAATTTGACATAGATTAATTGACCAACTACATTGTTTTGTCATGTTTTGTTTCATTAAATTGGAGATACTTGCATTTGCTTTTTTTCTGCTGTAAAATCTTTCATTTGTTTCATTTTGAAAATTTTCAACTTTTGAAAAGAAAATTTTATTGAAACTACAAAACCAAAAATACAAATACAAACATCTAGACGGTGTTTATTTCTTTCATAACAACATTTATTCGTGGTTTAGGTCAATAAATTGCGACGTATATTCTCCGATGTACCATATAAGTAAGTGAACTTAAACTTGTATCACTTTTTGTTATGATCTTTTAAATTTTGTTTCAATATGCAAACACAATACTTTTTTACTTGGAACATTTCCGTAAAATCCAACAAACGCGTGAATTTTAACACGTGGTAGAAGATAATTAATATTTGATTACGGATATGATGATGTAATGTCGCTTGCTAGAACACTCGTATGGTGACTGTTATGAGAAATTGTTTCAAGATTGCTATCCCACATTGATCAAAGAACACATATATGGCTTACTTATATACTCTCATGTGTATGTATTGTCAAATAACTATCATGTTGATCTATACGGAACTAGCATATGTCAAGCTGATAGTTTAGATAACTCATACACGTATTTTATTTTTTATACATCACTTAAGTTCTATCATTTCGAAGGTTTATGGGCATGTATTTAAGAGTAATTTTTCTCTATTTTCAATGTTTATGATCATGTAGTGTAAAGTGTATACTCATTAATTAATGTAACAAGTGTTTTAGTTTATGTTAGTAACATGATCAAATTTTCTCATTTGAAGTTTTATCAGTTTGGTGTAGGGATAAAAATCCAACAAATATGTGAAATTTTAACACGAGATAGAAGATAATTAATATTTAATTATGAATATGCATTGCCCCAACTATGTCCAGTAAACAACATACTAACTTCCCTTAAGTCGATACTTAAACAGTTAAACATAAGAAATGAACATAACAACAGAGCCATCTAGTATCTTTACAGCCAATTTTGATCCAAAAAAAATTTTCATTTCTCGATTTTTAGCAATAGTTGTACAAAAGTGGTGATAGAACGGTCGGGTCCAATATAAGAGACGGATCAAAGGGAAACCAAGATTATTAATTATGCATGGAATTGCAGACGACCATGCACGATTCAAGTCCAATTCCCAAGTTTAGCATGTTACAACCCATGGCCTCAAGACATTATTCTTACAGGCTCTCTATCCAATGACTAATTCTAATGTTGCAAAAACCTTGAGTGTATTAGATCAATTGCACCAAGCTTTAAATATATATTGTAAACTATCAGTGTTCCTAAGTGTTTCTAGTAAGGATAAAAACACACCAAATGCCAAATTGCAATAGCCATAGTCAGTATCAAAATCATGGTTGAATACACACGACACCACAATGCAACTTACTGTAAGAAGGTATAATGTTAAATAATGTTTATTATTGATTGATTACTTTCAATACAATGTACATATAAATAGGTAAATACCGAATATTCTAGAATTCGGGCTTGGGCTTGAGCCCATTACAAATTACAGACTAACACTCCCCCGCAGTTCGAGCGGCGAAATCGCGAAAGCTCGAACTGGAGATTAAAGCTAATAAACAATAAACTAAAGCAAGTAAATAATTGTTGATGAAGACATTCGACAGCAAGCGGGAGCATCTTCAGCAGCAGCAACAAACCGGGTAAACCAAAGTATCCCATACAACTAAACAAAGATGAGACAACGAAAGTTGGTTCTAAAACTTCAACCCCCAAAGAACCTTCCAAACAAAAGGGGCGTGTTTTTTCATAGAAAAACATAAACATCCAATTTTTTATTTTTATTTATTTTTTTTTAAGGTGAGTTTAGAAGTGGGAGAGATTGATTGGAAGAGGAGAACGAAGGTGAGGAAAGTGTCTGATGAGGGTGAGCATATGAGAAGACAGCAGGTAAGGATGAAGTAGGTTTTTTTTTTTTTTTTTTTTTTTTTTTTTTAACAGTCGTCTCGGGAATTGATACCCTGGATTCGACACCAACAAAAGTCGTCTCGGGAATTGATACCCTGGATTCGACATAAAACAAAAGTCGTCTTGGGAATTGATACCCTGGATTCGACATAAAACAAAAGTCGTCTTGGGAATTGATACTCTGGATTCGACACCAACAAAAGTCGTCTCGGGAATTGATACCCTGGATTCGACATCAACAAAAGTTGTCTCGGGAATTGATACCCTGGATTCGACATATAAATAACAATTTTTTTTTCTTAACCCATGACTAGAAATAACACTACAACCACCAAGTGACCCACTGAAAAAATCCATGGCCGACAATCTAAAACTTAAAAACAAAACCAAATAATATAGCCAAACCCCACCCACTTGCTTTTGCTTTTTGGGTACAATCCGGACCCATCCAAATACAAACCCACCATCATTTTTTCTTCTTCATTCATTCATTCATTATCATCAAAATCTCATTTTTATAAAATTAGAAAAATCAAAAATGGTGAAGGGTCCTGGTCATTACACTGACATTGGCAAAAGAGCCAGAGATTTGTTGTACAGAGACTACCAAGCGGACCACAAGTTCATAATCACCACCAATTCGCCAACGGGAGTCGCAATCACATCTTCTGGAACGAAGAAAGGTGAAGAGTTTCTTGTCCGAATCTTGGATTCAAGATCTACGGAGCGTGACTGAGATTGGTGGCGCGTGCGTTACGTAGGCATAACCACAAGGTCTTGATCTACCAACAGAGATAGGCTGTGAGGTATGGTGGTGGCACGTGGGTTGGCCGGAACGACAGCTGGAGCGGCGCCGGAAGATGAGAGGAGCAGGTGGGTTCACTTTTATTACTTGATATTTAAAAATGACAAAGGTTAATATTTAAAGAGAGCCCTCCGAACCTCCGGCATGTAGCCGGCGGCCGGAGGCGGCAGCGGAAGATTGAATTTAGGTTTAGGGTTAGAGATTTTTAATTCTCTGATACCATGTAAGAAGGTATAATGTTTATTATTGATTGATTACTTTCAATACAATGTACATATAAATAGGTAAATACCGAATATTCTAGAATTCGGGTTTTGGCTTGAGCCCATTACAAATTACAGACTAACACTTACAACAAAGAAATAAGCAATACTCAACAACCAATCTATTTCATCATCTTAAACACACATCCAATGTCAAGTTTCCATATCACCTTTTGAAGATCGCTCTACCAAATAACCCACGGAAAAACAAAATCATGAACCAAACACAAGTAAGCTGTAACTTAAAGGAGACAACAGCAAACAAAACTCATGAATTCAACTCTCTCAAATCACACTTTATCACCACATCAAACTTAGGAACTACATATTCATTTGAGATCAATAAATAAACTAAAACATCATATTCTAGATAAAGTATATAATTAACACTAGCAACAACGACAACCTTGAAAATCTCATAAACCTTTTTTACCTGTAACATTTCCGTAAACTCCAATAAATACATGAAATTTTAACACGTGGTAGAAGATAATTAATATTTGATTACGGATATAAAGATGTAGTAATGTCTCTTGCTAGAACAATCATATGGTGACTGTTATGAGAAATTGCTTCAATTTTGCTATCCCACATAGATCAAAGAACACATATATTGCGTACTTATATACTCTCCTGTGTATAGATTGTCAAATTAGTATTAGTATTGTGTTGTGTGTATGACATGTTCAATATGCTGGTGCTAGTATAGCATGTTGAATTTGTTCAATTTTTATACATCACTTAGATTTTCTTATTTTGAATAATTATGAGCATGTATTCAAGAGTGTAATTTTTCTCAATTTTCAAGGTTTATGAGCATGTAATAAGTGTTCCAGTTTGAGATGAGTTCAAGTAAAATACCATCTTAAGCTAAAAACCGTAAGACACCATTTCAACCATTGGATGTATGGACTTTGACTTGATCAAAGGCTCTAATATATATGGCAATTTCATAAATAACATAATGTTTTAAATGGTGGAATATTGTGGTACAGGGTTATATATGTAATTTTAAACACCTTGAACATCAAAGATTAGTAGCAGTTACAAAATGACTAGCATAGAATACGGGGCTCACTCTCTCTTTCCGGTTCTCTCTCCAGTTTATAACAAGAGAGATATCGAAATTAAAAAATGCCCACCATGATTCCGATTAGAAGATACAATGATGATGATGATCCATTTTTATTTTATTTTTTCATTTGTTGGATTTTTTTTTTAATCAAATCATTCCCAGTCATGGTTGTCAAATTGAGATATGTTTATGCAAAATGGATGTTCATATATACTTGCTATATGGATGCACGGATGCTTAATTATAATTTAATGATTTTCAAGATTTAAACTTGAATGTTCATAACTTCATACTCGCAATATTCATGCATCATTTATAAACGATGCAACTTGACAAAAAGCTTACGATACACTTGGGACGACAATGATGATGATTTTAAAACCGAAGATGATGCAGAATTGAAGACAATGGTGATGCAAAAATCTAAGACGATGAAGATGCAATAATCGAGGATGATGATGCTAAAATCTAAGATGATGATCGATGATAAATATGAAATGGACTTAGATCGATGCATGTTATTCAAAAAACAGTTTTTGATGCATAAACGATTGATGTTGACAATTTGATGCAAAACATAAGTACAATTCTATCCAAAGATGGTTTCGTGAGTGATGCAATTTACATTATTTTTATCATTTTAATTGATGATGATGTTGAAATCATATTAAAGAATTACCATGGCTACAAAAATTTAGATGCAAAATTAAGTTATTGATATAATATTATAATAATATAAATCAAATAACTAGCCTGCAAAAAATAAGTTAAAAAAGCTTCCTAAATAGATGGTAGAAGATGCAGTTTACACGAGGATGCAACAATAACAATTTTGAGAATGTCTATTATACCCTTAGAGGCTTTGTGTACGTGGCATCCTCTTGTAGTGTCTCACATTTTTTACTATAAGAGGTTGTTTTCTAGGAACTAATCCCGTTCTAGTTTTATGTTAGTAACATGATCAAATTCTCATTTGAAGTTTATGAGTATCGTGTAGGGTTAAAATAAAAAGACAATTATTTGTGAAAAGCGTAAAAATAATTTTTTTTAAAGACATCTTACACAATTCTCTAAAAATTCTATAAGACCGGGGGCATGGATATAAAAAAGTTGTAAAGAAAAGTGTATAGTTGTAAATCGACATTAAGATTTTGTAATTTTGTAAGTTGGACATTTTGTGCCTCAAAAATTCATTTGTGCATCCGACTTCTTTTTAGTATCTGCATCAAAATTTTATTGTGAATAACATATATAAAATTAAATTTTTTGGGGTGAATTAAAATTTTGTGCATCACATTTGACTTCCAAACAAAATGCACTGCTCGTGAGTAGGCCGTCCAGGTCACACACTCGCACATCAAAGCAGTTTCAAACAAATATACGTTAAATATAAAGGTTTGGGTCAATACAGGTCGATCAACCTATGATGCCTTTTGCCTTTGAAAATAAGTAAATAGCTTATGAAGGATTTTTTTTTCCCCAAATACCAATTAATTGACCCATTTCATAAAATGTTGGCATTGCCACCTCTAGCTGAATGTTTAACTCATGCGCATTGATTGGCCATAGGGGAAGGTTCATACAGGAACATGCTAACAGAGCTGCATATGAAATAAACCGAGTTCAGCTTAAACACGCTTGAAGGAGCTTTAATAACCCAATAAGCGCAACAGTTAGTAGCCCTGATCACTACGTATACTAACAAGCTAGTTGTGACCTCAAGACCGACCACTGAAACATTTGATGCAGCACCTCCAGCTAAGACCAAAACATGGTTTCTAATCACACACATAAATAAATCTGATCTATGAGAACAATCACAAACAGCAACCAATAAACACTGGAAAATTACCGCTACTGCCATTTCGATAACTGAAGTAAACATAAGCAAACCACAAGTAAGCAAAAGCGTAATACTGTATTCCCTCTTTAATCTCAACTCATTTTCGTACACAGAGTTCATTACACAAAATTAAAACAGTAAACAAAAGTTTTCAGCTTGTTGTATCTGAATAAAGTAAACTAAGCATAATAGGAAACATAATAATGAAACGGAAATAATAATCTTCAATACCGAACATGGTGCTCACTGCTTAATAGGCAGAGTACTTCTCAGCATCACCGGGCCACAATTTCTTGTAAGCTGAAATAAGCGAAGGAATAACTGCTGTAAGAGCAAGTGCCAGATGCTCCGAGCTGCTAGTCTTGACCGTGATCTGACCACTCATCTTGTTATTGATACCCGCTCGAACCGCCACTTTGGAATTACGCCCAGCAGAAAACTGAGCCAAACTGTTAAAACCCAACGCCAAATCCCCTCTCCATTTAATAATCGATAATCCTAAAGTCGACTGAACTTGACCAATTGGGTAATCGAGCTCCCGTCGCTGAATCTCGATATTTGCTCCATAAGCAGAATCAGTTTGAAACCTAACCGTACCCGCACTCCCGATGATCGAGTACTGTCTCCCGAGTGTAATCTGATCCTCAACTTTGAAACCCATAACCACGTTCTCACCTAGAAACGTGACCGACATGCCTGCAGCGGTTTTGTTTCTCTTCAAATTCTTGAACTTGGTTTCGCCTCTGACGATGTAAGCAAGCTGTTTACCGATTGGTTGAATATCAAAACCGCCATTGTTGAAGCTTTATCCCCGTGTTTAGCGGCAATTGAAGAGTCCAGACTGATGCTGAAGTCTTTTTTATCTTTGGTGAGCTGAACAGAAACTGCAGTGGGAAACCGGTTGGCGATAGCAAGAGTTTGTTCGAGGTTGACCCCGTCAAAACCACAATCATGGTCCCATCCGTGAGTATCAAGCACAGGTCGAGCTAAAAACTGTGAAGTGGGTGGATATAAAAAGTTGTGAAGGAAGTTTTTTTAAGAAGGTATAGTTTTGATGAAAAATTTTATGAAAAAAACGTTTACATATTAAAATTTTGCAAATCGATGCATAAAAAATTCGTTATGCATCCAACTTCTTTTTCGTATCTACCTCAAAATTTCATCGTGAATAAGATGTATAAAACTAAAATTTTGGGGGAGTCAAAATTTGTGCATGACATTTTATCGACTTCCAAACAAAATGCATCACTCGTCTATAGGCCGTCCAGCTCACACACTCAGAAATTAGGGCAGTTTCAAGCAAATATTTGTTAAATATAGAGATTAGGGTCAATATATCTCGATCAACCGATGATGCGTTTTGCCTTTGAAACAAAGTAAATTGCTTATGTAGTTTCCGTTTTATTTTTATTTGTCCAAAATACCCCTTAATCGACCCATTTTATAAATTGTTGGCATTGCCACCAATAGCCTAATGTTTAACTCATACCCATTTTCTCACGATATAGGTCAATAAATAGCAACGTATTTTTTTCGATGTATCATATAAGTACTTGAATTAAAAATTGTTTCACTTTTTGTTATGATCTTTCAAATCTTGTTTCAATATGCAAACACAATACTTTTTTACCCATAAAATCCAACAATTACTTGAAATTTTAACACATGTTGAAGATAATTAATATTTAATTACGAATATAAAGATGTAATGTCTCTTGCTAGAACAATCGTATGACGACTGTTATGAGAAATTGTTTTAAGTTTGCTATCCCACATAAATCAAATAACACATCTATTGTTTAGTCATATACTCTCATGTGTGTGGATTGTCAAATTAGTATTGGTATTGTGTTGTTGGACTATCATGTTGCACGTGCTACACTAGCATGTCTGATATTTCTAGTCCGATAATTCATACAAGTCTCCAATTTTTTTGTACATCACTTAATAATTATTAGGTTATCTTAACTTTATGAAACAGAAATGCCCATAAGACTCTCATGCAACGTGTTTTTTTATTAGACAAAGTATGATTATTGAACGTCGAATAATTTTTAAGACAAAGCCAAACACCCAAGTGACCAAACTCTTGATGGGTTTTGGTAGTTTACAAGGCAATAAAGAGTGAGATTCAAATTGATTGATAGCTGGTAATTTTTGATGTTTGATCTACTACTAAGATTGTGCATTGCTATTGAGTGTGTTAAACCAACAATGGAGTTCATGCAGTTGAACTCGTGCACCCATGGAGACGGCAAGAACCTGTTTTCACTTTTTTGTCGCTGATTTATGATAATCATGGATCATGCAATTAGCTCGATCCTAAAAGAGGTTAGGAGCTTGATGTCTATGTTTCTTTTGGTGATTCGACTTGTTGCAAACTATAAATACGGATTGTTAAAACATGATCATATATGGAAGAACGGATAAATGTACAAAAGTGGTGAACAAAATTGAGGTCCAATATAAGAGTCGGGTCAAAGGGAAACCGAGTCTATTTTTTTCTAAAAGGAATTATGGATGACCAGGCACGATTCAAGATCCAACGATCGTTTCTTATTCTTACGGGTTCTCGATCCAACGACCGTTTCTTAATGCTGCAAAAACCTTGAGTGTATTAGATCAATTGCACAAAGCTTTAAATATATATTGTAAACAATCAGTGCTCCTTACCGTTTCTAGTAAGGATAAAAACACCCCAAATGCCAGATTGCAATTGCCATAGTGAGTATCAAAAATCATGGCTGAATACTCACGACACCACAATGCAACTTACAACAAAGAAATAAGCAATACTCAACAACCAAACTATTTCATCATCTTAAACACACATCCAATGTCAAGTTTCCATATCACCTTTTGAAGACGCTCTACCAAATACCCCACGGAGAAACAAAATCATGAACAAAAAACAAGTAAGCTGTAATTTAAACGAGACAACATCAAACAAGACTCATGAATCCAACTCTCGTCAAATCACATAATATCACCACATCCAACTTAGGAACTACATATTCATATTCGAGATGAATAAATAAACTAAAACATCATATTCAAGATCAGGTATATAACTAACACTAACAACAACAATAACAACAACCTTGAAATTTTCATAAACCATTTTATCCAACAAATACGTGAAATTTTAACACGTGGTAGAAGATAATTAATATTTAATTACGGATATAAAGATGTAATGTCTCTTGCTAGAACAATCATATGGTGACTGTTATGAGAAATTGATTTCAAGTTTGCTATCCCACATAGATAAAAGAATACATATATTGCTTTTTTATATACTCTCATGTGTATCAATAGTTAAATTAGTATTAGTATCGTGTTGTTGGACTGTAAAATCTTATATGCTGTGCTAGCATATGGGATTTTCCATTACAATAATTCATACATGTCTCTAATTCTTTTATACGACACTTAAATTTTCTCATTTTGAAGGTTTATGAGCATGTTTAAGAGCGTATATTTTTTATGATAAAAAAAAAACTGTGAAGAAAGTTTTTCTACAAGTGTATAGTTTTGATTGAAAACTTTGTGCAAGAAACGTTTGCCCATTAAATTTTTGTAAATCAAGATTTTGTGCATCAAAATTTGTTTGTGCATCATCATTTCTTTTTAGTATCTGCATCAAAATTTCATTGTGAATAACATATATATAAGTTAAAAATTTTGTGCATCACATTTGACTTCCAAACAAAATGCACCGCTCGCCTTAAAACATTCGTTAAATATGACCCTTTTTCCTTTGAAACCAAGTAAATAGCTTATGTAGTTTCATTTTTTTTTTGTATATTATTATTATTTTTTCCAAAATACCCGGTAATTGACCCATTTCATGAAATCTTGGCATTCCCGCCTCAAGCTAACTGTTTAACTCATACTCATTGTCAGTCATTGATTGGCCGTAGGGGAAGGTTCATACTGGAACATGCTAACAGAGCTGCACATGAAACAAACTGAGTTCGGGCTCAACTCACCCATCTTGGCCTAGGCTCAACTCACTTCAATAGCACAATGAGCCTTAATGATGTGAGCTCTCAACTCAAGGAATATTCATGCCCGAGTAGAGAGCTTTAATATCCCAATATATGCTGGCTTAAACACGCTTGAAGGAGCTTTAATAACCCAATAAGCACTAACAGTTAGTGGCCCTGATCTAACTACGTATACTAACAAGCTAGTTGTGACCTTAAGACATGACCAAAACATGGTCTCTAACCAAATCTGATCTATGAGAACAAACACAAACAGCAACCAATAAACACTAGAAAATTACCGCTACTGCCATTTCGATAACTGAAGTAAACATAAGCAAACCACAAGTAAGCAAAAGCATAATACTGTATTCTCTCTTTAATCTCAAATCATTTTCGTACACAGAGTTCATTAAACAAAAGTTTTCAGCTTGTTGATATCTGAATAAAGTAAGCTACGCATATTATTCAATAGGAAACATAATACGAGCCTGTAGCTGAAAAATACGCAGTATCAACCTGAAAATCCGCAAACAAACTTCCATTGTTTCCTCAAGTAGCTCAAATAGCGGTCCCCACAGCTTCCTATGTGATTGAAAAGTATAACGTTACAGTCTGTTACACAGCGGAGAAAGGTTATCGGGTGGCCCAGTTTCTACCGTTGGTCCTGCTTGATAATATTGCAAAGGTATTTGAAGAGTGCGAGAATGGGCCGACAGTTGAACAAAGTACTCCGGTAGAGACATCATGAATCTCATTGTAATGTAATTACAGTTGCAGTTTGGAACAGACGTAATATGCCCTTATGGCATAAGTAAATGGTTTTACTTTTAGTAGTGTAGTAACTTTTGTGTTCGGGTTTGTTTCTTGATATATGTAGCCAGATGGTTTTGGTGCTAGTGGAAGTTTAGTTTTGGCTGTATTTATGCATTTCATCTTCTTTTATCTGCGTATCAGTAGTGATATTTGATAGAATTAGCGGGTTTTTTGTGTTGCAAAGTATAGTGATAATCTGATGATTGTTTTCCCAACTAGCAAAAAATAAGTTTATAGCACATAGGTATTGTGGAAGTGGTTCTAAGATTGTGCATAGCTATTCAGTGTGTTAAACCAACAATGGAGTTCATGCAATTGAACTTGTGTACCCATGGATTCGGCAAGAACCTGTTTCCACTTTTTTGTCGCTAATTTATGATAATGATGGATCATGCAATTAGCTCGATCCTAAAGGAGGTTAGGAGCTTGATGTCTATGTTTCTGTTGGTGATTGGACTTGTTCCAAACTGTAAAAACGGAAATATGATCATACATGGAAGAGGGATAGATATAGGAAATGATGCATGTGATGTTCCTAAATTGAGAGTTTAAACTGAAATCCAAGTTTCCAGTGTAGCTAATGTTGGAAAAATAGTTTTGCAAATTTTTGGACACTATTTAATATATGTATATGTTATATATATTTATATTTCTTGGTAGCTTTGCGTTCTCCTTGACGAGAGCTTCGCAACGAGCTAAAGCATGTCCAAAATGAAGGTAATATGAATGAGATATCGTGTCTCAAAGAGAAGCACTTGAAGCACAAAAACTAGGAATTGGGAATGTATACCACATCGCCTAGAAATGGAAATGAAAATGTGTTTATAAGGAAGTCTTGGTGTTTGCTATTAAAATCTTTTAGTTGGTTTTACTCTGTGATTCGCCTATGCACGTATCTTAATACATTTAAACTTACAGAATCTCAGACAAGAATATATAATTACCCTACAAGAATTGTAATAGATTTATGTAAATCTGTTTTATACATTTAAACTTACAGAATCTCAGACAAGAATATATAATTACCCTACAAGTCTCGTATGGCGAACCTGAAATTTGTTTTTACTACACAAACACTTTTCTGTATGAAATCGATTTATGTAAATAGATTTATGTAATAGATTGTTTTGTCATGTTTTGTTTCATTAAATTGGATATACTTGCATATTAATCACATGAGACTTGACCATCTTAAAAGAGTAAAACAGCTGTTTGATCATCTGTTATTTGTTTCGTATTGAAAATTTTCAAATTTTGAAAAGCAAAATTTTTATTGAAAACTACAAAACCAAAATACAAATACAAACATCAAGACGATCTTAATTTATTTCATAACAACATTTATTTGCGATTCAGGTAAATAAATGGCTACGTATTTTCTCCAATGTACCATATAAGTACGTGAACTAAAAACTATTTCACTTTTTGTTATGATCTTTCAAACTATTTTAATATGCAAACACGGTATTTTTTTACCGAGAACACTTCTGTATAATCCAACAAATACATGAAATTTTAAGACGTGAGAAGAAAATTAATATTTGATTACTGATATAAATATGTAATGTCTCTTGCTAGAAAAACTGTATGGTGATTGAGAATTTGTTTCAAGTTTGCGATCCCACATAGATCAAAGAACAAATAACTGCTTACTTATATACCCTCATTTGTATGTATTGTTATATTAGTATTAGTATTGTGTTGTTGTACTGTTGGGTTTGCCATGCTATCACACTAATGATAGCATATGTAGACCTTTCAATATGATAACTCATACATGTCTCTAACTTTTGTAAATACACCACTTAAATTTTCTCATTTTGAAGGTCTATGAACATGTACTTAAGAGCGTATAATTTTGATTAAAAAAACGTTTTCTACATGTGTACAGTTTTGATGAAAAATTTGCGAAAGAAACGTTTGCGCATTAAAATTTGTAAATCAACATTTTGTGCATCATATAATTTGTTTGTGCATTCAACTTCTTTTAGTATTCGCATCAAAATTTCATTGTGAATAACATATATAAATTAAAAAAATTCTAAATTAATGCATCACATTTGATTTCCAAACAAAATGCCCTACTCGCCCCTGTAGGCCGTCCAGGTCACACACTCACAAATCAGATCAGTTTCAAGCAAATAATTCGCTTAACATAAAGGTTAGGATCAATAGAGGTTAATCAACCGATGATGCCTTTTGCCTTTGAAACCAAGTAAATATCTTATGCCGTTTCATTGTTTTTTTCTTTTTCTTTCCAAAATACCAATTTATTGACCCACTTCATAAGTTGTTGGCATTGCCACATCTAGCTGGAACATGCTAACAGAGCTGCATATGAAATAAACCGAGTTCAACTTAAACACGCTTGAAGGAGCTTTAATAACCCAATAAGCACAATAGTTAGTGTAGCTCTGATCACTACGTATACTAACAAGCTAGTTGTGTAAATAATAACTAAATATAACATTTTACATTTAATTATTAAACTTTAATTCTCATACGTAAAATGTGCAATCCCGTGGTATCGAGTTCGATCCTAACTCACAACTACTAATTTAAGTCCATAAAACCAACAATACTAACAAGCTAGTTGTGACCTCAAGACCGACCACTGAAACATTTGATGCAGCACCACCTCCAACTAAGACCAAAACATGGTTTCTAATCACACATACATAAAATAAATCTGATCTATGAGAACAAACACAAACAGCAACCAATAAACACTAGAAAATTACCGCTACTGCCATTTCGATAACTGAAGTAAACATAAGCAAACCACAAGTAAGCAAAAGCGTAATACTGTATTCCCTCTTTAATCTCAACTCATTTTCGTACACAGAGTTCATTACACAAAATTAAAACAGTAAACAAAAGTTTTCAGCTTGTTGATATCTGAATAAAGTAAACTATGTTGATAGTTAACCTAAACCTTTGGGTTAAATGGGTCAAATTACAAAGTTAAAGTAGTATGTGTATTTTATAGTTAGGACCAAAAGTGTCAAGATAGAAAGTTAATAACTGAAATACAGTTATTAACGGTTATGACAGTTAGGATTAAACATTATGTCGGTTAGTTGTGTCTGTTGGATGGTGTCGGTTGGTTGGCTATATAAAGCCACAACCACCGTAAGTTTCATATGAACAAATATTAGCAAGTATCAATGACAAAAGCAAGTTTATATATTCATTACCTGTGATTTGTCCATCAAAGTAAGATCATATCCCAACAATTGGCATCAGAGCACGTTGATCGATTCCGGGAATTAACCGCAAGAACGAAAGAAAGAAGCGGGTGTGATTCATTCTTCATCATCCGCAACCAGAAACTCAGAAAACCACCATCCCGAAAACCGAACGAAATCATTACCATAAACCCACCACAAAACCATTAACTAATCAGAAAGAGGAACAAGAAAGAAATCATTGGCGGGATTTGGGTAGTTTTTAATCGAAAGAAGAAGGAGATTGTGTTGGTGATTTTTTTTTTCGGTGTTTCTTGGGTGTCGATAAGAACCAGAAAGGAAGGAGATTGGTGTTTTGTGAAGAAAGAAGAAGAAGAAAGAAGATAGGAGATTGGTCGTGCCTTTTGACTGCCATCAGGGATACCAACAGTACACAATATTGACTAAGTCTTCTAACCTTTAACTCTTATATTTCATTCTTTTTGTTATATAAAGTTTAAAGGAATTTAGTGATAAAAAATAAAGAAAAGTGTATTTTTCAATTGGTTGGGTTAGAAAGTAAGAAAGTAAGATTAAGTTTTGTATATTTTTCAATTTAGGGAGACAAAATAAGTTATTTTAAATTAGAAAAATACAAAACTAGTAAGAAGTAAGAAACCGAACCATTGTGGTTCACATAGTAAGAAGTAAGAAGAAACCTATCGTTTTTTTTAAAAAAAAAAAACTCTAGTGTTTCCAAAGTAAGTAAGTAAAGAAAACGTTTAGCGTTTTTTTAAGTAAGAAAGTAAGAGAAAACCTAGTGTTTTTCAGAAACCTTAGATTTTCACCAGTAAGAAGAAACCTTAGCGTTTCACCAGTAAGAGAAACATCAGTGTTTCGACCAGTAAGAAAAACATCGGTGTTTCAAAGCAAGTAAGAAAGCATGGTAGAAGGTGACAATCATGATAACGCATCAAGTAGAGCATCAGTTCGAGAACAAGGAAGTATAGCACTTCAATGTCCAAAACTGAACGAATCAAACTACACCACATGGGCAATTATGATGGAAACAATCTTAAAGGCCTATGGACTTTGGGAAACGCTTGAAGATGCAGAAAAAGTAGATGAAAGAAAGATGCATACATCAAAAGCAATGATCCTTACAACATTGCCGAAAGATGTTCTAATGCAAGTTGCACAGTACGAAACTGCGAAGGAAGTATGGGAATCAATTAAAGTACGTTATATTGGAGCAGACCGAGTTCAGAAAGCACGCCTTCAAACTTTGAGAAGCGAATTAGAGACCTTAAAAATGAAGATCGATGAAACCGTGAATGATTTTGCGGGAAAATTGGGAAGCATAAGAGGCAAGTGTAAAAGTCTTGGTTCTAATCTTAAAGACAAAGTACTAGTAGGAAAGTTACTGAACTCCGTTCCAAAGAAGTTTCTACCAATTGTGGCATCCATCGAGCAATATTCAGAAATTGACAAAATGACGTTTGAAGAAGCTGTTGGAAGACTAACTGCTTATGAAGAACGCCTCAAGAGTCAAGATGAACCGCAAGAAGATTATCATAACAAACTTTTGATTGCAAGTTCAAGTAATCAAGGCCGTGGTAGAGGACGAGGAAGAAACTTTAGTAAAGAAGAAAAAGGACGTGGAAGAGGTACAAGTCGAGAACAAAGCAAGAAAGAAATGAGATGCTATGAATGTGGTGAACTTAGTCACTTTGCATACGAATCCACCAAATGGAAGGACAAAGACAAGAAGCAAGAAGCACATCTCATTTATCAAAGCGACGATGAACCAACGCTGCTATGAAGAGCAAGATAAAAGCAAGTTGAAGACCTGCCTTAAACCAAAGTTTAGTTTAAGGGGGAGTGTTGATAGTTAACCTAAACCTTTGGGTTAAATGGGCAAATTAGAAAGTTAAAGTAGTATGTGTATTTTATAGTTAGGACCAAAAGTGTCAAGATAGAAAGTTAATAACTGAAATACAGTTATTAACGGTTATGACAGTTAGGATTAAACATTATGTCGGTTAGTTGTGTCTGTTGGATGGTGTCGGTTGGTTGGCTATATAAAGCCACAACCACCGTAAGTTTCATATGAACAAATATTAGCAAGTATCAATAACAAAAGCAAGTTTATATATTCATTACCTGTGATTTGTCCATCAAAGTAAGATCATATCCCAACAAACTACGCATATTATTCAATAGGAAACATAATAATGAAACGGATATAATAATCTTCAATACCGAACATGGTGCTCACTGCTTAATAAGCAGAGTACTTCTCAGCATCACCGGGCCACAATTTCTTGTAAGCTGAAATAAGCGAAGGAATAACTGCGGTAAGAGCAAGTGCCAGATGCTCCGAGCTGCTAGTCTTGACCGTGATCTGACCACCTATCTTGTTATTGATACCCGCTCGAACCGCCACTTTGGAATTACGCCCAGCAGAAAACTGAGCCAAACTGTTAAAACCCAACGCCAAATCCCCTCTCCATTTAATAGTCGATAATCCTAAAGTCGACTGAACTTGACCAATTGGGTAATCGAGCTCCCGTCGCTGAATATCGATTTTTGCTCCGTAAGCAGAATCAGTTTGAAACCTAACCGTACCCGCACTCCCGATGATCGAGTACTGTCTCCTGAGTGTAATCTGATCCTCAACTTTGAAACCCGTAACCACGTTCTCACCTAGAAACGTGACCGACATGCGCGGTTTTGTTTCTCTTCAAATTCTTGAACTTGGTTTCACCTCTGACGATGTAAGCAAGGTGTTTATCGATTGGTTGAATATCGAAACCCGCCATTGTTGAAGCTTTATCACCGTGTTTAGTGGCAATTGAGGAGTCCATATTGATGCTGAAGTCTTTTTTATCTTTGGTGAGCTGAACAGAAACTGCAGTGGGAAACAGGCTAACGATAGCAAGAGTTTGTACGAGGTTGACCCGTCATAACCACGATCATGGTCCCATCCGTGAGTATCGAGCACATGTCGAGCTAAAACTGTGAAGTGGGTGGATATAAAAAGTTGTGAAGGAAGTTTTTTTAGAAGTGTATAGTTTTGATGAAAATTTTTGTGAAAAAAACGTTTACGTATTAAAATTTTACAAATCGACATTTTATGTATAAAAATTTCATTTATACATCCAACTTATTTTCCGTATCTACATCAAAATTTCATCGTGAATAAGATATATAAAACTAAATTTTTTGTGCATGACATTTGATCGACTTTCAAACAAACTGCATCGCTCGTCTATAGGTCGTCCAGGTCACACACTCAGACATTAGGGCAGTTTCAAGCGATTATTTGTTCAATATAGAAATTAGGGTCAATACAGATCAACCGATGATGTGTTTTGCCTTTGAAACAAAGTAAATAGCTTATGTAGTTTCATTTTTATTTTTACTTGTCCAAAATACCCCTTAATTGACTCATTTTATAAAATATTGGCATTGCCACCAATAGCTGAATGGTTAACTCATACCCATTTACTCACTATTTAGGTGAATAAGTAGCAACATATTTTCTTCAATGTATCATATAAGTACTTGAATTAAAAATTGTTTCACTTTTGTTATGATCTTTCAAACCTCGTTTCAATATGCAAACACAATACCTTTTTTACATGGAGCATTTATGTAAAATCCAACAAATATGTGAAATTTTAACACGTGATAGAAGATAATTAATATTTGATTACGGATATAACAATGTAATGTCTCTTGCTAGAACAATCGTATTGTGATTGTTATAAGAAATCTTTTTAAATTTGCTATCCCACATTGATCAAAGAACACATATATTGCTTACTTATATACTCTCATGTGTATGCATTGTCAAATTAGTATTAGTATTGTGTTGTTGGACTATCATGTAGCACATGCAAAACTAGCATGTTCAATCTTGATGTTCCAATAATTCATACATGTCTTTAATTTTTTTCACTTTCAAGGTTTATGAGCATATATTTAAGAGCTTAATTTTTCTCACTTTGAAAGTGTATACTCTTAATGTAATAAGTGTTTTGGTTTTATGTTAGTAACATCATCAAATTTCCTCATATGAGTATGGGGTGGTTAAAATAAAAAGACAAATATTCATTAGAAGCGTAAAAATAATTAAAAATAAATAAATATTATTACAAAAATTCTCAAAAAATTCTATAAGATAGGAAGCATTGGTGGATAAAAAAAATTGTGAAAAAGTTTTTGTAAAAGTGTATAGTTTTGATGAAAAAAATTGTGAAAAAAAACATTTGCGCAGTAAAATTTTATAAATCGACATTTGAGCATCAAAAATTCGTTTCTACATACAACTCTTTTGAGTATCCACATCGAAATTTCATTGTGAATAACATACATAAAATTAAAAAAATTATGAATTACAATATTGCGCATCACATTTAACTTCCAAACAAAATGCACTGTTGGCCTATATGTTGTCCAGGTCACACACTCACACATCATAGGAGTTTCAAGCAAATATTTGTTACATATAGAGGTTAGGGTCAACATAGCTCGATCACCCATCGATGCCTTTTGCCTTTGAAATCAAGTAAAAAGCTTATGTGGTTTTTTTTTTTTTTTTTTTTTTTTTTTTTTTTTTTTTTTTTTTTGTTCCCCAAAATACCAATGCCACCTCTTGCGGAATGTTTAACTCATACAAACAGAGCTGCATATATGACTCAGTTCGGGCTCAACTCAATTCAATAGCACCACGAGCCTTAACAATGTGAGCTCTCAACTCAAGGAATATTCATATCCCCGAGTAGAGAGCTTTTAATAGCCCAATAAAGTTCGTGTTAAACACACTTGAAGGGCTTTAGTTAGCCAATAAGCGCAACAGTTAGTGGACCTGATCTAACTACTAACAAGCTAGTTGTGACCTTAAGACATGACCTCAAAACCTACCACTGAAACATTTGATGCAGCACCAATAAACTCTAGAACTTACCGTTACCGTTTCGACAACTGAAGTAAACATAAGCAAACCACAAGTAAGTAAAAGCGTAATACTGTATTCCCTCTTTAATCTCAACTCATTTTCGTACACAGAGTTCATTACACAAAATTAAAACAGTAAACAAAAGTTTTCTCAGCTTGTTGATATCTGAATACCGAACGTGGTGCTCACTGCTTAATAAGCAGAGTACGTCTCAACATCACCGGGCCACAATTTCTCGTAAGCTGAAATAAGGGAAGGAATAACTGCTGTAAGAGAAAGTGCCGGATGCTCCGAGCTGCTAGTATTGACCAGGATCTGACCACTCCCCCCTCTATTTAATACAGTAATCGATAATCCTAAAGTTGACTGAACTTGACCAATAGGGAAATCGAGCTCCCGTCGCTGGATCTCAATATTTGCTCCGTAAGCAGAATCAGTTTGAAACCTAACCGTACCCGCACTCCCGATGATCGAGTTCCAAACAAAATGCATCGCTCATCTATAGGTCGTCCAGGTATTTGTTAAATATAGAGATTAGGGTCAATACAGCTCGATCAACCAATGATGCGTTTTGCCTTTGAAACAAAGTAAATAGCTTATGTAGTTTCATTTTTATCTTTATTTGTCCAAAATACCCATTAATTGACCCATTTTATAAAATGTTGGCATTGCCACCAATAGCCTAATGTTTAACTCATACTCATTTTCTCACGATTTAGGTCAATAAATAACAACGTATTTTATTCGATGTATCATATAAGTACTTGAATTAAAAATTGTTTCACTTTTTGTTATGAGAGGTGAGATCCCTCACATTCAACAAATATCTAAAGAACAAACTAGCATATCCTGGCCCTTCATCTTGCTTTAATCCAATGGCTAAGATCAAATAAAACAATAACAAAGCAAGGGCAAACTGGTCATTACAGCTCATTTAATATAAAAATCCATTTCCCACCGTTTTTTAAAAAATAATTTATCGTGCAAACGGTAAATCTTCAAGCTACGAAAAATATACCATAGCGACGGTAAATCTTCTATAGATATGCACTTTTACATACTTTCGACTACTTTTTTTTTTCAAAAATTTTGCCCAGACAAATCACAGACGATTTGTAAAAATCACACGTGATTTGTAAAAATCACTTATGATTTGTTATTTTAAAAATGACGTGTTATTTTATAAATCACATGTGATTTTAGCCGGCTCGCAATATATAGAGTCGAAAACCAAGTTACAAAAAAGAAAGGAAAAAATCAAATGTGATTTGTTATTTTAAAAATCACGTGTGATTTTAAATCACAAAATCACGTGTGATTTAGCCGTCTCGCAATGTCAAGTCGGAAACACGGCTTATAAAAAAATCACTTGTGATTTCACTAGTCACATGCGATCTTTAAAGTAATAAATCACATGTGATTTGTGATAAATCACATATTCACATGTGATTTGCACAAAATCTCATGTGATTCTTTGGTGGATCACTTTGAAAAAAGTTAAAAGTCTTACAAATATAAACTAATATCTTTTTCTTTATTTTAGTTGAAGAAAACTAGAACCAAATATCAAATAACACATTGCAACAATCTTGAAAGAAAAAAAAAAACCCTCAACACAAAACTAAAAAATGTAAATTATACTACAACAAAATAAGCACAGTGACAAAAGTGAAATATCTACCTACCTTTTCTAAATCCAAAGTAGCATCATTTCTCCATCAATTTACAAGTAACTGATTATGGAAAATGAAGGCTAATTAATAATGCAAATGAGCAGCAGTAACATTTACCAAAGTCTTGCCAAACATCTTCGAATTACCAGTAAAGTGCACCGAGAAACATTCAAAATACAAGTAAATTTGCCAAACACATGTTACTTCCTATGGACATAATTAAACAAGTCAAGGTAATTTGTCTTATGTGTAAATAAAATCATACTTTTGACTAATTAATTATTACATTTTTCTACCAACGGACTAGTATCACCGCCACCGTCTCCGGCGTATCGCACAACCACCACAAACATCTGTACCACCGTCACCACTTTTGGAGTTTTCAATTCCGTCATCTCCTGATCTCAGAATGTCGTTAACACCACCGGCATCTCCGCCGCTCCGTCAAGTGATTTGCTTATTATTGGGTTTGAAAAAATTTAGATGAAGATGAATGATTGAATGTTAGGTGAGAGAGAGAAAGACAAAGTATCTGTGTGTAAATGATGAGAGTGTGTATAAATGAGTGGGTGAGAGTAACTGTAAGTGAGTAGCATGAAATAATTTACCCAACTACCCCTGTATCTAAAAGAATGAGACAAATGAAAGTAATTGTAAACCGTCGGATAAAAGTTGGATCAATGGCTGAGATGTAGCAGTTTATTCTTTAAATATGTTTTGTTCCGTATTGATCTTTCGTCTCATTCAAATAATATTTCAATATGCAAACACAATACTTTTTTACCCATAAAATCCAACAAATACTTGAAATTTTAACACATGTAAAAGATACTCCCTCCGTCCCAAAATAATTGGTCTCATTTGACTTTTAGAAGTCTTAATTTCTCAACTTTGATCATTAATATTTTTATATGTGTTATGTAATACTTGATGAAAATTACACCAATGAAAAAACATTTAAAAGACAATTCATTCATATATTTTGCATCAATTATTATATAACATAAATATAAATATTTAAGATCAAAGTTGAGAAATTAAGACTTTAAAAAGTCAAATGAGGACAATTAATTTGGGACGGAGGTAGTAATTAATATTTGATTACGAATATAAAGATGTAATGTCTCTTGCTAGAAGATGAATGTTATGAGAAATTGTTTTAAGTTTGCTATCCCATATAGATCAAATAACACATCTATTGTTTAGTTATATACTCTCATGTGTGTGGATTGTCAAATTAGTATTAGTATTGTGTTGTTGGACTATCATGTTGCACATGCTATACTAGCATGTGTGATATTTCTAGTCCGATAATTCATACAAGTATCCAATTTTTTTGTGCATCACATAATAATTATTAGGTTATCTTAACTTTATGAAACAAAAATGCACCATAAGACCCACATGCAACATGTTTTTTTTATTAGACAAAGTATGATTATTGAACGTCGAATAATTTTAAGACAAAGCCAAACACCTAAGTGACCAAACTCTTGATGGGTTTTGGTAGTTTACAAGGCAATAAAGAGTGAGATTCAAATTGATTGATAGCTGATAAATTTTGATGTTTGATCTACTCCTAAGATTGTGCATTGCTATTGAGTGTGTTAAACCAACAATGGAGTTCGTGCAGTTGAACTGGTGCACCCATGGAGACGGCAAGAACCTGTTTACACTTTTTTGTCTCAAATTTATGATAATGATGGATCATGCAATTAGCTCGATCCTAAAGGAGGTTAGGAGCTTGATGTCTATGTTTCTTTTGGTGATTCGACTTGTTGCAAACTATAAATACGGATTGTTAAAACATGATCATATATGGAAGAACGGATAAATGTGTTGGGTTTTACTAATCATAACAATTATTATAAACAAGTAAACATCATCAAAGCATGCAGCGGAAGTAATAGGAATAATATATGTAAGTTAATTAACCGAATAAAGAATATGCGTACCTTTTAGCAATTCAAGGAAAACACACGATAATGTGAATGAGGAACAAAAACCCAAACCCTAGCTTAGGGTTTAACACTATTCGACCCAAAGAAGTCGACCACCAAGAAATTCCACAAACACAATTGTATTTGTCTTTCGTTTTTGTACACACGTACTAATATCGAATTGAAGTGAAAGACTAGGTTCTTGATCACAAACAAACCGAACACTTGTTCTTGTGTTTAGAAAATTCGAAACCCTTGGGAAGGGGTGTTACACGATCGGCCAAACACAAGGAGAGGGAAAGAGGAAGAGAAATTAGGTTTGCAAGTCACCAAGATTAGGTTATGAATGAATACAAGGGTTTGTATATATAGGTAACCAATCTTGGAGAACAAGTTTGTGTGGGATTGGGTTTTGGGAACCCAACCGATCGGCCACATAGTCCCAAGAGGGATTCTAGATCCTTCCCGACTTCTAATTTCATCTCTAGTCCCTTTAGTTTACATTTAACGACCATTAGCCTAACTTCGTTAAATATTAACTATCGTTAAGTTTTATTTCGTGACAAATAATTAATAATAATAACATTTATATATATTAATTATTTAACATCAATTCTCATACGTAATGTGTGCAATCCCGAAGTCTCGAGTTCGAATCCGGTCATACGTATATTAAAATATCCATAAAACCTTTCAGCTCCCACTTGAATATTACTTAATATAGTAATGACATTGGTTTAGTCTAGCCTAACACGCCAATGCCCCCAGATTGAATCGAGTATGGTATCCTGAAAAACCATTTAATGATTCATCATTTTTACTTATCCTTTTGCTACTAATACTACATTAACTATGAATATGGATCAAGTCATTTCATAAGTTAATATTCTGTTTCTCGTTATATCTGATTGAACAAGATTACCAAATCATCTGAACGTATTCCAGATTGATCTTGGGTATGGCCATACAAACATCTTGTCAACCCTACGAGGGGCCCAAATATAGTATTATGCTTTAAAACAAATTCAAAGGAACAAATTCTCTTGACTACAAACATAACTCATGAACTTTGTAACACTTCTGAAAATAGCCCTTATAACTAACAGTTACGGATAGCGTTAGACTATCTCACACAAATGCACTACATTCATAACAGTTATCTCGTATCTCAAGTCTGAGGATAAACATTTCATGATTTACTTAATGACAAAGATCCATAAGTATAATCATGTAAAGTTGGGATCTGTCCTATATTCAATTCATTGAATATCATGTGAATCTGGTATGTCCCACGCATCAATATACTTTAAGTATATTCTACCAAAACTCATATTTGTCTTAATTCAATGACATTCCCACATCATTGATCGACAACGGACTATTTAGAATAACATAAGTCATTCACGGATTAAACATGCAAATATAGGATATAAAATTAAGAAAATGTAAAATAAACATAAACAACTATTTTATTTCATTAAAATAATATTTGTTCATAACATCCTTTATCCAAATACTAATCACAGATCTGCATGAAACTACTAGCTAAACGAAGTCCTATCCCATCAGCATGGTCAGTAAGTTTTCTTTTGGCAAAGGCTTCGTAAAGGGATCAGCTAGATTATCATCTGTATGAACTTTGAGTAGATTGATTTCACCTATTTCGACTTGTTCTCGAACATAGTGATATCGTCGAGGAAAATGTCTGGCGCCCTTCATGACTCCAGGCTCATTGGAAAATGTTATTGCAGCAGAGTTGTCACAATACACATTTAAAGGTAATTCGATTGAGGGCATTACCCCAAGTCCCGAAATGAATTTCCTAATCCAAACAGCTTCCATCGCAGCTTCCGAAGCAGCTATGTACTCAGCTTCTGTAATAGACATCGCAGTCGTTGTCTGCTTCTTGCTCTTCCAGTCAACTGCTCCTCCATTAATGACAAAGACATATCTCGTTTGAGACTTCTTATCATCTTTATTAGTTTGGAAAGACGCATCGCAAAAACCTGTAACATCAAGTTCTACATCTGGATTCCCACCATACACTAGAAACATTTCTTTAGTAGCCCTTAGATACTTAAGAATGTTCTTAACAGCATGCCAGTGTTTCACACCTGGATTCTGTTGATATCGACTGGTGATATTTTGTGCAAACGCCATATCAGGCCTTGTACATCTCGCAGCATACATGATAGATCCTACAGCCAAAGCATAAGGAACTTTTCTCATGTGTGCCACCTCTTCAGGTGTTGACGCGCATAGTTCACTACTTAAGCCATGTTCAGCTTGCATCGGCAAATATCATGTTGGGAATAATATTAACAGTTACCACTGATAGGCTTGTGGAAGACACTGCTGAAGAATGCACTAGCTGTGGAAACTCATTACCACTGCTAGTACATATTATTACCACTGCTATTAGGATAATTATTTTGTATTCGTGAATAGATAAGTATAGAAAAGATCTTTTGTATATTCTATATTGTTAGCATTATACTTATCTTGTAAAGGACTCCTTGTGCTATAAAAGGGGATCCTAGGTCATTGTTCTTGGTACGTATGCTTCAAGGTGTAACCCTAGTGATAAGCAAGATCACTCGTATTATTCTTAATAATATTGAAGCTTTGTGTTACATTGTTCTCACTTACAATACATCATACAATCCGTATTCTGAGTATTACTAAGTATATTCCACGTACTTATTAATATAAATCAAAGTATCACTAACACAAGGAGTGTGTTTAGATCCATCAAGTGATATCAGAGCTTTGGTTCTAATACTTTGATTTAGAAGATCCAAGGAATAAGCTTAACCTACTCACTCAAATCAATGGAGATGGAAAACTGTAACACCCCAAAATCTCGGTACAGCGGAAGACTTAATCAAGTTTTCGGGGCGTTACTATTGGATTGGTATCACACACAAGTATAGCAAAAAGATAGTCATTTAACATTCAAAACCAATCCCAAATTTGGTTATTCAAAACATTTAATCCAAAAGTGTAAATATTAGGCCCAACACATGATTTGACAAAATAGGTCCCCAAAGTTTATCAGAGTCAGAAACGATCCTTGAACCCCGCCTTCTTGCCAAGCTTCCACCGATCACGTATTTCAAACATCTCTCAAATACCTGAGATATCATGCTAAAAGGTCAGCTTACGCTGGTGAGTTCATAGGTTTAAGTTCAACAAAATCATAGTGGACCAGTAGGAGTTGATTTGCTATGCAAGACCTAAGATAGATAAATACCGATCCTACCCGGATCACCAACCATAAACATATCCCGCATCCAGGGATTAGTCGGGCTCAGCGACTCTAGTCCAGCACTGTCGTGGAAAAATCTAGAACAATTGCCAACCCCGGACTAGGTCGAGGTAGAAGTCTATTCTTAGCTAGGCAACAGTTATAGCAATTAGGATTGCTACCCTAGTCTAAGGCAAAAACTACCGCACATCTATCTAAACAGTCAAGCATATAAGCAAATCCAAAATAGTTTTCACGGTCCAAAAATAGTAGCATGATTCTCACCCCAATGTAGTTAAAACGTAGATAAAAGTGGGGCTATGAAACTCACCTTAGCCACAACAATGCACTATTCACTATTGACACGACTGGCATCTAAAGTTAATCTCCATGGTATCCAAAAGAATGTACGATGAGTACAATAGAATAGTTGTGACGCAACCTAATGCGTATACGATATTCTTAGAATACGGCTCATACGATAAAGAAATCAATAGAAAGTAATGTGTTGTAGTTTTCGTGGATCATTCGTGTCATTACTTTCAAAAGTACATTATCGTTCCCAAAAGTTCATAATTAATATCTCAAAAGTTCAGTTTTAACGTTTCGTGTGGTGGTAAGAAACATAAACGAGGCGTACACTCACGCGAAAGAAGAGCAATCATCGACAAAATCGATACATACAGACCATAACTCACGCCAAAATGGGAAGAGACATTGACCAAGTTAAGAAATGCCGACAATACTCAGGCTAGTCAAAGACTAGGAAACGACGACAACTATTTATGTAACATAAATAGGTTAAATTGACAGGTTTCGGCAATTTACCCAATAATCCCCAAACGTACATGTTTAATAATAAAAGGCAAGTTTCCATTTATCGCTCAAATGATAAAGTCTTCTCAATCGCTATTCATAATTATACAAGTTTACCCGAAAGTACTTCATATAAAGTATAGTAAATAGTGTACTATAAATAATACGTTCGTTTATTCCCACGTTTCCAAATTAGTACGACTTCAATAAGTTATATTATCAAGATAATATTTCCAAACAAGTTTACAAAAGCTAACATGTGTTATAAAACACGAGTTACCATCGTATTTAATAAGGGTTTATAATAGATTAAACCATATCCGTCCATAATATATATAGTTATATAATTCAATAGCAGCTCAGATGTGAAAACGGAATATTTAGTTTTACCGCAAAAACAATTATACCAAACTTATTTAAACCAAAACGTTTTATAGAATACAACACACTAATTAATATAAATGTTATCAACAAGTTTATAAAAAGGTATTTTATATTTATAAGACATGATTTATTATCGTAGTTCATAAAAGGTTTATAATAATTAAAACCATATTTATTGACAATATATATCTGAATATCTCGTTATTAGTTAAAAATGTGAAAATATAATACTTGGGCATATCGCGAAATAAACATATCAAACTTATTTCCATGTCTTGACATGCTACATTTGTTTAAGCCAAAGCGTTTAATAAAGTTTGACTCGTAATCTATATAACTCGTATATCTAATGTTACTTCAAGCTTATAACCCGTAATATCCGATACTAATTATAATTCACGTGTTAGTTCTTAGTGTTTATCATCCCATATTGTAAATAACTTGTCCATTACTCGCTAGTCTAATATCGTTTATCCAATATTTGCATCCCGTTATCTTATACCATTAATCCGTAACTCATTTTTATTTGTACCATATAACCGATTCATGAAACAAAACCAAGTAAACACGAGTTTATCATTCGGTTAAACACAAGACTATTAATTTGTGTTAGTCAAACTTACACTTAACTTCAATTCAGGCAAAGTATCAAACGCACAAACACACCCGTTGAGCTGTGAGCCCAACAGATTCAAACGGTACCCACGAGGGTCATTAAACCCGACCCAAATGGTACACTTGATTCAAACCCGAAACTGTTAGACAACAAGTACCCCGTGATTAACCAAGTCTGACCCGACTCTACTCCACAACAACCATTAGTAACCACGCTACAGTTTTATCACCCTCGTAACCCTATCCCAATTCGAGACTCAACAATCAAGACTCTCACGGATCCTAAACCCGACCCGACATCAAAGTTGCAATAACAACCACTATGTCCAAACTGACCCGAGACCAAAACTAGGTACCGATTTGACCTGATATCACACTATTCGGACAACACCAACTCGGGTCTTTAACAAATGTTTTACATCTAATTATTAATCAAGTTTTCCTACAAATCGATTATAAACGTTTTCTTAAAATCAGACTACCACGCCCAAATCAATAAATTTCGAGACACCATTTCACCACACAAAATGTTACATAAAAATTGTTTAACCTCAGTTTTTATCCACGAAATAACCACCTTAATATATATATTCATTCGTTAAAACAAAAATAAAAGTAAATCGAAATGAGACAAGTTTTACCGAGAGAGAAAGAGAGGTAAGCGAGGGTCGTGATGGCGTCTCCAATGAGTACAACCCATAGCCATCAAACCTTGAACCGTTACTCACGTTTTAATCATGAAATCCTAATTTATGAAACTAGGGTTTGAGATTTAGAGCGCGTGAGAGAGATTTAACGTGCGTGTTTTATGAAAATAGAACCTCGGGATCCCGATCTACAAGATGGGATGGGTGGTGTAATTATTGGAGGTGGCCGGAATTTGGCCGAAGACCGGTGGCGGCGCCAGAACCCTAGGTGGGTCGTCGGATAATTTAGAGAGAGAGAGGGAGAGTTATTTTGTGTGTGTGAATTGTAGAGAGAGAAAGAAAATGAGTGAAATGGGAGGAAGTGGGAGTGTGGTGGTATTTATACCCTTGGAGGGACCATTGTTGCAATTTAAGTAAACACAAGGGTGAAGATGAAACATAACACAAGGACCCTAGATGTAACTTCGTAAAATTCTCGTTATATTAGGCTCGGGGCTCGTTTTAACTAGTAAACGAGGGATTTGTGACTCGAGAGTTACGCCATTGTTTTTAAAATAATTTTTCCAATAAAAACGATATAAAATACGACTCGTATCTCAAATTAAATCAAACGATCGTTCTAATCGACGTTTCTCCAATTACGACGCATCGAGGAATTTACGAGTTGTCATAGCCTCACCTCCTTAAAAGGAATCGCGTCCTCGCGATTCAATTCAAGTTACTTGTTGTGGTTCAAAAGAGGCGAGTGCATACGCTCGAGGACTCTTCTTCACGTTCCCTACGTGAATCAAGGATCTTACTGCGAGTTCCTATGAACTTCGAAGGCAGAGAGGCAACTTTACTAAAGTCGCTAGGTTTCATCATCTATGGTTTTGGTAGGTCAACGAAGTTTAAACGTCCAAAGATTAGGATTTCCCTAAAGGGATAACATTTGCCTCATCGGCAAGTCATTTCATCCTACTATACGCAAAATGTTGGGAACTCTACTGAGTCTTGATGGTAGATTAAATCTTGAGCTACTGGTCTCAATCTAGCAAGGATTTTCAGAAGGGTTGACATAGCGGGGATTAAGTTTTCACGTTTACTACTCGCTTCACATAATTTCATGGTGGATCCGTAAGCTTAATTCTAGGTTATCTCGGAGGGTTCAAGAGATTTACGTTGTCTATGTCTCCAAATGGTTTGTGAGTAACTTACATATCATCTCAACTTAGAACGCTTTTCTTGCTAGGTTCAGGGTTGGTAGGTTGGGTATTACCCAACAATCGATGTCGGTACTTACGATCATAGATGATCCCTTACGGTGCCTTTGAGGTACTAAAGCGATTGGTACGGCTATAGGAGAAGTTGGCCAAGGGAAGGTGTCTATCCCAACTATTGCCAAACTTGATAGGCACGCTACGTGTTCTATTAGGGTTCGAATGGTCCCTCTATTTCAGCCATTAGTCTGGAGATGATACACTGCAAGCATATCCAGATTGGTTCTCTCAGCTCTAGGGAGTGATAGATGAAAAATGGGTGTGTGGCGATTGCCATAATCTGAAAAAGATAGAAATTAGCATTTCCTAAAGCACACGGTTTCCTTTACGTGTGAAGAAGTCTATTTGTGTAACTTAGGTTTTTCGATCGCACTTCATCCTTAAAGAGTATCAGAGTGAGTTGAAGGTTGAGGAAGGAGAATCAGGTGTGTACTAACCAAATGAATCTCAGATAGGGAAAACGGATCAAGGGGATTTCTCTTTTTCCAATAGAAGTGCCATAGTGGAAAGAATGTAAGGAGCTAGAGTTCGAAGGTGAGATCTAGCTTATTGGAGCAAGTCACTTTACCGGAGGGAGAGGATGGAGTACCCTCTCACCTCCTTAAAAGAAGATAGCGGGGTTCTCTAGTGTTGCTATAACTATATGAGGAGAGACGAGCAATGTCGTCCATACTTTCCATTTTACTGATTAGCGGAAGGTGAATAGGTTGGTAAGACTACAAACAATCACTTAGGTAAAGGCGGGGATCTACTTCCAATGTTTTGTCCACGGTGTAGTTTATCGTTTGGTGAGAGGTCTGAAATGTTAGCAGGTGCTTCCCGAAGGATGAGAGAAGGATTATATAATTGTCCTAGAGAATGTGGTTCAGGTTTCTCCTTAAGATTTCAAAATTTCTGCTGAGCACGGAATCTCTACTAGATGAGAAGTCTAGGAAGTTCAGAGTATGTCTCTATTAGAAAGTGTTTATTGCTTCCAGCAATCGGTCGGTTGACTTAGCATGACATCTAGGTTAGAGACGAAAGTACGACTCCTCAAAGAGAGTATTGGTTACTAACCACAGTCAGTCGATTGATTCATTGGTGCACTTAACACTTAACGCAGGAGGTTTCAAGGTTCAACTCCAAAATCATAATCTCCAAAAGAAGTTCGACTACCAATCGATATCCAAATCATTTCCTAAATACGAGTAAACGTCATCGGCTCTAAGTAGGTATGCTAGGGAATTTCTCATCTATGGTGTGTAAGGTACCTCATTAGGTTAGCGTAAGTAGTACCGCAATCGGCAGTATGATGTAGCAGACTATAGTTGATAAAATACTGCTGAGAGTTCAACGTTGCTAGAGCAACATCGACGGAACTATTTCTAAGGATAATCCTCGGTGAACAACTTCAGTAAAACAAGTCGTTAGTTCATTATCAATAGAGGTACCTAAATAAAGGATAAGGTACGACATCAATAGCACGTAAGGTACTACCTTAACTGAAAGCTATTGGCGAAGCAAAGTCGACCACGACATTATCGGTTTAGGAAATGAGCAATGTTAGGAATTATAAAATTCCATGTTAAAGTGTCGGTCACCCCAATTATGATCTAGCATATGTTAGCTCGTAGACGTCTAGTTATTTACGTTATTTAGTAGTTTATTAGTTAGTTTGTAGCGTAGAATAGTTTAGTGTAACACCGTGGAGGAAGGACGGGGTCTTTACCCACTGTATGCCTGATCCACAGTCCGATAGGAGGACGTATGCTTTGTAACTATATATACCCCTTCCACCCTTGGAAGGGGTGTGGCTTCTTTGAATCTAACCTTTCTTTTGTAAAGCAACTCTCTTTCAAGGAACCTCCTCTCAACTCTCTCCATCTATCTAAAATGGTTTTCTTGTTTAATCATTGTCCTAGACCACCCGAATCATCAAACAACATAATATTCACGATCCTACAATTGGTACCAGAGCCAAGGTTGTGTTTTTTGATTGATTTGTACAGCTCCATGATGCGGTTTGTTATCTAGTGTGGTGTGTGGTTGGCGTACAATGATTTTTGTGGTTCGAATCATGATTTTTGTGGTAATGAGGTTTCAGTTATTTGCATCCTTAATAGTAAAATTCAGTCCATTAAACTTTAATATCCAGTTTTAACAAAAATCGCGTCTTGCGTCTGTTAAGTCTCAAGATAACTTTTTTATGTTAACTTTTATTTGTGTGACTGTTTTTTTTTTCAATCCGTGATGATTTGTGGTCAATCTGTCATGTTATATTGTCAAAATGGGTATTTGTTGAAACGTCATTTTTCTGAGTTTAAGGTCGGACTGAAATTTATTGGATGCGTGTTGATGTAAGAGAAATCCCAGATCCCATTATTTTCGGAAAGTACAAACTGCCTTGTCAAATTCATATATGCGAGTTGGTCTATTCATGGATGCATGTTGTGTTTCTGGTCCAGATTCAATGCGAGTTACTCAACTCGCATATGGTATGGTTGCAGCTTGCTATTGAGCAAGTTGTCATAGTTGGGTGTTGGGTTAACTATCTTGCGAGTTGACTAAAAAAAAACATATGCGAGTTGCTAAATCTGTCCATATTCAATGTACTTTGTGCGAGTTGTGTACTAGCATCTTGATGCAAGTTGGTGTACTGGCAAAAATGTATTAATGCGGGTTGACTTTTTAGTCAATGCGAGTTGGTGATGCGAGTTGGAGATACGAGTTGGTGATGCGTGTTGGTGATGCGTGTTGGTGATGCGAGTTGGAGAAGATGTGAGTTGGAGATGATGCGAGTTAATGATGTGAGACAGATAGGAAGATGAAAGATTGACAAAGACTCATATACATCTTAGACAAGACTTATACTAACAACCAATTCAAGATCTCAGTTTTTAATTTCGTGGTATATTATCAAGACCATCTTGGGTCTAACACACGAATCATAAACTATCACTGATCCCAACAGACTCAACGAATCTCAACCTCTTCTCAATATTGAAATATCAAGACTCATCTACATGTAATTGGATCTCAGATCGTGTGGGGTTATGTCATGATTTATCTAAGACCACATGGGTCAAACCCTCACAACCTCATCACTAATCCTTTTTGAAAGACCAACACGCTAAAAGTACACACAATATAATTGTCTCTCATGATCTCAGACCATTCTCTTCGTGAGATACCAAATGAATATCTAGACAAATAGGCCATAACACGATAAGAAAGTCTCTTCATCGATCCATGATATGTCTTGCATCTATCATCTATTCGAATCCAAGGAATAGAGCGATAACAATTTTTGTTATACTCTATTTCCTTTTGTTTCAACTATGTTAACAATGATATAAACTAATTCACTTACTCATAATTCATTCCTCAAATGATAAGATCTGAACATACTTTATAGATCTCAGTTTCTTCATGGTTAAATGATGTTTTAGTGACCTTTTCAGATACAAACAACCACTAAGTTAAATCATCATTGATCCCACAAGACTCGACTCTTCACTTACGAAAGGTCTAATACACATAATGATCTCGGCGTTGACTCGTGTTATATACATGATGTTTCAAGAATATCGTGGGTCTATATACACGAATCGGTTTGCCTTCATTGATCTATCTCTTATAAGCATAAACTTATATTTGAATCTTTTTGAAGGAAAAACAATAACAAGAGTGTTATCATCTTCCCTTCATGCTCGAGTTGTAACAATATCATGAATCAAAATACCTACCTGAGAATAGTCTTGAAAGATCTCTTGCCCTCTTCACTATCAAGCCATCCCTGTGGTTGTTACAAGATACGTAAGCCATCCCTGTGGCAACCGTTTTAATCTGAAAGGATAAAGAACTGAGGGTGATTAAGTGTAATGTTATTGATCGTTGATTGATATGTGTTGTGAGTTTTTGATGTCTGTTGAGGTAATCGGTTTAGTGAGAGGACTATCAAGAGAGAAGAGGCGACATATCATAAGTGATTAGGGTAACTTTGTGAGATTGTGAGCTTTTATATACTCCCTAATTTTTAGGGTTTAACATTACTTGGATCCTGATATGGTTTTCATTATCGTGGGCCTAGTTACTAATCATATTTGATATGGTCTTTCATTATCGTGAGCATGGGCTGGTGATATTGTGTTGTGTGATTTTTCTTGGGCCAGCCGGTCTAAGTTGAATATGGGCTATTAACGATTATTTTGTTATATCTGAGGTATGTGGATAAAACACTTCTTTATCATCTCACTCTAATTTTTGGAGGCTTATCAAATTCTAAGGGGATCGGGTATATGTGATAAAGTTGTAACACACATTGTCTCTGTTGGGCTTCGGAGTTAATTTGTTACATGTGCTGAAAAGATATATTCTGAATGTGGGCTTAAGTTATTTGTTCCAAATGATGTTGTTCTTAATGAAAACCGGGTCTTTGACTAATTTGAGATAGAGTGAATGTGGATCAAGTGATATTTTAACTTGGGGCTATGATTTGAGATCTTTAATTAATCTTCTGGATCAAATATACTCATTCTGAGTCTGCGTGTTGTAACAAGATGATGCAATTAGACAATGTTGAGCGTTATTATCACATAGGTTGTGCGTTTTTTTAAGTTGATGATGAGATTTGTTGTGTTATGAGGTTTGATACTTTGGTTTATGCATTTTCACGGATTATATTATGTCAGGGCTAGAATTGTTATTTGGACTTGGTTGACTACGGGGTTGTTTAATTGGTATTTCTCATTTGGATGTGAAGTGAGGTTTTTTCGGGCATGCTTACTTATTTCTTCTTCTTTCTTTCTACCCTTCCGCGAAGATGACTTGTTTGAGCATTTATTGTGTGTGATAAAGACTTGGCTATTTAGTTAAGCTTGTGATTCTTTCTCGCTTAACCCACAACGTTGCAATCACTTCGGTATCTCACGTAGTTGTAGATACGTCAAGAGGTTTTGTACATTAGATACACCGCTTCTTTTTCACAAGGATTAGTACAAGCTTAAGTAACAAATCTGGGGAATTCTACTTCATGATCAAGTTTGGTATATCGGGCTTACTTCACCATGTGGTCACAGCAATTGCCGACAGAATACGTGTATGATGTGTTTACCAAAGGGTTGATTGGTTGCGTTGTGATCAACAATTCTCATGATATATTCGATGCCACTGAATGTCAATGATACTTCACAGTCTAAGCAAAATCTTCCAAGAATCTTCAACGTCAGTCATGATCTTTCAAGATGTTTGCTTATGACAAGAACTTTTTGTGCAAATGGTCGTACATGTTAATGATGCTTCTGAAAGTTTGAAACCATCATGGGGGAGAATCGTGTACTTTGATGTTTTACGGTCAATCTCAGGGGCAAGTAGTGTATACTACTCGACTTAATATGGTTTGTGAAGTTGTCCACATATGGGTAAAAAATTGTTGATGATGTTGTTGATGTTGAAGAATGAACCGCTGATGAACCGCTGCATGTTCCCCTAAAACTGATATTCACCGAAATCAAAGTTGTCATAACACATTCAAGCTGACATTGTTTACGGTTTTGTCTTGATTTTGTAAAATCCCGCAAAAGAATCTATTTCTCAGTTTAAATCATAGACTTGTAAAATCCCGTGACAATGGAAACATCCTGGAGAAAGGAAAGCATATTTCGGGATATTATCTGATGCTGGTGCTACGGTTTCTGCTTCGAAGAAAGGATAAAAGGGTGTACCTCAAGATTTGGATGTGTGTTTGGATATTCGTCATGGCAGTTTGGTTTTACTTGGTTTTACGAGGATATGTGCTTTTAACCATGGTCGGGATGAAAACCATTATCATAGTTCACTTAAAAAGTCAAAGGAGGCTAGATTTGAGCTTTTAACCAGAAGATGTGACAACGGGGTTAATTAAGTATTATCTATTTGAGGTTGAAGTGAATTATCATGGGCGAGTGTACTTAGTATCTGAAGGTATTGGGGATGGTTGGATGAAGATTCTTCATGATCCTTGTTCGAGCTTATTATCAAAAACGAAGACTTGGAAATCTAGTTATTGTTGGGTGTCTTTTACCTTTTCTTTTACCGCTTGGGGGAATTGGGCTCTTACCACCACAAGGTAACTATCACTTTAAGGAGTTACGTTGTTGTGCTAAGTGTCACATTCAATTGTGGATTTTCAAGAGGTGATGTACGTCTTATACTTGATGGTTGGTTGGTTGAAAAGTATAGAGTACATAGAGATTACTTAGAGATGCTAATGGAAATCGGCACCGCTCTTTGTTACATATGTGCAAGTTTAAGTCACGAGTTCGGGTTAGTTTACTTCAAGGTCAAATTTATCATATTGGGTTTTCTCCATCAGCTGTCACGACAAAGAGCCTACTGAATGATAATGGGGTTGATTGCATGTTTTGCCAACAGATGATGAAAAGAGAGAGAGATAATTACGTATGAACACAACAGTTCATGCCTCGTTCTCTAAAGAAAATAAAAGTGTACGATTCAGTGCGCTTTATCTTCAAAAAGAAGAGAAATCTTCTTATGACGTTTGAACACAACAGTTCATGCCTCGTTCCTCAAAGAAAAGAAAAGTGTACGTGTCAGTGCGCTTTATCTTCTGAAGAAGAGAAATCTTCTCTATTATGACCATTCTCATCAACATGCTTCATGTTTTTTCCATGTGCTTTCGATTATCAAGTGAACCGGGCTACTGTTGATTGTTTTCTTATTTCACTTGCTCAACTATAATGACGATGGCGACATCCGGTGCTAATTTTGAGGGGGAGAAGTGTGAATAGAATACTTTTGGATGATATTCACTTACTTAATCAAGAATGGCATCTCCGTATGCAATTCTTGAGGGGGAGAAGAAGTGTGAATTTACTGCATGGTTGATTGACATATGAGAATATATGGTCATACGGCTCCTAACTCATGTAAGAACCGAGCTTCTTCTTATCGGGTCATCTTTACATGGTGTTTCTTCTATGAGCTGTTGGTTGACATCTTCACATGGGCTGATATGATTAAATGACAAAGTGCTTCTAGTTGCTGGGTTGATTTCTTTGATGAACATCTTTCTGTTCTTGTTTGATTAGGAGGGATTTTAGTTAAGGAGATTTGCTAAATATAAGGTAACTGGAACGCATTTGGTGAGATGAAGATGTTAACTTTCTATTCCCCAACTAGACAATCTTGAAGAAGGTCGAGTCTACAGTCTATTCTACATTTTCTGCTATATGTTAGAAGACTAAAGACGAGTTGCATTTGATTATCCAAAGACTTCTTCTTATCTGGGCATTTATCATATAGATTGTCGATTTAGGGGAGAGCACTAATTGGGGGAGAGTGAAATGTCGAATTTAATCCCCAATTAGACTTGCTCATTCTGTTTCTTCAGCAAGTTGATTCTCACAGATACATCTGAGCTAATTATGGTCTTCTCAACAAGATTTCTAGTATACGGGCTTACAATATGTTGCTGATTCTGAAGTATCAAAACCAGCAAGGGGGAAGGAGACACACATCTAAACACAAAGCGAGTAAACTTGATGAACTTAATTCTTCTAAGTGATTGAAGATATCCCGAGAAGACAAATGTTATTACCGCAGAGAAACTCAAGGTTTGACTCATGGCGAGTAAACTTGATGAACTTAACTCTTCTAAGTGATTGAAGATATCCCGGGAAGACAATTGTCATGACCGCAGAGAATCTCAAGGTTTTACTCATCAAGGCTTTTAGTGTTATTATTCCAACTACGTGGGGGAAGTGATGTAATAGAAAGTTTTTGAAGATAAAAGAGGTACACAAGTGTGTGATAATTTTGATGTTATCACAATCATCAGGGGAGAGAGATTGTGTACATTGGGGATGCTCAGCTGTTTCACTTGAGGGCTTAATCAGTGATTCAGAGATATAATCACTGATAAGGTTTTAAAATGTACCTTTTTGAGGGGTCGTTTAAGCCCTTATTTGATCACTTTTGTATCCGTTATTACTTAATATCGTTCCTTTTCACTTTTTAGGTCTCTTGAAAGCAAATTGCTGTAATGGCACTTATTTGGACGAAAAGGCGCGGATATACGAAGAAAATGGCCAAAGTCAAGAATCAAGACACTCAAGCTGCTAAAATACAAGGTGACGGTGTCACTGCTTAACTGCGACGCCGTCGGAGCATTTTGTGACGACACAGAAGCCAAATTTCCTATTTTCAAGTGATGGTGTCAGGCATTAAAAGAGTAGGCCATCGCAACTCAGACGGCCTAGATTTGATCCAGACGGCGTCATAAGCTGAAGAGGACGGCGTCACAAGCACAAGGTGACGCCGTCGTAAGACTAACGTGGCCAAGACGAAACCCTAATGACGGCGACCCGACGGCGTCACAAATCATAAGGTGACGCCGTCGCGATTGTAATATTATATATAGAATCCGAATTTTTAAGTTTTAGTGTATAGTCTTTTGGAGTAAAAACCTAAACCGAACAAAGGCTGTCTTGTACAGTATTTTAGGGTTCCAAACCCTATCTTACATCAAGATAAGTGTTTTACTTCATTAATTCAATTATGTCTTCAATTATTTGTGTGTATGCTTGCATGTTCTCCATGTCCGGCTAATTTACTTGTGTGTTTGCTTAGGAGATATGAAACTTAATTTTTAAATATTGATTGGTTGTCTCTTATCTTAATTGATTAATGATCTAGGAATGCGATAGGTCATTCGTTGTGTAATTAATGCTTGATTAATCTTTGTGAACCTTAGGCTATAGCACTTAGAGCGGCTGTAGGCTAAACCATCCAAAGAGGGCCTTAGAGTTAGAGTTTATAATCCCTAGTGGGTTTTGTAGATGAGACCCTTTGGTAAGTTCAAAGAGTTAGGGATAAACGCATACCCTACGACTTTAGACACACAACGCGATTAAGAATAAGGACGTGACAATTCAACCATCAATAGGAGATAATTAAGGAGTAATAAAACCTAAGTGAACACATCTTTAAACTATCATACGAGCACACAATAATTAGACATAGACTACATACACCTTAGATTAGATAAGTAGATAAGTAGAGTAATCGGTAGAAATACCAACCCCCAAATCCAAACCTCGAGATTCGTACCTTTCTACTTCTTAAAAAAACATAAAAAGATAAAAAATAATCTTCCTCAACCCCAACCTTAGCGTAGTAACTTCTCACTAGCATTCCTATTCCCCTAGAGAACGATATCAATACCCGTGGCTTACCCTAATACTACACTACAACGATTAGGTTCACTGCCTAGGGTGTTATAAAACTTGCTCGAAGAAAAGGAAGTTCCTTTGACCCCGAACGATGCGTGTAGCGTTATCAAGTTTTTGGTGCCGCTGCCGGGGAATAGAATAGCTAGTTGGTAGTCCACCTCGTTTAGGTTTCTTTGCTTGATTCCTATCAAGTAAATTTTTCTCAATTTTTAGCTTTCTCATAGTCTATCCCCCTTCTTCGTGACCTTTGTTCGTAACCCCATCACTTTTCATCATGGAAGGCGATAACCACCCACCAAACAACAATTCCCCACCAAACAAGTACCCACCGCTTGACCCAGCCTCTGCCAACCAACTTCGAGCTCGAATTATTAGTGAAATTAGAGAGCTTAGTAAACTAAATTGGATGATTGAAAATACGCTTGAGGAAGCCCTTAAGGAATCTACTCACCCTTTAGATAGTGATTCGACCTCAAGTGATTCGGATGATGACCTAGAAGATGGAGATTATAAAGTGTTAGAAATTATGGAGGGTAGTAAGGAGGAGGAAGAACTTAGAGAATATTTTGATTCATACCCTAAAGGGAAGGAAACCGCCTATCACTATAACGTGGTTAACTTCCCAAGACCACCTTTCGAGCCTCACATAAGAAAGGGAAACCCTAAAAACATCAAGATACCGTGTATGATTGGATTCTTATATAGGGATCACACTTACATTGACTATAAGGCACCCATGAATATAATGTCTAGACTCTATTACAATTGGATCATGAGCAAAAAGATAGAACCTATGAGGGACCCCTTTCGCCCTAGGAAAGAAAGTAACTATGTGGGGAGGGTTAAAGGATTGCATGTCTTCATAGGTAACTTCATATATAGGTGTGATTTCATGATCTTGGAAAATGTTAAGGGCATCATTGATGGGTATTTAGGAGATGTGATACTTGGGAAACCATTTATAGAGGAGTCTAAGATGGTTTATGATCGAGAGGAAGGAATAGTCGAGTTCTCAAATGGAGTCGAGAGTGTTAAATATATAATGCCCCACAAAAACAAGAGGTTTGAGGGTATGGATAATTTAGATGTGGATAACATTCCGGCATTTGAAGTAGACTGGAAGAACAAGGTTTACTACACTGCTTGTCTTGAACTAGGCCCTGAATATATTCGTGATGAGAGAAGGGTTAAGGAGATCGAATGTGCCTCTAAGATTAGGACAACGTAAGAGCACAACTACGAGTCTAGCTACAAGACTCTTAAATAAAGAAAAGCGCTTCGTGGGAGGCAACCCATGCTTAATTGTTTGCTTGTTAGTGTCATATATCTGTTATTGATTACTTATTCTCATGTTTAAATTTGTAAAAATGCTTTATTTTGTTTTTAACCTCTTCTTAATTGCATATAAAGGTATTTTACATAAAGGATAAGTGTAGGGAGGATTACACACGTTTCCAAAAGAAATGTAAACATGAGAATAGCAATTAATTAAAAGATATATATGTGTGTTTGTTCGAGTCAAATGCTTGTATCGAGTCATAATGGATGTTTTGCAGAAATTTTTCCAGATTCTAAAGATGTAAATTTTCCAGAAAATCGCATACCAGTTTTTGTCAGGATAACCTGACGGCGTCAGGATCGCAACCTGACGGCATCAGGAAGGAGTAAAAACAACAGATTACTTTTTCTCGTTTTCTGAGCTACTTATAAATTTTTGGAATTTTCCAGGTCTTAATTTTCCAGAAATTCTGTAAACATCCATTCCACAAGCATTATATCCTAGTTTAGTAGAGTCTTATATATATTATTACCGTTGATTTTACGCGAAGGTTTTGTTTGTTTTCTTCGAATGTGCAGGTTTTATTTATCAAGAAGAAGAAACAAAAGATTGGAAGGAGCTTTTCACGCATACATTTTTCTTGGAAAGGATTTAACCACTACTTCACACGCGGATCCTACCGAGCTATACAGGGGAGTATTAGTTTCTTTCGTTTTTCATTACCTTCTATTATCATAACTTTGATACTTTCGGGGAACATTGGGGACAATGTTCAGTTTAAGTGTAGGGAGGGAAAATAAAACGGGAACTTAGAAACTATGCTTATCCTTGATTATTTGCTTTGTCGAATTGTATTTGCGTAATAAACCATGAGAAAATATCGGTTAGGGTAATTTTGGCACCAAATTTAAAATTTTTTCATGACATATAGGAGTGGGCCATTAGTCTTAACAAAAGCGTCTCACGGATAGGAAGTTGCATGACTAGCACAAAAACCCTTTACCACCTAAATTCCACCCAAAATGTGAGGATCGCCCTTAGATTAGTAGGAATTAAAGCATTCATCTTTAATGCTTAGAGTGTGAACCGGTAGTATAATAGATTCTAGAACTTGTTTTGTGATGCATCCCGAGATCGCTAGTAAGACTACACTTGTGTAGTTAGGAATAACTAAATGATAAGAGGCATTAGGATAACCCTTGTTTGATACCCGTAATATAATTACTTCTTTCACATCGGTTGAGTAATTCCCCCACACCTTTGCATTGTACTCATCTTTAGTACACAATACCCCTAGTTAACCTCTCAGAGCCTGTCCTTTTCGCGGTTCTCGTGATGTTTAGGTTTTTCCGGAATATCAATGAAGAGCATTGTTTACACCCCACCCCCAAATATACACCCAAATCGCCTTAGCCTACCTTGTATGCACTCACTTTTAGTGCATTATTGTTATCACCCTAAACCCTTAGTTCAATTATCTAGTTGCTTGCATGAGTTGCTAAGTCGAGTCATATCCTTTGTACACAGTTTTGTGATGATTGGGACTCATGGGAAAAAGCTAAAGTTTATGAAATGACTGGAAGGGAACGTTAAATTCCCTTATTTGCGTAATAACGTACCCCAAGTGTTTTGATCTTTTCAATTCGGGTCAAATTAGTGTTAGAGTAATAAAAACTCAAGTGTAGGGATGTGCCTATAAATCCCTATCATTTTGATGTTACCGTAGATGATGGTAGAGTAAAAGTGTATGAAAAAAAAATGAAAAAAATAGAAAAAAAAAAGAAAAGAAAAAAAATAGAGTGTTCAAAAAAAAAAAAAAAAAAAACGGGCAACCATCCTAAATCAATCCTTTAAATTTATGTTTGTTTGTTTCAGTTATCTAGAGTTTAGAGTGTCGAGTCTTGACTTAGCAACGCCATTCTTCGTATGCTTGTAAGATAAGAGATTTTTGACTTGCCACCACTAAATAGCCTATCCCACCAAACCCTTTGTTTCATTACCATAAACCTAACATTACAACCCTTTAAAGATCTCTTTGATAGTCTTTCCTAGGTGCTTACGCCAAAGCGATGGAGGTTTGATCTATTCTCAAGCCTATGGTAATCTATGTACTAGGACCGGTTAATGAGTGTTTATCTTCCATTTCCAACTTGTTATATTTCATATACACCCGAGAGAGATGTGAGTATCCAAAACCCCATGTGAGGTGCTAGTATGTAATTTCCGTGCTTGTTATGACTTTTGCGGGGCTTATATGTGTTGTGGACTGTTTTAAACCAATGCTTCATGACCCCTAACTTATAAATTAATTAGCTAAAAGCACATTTTCTTGAGGACAAGCAAATACCAAGTATAGGGATATTTGATAAGGTTTTAAAATGTACCTTTTTGAGGGGTCGTTTAAGCCCTTATTTGATTACTTTTGTATCCGTTATTACTTAATATCGTTCCTTTTCACTTTTTAGGTCTCTTGAAGGTAAATTGCTGTAATGGCACTTATTTGGACGAAAAGGCGCGGATATACGAAGAAAATGGCCAAAGTCAAGAATCAAGACACTCAAGCTGCTAAAATACAAGGTGACGGCGTCACTGCTTAACTACAACGCCGTCGGAGCATTTTATGACGACACAGAAGCCAAATTTCCTATTTCAAGTGACGGTGTTAGGCTTTAAAAGAGTAGGCCGTCGCAACTCAGACGGCCTAGATTTGATCCAGATGGCGTCATAAGCTGAAGAGGACGGCGTCACAAGCACAAGGTGACGCCGTCGCAAGACTAACGTGGCCAAGACGAAACCCTAATGATGGCGACCCGACGGCATCACAAATCATAAGGTGACGCCGTCGCGATTGTAATATATATATATAATCCGAATTTTTCAGTTTTAGTGTGTAGTCTTTTGGAGTAAAAACCTAAACCGAACCAAGGCTGTCTTGTACAGTATTTTAGGTTCCAAACCCTATCTTACATCACGATAAGTGTTTTACTTCATTAATTCAATTATGTCTTCAATTATTTGTGTGTATGCTTGCATGTTCTCCATGTCCGGCTAATTTACTTGTGTGTTTGCTTAGGAGATATGAAACTTAATTATTAAATATTGATTGGTTGTCTCTTATCTTAATTGATTAATGATCTAGTAATGCGATAGGTCATTCGTTGTGTAATTAATGCTTGATTAATCTTTGTGAACCTTAGGCTATAGCACTTAGAGCGGTTGTAGGCTAAACCATCCAAAGAGGACCTTAGAGTTAGAGTTTATAATCCCTAGTGGGTTTTGTAGACGATACCCTTTGGTAAGTTCAAAGAGTTAGGGATAAACGCATACCCTACGACTTTAGACACACAACGCGATTAAGAATAAGGACGTGACAATTCAACCATCAATAGGAGATAATTAAGGAGTAATAAAACCTAAGTGAACACATCTTTAAACTATCATACGAGCACACAATAATTAGACATAGACTACATACACCTTAGATTAGATAAGTAGATAAGTAGAGTAATCGGTAGAAATACCAACCCCCAAATCCAAACCCCGAGATTCGTACCTTTCTATTTCTTAAAAAAATATAAAAAGATAAAAAATAATCTTCCTCAACCCCAACCTTAGTGTAGTAACTTCTCACTAGCATTCCTATTCCCCTAGAGAACGATATCAATACCCGTGGCTTACCCTAATACTACACTACAACGATTAGGTTCACTGCCTAGGGTGTTATAAAACTTGCTCGAAGAAAAGGAAGTTCCTTTGACCCCGAACGACGCGTGTAGCGTTATCAATCACTTATTCTGGAGTTGACATCCGCAGAGATAGTCCTCCGCAGAGATAATCAGTGATTCGGCCTGTTTCTTCAATGTTATCGGTTATTCTCTCTTTGGGCATTCGGGTACTTTGGGTTCTTGAGCTTCATACACAATCATCAGGAAAGATAAATGTGCATTGGGTGGTTGTATCATTTATTCTTTGGAACTCTATTTGTGTATTCGGGCTCTTGAGCTCTATTCTAAAAGACAAGATGCATCTATTCAACTACTCGGGGGAAATGGTCTCTTGACACCTTTTGGAATGGATTGCGTCAGACTTCAGTGGAATGAAATTTGAGAAGAATCATTTAAATGTGGGATGATACGAAGTTGTTGTTCTATTGGATGATATGACCTCGAACTATGAATCACGGTGATTATTCTTAAAAGGAGCAGCAGGATCAAGGATAATGGTGTGCTTCTTGGTACACCTGGCTAATGGAAGCTTGTAAGAAAGCTTTGAATCTGCTCAGCTAAAGGATTCTCGGTTTGGGGGGAAGCTGCCAAAGTCTCTAATTCTTTTAGGCTCAATTTCTTCTTTTCAAGAGCCTCGGAAGCTTTGGTGGTGGAAGTTTAAGAGATGACGATTTCTATCTTCTACAACGGGGCTGCTCGATATCCTTATCTCGGTACTCGTATCATCATCTTTCTTAAACTATATCATCTATTCTATCTGTAAATATTTATCAAAAATCAAAATACAAAAATATAAAACCAGCAAAACAAAATAGAAAAATATAAAATCAACAAAAATCCATAAAAATTTGAAAAATCAGAAAATACATAAAATATTGTTTTTCTCAAGACATGTCTTCTGGTATCGATAACATCTGCGGTCTTAGAAATGTCATTCAATAATGGCGCGGGACCAAAGATGAAGTTCGAGCAGGAGGTGTAAATATTCTTTTTCCAAAACATGTCTAAAAATATGGCTTACAGTTATTTCAGACTGTAACCCGTGCTTAAACTATGGCTTGCTATTATTTCCGATAGCAACCCGTTCTTCAAAGAAAGGAAAGTGTTGCGCTAAACCATCTTTCAAAATTCGTGCACTTATCCTAAATACTAATTTGAGGAAAGTATGTCGAAGGACTGCTGTTCCTACACAAATGTTTTTCCGTCTAAAATTATTCAGAAAAATATTTGTTGTATTTCAAAATGGTGGAAAATGAGTTGCTTGAAAAATCAATCAGATTCAGAGTTCTTATAAAATTTGCAAACTCAATCAATGACTTCAGCGCTTTTAAACTTTTCAGAAAATGAGTCATTGATTGAGGGGGAGAATGTTTTCAAATTTATATCATCTAACAGGCTTTCTTAATTATCCTAATATGCTTAATTAAAAATGATGTTAACCTATGTTGAAGGACTAGGTGCCTAGGATATGATTGGTAGGATTAGATGATTAGAGTTTGATGTACACATTATTCCCATACATTTATATGATCTGATTGATATGTTACATTGACTTTTATTAGTCGATTGCTGTTTGGGTGATGTCGACCACCATATATCTGTGTGTGTGTTTACTAACGTATGCAGGTATATTGGTATATAATAATGTTGCCGATCCGGATCCCATAATTTAAGATGATTGGATGCCGAAAGGAAAGGGTAACTATATCTTGGGTTGACAAATGAAGAAACGGAGCTTAATTGGACTTCTATGGAGAGTTGGCATGAATGCAACGTAAGAGGTCTCACTGCATCAGCAGATGGTTTTCTTCTAAGTGATTGAAGAAACGGAGCTTAATTTGACCTCAGTTGGCATTAAAATGCAACGTAAGAAGTCTCACTGCATCTACAAACGGTTTTTTTTCCAAGCCCTACAACATCAACATAAGCTTCTCAACCACCTAACGTATCTTTGTGCAGGATACCATTTTTAAACAATTTTTAAAAACATTTGAATAAATTGTTTTGAAAATGGAAAATATTGTTTTGAAAATTTATTGAGCTAATCTTTGAAAATCACCGGACTTCATTTTATCAAAACTTAAGTCACTCAATCATCGACTATTGTCATGGTTTGAGGGGGAGAGTGATTTTAAATAAAATATTTTCAAACGATATTTCTTCATAAAAGTTCCGTTTTGTACGTTAAAATGTGGTGATCTAAAGATTTAATGTTATGTCATGGTATGATTTTTCTTTTGAATCAAGGTCTTTCAAAATGAAATTTTTTCTGTTCTTGTTTGATTGTGAAACTGTTTTATTTTTCTTAAAGATCTCTTAAAACAATCATACCTGACACTAACAATCTTTAATGTCTTAAATTGGTCCTTATCTGTCATTTTTCAAAATCAAATCTTGCCACGTCTTTCCCCAAAATTTTCTAAATAATTTAAATCTGTTGGGATCACAAATCTCAAATGGTTTGAAATTTTTGATCGGGGGAGAGATAGTGATTTAAATCTCTTATCTGTTTAAATGGAATTGGTTTTAGTCCTTTATAGGCACTCCTGCCTCCATGTGCCAAACGATTTCAAATACACAATGCACATGTTGAGGAGGAGGATTTATCCAAAAACCAGATGAGTATTTAAACCAGGCCACAAGTTCTCCCATGTTTTCTAAACCGTATTAAATCACTTGGGATCCAAAATCTCAAAGGGTTTGATATTTTTGATCGGGGGAGAATTTGTGATTTAATAATGAAATTTGATAAAATGTGATTGTTTGATTCAATTGTGCAGGTTGCTTTCCCATATGTGCTAAACGCTTTCGAATCTCGAAGCACATATTGAGGGGGAGAATTTCAAAAGAAAACAAACTTTCAAGGTACGAAGATTTATATGTTTCAACATAAAGTACCTTGATTGATTTTCTAATGGTTTCTTAATGGCTTTTGTGATCGTGGATGTACTTCAAAAGAACTCTTTCCTCTATGTGTTAAATGATTTCAAACAACCAACGCACATATTGAGAGGGAGAATTTACCAAGAAAATCAAATGGTTTTTTTTCTATGAAAATTGTGATCAAAGAAAATATTTCAAAGTCCTCTTGCCTCCATGTGCTAAACAATTTCTAAATCATATGCACATGTTGAGGGGGAGGTTTTCTAAATGATCAAAACTATTAAGGTACAAAATGCTTTGATCTCGTATCAAAAGTACCTTGATTGATTTTCCAAATGATTTTTCTATTGGTTTCGAGAAAGAATGAACTATACCAAAAGACCGACCATTTTACTTTATGCATGGAGTTATAAGGATGGTTAGGTTAGGTATTAGTTCCCACGATCCCGCCAGAACCGGAGGGATCTACCCAGGGACAATCCACTAGATAGTGTAGAGTCCTTAGGTATGTTGAAAAAAAGGAGATAAATGAGAATATGGGAAGAGTGCCGACTGAGATAGAGCTAGAACTGGAATAAACCCAACAAGGTTCTAGTTATGAAGTCTCGGTAAGCACTGAAGGGGTTGAAGAATGAAAAAGAAATGAATGTGAAAAAGGGTGAAAAGAAATAGCCCTCCAATAATTCAACCTTAGGGCAGAAACCGGGTTCAATTCATATGCTACTAGTGGTTACCAAGGTAACACTGGTATTGAAGACAAGACGTCATGGACCCAGTGACGCACTGCACTACAACTTCCCAAGCTACTCAAGTTCCTCTTAAAAGGGCTTGTTTTATTCTCACGGGGAACCGACATAATCTATCAACTTTCTCTTAGATATTGTTGATATTGAAGGAGGAGACCCTATCCCTAGTCTCCGGCATAGGAACCAAACGTGCACAATTGAGTCTAGAGCCAAGAGATCATCCACAATATCTCATTAGGACACTAAATTATTGAAGACTTGCTGTTTCACATAATGTGGAAAGTAAGAATATATTTTAAGAGTCATACGCATTATCCTTGTGGTATTGCCAGAACATCCAAGTGATATGTAAAAAATATTCACGATGAAGATGGAAATCCTTCTAGAGCCAACATCAAACAAGCTCTTGGTGGGTGACATGTGAGATCTTTTATAAAGATCAAAATTGTGACAACTGAATAGAAACAATGGGGCGATTCATTATTGAATCAACCTTGGTCCAGGGATTGGAATTGACGAATACTTTTGGAAAAACCGTTCGATGTGCAAACCTTCTTTTCTCTAGCATGTCGAATGTGTACTCATATTTCAAACTCAAAAAGTATCTCTGATTGAAAAAATACTTTTGGAAAAACCGTTCGATGTGCAAACTTCTTTCTCTAGCACATTGAATGTGTACTCTTTTCAAATACAAAAAGTATTTTTGATTGAAAATTGGTCTTTCTCATAAAACCTTCGTCGTATTGCAAAACTCTTTCTTCAAGCAATACGCGATTGTTTTTCAAATCATTTTTCATCAATCAGTGAATCTCAATTTGCTGGTTCACTCACTCCATGTTGTCTTCTTTGAGACGTTCCGGTTTGAGAACTGCTAGAACAGCGGCGAAACCCTGTCAAGGAGATTCTTCGGAATTATATCTGATTACAGGCAGTACTTGTACTGATCAACGGGGAACCGTGGGCCGTGTACCTCAATTCAAAGAAAGTGATCAAAGACACTTTCGTGTGTTTTATTGCTAACTGTTGTTTGCAGGTACATTTGGACGGTTGCAGCTGATCAGAATTGAGGAGTCAATCCAAAGCCGCATGCTCACAGCATCCACACTTAATTGAAGAAATCATGACTGGTGCATATCTACATAACCTGGCTCTGATATTTTTATACTATGCTTCTGCTACGATGCTACAAATATCATGAACCAGTAAAGCTTTCGCTACTCTGATGGAAAGATGTCATGATTCAGAAAGTGTGAGCATGTCGGTCTAAAAGTCACAACATCACATGATGGCAACACAATAAAGGGTGATCCAGAGATTTACTGTGGCTGATGATCTCGAAGAAAGCTCGAAGATCATCAAAGATGTGGATCAGTTAAAGGCCTCCACTAAAAGTACAAAACTATGCGGACTTTGAAGAATCGCTACAAAAGCACAAAGAATGCGGACATTGAAGAATTGAAATCTACGAGCTCAGAAGCGAAGACAAAATAGAATGCTAGGATTTGAAATGTAAAACATGGGGTGACCTCCCTTAGGGGGAGATTGTTATGAATTAGAAAATTCCATGTTAAAGTATCGGTCACCCCAATTATGATCTAGCATATGTTAGCTCGTAGACGTCTAGTTATTTACGTTATTTAGTATTTTATTAGTTAGTTTGTAGCGTAGAATAGTTTAGTGTAACACCGTGGAGGAAGGACGGGTCTTTACCCACTGTATGCCTGATCCACAGTCCGATAGGAGGACGTATGCTTTGTAACTATATATACCCCTTCCACCCTTGGAAGGGGTGTGGCTTCTTTGAATCTAACCTTTCTTTTGTAAAGCAACTCTCTTTCAAGGAACCTCCTCTCAACTCTCTTCATCTATCTAAATGGCTTTCTTGTTTAATCATTGTCCTAGACCACCCGAATCATCAAACAACATTATATTCACGATCCTACAAGCAACGTCGACTAGATGAAGTCGTTAAAATCAACATCGAGTGAATGTCAAGGTTTCAGAAGTTTTCTCAACAATCGGTTCAAGACTAAGCTTGAGGTATAAGTGTCGGTAACAGGGTTACCAACGAAATGAGGCTAGATGACAAATCCACGGTGTTTCCACTGAAACGATGTGGAATGATAATTCCAACAAGATTACTATCGAAATATGGTGGAATGATAATTCCAATACGGTTACTATCGTAATGCGACCGGATAACGTTTCGAAAACGAATACCGATTAAAGGTTGAACGATGATTTTAACAAAGTTATCAACGAAACGGAGCCGAATAATAATTCAAGGCCAAATGATGATTCGAAGTCAAATGATGAGTTAAAACTCGGAACGAGATCAGAATCACAAAGTCAAAAAACCAAAATCAAAACCAAATCCAAAATAGTCCAGACCAAATCCAAAACAGCTCAAAACAATTTCAAATGCTCGAATAGATCAACGAGGCTTATGTCGAAAAACAATTCGGATGAAAACAGTGCCAATCGGGTCTCACCCGACTTATGGCGAACTACGCTCAAGTGTCACGAACAAGAATTTCACAAAACGGAGACGTATAACGATGCCAGAGGTGCAACGATTCAAAAGGTGTTACGATGCCAGTGTGTCGTGTGAGAGTGCGGCTTTTCGTGATGTTTAGCGAGTGTGAGTGTGTGAGTCCACCTAAAGTTTATCGTTCTTAAAACCAATCTCCAATTCTAACACAATTTTGTTATAACAATTTCCAGTATTTGAAAATTTCACCTCTGAGACGGAAATAGGTGATCAGTCCGTGTCCTGCTGTCTCTGGCTGAATATAGGTGATCAGTCTATATTCAATCGAGGTTCGATAAATTTTTATTAAGCAAGGCACAACCAGTTTACAACCAAATCTTAATATATATTCCCAACTTCAATGTTATATGCCCAAAATGTATTCATTTCCTCATCTCAAAATATCTCGTTGTTCCATTAGCGTTAGGTATCATCGTGTGTGTGTGTGTGGTATCGACTCAACAAGACACCATGAATGCACTCAAATAACCACAATGCGACTCATAATGACACAATGAGATGTCTAAATGGTAAACTTTATAGTTTAATAAGTTTCGGAATGAATACTTAGATCTTATCGAATTTGTCAATTCGATAAACTCAACCATTTATTCATGTCATTTATTATCCACAAACCAGTCACATCCTAACGAGTCATAAGGATAATTCACCCATTAATAACATTATCCTACGTAGATAGCGGGCGCCTATTAGGTTCGTCAACCTAATAAGTCCGTTATCGACGTGGATCGACGCTATTAATGTTAGGTCATCCGTAACCCACGCACAACACATAAATGACATTAAATATTCATAAATGATACCCTTCGATAAACGTGCCCTCGAAACATTTAATGACTCATTTATTACAAAACATTTCTATTTTTAAACGTTGGTTCCCTTTTTAAAATATCGAATAACAAGGCGAGTCTTGTTATCAAAGATCTAATACAAAATCATGTATCATCTATATCTTCTAGTACCATTTACTAGTATATATATGTATATATATAAATTTCGATATAAATTTCAATATAAATTTATTCATCTCACTTATAAATTTCAATATAAATTTTGAGTCATTATTCGTTTCGAGTTCCCAAGTCCGAGTCATGACTCTCGACTTTTACACAATCATATTGCCCAAATAAATACTAAAGACAATGTTACGGCGTTGCCAGGGTAGTCGAGATTAGAAAGTCACGATAACACCTGACGTAGCGCAAAGTTGACATATACACCATTGAATCCAAAATAAACAATTTTCACAATTCTAATTAATCTCCCAAGCAATCTCATACCAATCTCGCAATCTAGACAGAAAATCAAACATACCCAACACCATTAAACACTTCCAATCGACTCTTTCAATTTCCCAAACACAACCGATTAACGGTTATCAAACCTAATTTTTGTCAATAACTTACCAATTACCCAAAACACCACAATTAATTTGTTATTCAATTAAGGCTGTTAATTGAAATGTCATTCGATTCCAAAAATCTGATTCATACCAATGATTCAACGTTAACCAAATAATCACACGTTAGTCCAATTTATCACCAGAAAACACTTACTGGTTTCACATATCATTATAACATCAACGGACATGAATCCATTATTAGTAATCAAAACCGATTACCACTTGTTTGACAAATTTTAAAGAATAAAACAACGGTTTACGAGGGTTTCGACTCAAAATCGTGACACGAGACCATCACCAAATCGACATCTTCAAAATCATTATAATCCATCATCTAGTTATGATCAAGGGCACATAAACATGATAAGATGCAAAACATGTGAACATGACACACACACGATACCAACACACCAGTTTACATGCTTTATTAGTTTTAAAGCGTTTTAGACTCGTGTTCGTCAAAACTTAACTGTGGAACTCACGTTCACGAGACAAAAGGCCTCGTTTGTGACTCCCTGACTTAGTTATAATAGTATCATTTCCTTTATATTCCCAAATCATTTCCACGACCACTACTAATGTGCAAGTTTTAAATCAAGTGGTGAGATTACGCCAGGAAGTTACGTAACCCTGATACTTTGAGAGTATCCGCATTATTTGATAAATAATGTTGAATTATTGGTTATCACATTCTGTTTTCATTTGTTCACTTTAATCTTCCAAATACATTCCAATAGTTCCCACGTATGTTTGTATATTTATACAAAGTTTTCTCTTTATTGCTTTGGGATATACCCAAGGAAACTACTTAATATAAGTTAAGTGTTATAGATTTAAGGTTTGGGACTCCACACTCTGTGATAGGTATAGTGCGTGCGAAAACATGAGGACATGCTTTCTGTACATGTATAAGCATGAGGACATGCTTATAGGGCGTGCATAAGTATATAGAAATGTGTTGTTCCCTATTCACTATCGTTTAAAAAACATTTAAGTACTTAAAACAATTTAACAGTGAACAATGACTGAAATTAAAGCAAGTAAAACACACAAAGTAATTTTCAACATCATATTCTTTATTAGAAATTAATCAAAAAGAATACGTTACCCAAGTACTTGCGGAATAGTACTTGGGATTGAAATGACAAAGTTTGGTGACTCCTCTCTAAGCTCAGGCTAAGTCTGAGCACAACTCTTAGAGCTCACTGAGCTATCTCAGGAACTAAGTTGTATTTGTAGGAGTGAAAAGATGGCTTGCGTGTATGTGTGTTTTTACAATTAACAAGCTTAATCTTTTCACTCCATCTCTTATGCTTATTATACATGTATGATATTTGACTCTTTCCTAAGTGACAAACTGACATCATATAAAAGACAAAATACTAATGTATTTTGTCTCTGTTTACAAAGACTATTCTAGGTAAGAGACAAGACTACTTTCCAAAGTTCAGTGATGACACCGAGCCTGATCTTTTGCCATTCAGGGAAAGTTGACTTTGGTTGATAAGGACTTCGTCTTATCTGATTCAAACTTATCTCGCCTTGTCCCGCTCATTCTTCAGTCATCACATTCTTCAGTCTTCTACTTCAGTTTTTCTTCAGTGTAAGAGTTGGAGAGAAGTCTTAGGGATTTAGTGAGTTATTGTCATCACTCACTGAATCCATCATCTTCTTCTTGACTCAGTCTTCACCCTTTAAGTTCCGCCTTACTGAGTGGAGAGACTTCTTCTTCGCCTCATACTGAGTATCCTGAAGATGTCTCACTGAGAGACTATGCACTCAGTGACCTGTTAGTGTTTAACGAACTAAACACTTGGGCTATTTTCTATTCAAATCCTAGATTAAGGGGTTTGGGTATTTACTGAACCCAACAAAATGCTTATGGGGGTATGCGTAAGCATGAGGACATGCTTACTGTGTGTGTGTGTATAAGCATGTGAAATGCTTATAGTGAACTACTAAAATAGGTAGGCTTAAATCTTCTACTAACAAGGCACACGCTCAATCTAGTGTTCAATCAAACCGTTCATCAAATCAGCCATAAACGTCTCATCAATCATCTTATCAATCAATCAAGTTCAAATTTCCAAAATCATAATATACCGTTTACTCAAACCAAATCCGTAGTATCTCGATAATCACATCTCATTTACCCAAAATCATATCGTTTCAATAATCAGTTCACAATATCCCTTAACAGATCATCTCATAATTCAAATCGCAGTTCATACCATAATCAATTAAGAAGCTTCGACTTGGCAAGCAGGCGTGCGTCGGTCGAGGATCAATTTTCTTAAAAAGTGGTTATAGTTTAGGGTTTATAAAATACCTAATTCTCTATAACCTTGAGCTCTGATACCAATCTGTAACACCCCCAAATCTCGGTACAGCGGAAGACTTAATCAAGTTTTTGGGGCATTACTATTGGATTGGTATCACACACAAGTATAGCAAAAAGATAGTCATTTAACATTCAAAACCAATCCCAACTTTAGTTATTCAAAACATTTAATCCAAAAGTGTAAATATTAGGCCCAACACATGATTTGACAAAATAGGTCCCCAAAGTTTATCAGAGTCAGAAACGATCCTTGAACCCCGCCTTCTTGCCAAGCTTCCACCGATCACGTATTTCAAACATCTCTCAAATACCTGAGAAATCATGCTAAAAGGTCAGCTTACGCTGGTGAGTTCATAGGTTTAAGTTCAACAAAATCATAGTGGACCAGTAGGAGTTGATTTGCTATGCAAGACCTAAGATAGATAAATACCGATCCTACCCCGGATCACCAACCATAAACATATCCCGCATCCAGGGATTACTCGGGCCCAGCGACTCTAGTCCAGCACTGTCGTGGCAAAATCTAGAACAATTTCCAACCCCGGACTAGGTCGAGGTAGAAGTCTATTCTTAGCTAGGCAACAGTTATAGCAATTAGGATTGCTACCCTAGTCTAAGGCAACAACTACTGCACATCTATCTAAACAGTCAAGCATATAAGCAAATCCAAAATAGTTTTCACGGTCCAAAATCAGTAGCATGATTCTCACCCCAATGTAGTTAAAACATAGATAAAAGTGGGGCTATGAAACTCACCTTAGCCACAACAATGCACTATTCACTATTGACACAACTGGCATCTAAAGTTAATCTCCATTCCAAAAGAATGTACGACGAGTACAATAGAATAGTTGTGACGAAACCTAATGCGTATACGATATTCTTAGAATACGGCTCATACGATAAATAAATCAATAGAAAGTAATGTGTTGTAGTTTTCGTGGATCATTCGTGTCATTACTTTCAAAAGTATATTATCGTTCCCAAAAGTTCATAATTAATATCTCAAAAGTTCAGTTTTAACGTTTTGTGTGGTGGTAAGAAACATAGACGCAGCGTACACTCACGCGAAAGAAGAGCAATCATCGACAAAATCGAGACACACAGACCATAACTCACTCCAAAATGGGAAGAGACATTGACCAAGTTAAGAAATGCCGACAATACTCAGGCTAGTCAAAGACTAGGAAACGACGACAACTATTTATGTAACATAAATAGGTTAAATTGACAGGTTTCGGCAATTTACCCAATAATCCCCAAACGTACATGTTTAATAATAAAAGGCAAGTTTCCATTTATCGCTCAAATGATAAAGTCTTCTCAATCGCTATTCATAATTATACAAGTTTACCCGAAAGTACTTCATATAAGGTATAGTAAATAGTGTACTATAAATAATACGTTCGTTTATTCCCACATTTCCAAATTAGTACGACTTTAATAAGTTATATTATCAAGATAATATATCCAAACAAGTTTACAAAAGCTAACATGTGTTATAAAACACGAGTTACTGATAACGCTACACGCGTCGTTCGGGGTCAAAGGAACCTCCTTTTCGTCGAGCAAGTTTTTCAACACTCTAGGCAGTGAACCTAATCGTTGTAGTGTAGTATTAGGGTAAGCCACGGGAATTGATATCGTTCTCTAGGGGAATAGGAATGCTAGTGAGAAGTTACTACGCTAAGGTTGGGGTTGAGGAAGATTATTTTTTATCTTTTTATGTTTTTTAGGAAATGGAAAAGTACGAATCTCGGGGTTTGGATTTGGGGCTACTATTCTAATTATCTATGCTAAGGTGAGGATAGTCTATGTCTATTTTTGTGTGCTCGTATGATAGTTAAAGATGTGTTTACCTAGATGCTACTACTCCTTAGTTATCTCCTATTGATAGTTGAATTGGCACGTACTTATTCTTAACGCGTTGTGTTTTCTAAGGTCGTAAGGTGTGCATTCCCTAACTCTTTGAAGTCACCTTTAAGTGTAGTAAACGAAATCCACTAAGTCATTCATAAACTAACTTTGAGGCTATCTTTGGGTTTAGTAAACGAAATCCACTAAGTCATTCATAAACTATCAAAGATTTATCAAGTATTAAACACAACGATAGCCTAGTCGCACTCCTAAGCCAATTACAATTAAGATAAGAGACAACCTAACAATAATTAACAACTAGGTTTCATATATCTAAGCAAACACATAAGTAATTTAGTCGGACATGTTAAACATGCAAGCATAGACACAATAAATTGAAGACATAATTGAATTAATGAAGTAAACCACTTATCTTGTGGTAAGATAGGGTTTGGAACCCTAAAATACTGTACAAGACAGCCTTGGTTCGGTTTAGGTTTTTACTCCAAAAGACTACACACTGAAAACAAAAAAATTCGGATTCTATATATAAGATTACAATCGCGACGGCGTCACCTTATGATTTGTGACGCCGTCGGGTCGCCCGTCATTAGGGTTTCGTCTTGGCCACGTTAGTCTTGCGACGACGTCACCTTATGCTTGTGACGCCATCCCCTTCAGTCTCTGACGCCGTCTGGATCAAATCTAGGCCGTCTGAGTTGCGACGGCCTACTATTTTAAAGCCTGACACCGTCACTTGAAAATAAGCAATTTGGCTAATGTGCCGTCACAGAAGTGCTCCGACGGCGTCGCAATTAACACCTGACGCCGTCCCCCTTGTATTTCAGCAGCTTGAGTGTCTCGATTCTTGACTTTGGCCATTTTCTTCGTATATCCGCGCCTTTTCGTCCAAATAAGTGCCATTCCAGCAATTTGCCTTCAAGAGACCTAAAAAGTGAAAAGGAGCGATATTAAGTAATAACGAATACAAAAGTGATCAAATAAGGGCTTAAACGACCCCTCAAAAAGGTACATTTTAAAACCTTATCAAATATCCCTACACTTGGTATTTGCTTGTCCTCAAGCAAATGTGCTTTTAGCCAATTAATTTATAAGTTAGGGGTCATGAAGCATTGGTTTAAAACAATCCATAACACATATAAGCCCCGCAAAAGTCATAACAAGCACGGAAATTACATACTAGCACCTCACATGGGGTGTTTGGGTACTCACATCTCTCGGGTGTATATGAAATATAACAAGTTGGAAATTGAAGATAAACACTCATTAACCGGTCCTAGTACGTAGATTACCATAGGCTTGAGAATAGATCAAACCTCCATCGCTTTGGCGTAAGCACCTAGGAAAGACTATCAAAGAGGTCTTTAAAGGGTTGTAATGTTAGGCTTACGGTAGGGAAACAAAGGGTTTGGTGGGATAGGCTATTTAGTGGTGGCAAGTCAAAAATCTTTATGTTACAAGCATACGAAGAATGGCGTTGCTAAGCCAAGACTCGACACTCTAAACTCTAGATAACTGAAACAAACAAACATGAATTTAAAGATAGATGTAGGATGGTAGCCCGTATGTTTTTTTTTTTTTTTTTAACACTCTATTTTTTTTTCTCTTCTCTTTTTCTATTTTTTTTCAATTTTTTTATACACTTTTACTCTACCATCTTCTACGGTAACATCAAAATGATAGGGATTTATAGGCACATCCCTACACTTGAGTTTTTTTTTACTCTAACACTAATTTGACCCGAATTGAAAAGATCAAAACACTTGGGGTACGTTATTACACAAATAAGGGAATTTAACGTTCCCTTCCAGTCATTTCATAAATTTTGACTTTTCCCATGAGTCCCAATCGTCCCAAAACTGTATACAAAGGATATGACTCAACTTAGCAACTCATGCAAGCAACTAGATAATTGAACTAAGGGTTTATGGTGATAACAATAATGCACTAAAAGTGAGTGCATACAAGGTAGGCTAAGGCGATTTGGGTGTACATTTGGGGGTGGGGTGTAAACAATGCTCTTCATTGATATTCCGGAAAACCGAAACATCACGAGAACCGCGAAAAGGATAGGCTCTGAGGGGTTAACTAGGGGTATCGTGTACTAAAGATGAGTACAACGCAAAGGTGTGGGGGAATTACTCAACCGATGTGGAAGAACTAATTTATATTACGGGTATCAAACAAGGGTTATCCTAATGCCACTTATCATTTAGTTATTCCTAACTACACAAGTGTAGTCTTACTAGCGATCTCGGGATGCATCACAAAACAAGTTCTAGAATCTAATATACTACCGGTTCACACTCTAAGCATTAAAGATGAATGCTTTAATTCCTACTAATCTAAGGGTGATCCTCACATTTTAGGTGGAATTTAGGTGGTAAAGGGTTTTTGTGCTAGTCATGCAACTTCCTATCCGTGAGACGCTTTTGTTAAGACTAATGGCCCACTCCTATATGTCATGAAAAATTTTAAATTTGGTGCCAAAATTACCCTAACCGAAATTTTCTCATGGTTTATTACACAAATACAATTGGACAAAGCAAATAGTCAAGGATAAGCATAGTTTCAAAGTTCCCGTTTTATTTTCCCTCCCTACATTTAAACTGAACATTGTCCCCAATGTTCCCTGAAAGTATCAAAGTTATGATAATAGAAGGTAATGAAAAACGAAAGAAACTAATACTCCCCTGATTAGCTCGGTAGGATCCGTGTAAAGTGGTGGTTAAATCCTTTCTAAGAAAAATGTATGCGTGAAAAGCTCCTTCCAATCTTTTGTTTCTTCTTCTTGATAAATAAAACCTTCACACTTGAAGAAAACAAACGAAACCTTCGCGTAAAATCGGCGGTAATAATATATATAAGACTCTACTAAACTAGGATATAATGCTTGTGGAATGGATGTTTACAGAATTTCTGGAAAATTAAGACCTGGAAAATTCCAAAAATTTATAAGTAGCTCAGAAAATGAGAAAAAATTAATCTGTTGTTTTTACTCCTTCCTGACGCCGTCAGGTTGCGATCCTGACACCGTCAGGTTATCCTGACAAAAACTGGTCTGCGATTTTCTAAAAAAAATTCTGGAAAATTTACATCTTTAGAATCTGGAAAAATTTCTGCAAAACACCCATTATGACTCGATACAAGCATTTGACTCGAACAAACACACATATATATCTTTTAATTAATTGTTATTCTCATGTTTACGTTTCTTTTGAAAACGTGTGTAATCCTCCCTACACTTATCCTTTATGTAAAATACCTTTATATGCAATTAAGACGAGGTTAGAAACAAAATAAATCATTTTTACAAATTTGAACATGAGAATAAACAATCAATAAAGGATATATAGCACTAACAAGCAAACAATTAAGCATGGGTTGCCTCCCACGAAGCATTTTTCTTTATTTATGAGTCTTGTAGCTAGACTCGTAGTCGTGCTCCTACGTAACTTCATTACCGTCATCTCCTTCCTTATGACGGTCTCTAGTGGTTGGTTCCATGTTGTAGAAGTGCCCTATGATACACCTTTCTAAGAGTTCGTCCTCTCCTCACTCATTTCTATATTCCGGTCCTAAGTTCAAGCAATCCTTATAGAATCCGAAAATCTTAGCCATAACATAATCTACTCCTTTTTCCTTATCCTCATTATTCCTATAATAGACCGACAGTTTAAGTTCCTTTTCATCATTAAAGAGTGATGAAAACTTCTCAATCTTAAACGGCATTTGGTAAGCTATGTCGTCGGTCTCATCCTTGAATCGCACTATTCCTAAAGAGGGATCATAAGTCATCCCGGTGTTTTCTATGAAAGGTTTTCCTAGAATAACGTGGGACAAGCTAGGATCTATGGCCGTGCTAATATCATCCACAATTATGAAGTCCGTAGGAAACGTGAAACTACCTACATAAATGGGCAATCCCTTAATTCTACCAAGAAAATTGCAACTAACACTAGGATTATCGGGGTCTTGCCTAGTTGGAATAGGCTTCTTCATTACCCAATTGTAGTAGGTGCTAGTCATTATGTTGATTGGGGACTTGCGATCAATGTAGGCCTTTGCCACGAAAAGGTGTCCTATGCAACATGGTATGTTAAGATTCCAAGGGTTTCCAAACTTGATCCTAGGGCTTTTCCTAACATACATGTGACGGAGGTCATGCACTAAGTGAGAGTGGCGAGATAGTTCTTCTTCCTTAGGAAACTTATTGAAATAGTCATTGTCTACTTCATTCACTTCCTCGGTTGTTTCATTCATCGGTGTTTCCTTAACCTCAAGTATTATCTCATGGTTTTCTTCGTCATTTGTTTTATTAGGTTTCACTAAGGCGATGGTATTTACGAATTGAACATGCTTAGCTAACTTACTTGGGCCCTTAATCTCTACACCGGAAGGCTCGGGAGTTGAGATAGCATTAACCTTCCTATCACTATTGGCCATGGCTTTCAAAAGGTTATCTATCTTCCTATCCATTTCAGCTTGTTGTTGGTTAAAGCGGTCCGAGAGCTTAGCTATTTGGGCTTCTTGGGATGCGACTAGGTTTTGCAACATCCCTTCAATGTTTTGTTGGTTAGGACCGTGAGATGGCGGCCATGAGAAATCATTGGAAGTGAATTCTTTGGTTTGCCCCCAATAGAAGTCGGGCTTGCTCTTCCAAGCTTCTCGGATATCGTTGAAATTCCTAGGTCCGGGTGTTGTAGGGAATCTTCCTCCCGTTCCATTAATACGCGAGGATGCATAGTCAACGGAGGCATGTTCGGGGGATCGGGTGCAAGTGCGCGTGTTATGAGGATCACTACACGGCTCACACGAGGAAGAAACTTTGTTCATATGGCGTGAAGACTTAGGATTTTCGTAGGAGCTCATTAGGAATTTTACTTGATCTTCAAGCTCGATCATCCTACGGTCGGAAGATTGTGAGTCAATTGGAGGCAAGGAGATTGCCTTTACGGTTTTGGGCAACTCACGGGGGTCATTCCAACTTTCATTGTCATAGAGAGCAAGGTCCTCTATTATACCTCATGATTCTTCCGCGGTGAGATCACTAAGTTTTCCACCGGCCGCTTGGTCAATGGATCGCTTGGTGGGGAAGTTGACATGATCATAGAAAAGTTGGACTTGGAGCCAAAGATCAATGCCGTGATGAGGGACTTTATGAAGTAAGTCCTTGAATCGAGTCCATGCTTCGTAGAGAGATTCACCTTGACGTTGTTGGAACATCAAGATGTCATTCCTAAGTTTAGTGGTTCTCCCCGGTGGGAAAAATTGAGCAAGGAAGCGAGAGGTGAGATCATCCCAACTTGAGATGGAGCCGGCGGGAAGTCGCTCAAGCCAATTACTAGCTTGGTCCCGTAGAGAGAATTGGAAGAGACGCAGACACGTGGTCTCCCGAGTAGTAGCATCAAGGTCGATGGAATCGACAATTTTAAGGAAATCCCTAAGATGCTGATTAGGATCTTCGGAACGAAGTCCATGGAATGCACATCCGTTTTGCACCAACCGGATGGTGTCAGATCGCAGGGCCGTAGTGTGAGCTTGGTCGGGAAGCTCAATGGTGTTTCTATAGCCTAGGTGGCTTGGTCTCGAGTATTCACCAAGAGTACGGGCTCTTCGCGGGTCATTTGGTGGTAGGTTGATGAATGGTGGTTGGTTATCACCTTCTATGATGAAAAGTGATGGGATTATGAACAAAGGTCACGAAGAAGGGGATAGACTACGAGGAAGCTAAAAATGAGAAAATTTATCTGATAGGAATCAAGCAAAGAAACCTAAACGAGGTGGACTACTAACTAGCTATTCTATTCCCCGGCAGCGGCGCCAAAAACTTGATAACGCTACATGCGTTGTTCGGGGTCAAAGGAACTTCCTTTTCGTCGAGCAAGTTTTTCAACACCCTAGGCAGTGAACCTAATCGTTGTAGTGTAGTATTAGGGTAAGCCACGGGAATTGATATCATTCTCTAGGGGAATAGGAATGCTAGTGAGAAGTTACTACGCTAAGGTTTGGGTTGAGGAAGATTATTTTTTATCTTTTTATGTTTTTTAGAAAATGGAAAAGTACGAATCTCGGGGTTTGGATTTGGGGGGTTGGTATTTCTACCGATTACACTACTATTCTAATTATCTATGCTAAGGTGAGGATAGTCTGTGTCTATTGTTGTGTGCTCGTATGATAGTTAAAGATGTGTTTACCTAGATGCTACTACTCCCTAGTTATCTCCTATTGATGGTTGAATTGTCACGTCCTTATTCTTAACGCGCTGTGTTTTCTAAGGTCGTAAGGTGTGCATTCCCTAACTCTTTGAAGTCACCTTTAAGTGTAGTAAACGAAATCCACTAAGTCATTCATAAACTAACTTTGAGGTTATCTTTGGGTTTAGTAAACGAAATCCACTAAGTCATTCATAAACTATCAAGTATTAAACACAACGATAGCCTAGTCGCACTCCTAAGCCAATTACAATTAAGATAAGAGACAACCTAACAATAATTAACAACTAGGTTTCATATATCTAAGCAAACATACAAGTAATTTAGCCGGACATGTTAAACATGCAAGCATACTGATAAGGTTTTAAAATGTACCTTTTTGAGGGGTCGTTTAAGCCCTTATTTGATCACTTTTGTATCCGTTATTACTTAATATCGTTCCTTTTCACTTTTTAGGTCTCTTGAAGGCAAATTGCTGTAATAGCACTTATTTGGACGAAAAGGCGCGGATATACGAAGAAAATGGCCAAAGTTAAGAATCGTGACACTCCAACTGCTGAAAACACAAGGTCACGGCGTCACTGCTTAACTGCGATGCCGTCGGAGGATTTTGTGATGGGACAGAAGCAAAAACTCTTATTTTCAAGTGACGACGTCAAGTTATAAAAGAGTAGGCCGTCGCAACTCAGACGGCCTAGATTCAATTCAGACAGCTTCAGAAGCTGAAGAGGACGGCGTCACAAGCACAAGGTGACGCCGTCGCAAGACTAACGTGGCCAAGATGAAACCCTAATGACGGCGACCCGATGGCGTCACACAACATAAGGTGACGCCGTCGCATATGTAATCTTATATATAGAATCCGAATTTTTCAGTATTTGTGTGTAGTCTTTTGGAGTAAAAACCTAAACCGAACCAAGGCTGTCTTGTACAGTATTTTAGGGTTCCAAACCCTATCTTACATCAAGATAAGTGTTTTACTTCATTAATACAGTTATGTCTTTGATTATTTGTGTGTATGCTTGCATGTTCTCCATGTCCGGCTAATTTATTTGTGTGTTTGCTTAGGGAATATGAAACTTAATTATTGAATATTGATTGGTTGTCTCTTATCTTAGTTGTTAATGATCTAGTAATGCGATAGGTCATTCGTTGTGTACTTAATGCTTGATTAATCTTTGTAAACCTTAGGTTATAGCACCTTGAGCGGTTGTAAGCTAAACTATCCAAAGAGGCCTTAGAGTTAGAGTTTATGATCCCTAGTGGTATTTTGTAGACGAGACCCTTTGGTAACTTCAAAGAGTTAGGGAGAAACGCATACCCTACAACCTTAGAAACACAACGCAATTAAGAATAAGGACGTGACAATTCAACCACCAATAGGAGATAATTAAGGAGTAGTAAAACCTAAGTAAACACATCTTTAAACTATCATACGAGCACACAATAATTAGACATAGACTACATACACCTTAGATTAGATAATTAGATAAGTAGAGTAATCGGTAGCAATACCAAACCCCCAAATCTAAACCCCGAGATTCGTACTTTTCTATTTCCTAAAAAACATAAAAAGATAAAAAATAATCTTCCTCAACCCCAACCATAGCGTAGTAACTTCTCACTAGCATTCTTATTCCCCTAGAGAACGATATCAATACCCGTGGCTTACCCTAATACTACACTACAACAATTAGGTTCACTGCCTAGGGTGTTATAAAACTTGCTCGAAGAAAAGGAAGTTCCTTTAACCCCGAACGACGCGTATAGCGTTATCAAGTTTTTGGCGCCGCTGCCTGGGAATAGAATAGCTAGTTAGTAGTCCACCTCGTTTAGGTTTCTTTGCTTGATTCCTATCAAGCAAATTTTTCTCATTTTTTAGCTTTCTCATAGTCTATCCCCCTTCTTCGTGACCTTTGTTCGTAATCCCATCACCTTTCATCATGGAAGGTGATAACCAACCACCACTTCTCCCTACCAACCCCCTTAGACAACTTAGAACCCGCAGTTCCACGAAAACCCTTCTTGAACCATTTGCAGAACCCGAAAGAGAGCTTAATAGGCGAAGAAAAGCTCTCCATGATTCGGAACCTCAAGGCACTTCCATCAACTTTGATGAAGTCACAACTGACGAGGAGTCATCTCATTCTCCACACTCCCCTGAAAGTATCATCATTGACGATCTGAGCCAACATGGTGAAGAAATTCCCGCCACTCCGGTCAATGGACCCATCAATCCTCCTAAAGCAAAATCCCTCGGGGAATACTTTTCCCCCTCTGCATCTGGATTTACTAGTGCCATTGTCTACCCTTCAGAACAAGTCAATGAGGTATTGCATGCCTCTGACATTTGGCTTATCCAAAACGTATGTCAATTCAATGGATCCCACAGCGAAAACCCAATTCATCACATCAAACAATTTTTAAAAATTGTTGATGCTATATATGCCGACGGAGCATCCAAGGAGACGTCTAGACTCCGTTTTTTTTCATTTTCTCTTCAAGGACAAGTCAAGGAGTGGCTCGATAAGCTCCCTCCAAAGTCTATTTTCACATGGGAGCAACTCACAACCAAGTTCACCAAGAAGTTCTTTCCCCCTGGAAGAACTGCATTGATCAGGAGCAAAATTATTCACTTCCATCAAACAGATGGAGAATCTATCGTTAACTCCTGGAATCGTTACAAAGATCTTATTCAACAAGCCCCACACCATGGTATCGACCTTTGGTTGCTTGTTCAAATCTTTTACGACAATATCTCCCGAAAGGATCAAAAAGGCATTGACTTCTCAACTGGCCGTAGAATTTCTAATCTCACGGCCGAAGAAGGGTGGAACCGCATTGAGGAGTACATTCAATACCAAGACAACCATTGGCATGAGCCAGTAAACGCTATAAGTATCTCTACTTTCTCGAATGAAAAGTCATCATCTTTCGAGGATCGAATTAAGAAAGCACAAGAGAAGCTTGCATACCTCACAAAATCGCCAGAACCAAAAAAGTTATTTAACCCTTACCTTATATGCGACATTTGTGGAGGGCCACACGAGAGTGATGAATGTGATGACACACGTCATGAGAGCGTCTTCCTTTCCAGTCATGATATTTATGATGACCCTTCACTCCTCACATTCTATCAAAACGATGAATGCAACCCTTGGGGCAATCTAAAATGGAAAACTGAAGGAAAGGAGGGATCTGAATACACCATCCGTGATGCCTTTGAAGAAGAACTCGAGCAGTTTACCATAGAAGGGACCACACTCTTAAAAGGTCTTGAGGGGTTTATCCAAGAGCATCAAGTTGAATTAGAAAGTCAATTCGCCAACCTCTGCAAAAGAATAAGCGAATCTAGCCCAGCCCATCATGATCCAACTTGCGCCATCACCACTCGATCAGGAATTACTACCAAGGATCCCCCGTATCCTGACCGGTATCCCACCACCAGGGAACCTGTGTTAGGAAATGATGCAATTCCTGAACCTCCTTCAACTCCTCACGATCCCCCTCCACAAACACCGGCACCTGCCCAGCGACCAACCCTCGCACAGATTCCTTATCCCTCTCGTCTGAAGAATAAAAAGGCTGAAGAAGACAATGAGAGAGTATTGTCTTATTTAAAGCGAAATTCCGTCAACATACCACTTCTTGACGTATTCTATCACATCCCTAAACATAGCAAATACTTCAAGAAGTTAATATCTAATCGGAAGAAACTTGAAGGGTTGATTTCAATAGGCGAAGAATGCTCGGCTATCATCCAGAAAAGCCTGCCCAAGAAGAAAGAAGATCCAGGCAGTTTCACCATCCCTTGTTCAATATGGGCACTCTCTATGAAAAATGCCTTGGCAGATCTTGGGGCTAGTATTAACCTGATGCCTCAGTCCCTATTCCTCAAACTCGGATATTCAGGACTGAAACCAACCAGGATGAGTATTCAATTAGCAGATCGATCAATCAAATATCCCATTGGGGTTTGTGAAAATGTCCTTGTAAGAGTAGGGGAATTCAAGTTTCCAATTGATTTCGTGATTTTAGAAATGGAGGAAGATAACTCAGTCCCGATAATCCTTGGGAGACCCTTCTTAGCTACAGCTCGTGCCATTATTGATGTTCATAATGGTAAACTCACTTTACGAGTGGGGTCCGAGAGCATAACCTTCGACATCAAGGATTCTATGAGTCACTCCTCCTCCTACGATCACCCTATTTATTTTGTTGAGGAAGTTGATGAATTTGTTGATGATATAGATGGCTGCATTGATGAGTATCTATTAAACGAATTCAGAAGTGATGACAACAACCTAATAGGCGACAACGAGGAAACTGAGATGGTGGGAGCTGTTTCCTTTTACCCGCGTAAGGATGAAATTGAACCCCTTGAGCTGCAAAAACCAGAAAACAAGCTAAAACCATCAATCAAGGAACCACCTACTTTAGAACTAAAAGATCTCCCAAGCCATTTAGAATACGCCTTCCTTTAGGAAAAGGACCAACTCCCTGTCATCATAAGCTCGTCACTGACCACTGGACAAAAAGAGAAGCTCTTGGAAGTTTTAAAGGAATACAAGGGAGTGATCGCGTAGAGTGTGGCTGACATTAAGGGTATTGATTCTACATTTTGTACCCATAAAATCCTCATGGAAGAAGATTACAAACCAACCGTTCAGCCGCAGAGAAGGGTCAACCCTAACATCAAGGAGGTAGTAAAGAAGGAAGTCAAGCTCCTCGATGCCGGCCTTATCTACCCCATTTCGGATAGCCCATGGGTCAGCCCAGTCCAGGTAGGTCCAAAAAAGGGAGGAATGACAGTCGTGAAGAATGAAAAGGGTGATTTAGTGCCACAAAGAACGGTTACGGGTTGGCGTATTTGTATCGACTACAGAAAGTTAAATGATGCCACCCGAAAAGATCATTTTCCTCTGCCATTCATTGACCAAATGCTCAAAAGGTTAGCCGGGTATGAGTACTAATGTTTCCTTGATGGCTTTTCAGGATATTTTCATTCCCATTGCCCCTGAAGATCAGGAAAAGACTACATTTACATGCCCATACGGGACGTTTGCCTACAAGCGAATGCCATTCGGGTTATGTAACGCACCTGCCACCTTTCAGCGATGTATGATGGCCATATTCCATGAATTAATTGAAGACAGCATGGAAGTTTTCATGGATGATTTCTCGGTATTTGGAAATTCCTTCAATCTTTGTCTTTCCAACCTTAGGAAGATGTTGAAACGGTGCGAAGAAACTAATTTGGTCCTAAACTGGGAAAAATGTCATTTCAAGGTGAAAGAAGGAATTGTCCTAGGACATAAAGTCTCTGGAAACGGAATTGAGGCCGATAGAGCAAAAATCGAAGCGATATCCAAACTCCCCTATCCTACCACCGTTAAAGCCATTCGCAGCTTTCTAGGCCATGCAGGTTTTTATCGAAGGTTTATTAAAGACTTCTCGAAAATTGCCCGGCCAATGACCCAGCTTCTTGTTAAGGATGCCCCATTTGATTTTTCTGAAGAATGTAAAGAAGCATTCAACCGACTAAAGGAGGATCTTACTCAGGCACCTATAATGGTCACCCCTGATTGGTCTCAGCCATTCGAGATCATGTGTGATGCTAGTGATTATGTTGTGGGCGCCATGCTTGGCCAAAGGAAAGAGAAGCATTTTCAACCAACCTATTATGCTAGCAAAACCATGAATGTAGCGCAAGAAAATTACACAACTACCGAGAAAGAGCTTTTAGCTGTGGTTTTTGCCTTCGACAAGTTCAGGCAATATCTCGTTCTTTCTAAGACGGTCGTCTTCACTGATCACTCTGCCTTGCGCTACTTGTTTTTCAAGCAAGATGCAAAACCCCGACTAATTAGATGGATTTTATTACTTCAAGAATTCGACATTGAGATTCGAGATAAAAAAGGGGCTGAAAATCTTGCTGCCGATCATCTGTCACGCTTGGAAAACCCTGATCTTGAGAAACTCGATCACACCGAGATCCGCGACTCTTTTCCTGAGGAACGGCTAATGGCCATTAAGGAGATTGAGCCATGGTATGCGGATTATGCTAACTATCTGTCCAGTAGGGTTTTGCCAAACTACATGACCAAGCAAGATAAGAGGAAATTCTTCACCACGCTAAAACATTACTTCTGGGATGAGCCATTCCTATTCCGCATATTATTCTACGTTGTATGGCCGAAGGGGAGATTGATCGAGTTCTGAAGGAATGCCATGCGGGACCATCTGGAGGACATCACGGTGTAAATGTCACGGCACGAAAGGTTTTCGATACCGGGTTCTACTGGCCTACTATTTTTCGAGACGTTAAGAGATTAGTTCAAACGTGTGATTCATACCAACGATCAGGAAACATCTCGCGAAGGGATGAATCACCTCAGAATTATATCCAAGTCTGCGAAATATTCGATGTTTGGGGTATAGACTTCATGGGGCCTTTTCCATCATCCGGAGGAAATGAATACATTCTCGTAGCTATTGATTATGTATCAAAATGGGTGGAGGCTCAAGCGCTTAGAACTATTGATGCAAGGGTAGTTATTCATTTTCTTAAAAAGCTCTTCGCACCATTCGGGATTCCCAAGGCATTGATCAGTGATAAGGGAACCCACTTTTGCAATGCTCAAATGGAGAAGGTAATGAAGAAGTACGGTGTTCCACATAGATTTTCTACCGCATATCATCCTCAGATGAATGGACAAGTAGAAAACACAAATAGGGCATTGAAACGGATACTTGAAAAAACGGTCCACCAGAATAGAAAAGATTGGGCATTGAAACTGGATGAGGCACTATGGGCATTTAGAACTGCTTACAAAACACCTATCGGAACAACCCCATTTGGCTTAGTATACGGGAAGGCGTGCCACCTCCCTATTGAACTTGAGCAAAAAGCATATTGGGCACTTAAGGCCTGTAATATGGATTATTCTGAAGCAGGGTCAAATCGGTTCTTACAGCTTCAAGAATTGGATGAACTAAGGCTGGAAGCATATGAATCGTCGATCACATACAAAGAAAGGGCAAAGAAATGGCATGATCAACGAATAAAGAATCCTAAAGAGTTTTTGGAAGGAGATAAGGTGCTCTTGTATAATTCAAGACTGAGGTTATTTCCAGGAAAAATCAAATCGAGATGGTATGGACCTTTTTCAGTAAAGAAGCAGATGAGCAATGGAGCAGTGGTGCTACTAGACCATGATGGGAGGGAATTTACCGTAAACGGACAACGTGTAAAACATTATCAGTTGGACAATATTGACATGGTGAACGATGAAGATATTGTTTTAGAAGGAAGTAACGGTAATGAAGTCACGTGAGGGCACGACTACGAGTCTAGCTACAAGACTCTTAAATAAAAAAAAGCGCTTCGTGGGATTGTTAGTGTCATATATCTTTTATTAATTGTTTATTCTCATGTTTAAATTTGTAAAAATGCTTTATTTTGTTTTTAACCTCGTCTTAATTGCATGTAAAGGTATTTTACATAAAGGATAAGTGTAGGGAGGATTACACACGTTTTCAAAAAAATGTAAACATGAGAATAAAAATTCATTAAAAGATATATTTGAGTGTTTGTTCGAGTCAAATGCTTGTATCGAGTCATAATGGATGTTTTGCAGAAATTTTTCCAGATTCTAAAGGTATAAATTTTCCAGAATTTTTTTCAGAAAATCGCAGACCAGTTTTTGTCAGGATAACCTGACGGCGTCAGGATTGCAACCTGACGGCGTCAGGAAGAAGTAAAAACAACAGATTACTTTTTTCTCGTTTTCTTAGCTACTTATAAATTTTTGGAATTTTCCAGGTCTTAATTTTCCAGAAATTATGTAAACATCCATTCCACAAGCATTATATCCTAGTTTAGTAGAGTCTTATATATATTATTACCGCCGATTTTACGCGAAGGTTTCGTTTGTTTTCTTCGAATGTGCAGGTTTTATTTATCAAGAAGAAGAAACAAAATATTGGAAGGAACTTTTCACGCATACATTTTTCTTGGAAAGGATTTAACCACTATTTTACACGGATCCTACCGAGCTAATCAGGGGAGTACTAGTTTCTTTCGTTTTTAATTACCTTCCATTATCATAACTTTGATACTTTCGGGGAACATTGGGGACAATGTTCAGTTTAAGTGTAGGGAGGGAAAATAAAACGGGAACTTTGAAACTATACTTATCCTTGATTATTTTCTTTGTCCAATTGTATTTGTGTAATAAACCATGAGAAAATGTCGGTTAGGGTAATTTTGGCACCAAATTTGAAATTTTTCATGATATATAGGAGTGGGCCATTAGTCTTAACAAAAGCGTCTCACGGATAGGAAGTTATATGACTAGCACAAAACCCTTTACCACCTAAATTCCACCCAAAATGTGAGGATCGCCCTTAGATTAGTAGGAATTAAAAGCATTCATCTTTAATGCTTAGAGTGTGAACCGGTAGTATATTAGATTCTAGAACTTGTTTTGTGATGCATTCCGAGATCGCTAGTAAGACTACACTTGTGTAGTTAGGAATAACTAAATGATAAGAGGCATTAGGATAACCCTTGTTTGATACCCGTAATATAATTACTTCTTCCACATTGGTTGAGTAATTCCCCCACACCCTTTGCGTTGTACTCATCTTTAGTACACGATACCCCTAGTTAACCCCTCAGAGCCTATCCTTTTCGCGGTTCTCGTGATGTTTCGGTTTTTCTGGAATATCAATGAAGAGCATTGTTTACACCCCACCCCCAAATATACACCCAAATCGCCTTAGCCTACCCTGTATGCACTCACTTTTAGTGCATTATTGTTATCACCCTAAACCCTTAGTTCAATTATCTAGTTACTTGCATGAGTTGCTAAGTCGAGTCATATCCTTTGTACACAGTTTTGGGATGATTGGGACTCATGGGAAAAGTTAAAGTTTATGAAATGATTAGAAGGGAACGTTAAATTCCCTAATTTGCGTAATAACGTACCCCAAGTGCTTCGATCTTTTCAATTCGGGTCAAATTAGTGTTAGAGTAATAAAAACTCAAGTGTAGGGATGTGCCTATGAATCCCTATCATTTTGATGTTACAGTAGAGGATGGTAGAGTAAAAGTGTATGTGAAAAAAAAAAATATATATATATATATATATATAGAAAAAGAGAAAAGAAAAAAATAGAGTGTTTAAAAAAAATGTACATACGGGCTACCATCCTACATCTATCCTTTAAATTTATGTTTGTTTGTTTCAGTTATTTAGAGTCTAGAGTGTCGAGTCTTGGCTTAGCAACGCCATTATTCGTATGCTTGTAACATAAAGATTTTTGACTTGCCACCACTAAATAGCCTATCCCACCAAACCCTTTGTTTCCCTACCGTAAGCCTAACATTACAACCCTTTAAAGACCTCTTTGATAGTCTTTCCTAGGTGCTTACGCCAAAGCGATGGAGGTTTGATCTATTCTCAAGCCTATGGTAATCTATGTACTAGGACCGGTTAATGAGTGTTTATCTTCCATTTCCAACTTGTTATATTCCATATACACCCGAGAGAGATGTGAGTATCCAAACACCCCATGTGAGGTGCTAGTATGTAATTTCCGTGCTTGTTATGACTTTTGCGGGGCTTATATGTGTTGTTGAATGTTTTAAACCAATGCTTCATGACCCTTAACTTATAAATTAATTGGCTAAAAGCACATTTGCTTGAGGACAAGCAAATACCAAGTGTAGGGATATTTGATAAGGTTTTAAAATGTACCTTTTTGAGGGGTCGTTTAAGCCCTTATTTGATCTCTTTTGTATCAGTTATTACTTAATATCGTCCCTTTTCACTTTTTAGGTCTCTTGAAGGCAAATTGCTGTAATAGCACTTATTTGGACGAAAAGGCGCGGATATACGAAGAAAATGGCCAAAGTCAAGAATCGTGACACTCCAGCTGCTGAAAACACAAGGTGACGGCGTTACTGCTTAACTGCGACGCCGTCGGAGGATTTTGTGATGGGACAGAAGCAAAAACTCCTATTTTCAAGTGACGACGTCAAGTTATAAAAGAGTAGGCCGTCGCAACTCAAACGGCCTAGATTCAATTCAGACGGCGTCAGAAGCTGAAGAGGACGGCGTCACAAGAACAAGGTGACGCCGTCGCAAGACTAACGTGGCCAAGACGAAACCCTAATGACGGCGACCCGACGGCGTCACACAACATAAGGTGACGCCGTCGCATATGTAATCTTATATATAGAATCTGAATTTTTCAGTATTTGTGTGTAGTCTTTTGGAGTAAAAACCTAAACCGAACCAAGGTTGTCTTGTACAGTATTTTAGGTTTCCAAACCCTATCTTACATCAAGATAAGTGTTTTACTTCATTAATACAATTATGTCTTTGATTATTTGTGTGTATGCTTGCATGTTCTCCATGTCCGGCTAATTTATTTGTGTGTTTGCTTAGGGAATATGAAACTTAATTATTGAATATTGATTGGTTGTCTCTTATCTTAGTTGTTAATGATCTAGTAATGCGATAGGTCATTCGTTGTGTACTTAATGCTTGATTAATCTTTGTGAACCTTAGGTTATAGCACCTTGAGCGGTTGTAAGCTAAACTATCCAAAGAGGCCTTAGAGTTAGAGTTTATGATCCCTAGTGGTATTTTGTAGACGAGACCCTTTGGTAACTTCAAAGAGTTAGGGAGAAACGCATACCCTACAACCTTAGACGCACAACGCAATTAAGAATAAGGACGTGACAATTCAACCACCAATAGGAGATAATTAAGGAGTAGTAAAACCTAAGTAAACACATCTTTAAACTATCATACGAGCACACAATAATTAGACATAGACTACATACACCTTAGATTAGATAATTAGATAAGTAGAGTAATCGGTAGCAATACCAAACCCCCAAATCCAAACCCCGAGATTCGTACCTTTCTATTTCCTAAAAAACATAAAAAGATAAAAAATAATCTTCCTCAACCCCAACCATAGCGTAGTAACTTCTCACCAGCATTCCTATTCCCCTAGAGAACGATATCAATACCTGTGGCTTACCCTAATACTACACTACAACGATTAGGTTCACTGCCTAGGGTGTTATAAAACTTGCTCGAAGAAAAGGAAGTTCCTTTGACCCCGAACGACGCGTGTAGCGTTGTCACATACACACAATCAATTGAAGACATAATTGAATTAATGAAGTAAAGCACTTATCTTGTGGTAAGGTAGGGTTTGGAACCCTAAAATACTGTACAAGACAGCCTTGGTTCGGTTTAGGTTTTTACTCCAAAAGACTACACACTGAAAACTGAAAAATTTGGATTCTATATATAAGATTACAATCGCGACGGCGTCACCTTATGATTTGTGACGCCGTCAGGTTGCCGTCATTAGGGTTTTGTCTTGGCCACGTTAGTCTTGCAACAGCGTCACCTTATGCTTGTGACGCCGTCCCCTTCAGTCTCTGACGCCGTCTGGATCAAATCTAGGCCGTCTGAGTTGCGACGGCCTACTCTTTTAAAGCCTGACACCGTCACTTGAAAATAAGCAATTTGGCTACTGTGCCGTCACAGAAGTGCTCCGACGGCGTCGCAATTAACACCTGACGCCGTCCCCCTTGTATTTCAGCAGCTTGAGTGTCTCGATTCTTGACTTTGGCCATTTTCTTCGTATATCCGCGCCTTTTCGTCCAAATAAGTGCCATTCCAGCAATTTGCCTTCAAGAGACCTAAAAAGTGAAAAGGAACGATATTAAGTAATAACGGATATAAAAGTGATCAAATAAGGGCTTAAACGACCCCTCAAAAAGGTACATTTTAAAACCTTATCAGTTACCATCGTATTTAATAAGGGTTTGTAATAGATTAAACCATATCCATCCATAATATATATAGTTATATAATTCAATAGCAGCTCAAATGTGAAAACGGAATATTTAGTTTTACCGCAAAAACAATTATACCAAACTTATTTAAACCAAAACGTTTAATAGAATACAACACACTAATTAATATAAATGTTATCAACAATTTTATAAAAAGGTATTTTATATTTATAAGACATGATTTATTATCGTAGTTCATAAAGGGTTTATAATAATTAAAACCATATTTATTGACAATATATATCTGAATATCTCGTTATTAGTTAAAAATGTGAAAATATAATACTTGGGCATATCGCGAAATAAACATATCAAACTTATTTCCATGTCTTGACATGCTACATTTGTTTAAGCCAAATCGTTTAATAAAGTTTGACTCATAATCTATATAACTCGTATATCTAATGTTACTTCAAGCTTATAACCCGTAATATCCGATACTAATTATAATTCACGTGTTAGTTCTTAGTGTTTATCATCCCATATTGTAAATAACTTGTCCATTACTCGCTAGTCTAATATCGTTTATCCAATATTTGCATCCCGTTATCTTATACCATTAATCCGTAACTCATTTTTATTTGTACCATATAACCGATTCATGAACCAAAACCAAGTAAACACGAGTTTATCATTCGGTTAAACACAAGACTATTAATTTGTGTTAGTCAAACTTACACTTAACTCCAATTCAGGCAAAGTATCAAACGCACAAACACACCCGTTGGGCTGTGAGCCCAACAGATTCAAACGGTACCTACGAGGGTCATTAAACCCGACCAAACGGTACACTTGATTCAAACCCGAAACTGTTAGACAACAAGTACCCCGTGATTAACCAAGTCTGACCCTACTCTACTCCACAACAACCATTAGTAACCACGCTACAGTTTTATCACCCTCGTAACCCTATCCCAATTCGAGACTCAACAATCAAGACTCTCACGGATCCTAAACCCGACCCGACATCAAAGTTGCAATAACAGCCACTATGTCCAAACTGACCCGAGACCAAAACTGGGTACCGATTTGACCTGATGTCACACTATTCGGACATCACCACCTCGGGTCTTTAACAAACGTTTTACATCTAATTATTAATCAAGTTTTCCCACAAATCGATTATAAACGTTTTCTTAAAATCAGACTACCACGCCCAAATCAATTAATTTCGAGACACCATTTCACCACACAAAACGTTATATAAAAATTGTTTAACCTCAGTTTTTATCCACGAAATAACCACCTTAATATATATATTCATTCGTTAAAACAAAAATAAAAGTAAATCGAAATGAGACAAGCTTTACTGAGAGAGAAAGAGAGGTAAGCGAGGGTCGTGATGGCGTCTCCAATGAGTACAACCCGTAGCCATCAAACCTTGAACCGTTACTCACGTTTTAATCACGAAACCCTAATTTACGAAACTAGGGTTTGAGATTTAGAGCGCGTGAGAGAGATTTAACGTGCGTGTTTAATGAAAATGGAACCTCGAGATCCCGATCTACAAGATGGGATGGGTGGTGTAATTATTGGAGGTGGCCGGAATTTGGCCGGAGACCGGTGGCGGCGCCGGAACCCTAGGTGGGTCGCCGGATAATTTAGAGAGAGAGAGGGAGAGTTATTTTGTGTGTGTGAATTGTAGAGAGAGAAAGAAAATGAGTGAAATGGGAGGAAGTGGGAGTGTGGGGGTATTTATACCCCTGGAAGGGCCATTGTTGCAATTTGAGTAAACACAAGGGTGAAGATGAAACATAACACAAGGACCCTAGATGTAACTTCGTAAAATTCTCGTTATATTAGGCTCGGGGCTCGTTTTGACTAGTAAATAAAGGGATTTGTGACTCGAGAGTTACGCCATTGTTTTTAAAATAATTTTTCCAATAAAAATGATATAAAATACGACTCGTATCTCAAATTAAATCAAACGATCGCTCTAATCGACGTTTCTCCAATTACGACGCATCGAGAAATTTACAAGTTGTCACAAAAACAACCAGTCCAACTCTGCTCCAAGGCTTCCTAGGCTCAAACTTAATGAGTTTGAGATGTGGAGGATAATGATTGAGCAATACTTTCTCATACAAGACTATGCTCTATGAGAGATCATCTTAACTGGTAATTCCTTCAAGTCTGAGAAGAAGATTGAGAAAGTTGGTGACACATAAGTTGTAACAGTTTCTGTACCTGAGACAAATGATGAAAGAGCAAATAAGAAGAATGACCTGAAGGCCAGAAGTTTATTACTAATGACTCTTCCTAAAGACCAGATCATTGCTTTCAGTAAATTCCAGACAACAAAAGAACTTTTTGAAGAGATTTGCTCAGTTTTTTGTGGCAATGATGCTACAAAGAAGACTCAAAAGGCATTGTTGAAGCAAAGTTATGAAAAATTCTCTGCTTCAAGCAATGACTCACTTGACAGCATCTTCACCAAACTCCAGAAGATTGTCACACAACTGACTGTGTTTGGAATTGAGGTAGAAAAGGAAGACCTCAATTTGAAGTTTCTAAGAAGTTTGCCTGCTGAGTTTCATACTAATGTTACAGTCTGGGAAAATAAACCAGAGATTGAAACTATGAAGCTCAATGATCTTTACAACAACTTCAAACTCATTGAACAAAGATTGAAGAAGGAAGGGAAACTTGGTACAAGCTCTAGCAGCTTGGCATTGTTGTCAACCTCTGTTGACTGTGATGATTCAGAAGATGACTATGATGATGATTTTGCCACTGCTGGTTCTACAGTTTCCACTGTTAATGTTAGTGTTACCACTGCAGGTTCAAAGAAGAAGGTTGCTGGTATTGGAGATCCTACCTTTTATGCTTTTATCTCCACTCAAGTTAATGGCTCTATATTAACTCATGAAGACATAGAGCAAATTGATGAAGATGACATGGAGGAGATGGACATAAAATAGCAAATAGCTCTTCTTAGCATGAGGGCTAGGAATTTCTACAAGAAGACTGGCAAGCCTATTCATATCAATGGTAATGAAACTGCAGGGTTTGATAAAAAGAAAGTAGAGTGTTTCAACTGTCACAAGATGGGGCATTTTGCTAGAGAATGCAGAAGACCAAGGAACCAAGACAAAAGGTCTACTTGGTACAAGCAAAATAAAGAACCAATTGTGGAGGAACCAAAGGCAATGTTGGCAATTGATGGTGTGAGCTATGATTGGAGTTTCATGGCTGATGGACAAGAGGAATAACCTTCAGATGTTGTTCTTGTGTCTACAGAACATGCTCTCATGGCTTTCTCTGATTCTGAGGTACAAAACTTTGAAAGTTGTTCTAAAACATGTAGGGCTTCTAGAGAATGTGAAAGGCTTAATGAATTATTTGACAACCAAAGAACAGAGTTGTATGCTGCTAGTTATATTGTGTCAAACCTTAGAAGAGGCATATCTGTTTTAGAAAAACAACTAGAGCATTATAGAGAAAATGAGTCAAAATATAATGATGATATGATTGTTCTTAGAAGAGAGTTAGATCATAAGACAACAGTGAATGAGGCATTAAAAGAAGAGTTTGAAAGACTTAAAAAGATAAATGAGAATGTCAATTTAACTGTTGACACCTGTTATTATCAGTCTAAGTCAATTGATAAAATTTGGAATGCTCAAATTACTAGTAAAGTTAAGTCTGGTATGGGATACAATACTGCTCCTCCACCACTAAGGGGTGTTCCATCACCTCCTGGCATAGATTTAGCTCATACAGGTCTAGAGGAATTTCAGGATCTGAAAATGGTCCTCCCAAATTTGTGAAAAGTGGGGAAGAGGTTAAGCATGAAACTGATGTTTTTGAAAGTGCAAGTGACTCATCTGTTGTAGATGAGAATGTTAAAAAGAATGTAGAGGCTTCTATCCCAAAAGTTGTAAATACTATTACAGAGGAACCTAGGAAACAAGTTAACAAACCTAGATCAAATGTAAGGTATGCTGAGATGTATAGGAACAAGTCATCAGCTCCTAGGGGTAACCAGAGGAGTTGGAATCATGTCAAATCTCAACAACTAGGTAGTGAGTTTGTGATGTACAATAAAGCATGTTATATCTGTGGTAGCTTAAATCATTTACATGCTAATTGTGACTATCATGTTGGGAGAAGGGAAGTTTATGGGAATAAAAGGGTGGAGTCTAACTGGTTTCAAAATAAAATACACCCTAATTCACACAGCAAAATGGTCCCAAGAGCAGTTCAACTAAGAAGTGGTCTTAAAACTTTTGCCACTGCTAAAACTGTTAACATTGCTCACCCTAAATCACCTGTTACAAGTGCAAAATCCAAAACAATTTTTGCAAAATCTGCACAAACAGGAAAAAGGTCTTTTTCTGATAAAAGGGTTCAATATAACCAACAGTGGGTACCTAAAACTAAATCAGCAGTTACCACTGCTCAGTCAAAAGTTCCCACTGCATGGGTTATAAACAAGAAAAAGGGAAACATGGGAAATGCTGTGAAGGCCTCAGCACGTTGGGAATGGAAACCTAAATGAATTACCTCAACAACCAATCCCAATTGTGTATCAATGACCTTTGATAGATTTAACTATATTGATACATGAGGCAGATACAATTCAATCATGGCTTGGGTCCCCAAAGGAAACTAACTCCTTTTTTTTATGTGCAAGAACATCCAAGGACAAAGAAATCAGATCAAGGCTACACAGATAGTGGATGTTCAAGGCACATGACTAGCAACAAGTCCTATCTCTCGAATTTTGAACACTATGATGGACAATTTTTCAGCTTTGGAGGTGGAGTTAATGGAAAAGTTATTGGCAAAGGAGTAATAAGCAACAACCAGTATGATGCAAGAAATTTAAAAGATAAAGCATGGATTTTTATTATTATTAAACAAAGCTGCACGCAAAGTGCAGAGATTACATCCATCAGTTACAGACTACCAGCATCAATACATAAAAGGAAAACAGAAAACATCATACTACAACTACCAACATCTTCACAACCTAAACCCCAACTACCACCTAAGGCTTCTTAGGAAAGGCCCACTCTGGCATCACTTTAGGCGCCATTTGCCTATCAATCACCCTCCACACTCTGGGGCATGCTAGCCCAATCACCTTTCCTCTGACAGGTAGTGAGGATGATGAAGGACCCTCTGGTGGTGGTACTGTCAACAATGGTAGAGAAGGTGGTGCTTGCATCTCTTCAGAAGGGAGTATTGCAGCAAGGGGAGGAACACTCAAGACTCTTTCAAATGTTTCATCATCTGTGCTTTCATATGGAGAAATATAGCTTAACATGGAATCTGAGTTATCCTCTTTGATGATGGCATCCTGTGGTTTTGATTGGAGTGATGATGGACCAGCAACTGAAGGGGTAGTGCTCATGGCCAAATGAGTTCTCTTTCTTGAAGAAACCTCTTCAAACACCTCTTTCTCCACTCTACCTGGATTGTTCAGAACAAAATCATCCCAAACACTATCAGAAAAGGAGCTGTCATATGAGAGATTGATAGGGTTTGAATTACTCATGGTGATTTTTGGAGAAAAGTAAGTTTTTAAGAAAGAAACTTTTTGGGGTATATGTGATATGAGTGGCTTGTGAGTTATATGTTCTTTAATACAAGTTAAGTTGGATTTAGTAGTTAATGTGGGGAAGGTATAAGTTGTTGAGGAGTAAATGAAGTCTTTGACTTTGGTGGCCGGATTAATGACTTGAAGTTGACCTGTTGACTGGGTGGTTAAGTATTGTTCTAACCACTGCCAGCAGAAATTTTTTATCATCTTCTAGTTATTTTCTAACCACTGCTAATCTTAACAATGCTTTCAGTGTTTGGTTTATGTTTGTGATATGCAGTTATGAAGGATTATTTGTATACATTGGAGTTGTTGTTGTTTCGTGCTTGTATTTTTGCTTGTCCACTGACTTATATGCATAAAATAAGGCTAACAGTGGAAACCATAATGCAAGCAGTGGTAAAAGTTACTCTCACAGTGGAAAAGTAAAACAGGGAAATATCATTCCATAAGAAAGGTTCATTACATCAAACAGAGAGTCCTTAAAACCAACATCAAAACACAAAAGATTAAAACCTAAAACAACATACATCACCACATCATACACAAGCTACTCCATTGGCTTCTTGCCCTTGCCCTTATAGTCATGCTTGTTCTTATGTGCTCTCTTCCTCTTGTTTTCAAAAGTTGACTGCATTCTTGGACAAGCAAGACCAAGAACTCGTGGAGGAGGCCTTGGTAGTCTTGCTGGCTTCTCTGGTATGGATATCTGCTTCATGTTTAAGAGAGCTGTTTCCAATGCTTTTGTCAGAGCCCTTGGCAACTCCTTGGACAAGGAATAGGTCTCATCATCAGCATCATCATCTGATGAACTGGAGTAGAACTCAAGAGAAGGTGCATGTCTGGCAACAGGTGCAGGATTGGTAGTCTTCTTTGTTGATTTCTTGGAAGAAGTTAACCTGCCCACCCTGAGGCCTCTGAAGATGACTCAGAAGCGATCACAATCTCTGTAACACCCCAACCCGTCAAGGGTAAAGATATCACAAATACAGTTTCATATCAGAACCTTAAGTACTATACAATAGCGGGAGCCTTTACAAAACTTACAAAAGAAAATATAAATAACTTAATAATCAAAATAAATCTAAGATCCCTATTTTCAAATCTTGCTCTCGTCTCTACTCTCAACCCAGATCAGCTATCCCATAAGCTCATCTTGAATGCTTAAAACCTGCCGCAGGAAAAGAAAATGCGGCTGAGCTTACAAAGCCCAGTGAACAGATATAACAAAACGAAAACTAAACAAAAACATAAATACGAAATGAAATAAAAAAAACCGAATAACGAAGTCACAGCGGAATGAGGATAATGAATCACTGAGGATTCTGCGGAAACACAGACACACAGAAATTCGGAAGAACAAACAACAAATAAGAACAAACACATAGCATATTACTGACACAAACTGAAGCACATCATAATCAACAGGCAATTTAAGTACATATAAGTCAAACGAAATACCGAAAGCTAGCAGAAACAACTACTAGAAGTAAACATGTCCTTTACACAAGTCAATTAATCTACATTTAACACACTTATCCAATATCGTAGCAGCGGAAATAGCAGTCAAATCATGGCAGTCACACATACAGATAGAAAACACAGTAGACAAACTATATCTAAAAAGACAAAGACATAACATAGTCATTAGCAACTATCAGGACAGATATCATAAGCTAAACCAGTTCTCAGATCGAATCTTAACATCAGCAGAGTTTTAACATGGCAGGTAACATATGCAGACAGATAACTAACCGATAGGCAAGGTTTATAAAATTAACTGAACCATCATACATACTAAACTTTCAAAACACTCAATTGTACACTAGCACAATTATCTCGTAAATCAACGCTTTCACATAACGATAAACTAACATATCATCAGATATATGAATCATGTTTAAACATATTAATCCTATCCTAGCATGGCAACTAGTAATCACTTAAACATGTACGTCATGAGCACATTCACTAACATATCATAAACCTAATACATAATATAAACACTCGAAAATACCGAATCATAACAGAATACTTAACACAGACATAACAGATAAGGGTTTAGTTAACTACCTCGAGCCCAGAACATATCATATCAGAAACATCATACTTATACAGAAATAATCTCAGAAAATAATTTGGAGTAGCTAGCTCCCAGAATTTTTGTGAAGACGCGTATTGCACACGACATCATTCACCAGACAAGTCATATCAGATAACAGATCAGATCTAGGATGCATCCATACGCCCCAACAGACAGATAGTGGCCATACTATCAATAAACAGATAACGGAAAGGGACGTGGCAGAACATCACTCTACTGCCCTAGAGTCATGTCAGAGGTGCATCACTGACACGAACATGGAACCCCCATGACTAGTGAAATATTTGGCTCGGGTGTCAAACTAACTTAGGTCAAACAGATTGTCATAAATGACACAGATCATAATCAAACACAAAGTTCAACAGATGACATTTCAGATAACTCATATCATAAGGTTCACATTCAAATATTCAGAGGTCAGAAGTTCATATCCCTGTCACAAATCATACACTCAAAATTAAAAGTTCATAATTAAACATAGTAAGGTTCAACAAATGTGCATATCAGAGTCTTCGTAACACAAGTTCAAATCAGATATTGCATGGTTCAATAAAACAGAAGTTCAGATAAGCTACAGATCAAACAATCAGAAAAGGGTTCATAGCAATGGCATCGGGAACCCTAATAAGTAAAATAGGAAAGCTAACGAAAAGAACATCATAAGGAACCTTTACTGAAAAGGTCAGAATATCTGTACCTTAACGCAAATGAGAGAAAAGCAAACGAATGAGTGAATCACGCAGATATAACGCCGCGTCTCCTTCAACGAATCTACACGGATTATGATTTATTTAATACTTATTAGCATCATTAAAGTTATAACAGATTAATCGCATTCACCTTCTTATAGTTGTAAGTATATTCTCATTTTTAGTGACGGACGGAATTACAACATTTTAGAGTCTTAATCATTAATTAGCCAAACTTTTGTGTTACAAATGATAAATGGTAAACTTAAGGGTTTAATATGATAAATATCTTATTTGAGGGCTTATATGATCATCTTTCAAAGTATAGGGTTTATAAATGTCAAGAACGGATTTTAGGACTCTCTTCCAAAATAGTTTACACAAGCCTTCGTAACTTACATGGTTAACCAGGACTCACACGTAACATTGTTCGAACACCACCTAAATGAGACCATGCATACAATACTTTAATTCATGATACTTGACTCCTTGCATAAAATCATAACTCACGCATGTTTACAAACACACTTGATACTAGCTCGTTATACGCTTGATCAACCATTATTAATGACCTCAAAACTTACTACTCTCACATGATATAACGAACCAACACACCCAGCTTTTAACCCTAATCGACTACTATTTATGACCTAGGGTTCCCAAATTTTTAGCGCCATAATAATGAGTATTTAAATGACGTGCTACTGATTTTAAATGACCAATCTCCTTTTTATTATACCATCAGTACTAATATATGAATGAAAGTCACATGCATATTAACAAGAATTCATGCACTCTTATACACCTATACGACAACATGAAGCCACAACCCAAAACATGCATACTGCCCTCACTATATATGATACTCACCCATATGACCCACCAAGTTCTTACTCCATTCGACCAACACACAAACAGAGCACACATGCAACCTGACGTTCTTAGACAAATGACACAATCATGCAACCAACTTGACTCCATATGAATAATTAGTCGGGACTTATTATTACTCATGCACAGCCACATGCCAATTCCACATACATATGTACACAACAAGTTCTTCATCTACCCCTGACTTAAATTGGACTCAAACCATTTACCAAGCATGTAACCAGATGTCAACATACATACCTATCATGACCTATATTACACACGACACACAAAGCATAACCACACAATACCCTTTTTCTTATGGTGTCTACATTTGACATGATCCCAGACGCATTCGTTTTCTTATTACCCGTATTTAACTCGATAACAACAATAGCTAAGCGTGTAGGTGTCGTATGCATGTGAGTCGAAAAGATTCAAAACAGATTTGTAAGGGTTGAATAAAGATGTCCTTTTATTTGTTATATTACGTGAGAAGACTCATGATTTATGCTAGGTTTTATATGTATAACAGATTCATAAGCAGCTATCACATAACTAGATTATATATATATGTGGTACGGTCACAATTCACACGTTTTATTCGCATGGTTCTTGTTCATTTATCCGTATGTTTTACTACGTATCTCACAGGTTCTCGTGTTTTATAAGTTGCATGCACAAGATGTTGAAAAGAAAGAAGTCGATGTACCTTAGTAGAATGCTCGGCCAAAACCACCACCGATTACCTAGCAGGAGTAGCATCCGAATGGAGAAGAGAAAGAAAAGAAACTCTATGCCGTGACTTTTGAGAAAACTAGGGTTTCACGTGGAGGGATTGTGTTGTATATATACTAGTCGGCCCATGTGGGTTTGTGTGAGAATCGGCTTACAAGAAACCGACCCATATTGGGTTAGTTTTGAGAATCGGTTCCCAAAAGAAAAGGCCCGTGGGCTCCAAGCTTGGGCTTGGCCGAATTCTTGATGATAGACACTTAATTTGGACTTCCAAAATAATTCATAGTATACTTTTATTTATTTTTTTGTCATAACAAATTTCGGTTTATTTATTTTGCACGTTAGGTTTATAAGTTAGATTGAATTTTCATTTAATGAGCGTTGATATATTTTACGTATTTTATAAATGTTAACTATGAGGGTAAAATAGTCTTTTAACACGTTTCATATTTTTATGGTTTTATAACTCTTCCCCTCTAAAAGAAAGTTTTCGTCCTCGAAAACGAACCAGACCGAACAGAACAGAAAACAAATCGGATTTCAGAATTTCGAGGAAAATGAAGCAAACGCGAAACTTATCTCAGAACAAACGGATTCTTGTCAGAATATTCAAACTCATACTTTTCGAAAATCGAACCAATAATCAAATACTTATAACAGATAATCATATACTTATTAATGTATTGGCAGAAAACAGATGAGATGCCGAAAATCAAACAACACGCTCTAACTTATTCAGATATCTAATGAGGAGAACAAACATATACATAGACAAAACGAATCCTAACGATCTCACTAGTCGCAGATAATTAACTAAAAGGATCTAATGTTCCTCAAACACTTCACGAAATATCCAATGATCACAATAAGGGTACACGGAGACGTACACATTTAGAGCAAACATAGAAATCCATAGTTCACACAAATCATAACAATTTCGGTCCAACGCGCACAAAACTTACACGTAACAGATATCGACGAAATCTCACAAATAGGTACAAAATTTCTAACGAACATGAGGAGTGCCAAATAACGGATACAAGTCATATTCTTTTCACGTATCAACCACAGGCATTTCCCCAAACGTCATATAATTTCAATAAGTTCAAATTATATGATCTCGGTATTATTACGTTGATCAGGCGTCATAATACTTGCATCACATAACAAGTCCTCATTATCATCATATTCTGTCTCGGGTCATGACAAACCACATAACTAATATCAGAACAAAACATATCATATACATATAACATACAGATAGCAAGTAACATACTATAACAGACCAGATCACATACATACAGCATATACGACATCAAAACAACTTACCATACCACAACAGAAAGAAGGCAACCAATGCACAAAACGGTTCCTCATGACTCATTATTGTCGGTCCAAAAGAAAAGCTGAGATATACCAGAATGCTAAACGATAAAACTTCACGATCCAAACCAAGTTCCGAACAAATCAGAGGGAGGCAATACAGATCAGAATCACTTAACAGAATATCAAACCGTCTCAAAACGCATGACAAACGAATCAGAGTGACATAAGTCGCGCCCAAATCATATGAAGTAGATGAACCTTCCCAGCCACCGGTTGAATCATGTCTTCGTCGTTGCGTCTTTGGTTGATTCGTCCAGCTCCCTCCAGCAGCATCCTGATGTCTCCAGTAGCACGGCAGTCGGGTGTGGCTTCTGCTTCACGAACCTCTCCAGCTCAGGGACTGTTGCAGCAATGTAGGGTCGGCATCATCTTCTTTGGCTCCACGGGTAGTCTCCATCTAACAATCGACAAACGGACGAGCTGTCACACCCCCAAATTACCTGTTTTGCAGCGGAATGGAATTCCTGGGGATTGACTGTCATAGCATCATAATCACAGTTATATTGAACGACCTAAAGTGTCGTTTGGAAAATACATCGCTTGATTTAATAAAATAATCAGAGTTTACAAAGTAGGTCCCAAATGTAAATCAACTTGTGCGGAAATAAGTTTGTTACAATTCAAACGATGTTTTAAAGTACGTAAAACCCAAGTGAGACGCGTCGTCACCACGACTCCATGATGTGTCCAAATGCATGCCATGAAGTGAATGCCTTAGATACCTGAGATAAAACATGCTAAAAGTGTCAACACAAAGGTTGAGTGAGTTCATAGAGTTTGTTTTGAAATGTAAAGCCTTTAGAAATCGTTTATGCAGCAAAGGCATTGTGAATCCACTCAGTTCCAAGTCCCGCCCATACAAAACTTGCAACCTGTGTGTTCACAACCCATTGCCAAGATATGTATATTCAATGATAATCCCAAGACATTCAGCACAATGATAATACCAAGACATTCAGCACAATGATAATCCCAAGACATTCAGTCCAATGATAATCCCAAGACATTCAGTCCAATGATAATCCCAAGACATTCAGCCCAATGATAATCCCAAGACATTCAGTCCAATGATAATCCCAAGACATTCAGTCCAATGATAATCCCAAGACATTCAGCACAATGATAATACCAAGACATTCAGCACAATGATAATCCCAAGACATTCAGCACAATGATAATCCCAAGACATTCAGCACAATGATGTATGATATAAGATATGACTAAACATTAAGTTCGGTGAAGCATGTAGTTTGCAAATAGATATGAATGTCATAAAAGATGATGAGCATGTATCTCCCCCCAAAACAGTTATGAAAACAAGTAAAAGTAGGGGCTACGAAAACTCACATGGACAATAATGCGATGGCAAAAGTGGATACACTAAGGTATAGCGTGAATCTCGTAAATGACCTATTACGAATGATATGATATGTAATGAGTTGCAATGTAATGTTATGCATGCACTTCGTATGTTATTTATACCATTTACGGGTTTTGAAAACATTACTCGTCGTCGAAAAATACTCTTTTGACGTCTAGACCAATCAAAAATGACTTTACATGTTTTTACGTCAAAATGTCATCCTATAATGGTTTTATAATGATTTTTGGTGAAATTGCCACTTTTCGTCGCAAAACAATGTCGTCGGAAAACTCATGAAATTAACAAAAATGGCTTTGGAAAACTAGTCGCAAAACGGTGTACGTCGATCGTTAGAGAACGAAATCGACGGTTTTGGAAAGTTTGTATCGATATCTAGAAGTTTCAGTTCAGGAGTTTTCGTCCAAAAGGTCTCGATCATAAAGATATTAAAGGCTAAAGATGGTGGTTTTTGTTAATTGTGTGCAGAAAATGAGTTTCGGCCAAGTTTGAACATCCGTAAATAATTTACCATAACTCCGCTTGACAAACGGCTTTTTGTTTTGAAAAATATGGCCGGTGAACTTGATTTTACTAGAAGACATTTCGTTATAAAAAGTTCTACAACCTTGTTAAAAACAGCCGCAAACATAGCCTTTACAGCTAACGAAATACTTGTAACGTAAAAATAATATAGTTTTTCAGAAAATAATATTTACGGCAACTTTATAAAAACGTGCATATATTTGTCGTTTTAAATCCGTTTTCTACGTAAAATATGTCCTTAGCTTCGTATCGAAGTAAACTAATATATTTTTGAGAAGTCGAAATAATTTGTGAAGCTTAAGGCTCGTTTTTGACCCGAAATATGTAAAAACTGCTTGCTGAAATTTTCTGAAAAATGTACGTTTCGTCGTCAAACTTTAAAAATTCACCACGGCTTCGTTATAACTCCGTTTTTATCCGTTCAAAAGGCCACGGATTCGTTTTAAAGTATATTTTCTAAATATCAAGGCCAAAATGTCGTACCAACAGTAGGTTTTTCCAGAATTTCGATTTAAGGACAGAACACAAAATATAGTTTACGAAAATAGTTTTTCTCGGACAAAACCTATTCTAATCCCTTCAAATCAACTCCAAAGCTAATCTAATCCTACCATACACCTTCTTAGGGTGTCATGGGTTCCTAATCACCATCAAAACCAAAGAATACCATGGGAGTAATTATAGGATGACCATATTGTATATATAACTTAAAAATCATGAAATAAATGGTATAAATCACATAACATGCATATAAGCTCCAAAAATGAAAAGAAGCATATGAAAATGATAAGGAAACATAAAAATGATGAGAATATGCTTACTAGTGCAAGTGAAGAGGTGTAGGTAACAAAGGATTGACTTAAATATCCTTGGTTTTTATTTCAAAACCATGAAAAGGATATGATCTAGGTTGATAAAAACACTTGATCTTGCCAAAAATTTCTTGATCCCCTTGTTTTGTTGTTGTGGCCGGTTCTATGGAGCCAAGAAAGGAGAGAAATATTTTTTTCACACTTGAGAAAATAAGATGTATGTGAAATGTTTGTCAAGTAAGACTTGTATACTTGCATTATTAGAAAGAAAACATACACCTTGCCACATTTATGAGGGCACCCTCCCCTTGGCCGGTTTTTGGGGGAGGGTTGTCTCTCAATGATATTTTTTTTTTTTTAAAATGTTGCAACTTGTATAATTTGTGTATTATTTGATACAAAATGTAAGTAAAACAAAGTTAAATTAAGGTGAAGGGAAGTTTTTGGTGCAAGTGAGTTTTTAGTAAATCAAAATAGGTTGTATTGAGATAATAAAAATTGTAAAAATACTTTCCTTGTGAAAATTGAGTGATAAAATAATTATCGTACAATTTTTAAGAAAACGACGTAATAATTAAATGTTAACGATTAAAATACCAAATAAATTTGAAACACTAGGAAAACTAAAAATATAGTTTTTATGAACTAAATGTGAGTTTAAAAATACCTCGGGATCATTTTTGAAAGTAACGGGTTAAATAATCAAAATAAAAACTCACGCGATAAAGATTATTAAATAAAAATTACGCGTTGAAGGTGAAATGAAATGTCGTGAATGAACTAATGAGATGCTCATGATGTCAATGAAATGTAGACTAATCATAGTCCATATGAAATGTACGTGATGTCATGATCATGAATTCGCCGCTAAACCTCCAAGGTTACGCGAATTTGAAACAAGTAAACCAAGTTTACTAAAAATGTTGAAATAATGAGACATGAACTGTGTCGAGAAATGACCTGAAAGTACGGGTTGTCACATTCGCCCATCCAAAAAGGAATTCAGTCCCTGAATTCAATCGTTGTTAGGTCTAACAGGTTTAGGGTTTGAGGTAGCAAACTTTCCCATTCCCGAGCAAAACCCTCAAAAGACTTTGTGGTAACCGATTTTTACTTAATCTCACAACTCATCAAACAAGAACTGTCATGAGATTAGGCTAAATCGGTTTAGGTAACAACTTGTTTCTAGCTCGATCTTTGCAACTCATCAAACAAGAACTGTCACGCGGATCAAACTGGAAACAAGTGGTTTGAAAAAAAAAATCTTTTGAAAATTTGGCTCGATTACGGAATTGCTTACTCATATAAGACTACTACTCCCTTCATTGCATGATTCTTCCTGAATTAGACATAGGTGATCAGGCTATGTATAATTTAGGAGTAACTATGCAATGCTTGGACTAATCGACTCATATGTTGTTTGGTGTTGAGTCAACTGATGTTAAAATTGTGATGAACATCGAGGAGAGAAGACATGGAGATGTGTCGTTAAAATGATAGTTAAAGTAACAAGAATAAAGACCCACTTAAATGATAACAAATCGGAAAGAAAATAAAGTACGATAGATGAGAATATTTTACAACGAGTGGTTTAGCAAAAGTAGTACATCTATAAGTCATAAAGTTTCGGATACGATGATTAGACATAAACTTGGTACGACATAGTACATAAGGAGAAATAAGACTGTTAGTTTCCGAACTTCTTCAGTCTTCCGCGTCGTTGATACCTTGACGAGCTCCTCCTCCTCCTTCTAACATATATACATTCCCATGAGCACCTTCGACTTGTTGACCTTGGTTTTGAGGACATTGACTTCGATAGTGTCCTTCCTCCCCACATCCGAAGCACGTAACTATGGTCTTGCCTCTACAATTCCTGGCATGGTGTCCTAGTTTTTGACACTTGTAGCACTTAACAGGACAAAGTCCCGTGTGATGATACTTACATCGATTACATAATGGGTAGGTTCCAGCATAACCTCTGCCTTCTATTGGTGCAGCAACATAAACCATTGCAGTCTCTTGCCCTCTATTCTGTGGTTGATGATGGTTAGTGTTACGGTCTTGATTGTTGTTATTGTAACCTCCTCGGTCATTTTCCCATTTTCTTTTGTTGTTGTTGATTTGGTTATCGGTGTTGTTGTCATTGTTTTGGTTATTGTAGTAGTTGGTGCAGTTGTTGGGGTTGTTGTTGTTTTGGTTGGTGTTGGGGTACTTGCCTCTCTTCACTACCTGGGCCATTAGCTTTTGAGTCAATCGAATAGCTTCCTCAATCGTTTGCGGGTCAGAAGAAGTCACATCGCCTTGAATAATTTCGGGAAGTCCCCCGATAAAAGCCTCTAACAACTTCTCATTATCAGAAACCATGGACGGGCATAACACAGCCAATTCTTGAAATCTCCGTATGTAAGTGTCAATATCGTACCCAATGGTTACTAATTCATAGAACTCCGTCTCCAACTTTTTGATTTCCGTACGAGGACAAAACTTCTTAGTTACCAAACTCTTGAATTGCTCCCAAGTAAGCTTGAAAGCATTCTCCATCCCAATCGGTTGAGCATAAGAATTCCACCACGATAATGCTCCATCGAGTAATGTGCTCGTAGCAAATTTAACTTTACTATCATCCGGACAGTTACATAGCAAAAACACTGATTCCAATTTTTCAAACCATCGAACCATTGCTGTAGCTCCCTCGGTACCTCTAAATTTCGTGGGCTCACAACTTTTGAAATCCTTGTACGAACATTTCTTAACTCCGGATCCTCCGGCATTTCCAGTAGCAGCAGCTAGCCTAGCGGCTACAGCAGCAGTCGCGGCCTCGGCAGCAGCAGCAGCCACCGTTTCCCTTTCAACTCTTAGAGCATTAGCAATGCTGTCATTCACTAACTTCTGAATAGCCGCTTGGGTCATTTCAACTGTAGCTTTCTTCGGTGCCATATCTTCTTCAAAACAAGAGGAAATGTGAGACGTAGCAAAATCCGATGTTAATAATAAGCGCTTCAAAGAAATGTGATAAGAAATGATAGATTTGAGGTTATGTTTCAAAAATGATCGACGGGTTCCGAAAAGATGGGTTATGAGGTGTTGTAAGTGCTTCAATGTATGATGGTTTAGAGACTTAATGTGTGAATAAAGTGTAACTCGACATGTTAGTGGTGAAACAAAGGAGTGAGAGCGTCTTCGCCCTATTTAAAGTTTATCCCGGCATTCGACGTTATCGGTGATGAATCAGCTGATGTGAAATTGTGATAGGGAATGACAAGGAATTCTCCACGTTAAAGTATGGGGAAAAGATAATGGAATGGGCATTTAAGGGCATCCATGTGACAATCGATATGAAATGAAAGTAAATAACTCGAAAAATGTACGTATAATCCACATGTAAAGTGAACATTCACTTATGATGAAATGATGAGATGCTATGATGATGTAGTTATAGTCTAGGGTCAATGATGCAACCTAGTTCTCTATAACTGAAGCTCTGATGCCAATCTGTCACACCCCCAAATTACCTGTTTTGCAGCGGAATGGAATTCCTGGGGATTGACTGTCATAGCATCATAATCACAGTTATATTGAACGACCTAAAGTGTCGTTTGGAAAATACATCGCTTGATTTAATAAAATAATCAGAGTTTACAAAGTAGGTCCCAAATGTAAATCAACTTGTGCGGAAATAAGTTTGTTACAATTCAAACGATGTTTTAAAGTACGTAAAACCCAAGTGAGACGCGTCGTCACCACGACTCCATGATGTGTCCAAATGCATGCCATGAAGTGAATGCCTTAGATACCTGAGATAAAACATGCTAAAAGTGTCAACACAAAGGTTGAGTGAGTTCATAGAGTTTGTTTTGAAATGTAAAGCCTTTAGAAATCGTTTATGCAGCAAAGGCATTGTGAATCCACTCAGTTCCAAGTCCCGCCCATACAAAACTTGCAACCTGTGTGTTCACAACCCATTGCCAAGATATGTATAGTCAATGATAATCCCAAGACATTCAGCACAATGATAATCCCAAGACATTCAGCACAATGTTAATCCCAAGACATTCAGCCCAATGGTAATCCCAAGACATTCAGTCCAATGATAATCCCAAGACATTCAGTCCAATGATAATCCCAAGACATTCAGTCCAATGATAATCCCAAGACATTCAGTCCAATGATAATCCCAAGACATTCAGCCCAATGATTTATGATACAGGATATGACTAAACAATAAGTTCAGTTAAGCATGTAGTTTGCAAATATATATGAATGTCATAAGAGATGATGAGCATGTATCTCCCCCAAAACAGTTATGAAAACAAGTAAAAGTGGGGCTATGAAAACTCACATGGACAATAATGCGATGGCAAAAGTGGATACACTGAGGTATAGCGTGAATCTCGTAAATGACCTATTACGAATGATATGATATGTAATGAGTTGCAATGTAATGTTATGCATGCACTTCGTATGTTATTTATACCATTTACGGGTTTTGAAAATATTACTCGTCGTCGAAAAATACTCTTTTGACGTCTTGACCCTTCAAAAATGACTTTACATGTTTTTACGTCAAAATGTCATCCTATAATGGTTTTATAATGATTTTTGGTGAAATTGCCACTTTTCGTCGCAAAACAATGTCGTCGGAAAACTCATGAAATTAACAAAAATGGCTTTGGAAAACTAGTCGCAAAACGGTGTACGTCGATCGTTAGAGAACGAACTCGACGGTTTTGGAAAGTTTGTATCGATATCTAGAAGTTTCAGTTCAGGAGTTTTCGTCCAAAAGGTTTCGATCATAAAGATATTAAAGGCTAAAGATGGTGGTTTTTGTTAATTGTGTGCAGAAAATGAGTTTCGGCCAAGTTTGAACATCCGTAAATAATTTACCATAACTCCGCTTGACAAACGGCTTTTTGTTTTGAAAAATATGGCCGGTGAACTTGATTTTACTAGAAGACATTTCGTTATAAAAAGTTCTACAACCTTGTTAAAAACAGCCGCAAACATAGCCTTTACAGCTAACGAAATACTTGTAACGTAAAAATAATATAGTTTTTCAGAAAATAATATTTACGGCAACTTTATAAAAACGTGCATATATTTGTCGTTTTAAATCCGTTTTCTACGTAAAATATGTCCTTAGCTTCGTATCGAAGTAAACTAATATATTTTTGAGAAGTCGAAATAATTTGTGAAGCTTAAGGCTCGTTTTTTACCCGAAATATGTAAAAACTGCTTGCTGAAATTTTCTGAAAAATGTACGTTTCGTCGTCAAACTTTAAAAATTCACCACGGCTTCGTTATAACTCCGTTTTTATCCGTTCAAAAGGCCACGGATTCGTTTTAAAGTATATTTTCTAAATATCAAGGCCAAAATGTCGTACCAACAGTAGGTTTTTCCAGAGATTCGATTTAAGGACAGAACACAAAATATAGTTTACGAAAATAGTTTTTCTCGGACAAAACCTATTCTAATCCCTTCAAATCAACTCCAAAGCTAATCTAATCCTACCATACACCTTCTTAGGGTGTCATGGGTTCCTAATCACCATCAAAACCAAAGAATACCATGGGAGTAATTATAGGATGACCATATTGTATATATAACTTAAAAATCATGAAATAAATGGTATAAATCACATAACATGCATATAAGCTCCAAAAATGAAAAGAAGCATATGAAAATGATAAGGAAACATAAAAATGATGAGAATATGCTTACTAGTGCAAGTGAAGAGGTGTAGGTAAAAAAGGATTAACTTAAATATCCTTGGTTTTTATTTCAAAACCATGAAAAGGATATGATCTAGGTTGATAAAAACACTTGATCTTGCCAAAAATTTCTTGATCCCCTTGTTTTGTTGTTGTGGCCGGTTCTATGGAGCCAAGAAAGGAGAGAAATATTTTTTTTTTTCACACTTGAGAAAATAAGATGTATGTGAAATGTTTGTCAAGTAAGACTTGTATACATGCATTATTAGAAAGAAAACATACACCTTGCCACATTTATGAGGGCACCCTCCCCTTGGCCGGTTTTTGGGGGAGGGTTGTCTCTCAATGATATTTTTTTTTTTTAAAAATGTTGCAACTTGTATAATTTGTGTATTATTTGATACAAAATGTAAGTAAAACAAAGTTAAATTAAGGTGAAGGGAAGTTTTTGGTGCAAGTGAGTTTTTAGTAAATCAAAATAGGTTGTATTGAGATAATAAAAATTGTAAAAATACTTTCCTTGTGAAAATTGAGTGATAAAATAATTATCGTACAATTTTTAAGAAAACGACGTAATAATTAAATGTTAACGATTAAAATACCAAATAAATTTGAAACACTAGGAAAACTAAAAATATAGTTTTTATGAACTAAATGTGAGTTTAAAAATACCTCGGGATCATTTTTGAAAGTAACGGGTTAAATAATCAAAATAAAAACTCACGCGATAAAGATTATTAAATAAAAATTACGCGTTGAAGGTGAAATGAAATGTCGTGAATGAACTAATGAGATGCTCATGATGTCAATGAAATGTAGACTAATCATAGTCCATATGAAATGTACGTGATGTCATGATCATGAATTCGCCGCTAAACCTCCAAGGTTACGCGAATTTGAAACAAGTAAACCAAGTTTACTAAAAATGTTGAAATAATGAGACATGAACTGTGTCGAGAAATGACCTGAAAGTACGGGTTGTCACACGAGCGAAAAAAAAATAACAAAATTCGATGCGAAAAGAGGAGGGCCAATTCAGTGTGAAGGCAAAAGGATATCGAAGTCAAATCTGAACGACCATCAAAAGGAATCGAAAGATATCTGAACAGACAGAAACCTAATGTCTACCCAATCCTCACAGGTCATAGCCTAAGCTCTAAGGGTCCTAAAACCTAGAGCTCTGATACCATAAATTGTAACACCCCAACCCGTCAAGGGTAAAGATATCACAAATACAGTTTCATATCAGAACCTTAAGTACTATACAATAGCGGGAGCCTTTACAAAACTTACAATAGAAAATATAAATAACTTAATAATCAAAATAAATCTAAGATCCCTATTTTCAAATCTTGCTATCGTCTCTACTCTCAACCCAGATCAGCTATCCCATAAGCTCATCTTGAATGCTTAAAACCTGCCGCAGGAAAAGAAAATGCGGCTGAGCTTACAAAGCCCAGTGAACAGATATAACAAAACGAAAACTAAACAAAAACAGAAATACGAAATGAAATAAAAAAACGAATAACGAAGTCACAGCGGAATGAGGATAATGAATCACTGAGGATTCTGCGGAAACACAGACACACAGAAATTCGGAAGAACAAACAACAAATAAGAACAAACACATAGCATATTACTGACACAAACTGAAGCACATCATAATCAACAGGCAATTAATGAGTCAAGCAATTTAAGTACATATAAGTCAAACGAAATACCGAAAGCTAGCAGAAACAACTACTAGAAGTAAACATGTCCTTTACACAAGTCAATTAATCTACATTTAACACACTTATCCAATATCGTAGCAGCGAAAATAGCAGTCAAATCATGGCAGTCACACATACAGATAGAAAACACAGTAGACAAACTATATCTAAATAGACAAAGACATAACATAGTCATTAGCAACTATCAGGACAGATATCATAAGCTAAACCAGTTCTCAGATCGAATCTTAACATCAGCAGAGTTTTAACATGGCAGGTCACATATGCAGACAGATAACTAACCGATAGGAAAGGTTTATAAAATTAACTGAACCATCATACATACTAAACTTTCAAAACACTCAATTGTACACTAGCACAATTATCTCGTAAATCAACGCTTTCACATAACGATAAACTAACATATCATCAGATATACGAATCATGTTTAAACATATTAATCCTATCCTAGCATGGCAACTAGTAATCACTTAAACATGTACGTCATGAGCACATTCACTAACATATCATAAACCTAATACATAATATAAACACTCGAAAATACCGAATCATAACAGAATACTTAACACAGACATAGCAGATAAGGGTTTAGTTAACTACCTCGAGCCCAGAACATATCATATCAGAAACATCATACTTATACAGAAATAATCTCAGAAAATAATTTGGAGTAGCTAGCTCCCAGAATTTTTGTGAAGACGCGTATTGCACACGACATCATTCACCAGACAAGTCATATCAGATAACAGATCAGATCTAGGATGCATCCATACGCCCCAACAGACAGATAGTGGCCATACTATCAATAAACAGATAACGGAAAGGGACGTGGCAGAACATCACTATACTGCCCTAGAGTCATGTCAGAGGTGCATCACTGACACGGACATGGAACCCCCATGACTAGTGAAATATTTGGCTCGGGTGTCAAACTAACTTAGGTCAAACAGATTGTCATAAATGACACAGATCATAATCAAACACAAAGTTCAACAGATGACATTTCAGATAACTCATATCATAAGGTTCACATTCAAATATTCAGAGGTCAGAAGTTCATATCCCAGTCACAAATCATACACTCAAAATTAAAAGTTCATAATTAAACATAGTAAGGTTCAACAAATGTGCATATCAGAGTCTTCGTAACACAAGTTCAAATCAGATATTGCATGGTTCAATAAAACAGAAGTTCAGATAAGCTACAGATCAAACAATCAGAAAAGGGTTCATAGCAATGGCATCGGGAACCCTAATAAGTAAAATAGGAAAGCTAACGAAAAGAACATCATAAGGAACCTTTACTGAAAAGGTCAGAATATCTGTACCTTAACGCAAATGAGAGAAAAGCAAACGAATGAGTGAATCACGCAGATATAACGTCGCGTATCCTTCAACGAATCTACACGGATTATGATTTATTTAATACTTATTAGCATCATTAAAGTTATAACAGATTAATCGCATTCACCTTCTTATAGTTGTAAGTATATTCTCATTTTTAGTGACGGACGGAATTACAACATTTTAGAGTCTTAATCATTAATTAGCCAAACTTTTGTGTTACAAATGATAAATGGTAAACTTAAGGGTTTAATATGATAAATATCTTATTTGAGGGCTTATATGATCATCTTTCAAAGTATAGGGTTTATAAATGTCAAGAACGGATTTTAGGACTCTCTTCCAAAATAGTTTACACAAGCCTTCGTAACTTACATGGTTAACCAGGACTCACACGTAACATTGTTCGAACACCACCTAAATGAGACCATGCATACAATACTTTAATTCATGATACTTGACTCCTTGCATAAAATCATAACTCACGCATGTTTACAAACACACTTGATACTAGCTCGTTATACGCTTGATCAACCATTATTAATGACCTCAAAACTTACTACTCTCACATGATATAACGAACCAACACACCCAGCTTTTAACCCTAATCGACTACTATTTATGACCTAGGGTTCCCAAATTTTTAGCGCCATAATAATGAGTATTTAAATGACGTGCTACTAATTTTAAATGACCAATCTCCTTTTTATTATACCATCAGTACTAATATATGAATGAAAGTCACATGCATATTAACAAGAATTCATGCACTCTTATACACCTATACGACAACATGAAGCCACAACCCAAAACATGCATACTGCCCTCACTATATATGATACTCACCCATATGACCCACCAAGTTCTTACTCCATTCGACCAACACACAAACAGAGCACACATGCAACCTGACGTTCTTAGACAAATGACACAATCATGCAACCAACTTGACTCCATATGAATAATTAGTCGGGACTTATTATTACTCATGCACAGCCACATGCCAATTCCACATACATATGTACACAACAAGTTCTTCATCTACCCCTGACTTAAATTGGACTCAAACCATTTACCAAGCATGTAACCAGATGTCAACATACATACCTATCATGACCTATATTACACACGACACACAAAGCATAACCACACAATACCCTTTTTCTTATGGTGTCTACATTTGACATGATCCCAGACGCATTCGTTTTCTTATTACCCGTATTTAACTCGATAACAACAATAGCTAAGCGTGTAGGTGTCGTATGCATGTGAGTCGAAAAGATTCAAAACAGATTTGTAAGGGTTGAATAAAGATGTCCTTTTATTTGTTATATTACGTGAGAAGACTCATGATTTATGCTGGGTTTTATATGTATAACAGATTCATAAGCAGCTATCACATAACTAGATTATATATATATGTGGTACGGTCACAATTCACACGTTTTATTCGCATGGTTCTTGTTCATTTATCCGTATGTTTTACTACGTATCTCACAGGTTCTCGTGTTTTATAAGTTGCATGCACCAGATGTTGAAAAGAAAGAAGTCGATGTACCTTAGTAGAATGCTCGGCCAAAACCACCACCGATCACCTAGCAGGAGTAGCAGCCGAATGGAGAAGAGAAAGAAAAGAAACTCTATGCCGTGACTTTTGAGAAAACTAGGGTTTCACGTGGAGGGATTGTGTTGTATATATACTAGTCGACCCATGTGGGTTTGTGTGAGAATCGGCTTACAAGAAACCGACCCATATTGGGTTAGTTTTGAGAATCGGTTCCCAAAAGAAAAGGCCCGTGGGCTCCAAGCTTGGGCTTGGCCGAATTCTTGATGATAGACACTTAATTTGGACTTCCAAAATAATTCATAGTATACTTTTATTTATTTTTTTGTCATAACAAATTTCGGTTTATTTATTTTGCACGTTAGGTTTATAAGTTAGATTGAATTTTCATTTAATGAGCGTTGATATATTTTACGTATTTTATAAATGTTAACTGTGAGGGTAAAATAGTCTTTTAACACGTTTCATATTTTTAGGGTTTTACAACTCTTCCCCTCTAAAAGAAAGTTTTCGTCCTCGAAAACGAACCAGACCGAACAGAACAGAAAACAAATCGGATTTCAGAATTTCGAGGAAAATGAAGCAAACGCGAAACTTGTCTCAGAACAAACGGATTCTTGTCAGAATATTCAAACTCATACTTTTCGAAAATCAAACCAATAATCAAATACTTATAACAGATAATCATATACTTATTAATGTATTGGCAGAAAACAGATGAGATGCCGAAAATCAAACAACACGCTCTAACTTATTCAGATATCTAATGAGGAGAACAAACATATACATAGACAAAACGAATCCTAACGATCTCACTAGTCGCAGATAATCAACTAAAAGGATCTAATGTTCCTCAAACACTTCACGAAATATCCAATGATCACAATAAGGGTACACGGAGACGTACACATTTAGAGCAAACATAGAAATCCATAGTTCACACAAATCATAACAATTTCGGTCCAACGCGCACAAAACTTACACGTAACAGATATCGACGAAATCTCACAAATAGGTACAAAATTTCTAACGAACATGAGGAGTGCCAAATAACGGATACAAGTCATATTCTTTTCACGTATCAACCACAGGCATTTCCCCAAACGTCATATAATTTCAATAAGTTCAAATTATATGATCTCGGTATTATTACGTTGATCAGGCGTCATAATACTTGCATCACATAACAAGTCCTCATTATCATCATATTCTGTCTCGGGTCATGACAAACCACATAACTAATATCAGAACAAAACATATCATATACATATAACATACAGATAGCAAGTAACATACTATAACAGACCAGATCACATACATACAGCATATACGACATCAAAACAACTTACCATACCACAACAGAAAGAAGGCAACCAATGCACAAAACGGTTCCTCATGACTCATTATTGTCGGTCCAAAAGAAAAGCTGAGATATACCAGAATGCTAAACGATAAAACTTCACGATCCAAACCAAGTTCCGAACAAATCAGAGGGAGGCAATACAGATCAGAATCACTTAACAGAATATCAAACCGTCTCAAAACGCATGACAAACGAATCAGAGTGACATAAGTCGCGCCCAAATCATATGAAGTAGATGAACCTTCCCAGCCACCGGTTGAATCATGTCTTCGTCGTTGCGTCTTTGGTTGATTCGTCCAGCTCCCTCCAGCAGCATCCTGATGTCTCCAGTAGTACGGCAGTCGGGTGTGGCTTCTGCTTCACGAACCTCTCCAGCTCAGGGACTGTTGCAGCAATGTAGGGTCGGCATCATCTTCTTTGGCTCCACGGGTAGTCTCCATCTAACAATCGACAAACGGACGAGCGAAAACAAAATAACAAAATTCGATGCGAAAAGAGGAGGGCCAATTCAGTGAAGGCAAAAGGATATCAAAGTCAAATCTGAACGACCATCAAAAGGAATCGAAAGATATCTGAACAGACGGAAACCTAATGTCTACCCAATCCTCACAGGTCATAGCCTAAGCTCTAAGGGTCCTAAAACCTAGAGCTCTGATACCATAAATTGTAACACCCCAACCCGTCAAGGGTAAAGATATCACAAATACAGTTTCATATCAGAACCTTAAGTACTATACAATAGCGGGAGCCTTTACAAAACTTACAAAATAAAATATAAATAACTTAATAATCAAAATAAATCTAAGATCCCTATTTTCAAATCTTGTTATCGTCTCTACTCTCAACCAGATCAGCTATCCCATAAGCTCATCTTGAATGCTTAAAACCTGCCGCAGGAAAAGAAAATGCGGCTGAGCTTACAAAGCCCAGTGAACAGATATAACAAAACGAAAACTAAACAAAAACAGAAATACGAAATGAAATAAAAAAACGAATAACGAAGTCACAGCGGAATGAGGATAATGAATCACTGAGGATTCTGCGGAAACACAGACACACAGAAATTCGGAAGAACAAACAACAAATAAGAACAAACACATAGCATATTACTGACACAAACTGAAGCACATCATAATCAACAGGCAATTAATGAGTCAGGCAATTTAAGTACATATAAGTCAAACGAAATACCGAAAGCTAGCAGAAACAACTACTAGAAGTAAACATGTCCTTTACACAAGTCAATTAATCTACATTTAACACACTTATCCAATATCGTAGCAGCGGAAATAGCAGTCAAATCATGGCAGTCACACATACAGATAGAAAACACAGTAGACAAACTATATCTAAATAGACAAAGACATAACATAGCCATTAGCAACTATCAGGACAGATATCATAAGCTAAACCAGTTCTCAGATCGAATCTTAACATCAGCAGAGTTTTAACATGGCAGGTCACATATGCAGACAGATAACTAACCGATAGGCAAGGTTTATAAAATTAACTGAACCATCATACATACTAAACTTTCAAAACACTCAATTGTACACTAGCACAATCATCTCGCAAATCAACGCTTTCACATAACGATAAACTAACATATCATTAGATATACGAATCATGTTTAAACATATTAATCCTATCCTAGCATGGCAACTAGTAATCACTTAAACATGTACGTCATGAGCACATTCACTAACATATCATAAACCTAATACATAATATAAACACTCGAAAATACCGAATCATAACAGAATACTTAACACAGACATAACAGATAAGGGTTTAGTTAACTACCTCGAGCCCAGAACATATCATATCAGAAACATCATACTTATACAGAAATAATCTCAGAAAATAATTTGGAGTAGCTAGCTCCCAGAATTTTTGTGAAGACGCGTATTGCACACGACATCATTCACCAGACAAGTCATATCAGATAACAGATCAGATCTAGGATGCATCCATACGCCCCAACAGACAGATAGTGGCCATACTATCAATAAACAGATAACGGAAAGGGACGTGGCAGAACATCACTCTACTGCCCTAGAGTCATGTCAGAGGTGCATCACTGACACGGACATGGAACCCCCATGACTAGTGAAATATTTGGCTCGGGTGTCAAACTAACTTAGGTCAAACAGATTGTCATAAATGACACAGATCATAATCAAACACAAAGTTCAACATATGACATTTCAGATAACTCATATCATAAGGTTCACATTCAAATATTCAGAGGTCAGAAGTTCATATCCCAGTCACAAATCATACACTCAAAATTAAAAGTTCATAATTAAACATAGTAAGGTTCAACAAATGTGCATATCAGAATCTTCGTAACACAAGTTCAAATCAGATATTGCATGGTTCAATAAAACAGAAGTTCAGATAAGCTACAGATCAAACAATCAGAAAAGGGTTCATAGCAATGGCATCGGGAACCCTAATAAGTAAAATAGGAAAGCTAACGAAAAGAACATCATAAGGAACCTTTACTGAAAAGGTCAGAATATCTGTACCTTAACGCAAATGAGAGAAAAGCAAACGAATGAGTGAATCACGCAGATATAACGTCGCGTATCCTTCAACGAATCTACACGGATTATGATTTATTTAATACTTATTAGCATCATTAAAGTTATAACAGATTAATCGCATTCACCTTCTTATAGTTGTAAGTATATTCTCATTTTTAGTGACGGACGGAATTACAACATTTTAGAGTCTTAATCATTAATTAGCCAAACTTTTGTGTTACAAATGATAAATGGTAAACTTAAGGGTTTAATATGATAAATATCTTATTTGAGGGCTTATATGATCATCTTTCAAAGTATAGGGTTTATAAATGTCAAGAACGGATTTTAGGACTCTCTTCCAAAATAGTTTACACAAGCCTTCGTAACTTACATGGTTAACCAGGACTCACACGTAACATTGTTCGAACACCACCTAAATGAGACCATGCATACAATACTTTAATTCATGATACTTGACTCCTTGCATAAAATCATAACTCACGCATGTTTACAAACACACTTGATACTAGCTCGTTATACGCTTGATCAACCATTATTAATGACCTCAAAACTTACTACTCTCACATGATATAACGAACCAACACACCCAGCTTTTAACCCTAATCGACTACTATTTATGACCTAGGGTTCCCAAATTTTTAGCGCCAAATAAATGAGTATTTAAATGACGTGCTACTGTTTTTAAATGACCAATTTCCTTTTTATTATACCATCAGTACTAATATATGAATGAAAGTCACATGCATATTAACAAGAATTCATGCACTCTTATACACCTATACGACAACATGAAGCCACAACCCAAAACATGCATACTGCCCTCACTATATATGATACTCACCCATATGACCCACCAAGTTCTTACTCCATTCGACCAACACACAAACAGAGCACACATGCAACCCGACGTTCTTAGACAAATGACACAATCATGCAACCAACTTGACTCCATATGAATAATTAGTCGGGACTTATTATTACTCATGCACAGTCACATGCCAATTCCACATACATATGTACACAACAAGTTCTTCATCTACCCCTGACTTAAATTGGACTCAAACCATTTACCAAGCATGTAACCAGATGTCAACATACATACCTATCATGACCTATATTTCACACGACACACAAAGCATAACCACACAATACCCTTTTTCTTATGGTGTCTACATTTGACATGATCCCAGACGCATTCGTTTTCTTATTACCCGTATTTAACTTGATAACAACAATAGCTAAGCGTGTAGGTGTCGTATGCATGTGAGTCGAAAAGATTCAAAACAGATTTGTAAGGGTTGAATAAAGATGTCCTTTTATTTGTTATATTACGTGAGAAGACTCATGATTTATGCTGGGTTTTATATGTATAACAGATTCATAAGCAGCTATCACATAACTAGATTATATATATATGTGGTACGGTCACAATTCACACGTTTTATTCGCATGGTTCTTGTTCATTTATCCGTATGTTTTACTACGTATCTCACAGGTTCTCGTGTTTTATAAGTTGCATGCACAAGATGTTGAAAAGAAAGAAGTCGATGTACCTTAGTAGAATGCTCGGCCAAAACCACCACCGATCACCTAGCAGGAGTAGCAGCCGAATGGATTAGAGAAAGAAAAGAAACTCTATGCCGTGACTTTTGAGAAAACTAGGGTTTCACGTGGAGGGATTGTGTTGTATATATACTAGTCGGCCCATGTGGGTTTGTGTGAGAATCGGCTTACAAGAAACCGACCCATATTGGGTTAGTTTTGAGAATCGGTTCCCAAAAGAAAAGGCCCGTGGGCTCCAAGCTTGGGCTTGGCCGAATTCTTGATGATAGACACTTAATTTGGACTTCCAAAATAATTCATAGTATACTTTTATTTATTTTTTTGTCATAACAAATTTCGGTTTATTTATTTTGCACGTTAGGTTTATAAGTTAGATTGAATTTTCATTTAATGAGCGTTGATATATTTTACGTATTTTATAAATGTTAACTGTGAGGGTAAAATAGTCTTTTAACACGTTTCATATTTTTAGGGTTTTACAATCTCTATCTCAGAATCAGAGGAGATGTCAATGATGTTGGAAGGATTGCTCATGGTGATGTTTAGGGATTTTGTGAGTTAGAATGTGTTTTGGTAAAGACTATGATGTGCCGAGCCTCTTTATATAGGCAAAGTCGATCACAAGGGTTCATTAAAGAATATATTTATTTTTCCCAATTTTGGTAGGTTGAAGAGTAAATATAGATATTATCGGGTTGACTTTGGGAAGATATTTTTAGATAGCGGCTTGGTTAAAAGTAACTTTGGTTAAAACAAGTTGGTTATTCATATTCTTTGTATTATGCTAACACATGCAGGTACATAACCAATCTTGGCTCGGAGTTGATCTTAAAAGGTGTGTAACTGAGACACACAACAAATGGTTATTGATTCACCATGTCTAATCCACATAAGAATCAACTAGTCCAGAGCAAACGGCTACTGGTAAAGACTTAACAAATCCGTTTATGGTTGATAGTTTACCAAAAACTATATGGTTATCAACTCACCATATTCTTTATGATTAAGAGTTGGCTAGTCTATAGCAAACAGCTCATGGTAAAGACATATCAAATCCGTTGATAGCTGGTAGTTTGCTAAAAACTATGATAAAAGCAGTCAAATTTTTCATATGTTTTACTTACCACTGCTCTTGAAAATTTTTGTGAAAGATTCCCACTGCTAGTTCACAGTTTCCACTGACAGTGTTATTTTTACCACTGTTGATCTAGCCGTTACAACTGTTGTGTCAGTAACAAATTTTTTACTAGCCGTTGAAGAGAAATTGCTTTCCATATTTATAGGGTACATTTTTAGAAGATTATCTACTTTCCAATTGCAATTTATCCTCTTAAGATAAATCTTTTCCTTAGATAATCTTTCTTGCGCAAAACTCTAAAACCCTAACAGTTTATATCTTCTCTCTCAATTGGCAAGTTGTTCATACAATTCATACTAACACAACATATTTTTCATCAAAAGTTTCTATGGCACCTATCACTTTTGCAGATGAGCACAACCAAGTGGCCTATTTGGAAAAGTCAAACGACAAGAGTGGCTCTGTTTTTCATCAGATTGTGGATTTTCTAAACACTACTCATGTGAGGTATGCTTTACTTCTTAATCCCACAATCTATATCTCTCAAATCAAACAGTTTTGGAACTCTGTTCAGTCCATAACCATTAAAAATAGAGATACACATGAAACAGTGGATGCTCTTAGAGCCACAGTGGATGGGGTAACTATTGATGTTACTGAGTCCTCCTTGAGGAGAATTCTCCAATTGGATGATCTCAATGGTATCATCACATTACCAATGCCAGAAATTCATGAAAATCTTTCATCCATGGGATATGATACCACTGACAAAAAGGCTACTTTCAAAAAGAGTGGTTTCTGTCCTCATTGGAGATTTTTAATACATACTCTATTACATTGCCTAAGTCCTAAAAAAACTTCTTATGAACAATTTAGTTCAACAATGGCTTACCCTTTGGTTTGTCTAGCCACTGATAGGACTTTTAATTGGTCTAAATATATTTTTACAACTATGCAAGGCAATGTAAAGAGTTTGTTGAAACAAAGACCTTGATAGATCTTATGAGCACTCGTAGATCGTTAGTTATACTTATGTAATCACAAGCAAACTAAAAGACAATCTCTATAACTTGTATTCTGTAGCGGAATATAAACACAAGCAATAACAAATAACTAAGAACACTTTGATCCTCTATGGATCTTTAAATTAACTAAAACTTTGTTTTTCTAAATCATCCTTAACTCATACTATTGTGTTCCTTTTATAGACAAGGAACCCTAAACCGTTTCCCAAGAAACGTATAAACATAAAACTAAATAAGATATACATTATAACTTCCTAATAAAGCTCATGCATATCCTAAATAACTATAGAATACGCGGAATAACTATCTCCGCAGAAACCATCTACACGGTTTCATTACTTCAGTAGAATTAGATCTCAGCAAGATTCCACACTACTTCAGCAGAATCCTTCAGCAGTAATTTCAGCATAATTCATACTTCACAGAATTCCCAACAATCCTCCCCTAAACTAGAATTTGACATGGTTAAGTTCCAGTTTCTTGATAGATCTTTAACACTTCAGAACTAGAGGATTGTACACGAACATCAGCAGCAAAGAATCAAATGATGACAAAACTTTAAAACTCCAAATCTTTGCAGCAACAAATGACAATATGTACATCAAAACATATTAGTTACATACTATTCTCATCACATCCAGGTGTGTTAACTCCTGTGAGAGGTGAATCATTGAAAATAATGGATTTGATGTCTCTTTACCAATAGCTATCACTACTGGAGTAGCCAAATGTTTAAGTTCGAAAACTATGGTACACTGATAACCATCTGATTTATTAGCAAATTAGCAACCATGAACGGATTTGAAATATCTTTACCTGTAGCCGTTTGCTCAGGACTAGTCAATTCTTAGGATTGGTGAACTGATTACCAAATATGGTATTTCACTGCCTTTACCACAAGCCATATACATGTGGGCTAGTCAATTCTTGGATTCCAAAAAGGAATAAGCCATGGTGAATTGATGACCATACAACCCTCAAAAATTAAGCATGGGTGGTTGCAGACCCTATGATTTTGAGCAAACCATTACAGCTATCAACAGATTTGATGTGTCTTTACCAAAGCTGTACCCTTTGGACTAGCCAACTCTCTGATATACACAAGGCACAGCTGGTGAGTCGATAACCATCAACAATGTGACAACCCGTACTTTCAGGTCATTTCTCGACACAGTTCATGTCTCATTATTTCAACATTTTTAGTAAACTTGGTTTACTTGGTTCAAATTCGCGTAACCTTGGAGGTTTAGCGGCGAATTCATAATCATGACATCACGTACATTTCATATGGACTATGATTAGTCTACATTTCATTGACATCATGTGCATCTCATTAGTACATTCACGACATTTCATTTCACCTTCAACGCGTAATTTTTATATTTAATAAACTTTATCGCGTGAGTTTTATTTTGTATATTTAACCCGTTACTTTCAAAAATGATCCCGAGGTATTTTTAAACTTACATTTAGTTTATAAAAACTATATTTTTAGTTTTCCTAGTGTTTCACATTCATTTGGTATTTTTATCGTTAAAGTTTAATTATTATGTCGTTTTTCTTAAAATTTTACGATAATTATTTTATCACCCGATTTTTCACAAGGAAAGTATTTTTACAATTTTTATCACCTCAATACAATCTATTTTGAGCTACTAAAAACTTACTTGTACCACAAATTACCATTTACCTTTACATTTATTTAACTTACATTTTATTCTACAAATTAAACACAAATTATACAAGTTGCAAAGTTTTAAAAAAAAATATATATATATATATATAATTGGGTAGACAACCCTCCCCCAAAAACCGGCCATAGGGGAGGGTGAGTCTTAAATGGATGTATGGTTTATTGATTTCTTGTTTCTTCACCTCAAAAGTCTTATAACTCCAATTATTTCACATACACCTCATTTTCTCAAAGTGTTAAACACAAAATTCTCTCTTCTTTGGCTTCATAGAACCGGCCACTCTTCAACAACCAAGGGATCAAGAAATTTTTGGCAAGATCAAGTGTTTTTATCAACCTAGATCATATCCTTTTCATGGTTTTGAAATAAAAACCAAGGATATTTAAGTTAATCCTTTGTTACCTACACCTCTTCACTTGCACTAGTAAGCATATTCATATCATTTTTATGTTTCCTTATCATTTTCATAAGTTTCTTTACATTTTTGAAGCTTATATGCATGTTATGTAGTTTATACCATTTATTTCTTGATTTTAGAATTATAAATACATATTGGTCATCCTATAATTACTCCCATGGTATTCTTTGGTCTTGATGGTGATTAGGAACCCATGACACCCTAAGAAGGTGTATGGTAGGATTAGATTAGCTTTGGAGTTGATTTGAAGGGATTAGAATAGGTTTTGTCCGAGAAAAACTATTTTCGTAAACTATATTTTACGTTCTGTCCTTAAAACGAAATTCTGGAAAAACCCACTGATGGTACGACATTTTGGCCTTGATAATTAGAAAATATACTTTAAAACGAATCCGTGGCCTTTTGAACGGATAAAAACGGACTTATAACGAAGCCGTGGTGAATTTTTAAAGTTTGACGACGAAACGTATATTTTTCAGGATTTTCAGCTTGCTGTTTTTACATATTTCGGGTCAAAAACGAGCCTTAAGCTTCACAAATTATTTCGACTTATCAAAAATATATTAGTTTACTTCGATACGAAGCTAAGGACATATTTTACGTAGAAAACGGATTTGAAACGACAAATATATGCACGTTTTTATAAAGTTGCCGTAACTATTATTTTCTGAAAAATTATATTATTTCTACGATTCAAGTATTTCATTAGCTGTAAGGGCTATGTTTGCGGCAGTTTTTAACTATGATGCAAAACTTTTTGGAACAAATTGTCTTCTAGTAAAATCAAGTTCATCGGCCATATTTTTCAAAACAAAAAGCCGTTTGTCAAGCAGAGTTATAATAAATTATTTACGGATGTTCAAACTTGGCCGAAACTCATTTTCTGCACACAATTAGCAAAAACCACCATCTTTAGCCTTCGATATCTCTATGATCGAGACCTTTTGAACGAAAACTCCTGAACTGAAACTTCTAGATATCGATACAAACTTTCCAAAACCGTCGAGTTCGTTCTCTAACGATCGACGTACACTATTTTACGACTACTTTTCCGGAGCCATTTTTGTTAATTTCAAGAAAATTCCGACGACATTGTTTTGCGACGAAAAGTAGTAATTTCACCAAAAATCGTTATAAAACCATTGTAGGATGACATTTTGACGTAAAAACTTGTAAAGTCATTTTTGAAGGGTCAAGACGTCAAAAGAGTATTTTTCGACGACGAGTAATATTTTCAAAACCCGTAAATGGTATAAATAACATACGAAGTGCATGCATAACATTACATTGCAACTCATTACATATCATATCATTCGTAATAGGTCATTTGCGAGATTCACGCTATACCTCAGTGTATCCACTTTTGCCATCGCATTATTGTCCATGTGAGTTTTCATAGCCCCTACTTTTACTTGTTTTCATAAATGTTTTGGGGGAGATACATGCTCAACTATTTTTATGACTATCTTGATTATTTGAAACTACATGCTTAACTGAACTTATTGAGTAGTCATATTCTATATCATAAATCATTGTGCTGAATGTCTTGGGATTATCATTGTGCTGAATGTCTTGGGATTATCATTGTGCTGAATGTCTTGGGATTATCACTGTGCTGAATGTCTTGGGATTATCATTGTGCTGAATGTCTTGGGATTATCATTGACTATACATATCTTGGCAATGGGTTGTGAACACACAGGTTGCAAGTTTTGTATGGGCGGGACTTGGAACTGAGTGGATTCACAATGCCTTTGCTGCATAAACGATTTCTAAAGGCTTTACATTTCAAAACAAACTCTATGAACTCACTCAACCTTTGTGTTGACACTTTTAGCATGTTTTATCTCAGGTATCTAAGGCATTCACTTCATGGCATGCATTTGGACACATCATGGAGTCGTGGTGACGACGCGTCTCACTTGGGTTTTACATACTTTAAAACATCGTTTGAATTGTACAAACTTATTTCCGCACAAGTTGATTTACATTTGGGACCTACTTTGTAAACTCTGATTATTTTATTAAATCAAGCGATGTATTTCCCAAACGACACTTTAGGTCGTTCAATATAACTGTGATTATGATGCTATGACAGTCAATCCCCAGGAATTCCATTCCGCTGAAAAACAGGTAATTTGGGGGTGTGACAGATTGGCATCAGAGCTTCAGTTATAGAGAACTAGGTTGCATCATTGACCCTAGACTATAACTACATTATCATAGCATCTCATCATTTCATCACAAGTGCATGTTCACTTTACATGCGGTTTTTACGTACATTTTTCGAGTTATTCACTTTCATTTCACATCGATTGTCACATGGATGCCCTTAAATGCCCATTCCATTATTCTTTCTTCATACTCTAACGTGGAGAATTCCTTGTCATTCCCTATCGCAATTTTTTTTTTATATCAGCTGATTCATCATCGATAACGACGAATGCCGAGATAAACCTTTATATAGGGCGAAGTCGCTCTCACTCCTTTGTTTCACCACTAACATGTCGAGTTACACTTTATTCACACACTAAGTTACTAAACCATCATACATTGAAGCACTTACAACACCTCATAACCTATCTTTTCGGAAACCGTCGATCATTTTGAAAAATAACCTCAAACTCATCGTTTCTTATCACATTTCTTTGAAGCGCTTATTATTAACATCGGATTTTGCTACGTCTCACATTTCCTCTTGTTTTGAAGAAGATATGGCACCGAAGAAAGCTACAGTTGAAATGACCCAAGCGGCTATTCAGAAGTTAGTGAATGATAGCATTGCTAATGCTCTAAGAGTTGAAAGGGAAACGGTGGCTGCTGCTGCTGCCGAGGCCGCGACTGCTGCTGTAGCCGCTAGGCTAGCTGCTGCTACTGGAAATGCCGGAGGATCCGGAGTTAAAAAATGTTCGTACAAAGATTTCAAAAGTGGCGAACCCACCAAGTTTAGAGGGACGGAAGGAGCTACAGAAATGGTACGATGGTTTGAAAAGTTGGAATCCGTGTTTTTACTTTGTAACTGTCCGGATGATAGTAAGGTCAAATTTGCTACGAGCACATTACTCGATGGAGCATTGTCTTGGTGGAATTCATACGCCCAACCGATTGGAATGGAGAATGCTTTCAAGCTCACGTGGAATGAATTCAAGAATTTGGTGACTAAGAAGTTTTGTCCACGTACGGAAATCAAAAAGTTGGAGACGGAGTTCTATGAATTAGTAACAATTGGGTACGATATTGACACTTACATTCGGAGATTCCAAGAATTGGCTGTGTTATGCCCGTCCATGGTTTCTGATAATGAGAAGTTGCTAGAGGCTTTCATCGGGGGACTTCCCGAAATTATTCAAGGCGATGTGACTTCTTCTGATCCGCAAACAATCGAGGAAGCTATTCGAGTGACTTAAAAGCTAATGGCCCAGGTAGTGAAGAGAGGCAAGTACCCCAACACCAACCAAAACAACAACAACCCCAACAACTGCACCAACTACTACAATAACCAAAACAATGACAACAACACCGATAACCAAATCAACAACAACAAAAGAAAATGGAAAAATGACCGAGGAGGTTACAATAACAACAATCAAGACCGTAACACTAACCATCATCAACAACAGAATAGAGGGCAAGAGACTGCAATGGTTTATGTTGCTGCACCAATAGAAGGCAGAGGTTATGCTGGAACCTACCCATTATGTAATCAATGTAAATATCATCACACGGGACTTTGTCCTGTTAAGTGCTACAAGTGTCAAAAACTAGGACACCATGCCAGGAATTGTAGAGGCAAGACCATAGTTACGTGCTTCGGATGTGGGGAGCAAGGACACTATCGAAGTCAATGTCCTCAAAACCAAGGTCAACAAGTCGAAGGTGCTCATGGGAATGTATATATGTTAGAAGGAGGAGGAGGAGCTCGTCAAGGTATCAACGACGCGGAAGACTGAAGAAGTTCGGAAACTAACAGTCTTATTTCTCCTTATGTACTATGTCGTACCAAGTTTATGTCTAATCATCGTATCCGAAACTTTATAACTTAAAGATGTACTACTTTTGCTGAATCACTCGTTGTAAAATATTCTCATCTATCGTACTTTATTTTCTTTCCGATTTGTTATCATTTACAAGGATTTTAATTTTTTTTTACTTTAACTATCATTTTAACGACACTTCTCCATGTCTTCTCTCCTCGATGTTCATCACAATTTTAACATCAGTTGACTCAACACCAAACAAACATATGAGTCGATTAGTCCAAGCATTGCATAGTTACTCCTAAATTATACATAGCCTGATCACCTATGTCTAATTCAGGAAGAATCATGCGATGAAGGGAGTGGTAGGCTTATATGAGTAAGCAATTCCGTAATCGAGCCAAATTTTCAAAAGATTTTCTTCAAACCACTTGTTTCCAGTTTGATCCGCGTGACAGTTCTTGTTTGATGAGTTGCAAAGATCGAGCTAGAAACAAGTTGTTACCTAAACCGATTTAGCCTAATCTCATGACAGTTCTTGTTTGATGAGTTGTGAGATTAAGTAAAAATCGGTTACCAAAAAGTCTTGTGAGGGTTTTGCTCGAGAATGGGAAAGTTTGCCACATCAAACCCTAAACCCGTTAGACATAACAACGATTGAATTCAGGGACTGAATTCCTTTTTGGATGGGCGAATGTGACAACCCGTACTTTCAGGTCATTTCTCGACACAGTTCATGTCTCATTATTTCAACATTTTTAGTAAACTTGGTTTACTTGGTTCAAATTCGCGTAACCTTGGAGGTTTAGCGGCGAATTCATAATCATGACATCACGTACATTTCATATGGACTATGATTAGTCTACATTTCATTGACATCATGTGCATCTCATTAGTACATTCACGACATTTCATTTCACCTTCAACGCGTAATTTTTATATTTAATAAACTTTATCGCGTGAGTTTTATTTTGTATATTTAACCCGTTACTTTCAAAAATGATCCCGAGGTATTTTTAAACTTACATTTAGTTTATAAAAACTATATTTTTAGTTTTCCTAGTGTTTCACATTCATTTGGTATTTTTATCGTTAAAGTTTAATTATTATGTCGTTTTTCTTAAAATTTTACGATAATTATTTTATCACCCGATTTTTCACAAGGAAAGTATTTTTACAATTTTTATCACCTCAATACAATCTATTTTGAGCTACTAAAAACTTACTTGTACCACAAATTACCATTTACCTTTACATTTATTTAACTTACATTTTATTCTACAAATTAAACACAAATTATACAAGTTGCAAAGTTTTAAAAAAAAAAATATATATATATATATATAATTGGGTAGACAACCCTCCCCCAAAAACCGGCCATAGGGGAGGGTGAGTCTTAAATGGATGTATGGTTTATTGATTTCTTGTTTCTTCACCTCAAAAGTCTTATAACTCCAATTATTTCACATACACCTCATTTTCTCAAAGTGTTAAACACAAAATTCTCTCTTCTTTGGCTTCATAGAACCGGCCACTCTTCAACAACCAAGGGATCAAGAAATTTTTGGCAAGATCAAGTGTTTTTATCAACCTAGATCATATCCTTTTCATGGTTTTGAAATAAAAACCAAGGATATTTAAGTTAATCCTTTGTTACCTACACCTCTTCACTTGCACTAGTAAGCATATTCATATCATTTTTATGTTTCCTTATCATTTTCATAAGTTTCTTTACATTTTTGAAGCTTATATGCATGTTATGTAGTTTATACCATTTATTTCTTGATTTTAGAATTATAAATACATATTGGTCATCCTATAATTACTCCCATGGTATTCTTTGGTCTTGATGGTGATTAGGAACCCATGACACCCTAAGAAGGTGTATGGTAGGATTAGATTAGCTTTGGAGTTGATTTGAAGGGATTAGAATAGGTTTTGTCCGAGAAAAACTATTTTCGTAAACTATATTTTACGTTCTGTCCTTAAAACGAAATTCTGGAAAAACCCACTGATGGTACGACATTTTGGCCTTGATAATTAGAAAATATACTTTAAAACGAATCCGTGGCCTTTTGAACGGATAAAAACGGACTTATAACGAAGCCGTGGTGAATTTTTAAAGTTTGACGACGAAACGTATATTTTTCAGGATTTTCAGCTTGCTGTTTTTACATATTTCGGGTCAAAAACGAGCCTTAAGCTTCACAAATTATTTCGACTTATCAAAAATATATTAGTTTACTTCGATACGAAGCTAAGGACATATTTTACGTAGAAAACGGATTTGAAACGACAAATATATGCACGTTTTTATAAAGTTGCCGTAACTACTATTTTCTGAAAAATTATATTATTTCTACGATTCAAGTATTTCATTAGCTGTAAGGGCTATGTTTGCGGCAGTTTTTAACTATGATACAAAACTTTTTGGAACAAATTGTCTTCTAGTAAAATCAAGTTCATCGGCCATATTTTTCAAAACAAAAAGCCGTTTGTCAAGCGGAGTTATAATAAATTATTTACGGATGTTCAAACTTGGCCGAAACTCATTTTCTGCACACAATTAGCAAAAACCACCATCTTTAGCCTTCGATATCTCTATGATCGAGACCTTTTGAACGAAAACTCCTGAACTGAAACTTCTAGATATCGATACAAACTTTCCAAAACCGTCGAGTTCGTTCTCTAACGATCGACGTACACTATTTTACGACTACTTTTCCGGAGCCATTTTTGTTAATTTCAAGAAAATTCCGACGACATTGTTTTGCGACGAAAAGTAGTAATTTCACCAAAAATCGTTATAAAACCATTGTAGGATGACATTTTGACGTAAAAACTTGTAAAGTCATTTTTGAAGGGTCAAGACGTCAAAAGAGTATTTTTCGACGACGAGTAATATTTTCAAAACCCGTAAATGGTATAAATAACATACGAAGTGCATGCATAACATTACATTGCAACTCATTACATATCATATCATTCGTAATAGGTCATTTGCGAGATTCACGCTATACCTCAGTGTATCCACTTTTGCCATCGCATTATTGTCCATGTGAGTTTTCATAGCCCCTACTTTTACTTGTTTTCATAAATGTTTTGGGGGAGATACATGCTCAACTATTTTTATGACTATCTTGATTATTTGAAACTACATGCTTAACTGAACTTATTGAGTAGTCATATTCTATATCATAAATCATTGTGCTGAATGTCTTGGGATTATCATTGTGCTGAATGTCTTGGGATTATCATTGTGCTGAATGTCTTGGGATTATCACTGTGCTGAATGTCTTGGGATTATCATTGTGCTGAATGTCTTGGGATTATCATTGACTATACATATCTTGGCAATGGGTTGTGAACACACAGGTTGCAAGTTTTGTATGGGCGGGACTTGGAACTGAGTGGATTCACAATGCCTTTGCTGCATAAACGATTTCTAAAGGCTTTACATTTCAAAACAAACTCTATGAACTCACTCAACCTTTGTGTTGACACTTTTAGCATGTTTTATCTCAGGTATCTAAGGCATTCACTTCATGGCATGCATTTGGACACATCATGGAGTCGTGGTGACGACGCGTCTCACTTGGGTTTTACATACTTTAAAACATCGTTTGAATTGTACAAACTTATTTCCGCACAAGTTGATTTACATTTGGGACCTACTTTGTAAACTCTGATTATTTTATTAAATCAAGCGATGTATTTCCCAAACGACACTTTAGGTCGTTCAATATAACTGTGATTATGATGCTATGACAGTCAATCCCCAGGAATTCCATTCCGCTGAAAAACAGGTAATTTGGGGGTGTGACAAACAATATACAACAACCCTGCAAGAAAAGTTAGATAAACGCAAGAATATACATAGTTTTTTTTTTAACTAAGAAATAAACAAAACAAAACAAATATTACAAAATATACAAGATACCATAATCAAGATGATGCTTTATGTTGCAGAAGCTGATTCTTAATCAATCCAACCAATTGTTCAGCATTCAGCTTATCATTCCCAACTGGATCAGGTGGAACTTCCAACTTCTGTCTAAGCATTCTCTCCATCAATGACACAGACAAAGGATAAATCTTATCTGAGAACATGCACACAATCATACCACACTTTGTCTCCACCACATGCATACATGGCATAGGATAAAATCTCCAAGTCTCAACCTTCCACTTATGTGAATTCTTCCAAATAGAATACCCTTTACCATCTGGAGATTGAGAATCAAACAGAACTTGAAGATCACCTAACAAGTATAAACCAGAACCCTGTGGTGAATGGGTAGCATAATGTTTAGTGACAAGTCCATACAGAGTATTCAAATCTTGTCTATCCACCAAGTGAAAGATTTCCTTTAAGAAGTTGAACTGCATAGTAGAATTATCCAGCCGAAAAATAGTGTTAAGCTCCCCATCAGTCAAAGTCCAATTAGTCAACACATCATGAGATCCCATAGGAAAAACATCAACAGATCCTTCTCTAATAAAAGTAGACTCAGTAGCCTTTAGATTCAAAGGAATACTCCTGTGAGATATCTTAACCCTAGATGCATGTGTCCCAGAAGATCTCACAGATCTCCTTAGAGAAATGTGTTTTCTTTTAGACATCCTTTTCTTCCTCCTACCTGGTATATAAATCCCCATAGATACATAAGATGGTACATCCTCAGATTTATCAGGTACATCTTTAGATTTATCAGGTACATCTTTAGATTTATCAGGTACATCTTTAGCATGAGAGGAAGAAGTAGAAGTAGACTTAAATGAAACAACACCACGCAAGGCATACATTCTTTCAAGTACTTTTTTGGCCTTCTTAGCTTTAGCAGCTTCTTGTTCAGCTTTCTTACCCAATTCTTCTTCTTCTTTATCAATAGGTGCAACACAAGGTAATTTTTCAAAAGAACCAATATGAGGTTCAGCAGATTGAACCTGTGCAGCTGAATGTATAGCTTCAGTAGATGCTTCAGCAATAACAACAGGAGAACTCATGTTGGGTGTAACATCATCAAAATTATCAACAATATCAACTTGCTTTGATCTCTTTGCTTCGGGAACATCCAAAGCACCAGCACTCCTTTTCAAATTAGAAGATGATGTAATATATTTCATAACCCTATGATACATATTAATCAACTCAGAATCATCTAAAGCCCAAACTTGCTTCTTTGTCAAACCTTTCTGATAGATAACACTACTTTGATTATACACCACCATTCTTTTATAAGCTTTCTTCTGAGCTGCCATTTGTGGTTTTTCCCTTTTTGCTTTATTTTTCTGTGCAGCAATTTCTCTTCTTTGTGCAGCTGCAGCTTGATTCCTCTGGTGACCAAGAGCAACCATCTGTGCAGCAAAGCTCTCACTATTAAAGTCTGCTCCTAAGATACTTTGAGCTAGAGTAGAATTTGATGCAGCTTGATTAATGTAAGTATCCCATTGCTTATCAGTTAACTGAGTGGCCATTGCATCAATTTCTCTTTGTCTCTCAGGAGGAAAATTGGTAGCAAACTGAGCTTGAAGCATTTGAGCCAATGCTTGACTCTTTTTGATATTCTCACACTCAGCTAGCATTCTTTCTTGTTCTTGCCGTTCCTGTTCACTGACTAGATCAGATCCAAGCTCCTCATCAATCATTTCTCCTTTTCCTTTGTCAGCAGGTTCATAAGCAGAATTAGTACTTACAATAGGAACTTCAGAAGAAACCCCCATGGAAGTATCAGCAGAAACATGTTGAGGAGTGTCTTCAGGAAAAAAATTTGCATGAGGATCCAAATGAAAATTCCTTCCAGCAACAAACACATCATTAGGATCTGCTGAAGGTGTAGAAGCAGGTTGTGCTTGCACAGATGAAGCGTGACCATCTTCAGGAGCAATATCCATCATAGGAGTATCAGCAACAACATGCTCTTCAGTAGTTGCAACATCCACACTTTGCAACGTATCCTTGTTCAAATATTGCCTTCTCCTCCTTCTAGAAAACAAAATTGGATCCTTTTGCTTTACAGATTTAGTAGCCATTGGAGTAGAAGCATTAGATTGTTGAGCCACATTAGCCAAAATATCAAGTGAATCCAAATTAGCATCCACTTGCTCCTCATCAGAAGAAACAACAACTCTTCTGTTGCTACTATGCCCAAGTTGTTCTTCCAAATCTTGAACCTTTCTCTTTAAATCCACAATCTCACCACCAAGTGTAGATCTAGTTTCAGCAAGCTCCCTTTTTAGATTTGCAACCTCTTGGACAGTCCTGTTGAGCAAAACATATATAGATGTGAGAGTAATAGGGTCCTCAACTCCACCAGCAGATTGCTCAGTGGTAATGGGAGCATCATTGGACCTTTCAGTAGAAAATGGTCTTGCTCAAATATAGGAGAGCTTTCAACAACAGGCTCTCTAATAGGACTGGGTGTAGGCATTCTATCAAAGGCAGTCTCAAATTCATCAGGAGCAACTTGAGTAGGTGGTGAACTAGATGTAGGCATAGGCAAAGGTGTAGATTGGGGTTGGTCAGGAGAAACATGTGTAGCTTCAGCAGTATTAGAAGGTCCTTCATCCATGGCAACTGATGAATTACCATCAGCAGCTACAGTAGTAGAGGGTGGAGAACCAACAACATTTCCCTCATCAGCAGCCTCATTGCTGTGAGGCAACATAGCTGCTAGCAAAGGATGATGTTCCCCCTCATAATGAGTTTTCATAGAAGCAAACAGTTTAGAAGACAGAGTTCCTATGGGACAAAAAGCTTGGACTTGGGTTGTTATGTCTAAAATCATTTGCAAAAACCTAGGGTACATTAAAAACTTATGTTTTTTTCTTTGAACATTTTCAACCATATTATCAAAAATATATTTAGAAAAATTATAAGTTACCCCTTGTGACAGACATACAATCCCACAACCCAATTGAGTAGAAAATTGATCCCATCCCCTGACTTATTGCTAATACACTGTAGTAAAGTGTGTACCAAAAACCTCCATGTAGGGCAAAGCTTGTTCTTCTGCCACATATCAGTTCTCGTACCCTTATATCCCACAGCTCTTAGTCCTTCAAGTATCTCCACAAAATTAGAATGATAAACCCCATCGGCATCTTCCAACCTTAGTTTCCTCCTTATCAAATCCTCCGTAATCACATAATTTGTTCTATCAATCGTAGCTACAATCTCTGTGTCACATTTTTTCACAGCAGAAGCCTAAATTTGTGCAACCAATGATTCATAAATTACTTCCAGAGAATGCGTTAAAGCATAATAAATCTTTGATCGCTTCAAGAACTCCACCATTGGTTCATAGATTTCATGACCTTTTGCTTTTCCCAGATAAGCAACTTTGTTATGATCCTTCTTAATTTGAAGCGCCATTAGATAATTTATGATAGAGGGTTATGATTCACGCACTAGAAAGTGTGTTTAAATCAAGTGAGGTGGGAATCAGGTATTTTGAGCGAAGATATGTAAATTGGTTAATAATGGAAGTTACCCAATTGATGGTCGAAAATATCGGAACTTATGTTGACCATATCTTGCGTGGAAAATAACTTCAACCAATTTCAAACTTAACACTTCAGCAGAAACACGAGTCAAACTGCTAAAGAAGGTCAATCAGCAGAAACAACTCAAGTTGCCAAGTATCCTTCTGTAAATATCTTTTTACTGTGACACCAACTCACATTAATTATCATAACACCTTGAATCCGTCTATAAAACAATCCCAATGCACACTCGACTCATATCAATTACCCCAATAGTCTTCTCAAACCCTAATTTCTCCAAAAATACCACAATCATCAACAAAACCATGAATAACAAACCAGAGGTTATTGATCCAACCTCCTCTCCATCATCATCATCATCATCATCCAGTGATGATTCACTCCAGTTTTTCCCATATCCATATGACCCTCGACCTTTGAAATCCCCATTTCTCCCTTCTTCTGAAGATGATAGTGTAGTGGATCCAAGTGAGTCTTCTGATGACTCTGATGACTCCAACAAGGAGAGAACCCCAACCTTCAACACCTCAACCTTAACCAAGGCCATGTGCCAAAGAAGAGGCGGTGTTAGCTCTTCCTGCGCCATGTTTTGGTGCTTCCTCTCATATCGTTTAAGGGAAAGGGTAAAAGGAAGATGGATTGGTTGCTTTATGGTGGAACGAGTAGATGGAACAATGGAAGATTGTCATATCACACATCCATCTACTGTATTCATCTTCATCATCTTCGTTTTCATCAATCCATCCTTCCCATTTTGATCCTTAGCTTCTTCGTCGTACTGTTCATGCATATCCAGCGTTTGGAATAGATGATATGAGCTAGTAGATGATAATAGCTAGAATAGGTTTAGTATATCTTGTATAGAAATGATCTTGTATTATCATTTGAAGTTGATTGTAATCTGTAAGTTGTAAGCTGTAAACTATTTCTTGAATGAATGAACAAATTAACTTCAGTACTTCTCTTCAGTAGAAATAATTAGCTCACTTCAGTATTTATCTTCAGTAGAAACAAGCTTTAAAGCTTACTTGACCATAATCCTATTGACCAACCATGGTGAACTTCAACTAATATATGCAATCTGCAAAACAGACACAGAGAAACACACAAACCAAACCAAGACAAACAAACTAAAAGACCATTAGCTGGTTAGTATTAGCAAACAAAAATATAAACAAAAATTTACAAAGTTTACAACATGAATCCTCCTCTGAGGCCTATGCCTCCCCTTAAACTTTGCAGTTAAGGGTTAAGCATCCCAATATGGACCACAAGGTGTTGAAACCTTGGTCCATCAAAATCCTTAGTCAGTAAATCTGCCACATTATCATTAGTGTGAATCTTAACCACTTTTATCAAATGTTTGTCATAAGCATCTCTTATAAAGTGGTGCCTGATTTCAATATGCTTAGTTTGACTGTGAAAAACTAGATTTTTAACAATGCATATGGTACTTTGATTATCAATAAAAATTGTTGTGTTCATGAAATTATACCCATAATCCAACAATTGATTTTGTATCCAAAGAACCTGTCCATAGCAATTGGCAGCAGCAACATACTCTGCTTCAGTAGATGAGGTAGCCACAATGGTTTGTTTCTTGCACTGCTAAGAAATCAATCTCTTTCCAAGGAATTGGCAACCTCCAGTTGTGGATCTCCTATCCAGATTTGCACCAGCATAGTCACTATCACTATATGCTTCCAACTTAAAAGGAGACTCTTTTGGGTACCAAAGACCTAAATGAGGTTGGCCTTTTAGGTACTTAAAGATCTTCTTGACTGCATTTAGATGGGAAGTAAGTGGAGTGACTTGATGTCTAGAACACATACTCACAGCAAAGGTAATATCAGGCCTTGAAGCTGTCAAATACATCAAAGAACCAATCATTGATCTGTATAAGTGAACATTCACAGCTGGATCTGCTTCATTGTTGGTCTTTATCTTTGGAGCTTCATAAGGTGTAGTGGCAGTCCTAACACTCTCCATACCAAACTTCTTCAAGATGTCCCTCACATATTTATCCTGACTGATAAAGATACCATCAGGTTTCTGCTAAACTTGGAGACCCAAAAAGAAAGTAAGCTCCCCCATAGCACTCATCTGAAACTCTCCCTTCATCAGCTCCTCAAACTCCCTGCACTAAGCTTCTTTGGTGGATCCAAAAATAATGTCATCCACATAAACTTGCACAAGTATGATGTCTGCGGAATTCTTCTTAAGGAAAAGTGTCTTATCAATGGCACCTCTTCTATAACCATGCTTCAGCAGAAATGATGAAAGCCTAGCATACCATGCTCTTGGTGCCTGATGTAGTCCATAAAGAGCTTTTACAACTTTGTAAACATGATTAGGATGATCTGGGTCTTCAAATCCTTTGGGTTGAGTGACATAAACCTCCTCCTCTATTTCACCATACAGAAAAGCACCTTTTACATCCATTTGATATACCATGAATCCCATGTAAGATGCATAGGCCAAGAAAATTCGAATGGCCTCAACTCTAGCAACAGGTTCAAACACTTCATCATAATCAATCCCTTCCTCTTGCCTGTATCCCTGAGCTGCTAATCTAGCTTTGTTTTTAATCACAACACCCCTTGCATCTCTCTTATTCTTCAAAATCCATTTTGTCCCAATTGCATACTTGCCATCAGGTAGTGGTACCAAGATCCAAACTTGCTGATTTTGAAATTGTTGCATCTCTTCTTGCATTGCTTCAAGCCAGCTTGAGTCTTCAAGAGCTTGAGTAACACTGGTTGGTTCCACTTGAGAAAGAAAACAAGCAAACAGACAATGCTCAAAGTCTGTGTGATTGTCTCTTTGCTGGGTTGAGACATAGGAGAGAAAAGCAACATGTCCAAATTTAGAGCTTGTTACAGCCCTTCTAGTTCTAACAGATGCTAGAAGATCACCAATAATATTGGATTGAGGATGAGCAATGTTGATCCTTTTAGTAGCAGTGGGGTTGACCTCAATTGATGTTTCAAGATTAGTCACAGTTGGCTCAAAATCAGTGTCATAGGAAGGTGAGGTGAAGATGCCAGCTTTGGGTTGATGATTTCCAAGATCTGAAGGACTTGGAAAGCGTGTATATGGATCTCCAAAGTCTGTAGACACTTTAGTAGAAACAGGAGTAGAAACAGCATGGCTTTCAGCAGATTTGTTGATGTTGGGAGAAACAGGATCACTGTCAGGAGAATCATGGATTCCACTGACTGCTTCTCTTGCAACCTCCCCATTCAGCTTCTCAGCTTCAAGATTAGCTGCATACTCCTGTGTCTGAAGCCTAGCAAGGTCCTCTGCATAATGTGACTCATCTTCACTCTCATCAGAAGTAACTCTAGAAGTATCACCTGCAAAATGGTTAGGGGAGAAGGAAAGTACAAGAATAGGTTGTTCACCATCCTCAAACTCACTATCAGAGTCAGCATCCATGGTACCTGCATTGTCAGTGGGAGACTCTTGAGTACCTGCATTTTGGTTAGGCACATGTCTAGAATAACCCAAGTAATCAGTTAAGTAATCAAGGTCAAAAGACCAAACATGACCATGTCCTTGAACATTAGGCTTATCTTCTAGGAATCTCAGGTTCAAAGTCTCCTCTATCTTCTTAGCAGATAAATTGTATACCCAGTAGGCCTTACTATGAGTTGAATATCCCATAATATACCCCTCATCAGCTTTCTCATCAAATTTACCCAGTGGATCACTAGTATTCAGAATGGTCACTTGACAACCAAAAGGTTTGAGGTAATGAATAGCAGGAACTTTCCCAGTGAGAAGTTCATATGGTGTCTTCAAATGAGGTCTAGTAATTGATACCCTGTTTAGTACATAACAAGTTGTGCCAATTGCTTCAGTCCAAAACATAGTGGGTAATTTAGAGTCTGCCAGCATTGATCTTGCAGCCACTATTAAGGTCTTATTCTTTCTTTCAGCTACCCCATTTTGTTGTGGGGTCCTTGGAGTGCTATAGTCCCTTTTTATCCTTTTAGACCTACAGAGTTCTATAAGTACAGCATTCTTGAACTCTGTCCCATTATCACACCAAACTCCTTTAACCTTTTTGTTCAACTGGTTTTCAACAAGGGTAATGAAGTCTTTCAGCACTTGAGATGTTTCATCCTTAGTCCTCAGAAAGAATACCCAACAAAATCTGCTATAGCCATCAGTGATTACCAGACAAAAATACTTGTGATCAATGCTTCTGACTTGAGTTGGACCAAAAAGGTCCATATGAAGCAACTGAAGAGGTTCAGAAATAATGCTCACAGCAGTAACAGCTTTGTATGAGGCTTTATGTTGCTTTCCTTTGTTGCAGGAAACACAATTATGTTCATTGGTGAAAACTTTGGAAGGAAGACCTTAAACAAGATCCAGTTTGGAAAGTTTGTTTATGGTCTTGAAGTTCACATGTGCCATCCTCCTATGCCATTTAGTAGATTCATCCAGGGATTCTTTAGCCACCAAACAAGTAAGGTCACCTTATGGTTGAACATCATTTAAGTTGAATGTGTATAGATTGTGATTCCTAGGAACTCTCAGCAGAATTGATGAATCTTCTGGAAGTTTGAAGTCTTTAGATAGCACAAGACATTCATCCTCAGAGAAGAATACTTTGTACTTAGTGTCACATATTTGTGAGATTGAGAACAAGTTAAAGTGTTGCAGTTCCTTGACATAGTACACATTCTCAAAGTCCAGTAAAGGTGTTTTGATGGTCCCTTTCCCAGTGATTCTACCATCACTTCCACCAAAAGTCACATTGCCTCCTCCTTCTATGGGTACGAAATTATGCATCATATCTCTGTTTCCTGACATGCTTCTTGAACAACCACTATCTACTATACCAACGTCCTTATGCTTAAGAGGATGATCCTACAACAACAACAAAAAAAATATACAAAATATTAGTACACTATGGAGGCTCAAGTCATCACTGACTTGAGCCTACCTTGTGGATCATTAGAGGTAGGCCACGCAGATGAATAAGATCCACTATTGTTCTTGGGTTTCCATTTACAATTAGGTCCCTTTTTATTCCAAGAACAACCTGCTGAGGGCTTCACAGCAGTATCCCTATATCCCTTCCCAGCATACATTGAGTCAACACATCCAGGCCAATAACCATGTTTAAAATATGAACTAGTAGGTTGCACATATGGTCTAGCAACAGATCTTCTCCAAGGAAATGAAGAAGATTTATTATGGGTTGTCTGTGGAACAAAAGGTGGTATATCATTAACATTGGTCCACATTGGTCTAGATTTCTGCTGATTAGCACATACACCCATTCTTTGCTCATAAAAAATACAATCCTTAATCAAATGAAATTTGCTTCCACAAACAAAACATGTCTTCTTTTTAGAAGATTTATTCAAATTGAAAGTTGTTCTATTACATGTAAAAGCATTCAAACCAGAAACATTAAAGGAATTGTTTTTAACAGTATTATTATGCAAAGAATGAAAAGACAAGTCTTCAGAGGAAACTGTCTTGGAAGATAATTCCTCGGCATCAACTCTAAGAGGCTTGTAGGGAGTCTTGGGTGCAGGCTTGGGTGAGGTCTTGGGTAGGTCTGACTTATCACTTGAATCACAGCTGGCATAAGTAGTAGACCCTTGATCAGAAGATTTGTCACTGTCAGAGCAAGAGCCAAAATCATTAGATGAAGAATCAGGGTCTGGCAAGTCTTTTGACTTTTTGCCATAAAGATGGTGTGATCCATCAAAGTCAACAGTAATGGAAAGGTCAACGGGCATATGTTCACCTCTAATAGGTCCAGGGACAGCATGTAATTGACCTTCTTTGACATAATTAGCTAATCCTGCTGGTGTAGTTTTATGCCCATCATTCCTAGCTTCTAATCCAACATACTTTTTAAACCCTAAACCTATTGCAGAAGTCTCAGATTGACTACTATAGATCTCTCTAGCTAGATTGTTATCAGATAATAACCATTGTTTATGTCTAGCTATTTCCTCATCTAGTTTCTCTTTTAGCACTAGATTTTCAGAAACTACATTAGCTTTTTCCTTCTCAGTGCGTTTTAAATCAATTTTAGCACAATCTAGATCACTTTGTAACACCCTTATTTTTTCATCATAAGCCAACTGATTCTTTTGAAACCACACTTTTTGTCTTTCTAATGTTTTTAAAGACTGTTTATAAGCTTCAACTTCAACAAGCATTCATTATGTTTAGGTTTCAAAATATCATAGGCTTCCTTAAGTTCATTGTATCGTTCACTACAACCAAAAACACAGTTGTGTACCTGAGAGATGCCCATCAAGGCAATTTGATCATGCCTATCCTCTGAAGTACAGCTAGCCAGCAATCCAATATTCTCAGCATCATAAGCTTCCTCATTCACAGGTTCATGCATCGACCAGTTGACATGTTCATCCATGGTGACAAGAGCTGTTGAGGTTCCAGTCTTCGAAGTTACAGCTTCCTTTTGATTCTGCTGATAGGAAGAATATTTAACTCCATCTCCAGCCTTCCTATCCTTGCATTCCCTTGAGAAGTGACCCATCTGGTGACAAGTAAAGCACTTGACTTTTCTTCTGTCAAATCTAGCTGGATCTCTTCCTTAAAAGCCAAACTTTCTCCCAGACTTCTGATCAAACCTTTTGATATCTACTGAAAGCATGGCCACCTGCCACTTCAATTTCATCTCCTCCATATCAAACGGATCCAACTGTTCAAAATCTTCATAGACAAGATGCTGCTGAGTATCATAGTCAGCAACAAACGAGTGAAGAACATCTTCCAACACACTACTAGCTTTAGGTTGAGAACTTGATGGAGTGGTAGTGTAAGAAGATGATGCTGATGAGTAAGTTGGACTTGGAGCATGTATCATCATATTGGAGGGGGAGGCCCCAACAAATGCTGTGTAACCAGGAGTGGATGCACGAAAGGGACTTCTAACATCAGGCTCAAGAGATTTAAGTCTGTTGTATAGTTCATCAAAAGTGAGCATGTCCAGCCCACCTTTAGCCTTGAGGGCAATGCTTTCTTGTAGCCATGATGAAGGTAAAGATCGCAAGAACTTTGAATTACAGTCATCATTATCTGGCTTTACCTTCAGCTGATTCAACTGACTCAGAATCTTATGAAACCTGTCATATCCCTTGTGGATACCTTCTTCTTCTGAGATTTGGAACTCTTGAAACTGTTGTTTCAGCATAGACATCCTCATTCTTCTGGACTCCTCATTGCCACCGAACCTCGCTTTGATCGTCATCCATATGTCCTTTGCATCCAGCATGTAGTGAAAATCACCCAAGTGATATTCAGGTATAGCCTGAAGAAGGATATTTCTCACTTTGTGCTCTCTTTGCACGGCCAGTATTTCTTCAGCAGATTTGGGAGGAACAATGGTAACATTACCATCAGGATCTGTGATAGTTCTCTTCAAACTGTTCCCCTTCTTCACGATTTCCCAAAGATTCCAATCAATGTTCGAGATCCAGTTCTGCATCTTCATCGACCACAAATCGTACTCCTCCTTCTTGAGATAAGGAAACTTAGCATTGCTGTTAGAAAGACTGAGTTGTTGCATAGAGGTGTTGTTATTGTTGTTGGTGACTTCAAGATCATCATCTGATCCAGGCATGGTGAATATTGTTTAGGTTGTATGGGTGTAGAGAAAAGACTGTTCTCAGTATCTTAGAGACTCTCCCGAGGCTCTGATACCACTTGTTGAAACAAAGACCTTGATAGATCTTATGAGCACTCATAGATCGTTAGTTATACTTATGTAATCACAAGCAAACTAAAAGACAATCTCTATAACTTGTATTCTGTAGCGGAATATAAACACAAGCAATAACAAATAACTAAGAACACTTTGATCCTCTATGGATCTTTAAATTAACTAAAACTTTGTTTTTCTAAATCGTCCTTAACTCATACTATTGTGTTCCTTTTATAGACAAGGAACCCTAAACCGTTTCCCAAGAAACGTATAAACATAAAACTAAATAAGATATACATTATAACTTCCTAATAAAGCTCATGCATATCCTAACTAACTATAGAATACGCGGAATAACTATCTCCGCAGAAACCATCTACACGGTTTCATTACTTCAGTAGAATTAGATCTTCAGCAGATTCCACACTACTTCAGCAGAATCCTTCAGCAGTAATTTCAGCATAATTCATACTTCACAGAATTCCCAACAGAGTTCAACAAAAATTTTGATGTATCCAAGGTTTGTGCAAGCAGTGTTAAATGAATTTCAACTGAAACCCCATACAAGTGTTTATAAAATCCGTTGCCTTAAGCCTAAAGTTTTTCAAAACATGAATAAGGATGGCAATATGGTTGTTAAACCACTTTTTCAGCAAATGCTTGCAAAGATTTCACAGGTACAGGGTGAAGATGCACCAATCGCAGTTGTATCTCAAACCACACCCACACTCACAGTTCCAAACATTATCTACACTCCACCAGTTACTCACACTTATGAAAGAAGGCAAAAACAGCCAACTCCTCTCATCACAACACAGCATGTCTCTAATCCTCTTGGTTTAGGAACAAGCAGTGGTGGTTCCAGGCTTCCACCTAGTCCAACTAGGAATGAGTCTGAGCCAATGCCCTATGATTCACCTCTCCCAACAGGTCACACAGTTGGAAGTGTTGAGGGCAGTGGGCAACCTATGGAATTGATGGAACTTTGTACCAAACTAACAAAGCAGGTTGAATCTCTGGATAAGGACTTGGCACAAGTAAAGGAGCAACATGCCAAGGATGTTACTCAATTAAAAGCAGAGATTCAGAATTTGAAGAAAGAGTTGCAGAGGTTGAAAAAGAAAAAGAGACCTGCCAAGATAGTGATATCATCTCCATCCTCACCTCATGATGGTGACTCAGAAGATTTCAGTGAAGATTTTGGGAATTCTCCCAAACAGGGGAGGAAAACAGATGCTGAAACCAAGGGGAGGAAGATTGATTTTGGAGATGAAGGTGATGTTAATTTTGGAGTTACTGAGGAAGCTGATACTCAAGAAGTTCCTCAACAGCAACCAGAGCAAGAAATTTCCACTGCTGCAACCACTGATACCATTCCCACTGCAGAGCAAGTTATCACTGCTGGTCAAACCATTACCACTGCAGAGGAAGAAATCGAAAAGAAGAAAAAGGAGAAAGGTAAAGCAGTTGTGCAGAGAGAAGAGCAACAAAGAAGGAAGGTTTCAAAGAAAGAACAAGCTCAAATTGCTCATGATGCAGAGGTTGCTAGAATGATTAATGAAGATGAAGTTCCAAATAAGAAAAGGCTGGATGAATTGGAAGTTGCAGACTTCATGGAGGCTAAAAGGCTGGACAGGATAGAAACCACTGATCCAATGGATGTAAATCCAGTTTCAACTGTTCCACCTACAATTTTCAGAGAAAGGACTTCAAAATTTACTTATGTACCTACAGAACAAGAAATTGATTTCTTGATTGCTAATGATCCAGTAGTCAAGAAGAAGGCAATTGATCTAGTTGCAGATAAATCCTTAACTGAAGAATAAAGAACTGCACAGTTGAAGGATTTCATTCAAATGAAGAATAGCCAAGCACTTCAAGATGCAATTGTTTCAGTCAGAAAGGGTCAAAAGAAACCAAGACAACCAACCAAGGCACAAGTTATCTCAATGATGAAAGATTATTGTTGCAATGTTGGTGGCTGGAAAAAGAATCAGTTCAAAGGGATGGCTGATGACAAGGTTGAAGGTATCTACTACAGAGTTAAAAGGCAAGATCAAGATTTTATTCCTATGAACTCTGAAGAAGAAGAAAGAAGATATCCTCATCTAAAGAGAAAAGCCAAAGAGAGTGAATCTCAGACACACAAGAAAACAAAGTTTGCTGAAGAACAAGAAGTTCAAAATGAGAAATTCACAGAAGAACAGCTGACTGATATGATTGTGATTGAAGAAGAAGATTTTTATCCTGACTCACTGCAAGTCAGACATCCTATAGTTGATTGGGAAGTGTACACTGCTAGCAATTTTGCTCCAGCATGGAAGATTACAAGGCTAGGTGGTGAAACTTCATCATTCATTCTGTTTGAAGACCTTATCAAAGCATGTGACAGACATGACCTGGATACATTGTGGAGATTAGTTCAAGAAAGGTTTGATGCTGACAAGCTTAAAGATATGAAGGAAATGCAGTTATGGGTTGATCTAAGAAGGCTCTATGAACCAGATGCTAATGATGATTTCTGGAAGTTTGCATGTTCATGTCCTGGTACTAAATGGACTTACTATGATTCATGTGAAGTTCATCATGTTTCTACAAAAGATGGAGTGGATGCATTCATGTTTGCTGAGAAAGAATACCCACTCAGAGCTGGAACTCTCACTGTGATGTTGTGTACAACAATAAGAGTTCATGAAGATACTGAGAAGGTCAGAGCTTTGCTACATAGGCTTCAAGATCAATGTTCAAGAGCTATTCAGGCTTTAAGAAGAAAGTGAAGTGTTTGGAAGAATTCCTAAATCCTTGCATATGATGAAGATTGAAGAAACTTATTGATTTGCAGAGAAATCATAAGTTTAGGGGAGGATTGTTGGGAATAATATTAACAGTTGCCACTGATAGGCTTGTGGAAGACACTGCTGAAGAATGCACTAGCAGTGGAAACTCATTACCACTGCTAGTACATATTATTACCACTACTATTAGGATAATTGTTTTGTATTCGTGAATAGATAAGTATAGAAAAGATCTTTTGTATATTCTATATTGTTAGCATTATACTTATCTTGTAAAGGACTCCTTGTGCTATAAAAGGAGATCCTAGGTCATTGTTCTTGGTACGTATGCTTCAAGGTGTAACCCTAGTGATAAGCAAGATCACTCGTATTATTCTTAATAATATTGAAGCTTTGTGTTGCATTGTTCTCACTTACAATACATCATACAATCCGTATTCTGAGTATTACTAAGTATATTCCGCGTACTTATTAATATAAATCAAAGTATCACTAACACAAGGAGTGTGTTTAGATCCATCATATCCCTTCTTGGAATTATGCATATTGAATCTCTTCAATATTTTATCAATGTAAGTACTTTGACTTAGTCCAATCAACTGCCTTGATCTATCTCGGTAGATTTTGATTCCCAGAATAAATGTTGCTTCCCCTAAATCCTTCATAGAAAAGCACTTTCCAAGATAAGACTTTACATCTTGCAAACTTGGAATGTCTTTTCCCATGATCAATATGTCATCGACATATAAGATAAGGAAAATAACATTACTCCCACTAGCTTTGTGATATACACATGGCTCATCAAGATTTTGAGTGAAACCAAATTTCTTGATTTCTTCATCAAACTTCTTGTTTCATTGCCTTGATGCTTGCTTCAACCCATAAATGGATCTTTGAAGTTTGCATACACGCTTTGGAAATTTTGGATTCACAAACCCTTCAGGCTGCGCCATATAGATGTCTTCATCTAGGCGACCGTTTAAGAAGGCAGTTTTGACATCCATTTGCCATATCTCATAGTCATAATATGCAGCTATGGCTATAAGAATCCTAATAGCTCTAATGTCTGCTACAGGAGAAAATGTCTCCTCGTAGTCTATCCCAAAATTTCAAGTAAACCCTTGAGCTACAAGACGAGCTTTATAGGTGTGTACATTATCATCCATGTCAGTCTTTATCTTATAGAGACACTTACTTCCAACTACCTTGACATTTGGAGGTAAGTCAACCTCTATCCAGACTTCGTTATCTCTCATGGATTGCATTTCCCCATTCATTATGACTTGCCATTTATCCTTTTCAGGGATCATCATGGCAGCCTTATAGTTAGCAGGTTTGATAAGGTTTTAAAATGTACCTTTTTGAGGGGTCGTTTAAGCCCTTATTTGATCACTTTTGTATCCGTTATTACTTAATATCGTTCCTTTTCACTTTTTAGGTCTCTTGAAGGCAAATTGTTGTAATGGCACTTATTTGGACGAAAAGGCGCGGATATACGAAGAAAATGGCCAAAGTCAAGAATCGAGACACTCAAGCTGCTGAAAGACAAGGTGACGGCGTCACTGCTTAAACGCGACGCCGTCGGAGCATTTTGTGACGGCACAGAACCCAAATTTCCTATTTTCAAGTGACGGTGTCAGGCTTTAAAAGAGTAGGCCATCGCAACTCAGACGACCTAGATTTGATCCAGACGGCATCAGAAGCTGAAGAGGACGGCGTCACAAGCACAAGGTGACGCCGTCGCAAGACTAACGTGGCCAAGACGAAACCCTAATGACGGCGATCCGACGGCGTCACAAAACATAAGGTGACGCCGTCGCACATGTAATCTTATATATAGAATCTGAATTTTTCAGTTTTAGAGAGTAGTCTTTTTGGAGTAAAAACCTAAACCGAACCAAGGCTGTCTTGTATAGTATTTTAGGGTTCCAAACCCTATCTTACATCAAGATAAGTGTTTTACTTCATTAATGCAATTATGTCTTTGATTATTTGTGTGTATGCTTGCATGTTCTCCATGTCCGGCTAATTTACTTGTGTGTTTGCTTAGGGAATATGAAACTTAATTATTAAATATTGATTGGTTGTTTCTTATCTTAATTGTTAATGATCTAGTAATGCGATAGGTCATTCGTTGTGTAATTAATGCTTGATTAATCCTTGTGAACCTTAGGCTATAGCACTTAGAGCGGTTGTAGGCTAAACCATCCAAAGAGGGCCTTAGAGTTAGAGTTTATAATCCCTAGTGGGTTTTGTAGACGAGACCCTTTGGTAAGTTCAAAGAGTTAGGGATAAACACATACCCTACGACTTTAGACACACAACGCGATTAAGAATAAGGACGTGACAATTCAACCACCAATAGGAGATAATTAAGGAGTAATAAAACCTAAGTAAACACATCTTTAAACTATCATACGAACACACAATAATTAGACATAGACTACCCATTAGTTTAGATATTTAGATAAGTAGAAGTAATCGGTAGAAATACCAAAACCCCCAAACTCATACCCCGAGATTCGTACCTTTCCATTTCCTAAAAAAACATAAAAAAAGATAAAAAAAAATAATCTTCCTCAACCCCAACCTTAGCGTAGTAACTTCTCACTAGCATTCCTATTCCCCTAGAGAACGATATCAATACCCGTGGTTTACCCTAATACTACACTACAACGATTAGGTTCACTGCCTAGGGTGTTATAAAACTTGCTCGAAGAAAAGGAAGTTCCTTTGACCCCGAACGACGCGTGTAGCGTTATCAAGTTTTTGGCTCCGCTGCCGGGGAATAGTTATTGTTTAGGCTTGATTTATATCTTGTTTAGGTCTACTCACAAGATTCCTATCAAGTGAGATTTTTTCTTTTTATTAGCTTCCTTGTAGTCTATCCCCCTTCTTTGTGTTTGTGTTCATAAAACCCTTTTCATTTGTCGCTATGGCAAGTGAAGTTGCATTGGAATCATTAACAAATGAGGAACAATTGAATTTCGCAAGTCGGGTTCATTTTCATTGTTCTGATGAATTTGTGAGTGATCTGGATATCCAAAAGGAGAAGGGTGTAAGGTTGGATGGATTTGATATATTATGTACTTGTGTGGCTTCTATTCAACAATCGTTGTCAGGATCAACTCCTTTTAGTGACACCATCTGGAGAATTTTTCAGAAAAGCCTCCTATGCATAAACCTTCAGTTGTTACAACTTGAGGAAATGGATAAGGAGGATTTCTCTAACCTTAGGCATCATGATCAAAAAGACCTAGTTTTTAAGAACATGGAACCTAAACCAGAACAAGATTGTGAGATGGTTGAAGCTAAAATACCTAGTTGCATGTGTGGGATAGATTTCAAAATATATGACACACGTAAGGAATCCTTTAGGCAAATAGAACATAGTGGTCAAGTTTTTGAGAACAATTCTTATGAATCGGAACAAGAATTTGAAATGGCCAAAGAAGGATTTGAGATGCTTAGGAGCGTATTTGGGTTAGATCATACTAAAACACATGATGAACATTTAGGAGATCTAGATATAATGGAAAATATGATGGAAACTCCAAGCCCACAAGCCCTACCATCACTTGAGGAACACGCATCGCCTATAACTTACTCGGAAGAAGTAGCTATAGGAACCACAATTGTAGAACCTTTGGACCAAACGCCACTAGAGAATGTAGGTTTAGATGCTTGTTGTCATGACCTCTCTCTTAGTCCTAGGGAAGTTCCTAATTTTGATGAACCGGAGCCTCAACTAAAAACCTTACCCAATTTTCCGTCTTTAGATGTGAATCTTGGAATTGAATTAGGCCCCAATCCACCCATCAAAATAGATAGTCCGGGTAGTTGCTTGATAAAGGTGGTAGATTCTAGGCCATGTAGAGTGGAAGCTAATATAGGAGTAACCCATGACCTTACACACTTATATCATCCATTCATGGTTGATAACAAGAAACACTATGGGTTTAAACCGGGTTTATTAGGTCAAGATGGATCCTTAACTAAGAATCTTTTGAAGTTGATAAAAGATGATCCATTTTTAGGAGAGAGATTTGATTCACCCGCTACACCAATAGACTTAGGTAAGGTTATAATGAATGGAGCATACTCCTTTGAGCATATAAATCACCCATCACCCTCTCCTCACGTAGCAAATTTCCACCCTAAGGGTGTGTATCGCTACTATCACCCACACTTAAACTTAAGTGTAGGGAAAACTTCCCCTTTATCTATTAAATAAGGGTAGAGTCAGGCTCGTGACTCGAACAAAAACAAGCGCTTCTTGGGAGGCAACCCATGTGTATTTGTTTTTCATTTTCATTTGTGTGTCGTATATCTTTTATTAATTGTTTATTCTCATGTTTAAATTTGTAAAAATGTTTTATTTTGTCTTTAACCTTGTCTTAATTACATATAAAGGTATTTTACATAAAGGATAAGTGTAGGGAGGATTACACACGTTTTCAAAAGAAACGAGAACATGAGAATAACGATTATTAAAAAGATATACATGTGTGTTTGTTTGAGTCAAATGCTTGTATCGATTCATAATGGATGTTTTGCAGGAATTTTTCCAGATTCTAAAGATATAAATTTTCCAGAATTTTTCCAGAAAATCTCAGACCAGTTTCTGTCAGGATAACCTGACGGCGTCAGGAGGAGTAGAAACTGCTTACTACTTTTTCTCGTTTTCTGTGCTACTTATAAAATTTTTTGAATTTTCCAGGTCTTAATTTTCTAGAAAATCTGCAAACATCCATTCCACAAGCATTATATCTTATTTAAGTCTGGAATTACATCTTGTTGTGATTTTTCTTTGTTCGGTTTGATGCGTTGGGTTGTTTGTTTTCTTCGAATGTGCAGGTTTTATTTATCAAGAAGAAGAAACAAAAGATTGGAAGGAGCTTTTCACGCACACATTCTTCTTGGAAAGGATTTAACCACTACTTCACACGGATCCTACCGAGCTAATCAGGGGAGTACTAGTTTCTTTCGTTTTTAATTACCTTCCATTATCATAACTTTGATACTTTCGGGGAACATTGGGGACAATGTTCAGTTTAAGTGTAGGGAGGGAAAATAAAACGGGAACTTTGAAACTATGCTTATCCTTGATTATTTGCTTTGTCCAATTGTATTTGTGTAATAAACCATGAGAAAATGTCGGTTAGGGTAATTTTGGCACCAAATTTAAAATTTTTCATGACATATAGGAGTGGGCCATTAGTCTTAACAAAAGCGTCTCACGGATAGGAAGTTTCATGACTAGCACAAAAACCCTTTACCACCTAAATTCCACCCAAAATGTGAGGATCGCCCTTAGATTAGTAGGAATTAAAAGCATTCATCTTTAATGCTTAGAGTGTGAACCGGTAGTATATTAGTGATCGCTCCCAAACCGTCAAGTTTTATCACACAAGCTGACCACTTGTGAATGGTCAACCGTAACAAACTTCAAACAGTCTAGAACCAATGCAATGAAGATCTAGAGGAGTATAGTGTTTCCCCAGGTCGTTAAGTCCCAACGAGCTGTGCGATGAATAATCAAACGAAATAGTGATCGGGAGAATTTGAACGGAAAAGGGTTATGATTGATTATACCTAAAAAAAAAGTTTATAAATTACAGGGGCTTAAATGCAAATTAAAGAAAATTAAAAAGATAAATTATATTAAATAAACGCTATCACTATTTTTAAAATGATGTTTTTGATTTTTTCTTTTATAAAATTAAATTAAAAACTACGTAACGTACAAAAGAAAATGTGAAACTTAAACAATATTAATCCTAAAAATATAAAAATGACATTTTTACAAACCTAATGATAAGAGAAAATTTTGAGAAAAAGAAAATTATTTTTAAAACTATTTATCTAATTATTATTAATTAAAAACTATTTTTAACTATTTAATAATACCTAAAAATATAAGAAATAATGAAATAAAGCTAGAAAAATAAAATTATGACTTAGAAAAATCTAAAATAACTAAAGAGAATTTTCAAAACTAATTTTGTATTTTTCTGATTATTTTTCTATTTTCTATGAATTAAAAACTATTTAAAACTTAATTAAATGGCTAAAAATTACAAATTTAACTAAGAAAAATCTGGAAAAATAATTTTTTGACTTTTTATATTTATCTTAACCTAGGAAAAATGAAAACTTATTTTTTTGAAGTTTTTCTGATTTAATTGCATTAAAAGCTAATTAAAAATGCCTAAAAACTGTTTAAAATAAAGAAAAATAGCAAACAGTGATGAAAAATTATGAAAATTTCAGGAAAAATCTAAATTAATATTCTGAATCTAAGAAAAATATAAAAACAGTAGCTTATGTGTAGGATTATGAAACTGCAATGAGAAGTGCTTATAAATAAGCACTCAAAATAAGCTAGAGGTACCAAATGGTTACCAAATTATCACAGAAGCTCTAATATGCTAAAAATACTCAAAAGCAACTAATTACCACTATCCCAAACCTCTAAAATGCAAGCTACACAAATTTGATGATTTGAAGTTAAGTGCAAAAAACAGGTTTTCTGTCTACTATGAAGCTTAAGCAGAAGCTTATTGAAAAAGCTTAAGTGAAAAACAAAACTGAAGACCTCAAGTCCACCAGCTTAACTACCTCTAAACCAAGTTTCAGACCCTAAGGATCTAAAACCAACCCTATGCAAGGTCTGCAAGGTGCCTGGTCACACTCAGCTAATACTGAGTGTGCACAGGGCATATAAGAGCTTATTGAGCAGCTTATTTGGACCTCATAAAGACTTCCAAAAATTTCACAAAAATAGTTTCTCAAAACTAGACCAGCTTAACTAGGATATCCCAAAGTTTCACTGAATTTGCTCCAATAATGAAGCTATGAAAAATCACCCAAGTTGGGTGAAAACTGAGATTTTCAACTTTGACTATTTGACAGATTTTGAGATTTTGACTTTAATGAACTTTGATCTTAATTTGTGAACTGAGATTGATGAATTAAGCTAAAGTAAAGCTATATTAAGCTACTCTACTGATATTTGAACACAAATCAAGCTTTGGATTTTTGAAAATTCCAACAGATATGAACTTAAGACAGATTCATTGTGATTTTGACTTCTACTGACTCCTAGTGACAAGTAATGACCAAGTTGATTGTATTAAACCTAATTTAGACTAATGTAACAGTTTTCAACCTAGAACTATCCTTCTATCCTAGGTTTACTGACAAATCCAAACACCCTTTATACTAACTGTTTGCAAAATTTTAATCTCTAAACTTCTTAATTATTTTAACTCAATACTTAATCTAGTTTTAACTGTCCTAATTGAATCTAGATGCAGTGATTATTTCAACCAACAAACACAGAATACTAACATTGCAGACATGATCAATGAAATAGCATAAAGTGAACCAGTACTTACATATGTCCTAGCCACTATGGCTTGAGATCAATCAAACAAAGAACCACTATCCTATTAACCCAATTCTAACTCAGAATCAACCCAACTCCAGCACTGCATCACCCAATTCCATAACCAAGTTCTTCAGTTGACTTTTGTTGACCAATTACCAAGCTTGCTTGAATCTGTTTTATAAGCTTACTAAAAGCTATATGAAGTTTAAATAAGCTTATTTGAACTAAAATAAAGCTACTTGGAGCTTAAGTACAAGAGCTTGAAACTGAAATTTTTAACAGTGAGCATAAAACTTGAAATTATAATGAACTTTGCATTAACACTTGAAAGTAGCTTACAATAGACTTAATAACCTTGGTTTAGTACAGAAAAGCTTAAAATTACACTTGAGAAAGCTAATTAAGATAGTGACATGAAAAACGACATACATGAAATTTTAAAAACTAAGTACTACTTGTCCACTCTCTCTTCTTCCTTCTTCTTATAGCAAAAGGCATCCCACTTGATTTCTGAGCAAATCCCACTTCTTTTCTTGGCCATTGGATTACTTGAGACTATATTGGCCGTTTGATCAAATTTTGGCGCCAAAATGGTTTTTGCCAGTGGGGTTCTGATAACTTGGACAGGGAAAGGGGAGGTGTATGTGAGCTAGTGGTGAGGTGATGGGAGAGTGATAAGGGGAGGTGTGATGATGATGGAGTAGGGGGAAGAGTTGCAGGCAAGTGGTGGGAAGAGATAAGGTGGAGGTGGCGGGAGTTGACTATATTTGACCGGGGAGTTTATTTTGGACAGGGGTTCAAAAAGGAGGGGTCAAGGTGTAATGTCAGGGGTCAAGGGTGCAAAGGGGTCATGGTTTGTTTATTATTACAAGGACCAAACTTGCAATTCTCCAATCTTGAAAGACCATTTCTGCCAATTTTCCAAAGTTGTTTCAAGGGACCAAAATTGACAAGTTTCAATAGTACAAGGACTATTTTTGACATTTTCAAACTTCCAAGGACTATTTATGACAATTTTCAAAGTTTAGGGACCTAAGTTGTAATTTTGCAATTTTAAATCTCAAGGACCAATTTTGACAACTCATGAATCCCTAGGGACTTGAAATGATATTTTTCTTTATTTTGATTTACCAGGGACTGTTTTTGACAACTTTTGAAACTTGGGGGACTAAAACTGCCAATTATGCAAACTTGATACGTTTTTCACCAGATTTTGATATTTTTGCATTTAAAACACATAAAACACTTATTTGTGATATTTTTATCATTTTGATGCATTTCTGAGTGTTTTCAGATGTTTTTGCAGTTTAAATGGTACAAAAATGATGAGTATTTAGACACTCATCAATTAGATTCTAGAACTTGTTTTGTGATGCATTCCGAGATCCCTAGTAAGACTACACTTGTGTAGTTAGGAATAACTAAATGATAAGAGGCATTAGGATAACCCTTGTTTGATACCCGTAATATAATTACTTCTTCCACATTGGTTGAGTAATTCCCCCACACCCTTTGCGTTGTACTCATCTTTAGTACACGATACCCCTAGTTAACCCCTCAGAGCCTATCCTTTTCGCGGTTCTCGTGATGTTTTGGTTTTTCCGGAATATCAATGAAGAGCATTGTTTACACCCCACCCCCAAATATACACCCAAATCGCCTTAGCCTACCCTGTATGCACTCACTTTTAGTGCATTATTGTTATCACCCCAAACCCTTAGTTCAATTATCTAGTTACTTGCATGAGTTGCTAAGTCGAGTCATATCCTTTGTACACAGTTTTGGGATGATTGGGACTCATGGGAAAAAGTTAAAGTTTATAAAATGATTGGAAGGGAACGTTAAATTCCTTTATTTGCGTAATAACATACCCCAAGTGTTTTGATCTTTTCAATTCGGGTCAAATTAGTGTTAGAGTAATAAAAACTCAAGTGTAGGGATGTGCCTATAAATCCCTATCATTTTGATGTTACCGTAGAGGATGGTAGAGTAAAAGTGTATGGAAAAAAAATAAATAAAAAAAAATAAAAAAAGAAAAAAAATAGAGTGTTCAAAAAAAAAAAAAAAAAAAAAAAAAAAAAAAAAAAAAAACATACGGGCTACCATCCTACATCTATTCTTTAAATTTATGTTTGTTTGTTTCAGTTATCTAGAGTTTAGAGTGTCGAGTCTTGGCTTAGCAACGCCATTCTTCGTATGCTTGTAACATAAAGATTTTTGACTTGCCACCACTAAATAGCTTATCCCACCAAACCCTTTGTTTCCCTACCGTAAGCCTAACATTACAACCCTTTAAAGACCTCTTTGATAGTATTTCCTAGGTGCTTACGCCAAAGCAATGAAGGTTTGATCTATTCTCAAGCCTATGGTAATCTATGTACTAGGACCGGTTAATGAGTGTCATTTCCAACTTGTTATATTTCATATACACCCGAGAGAGATGTGAGTATCCAAACACCCCATGTGAGGTGCTAGTATGTAATTTCCGTGCTTGTTATGACTTTTGCGGGGCTTATATGTGTTGTGGACTGTTTTAAACCAATGCTTCATGACCCCTAACTTATAAATTAATTGGCTAAAAGCACATTTCCTTGAGGACAAGCAAATACCAAGTGTAGGGATATTTGATAAGGTTTTAAACTGTACCTTTTTGAGGGGTCGTTTAAGCCCTTATTTGATCACTTTTGTATCCGTTATTACTTAATATCGTTCTTTTTCACTTTTTAGGTCTCTTGAAGGCAAATTGCTGTAATGGCACTTATTTGGACGAAAAGGCGCGGATATACGAAGAAAATGGTCAAAGTCAAGAATCGAGACACTCAAGCTGCTGAAAGACAAGGTGACGGCGTCACTGCTTAAACGCGACGCCGTCGGAGCATTTTGTGACGGCACAGAAGCCAAATTTCCTATTTTTAAGTGACGGTGTCAGGCTTTAAAAGAGTAGGCCGTCGCAACTCAGACGGCCTAGATTTGATCCAGACGGCGTCAGAAGCTGAAGAGGACGGCGTCACAAGCACAAGGTGACGCCGTCGCAAGACTAACGTGGCCAAGACGAAACCCTAATGACGGCGATCCGACGGCGTCACAAAACATAAGGTGACGCCGTCGCACATGTAATCTTATATATAGAATCCGAATCTTTCAGTTTTAGAGAGTAGTCTTTTTGGAGTAAAAAACCAAGGCTGTCTTGTACAGTATTTTAGGGTTCCAAACCCTATCTTACATCAAGATAAGTGTTTTACTTCATTAATTCAATTATGTCTTTGATTATTTGTGTGTATGCTTGCATGTTCTCCATGTTCGGCTAATTTACTTGTGTGTTTGCTTAGGGAATATGAAACTTAATTATTAAATATTAATTGGTTGTTTCTTATCTTAATTGTTAATGATCTAGTAATGCGATAGGTCATTCGTTGTGTAATTAATGCTTGATTAATCTTTGTGAACCTTAGGCTATAGCACTTAGAGCGGTTGTAGGCTAAACCATCCAAAGAGGGCCTTAGAGTTAGAGTTTATAATCCCTAGTGGGTTTTGTAGACGAGACCCTTTGGTAAGTTCAAAGAGTTAGGGATAAACGCATACCCTACGACTTTAGACACACAACGCGATTAAGAATAAGGACGTGACAATTCAACCACCAATAGGAGATAATTAAGGAGTAATAAAACCTAAGTAAACACATCTTTAAACTATCATACGAACACACAATAATTAGACATAGACTACCCATTAGTTTAGATATTTAGATAAGTAGAAGTAATCGGTAGAAATACCAAAACCCCCAAACTCATACCCCGAGATTCGTACCTTTCCATTTCCTAAAAAAACATAAAAAAAGATAAAAAAAAATAATCTTCCTCAACCCCAACCTTAGCGTAGTAACTTCTCACTAGCATTCCTATTCCCCTAGAGAACGATATCAATACCCGTGGTTTACCCTAATACTACACTACAACGATTAGGTTCACTGCCTAGGGTGTTATAAAACTTGCTCGAAGAAAAGGAAGTTCCTTTGACCCCGAACGACGCGTGTAGCGTTACCAAGGTTCATCAAGATCCCCTAACATATTTTCCTCAGCTTCTACGTTAAGACATAGAAGCTCAGGTGCACGTGTAGCCCTTACGGATCTACGAATGGGAACCACTTCAACTTCAGGTGGAACACTCAGACTTTCAGGTTCTACTTGAGGTTGGCTAGAGAAGGTGATGTATCTTCTTGATCATCTTCCAGATCATAAACTCTCCCACTGAATTCATGAGATATGAGATCCTTTTCAAGAAAGTATCCATAGCTAGCAACAATTACTTTGTTTTCAGGTGGAACGTAAAAGTTGTAACCCATAGTTTCCTTTGGGTATCCTACGAAGATACACTTAACAGATCTTTGTTGTAGCTTATCAGCTGAGTCACGTTTAACAAACGCCTCACAACCCCAGACCTTTAAGTAAGACAAGTTGGGAGCTTTCCCATACCACACTTCATAAGGAGTCTTATCAACCTTCTTAGTTGGAACCATATTCAAAATGCGAACAGCAGTTTCTAAAGCATAATCCCAAAAGGATAAGGGAAGAGTTGTAAGATTAAACATTGATCGTACCATTTCTAACAATGTACGATTTCTTCTCTCAGATACACCATTTTATTGTGTAGTATATGGAGATGTGAGTTGCTGAACAATTCCACACTCAGCAAGATAATCTTTAAATTCTTGGCTTAAATATTCACCACCTCTATCGGATCGAAGAGCTTTAATCTTCTTTCCTAGTTGCAGTTCTACTTCACTCTTGAAAACCTTAAATGTTTCAAAGACTTCATGTTTATGTTTAAGTAAATAAACATAACCATAACAACTGAAATCATCAGTAAAGGTTAAGAAGTAGCTAGCACCCTTCCTTGACACATGTCTTAGTGGTCCACATACGTCAGTATGTATCACACCAAGAAGATCATAAGCCCTTTCTAAACTATTTGTAAAAGGTTTCTTGGTCATCTTCCCAGATATGCAAGATTAACATTTATCAAATGATTCATCATTGATGTCTTGCAAAAGCCCATCGTGTTGCAGCTTTTGCATGCGTTTCTTGCCTATGTGAGCAAGTCTACAATGCCAAAGATATGAAGAATCCAAATCACTTTTTATTCTTTTATCATTGATGCTAAAAACAGAATTATTTTTATCAATCACATTATCATGCAAATCAATTTCAAACACACCATTTACTGGAATAACATTAAAGTAAAAACACCATTTAAAGAAACCGAAATTCCATAATCAGTAAATGTATGAATAAAACCAATATCTTTCAACAAGGAAACAGAAACGACACCCCTAACAATAGAAGACACGTAATGACAATCGTTAAAAGACAGTACTAAACCCGAAGGTAAAACTAAATCAAACGTGCCTATAGCTTCAACGACTGCATGTGCTCCATTACCCACGTGCAGGTATTGTTGTCCATAGGCGAGCTTCCTTGCACCTCTAAGTCCCTGCAGTGTATTACAAATGTGAATACCACATCCAGTATCATATACCTAGGAATTTATTTTATGAGGAAAAGCAAATAATTCTATCATCAAAAGAGTACCTGAAGTACTAGCCATAGTGCCAGTATTTTTATACCTCTTAGTACGCAACTCATCAAGGTAGAGTGGACAGTTCCTCTTCCAGTGTCCTACCTCAGTGCAGTGATGACAAGCCTGATCCTTTTTAGGATTCTCACGCTTTTTGGGAGGGTACTTCTTGGGTTCTTGTTGATAAGCCATAACTTGTTTTCCCTTATCAACTTTAACCTTACCTTTCCCTTTCTTGTTCGCTAGCGGCTTATTAGGCTTAGAAATCCTACCCTTTTGGATGGTAAGAACCGTAGGTGTAGGAGCCTTCTTGGGCAAACCTTACTCATATTCAATGAGCATTGCATGTACCTCACTAACTGTCTTCCCCGTGCAATGCATATTGTAATTACGCACGAAACCATCAAACTCCTTGTTAAGGGATCTGTTGATAAGGCCAATTTGTATGTCATTAGGGTAGACGTAATTGAGTCTTCCGAGCTGGTCCATGTAACTCATCATTTCCAGACAGTGGGCGCTCACAGGTTTCCCTTCTCCTTGCTTGCAACTGTGTAGGGCATCTATCAAATCATACAGCTCTACAGTCACAGGCTTCTCAAACAATCGAATAAGTTTGGCGAGCATGAGGTGAGGGAAGTAATTCTCAAACTGTTTTTGCAAGTTTGGAACCATGCTCCCAAGCATAATGCAGGCGACCTCATTATACCTATCATACTCAGTTTGCCATGCAGCTCGTACTTCAGCAGTAGCATCAGCTGCAGGTTCAGGAGGACAAGGCGTAGTCCCCTCAAGACAATTCTGAGTTGCCGATACCAATCATTGAAATTCGCGCTACCAGTCAATTTCTCTCGATCAAACATAGATTTGAACGACGAGGCTAGTGCAGTAGATTCAGCTTGAGCCATTTCTACAGAAAATAAAAGTTCAAAAGTTAGTACTTTCGATAAATAAACATTCAAGAAAATAAAATACCCTTTGGTCAATATTCATATTAACCATAGAATTTTCCTTGAATTTTGGATCCTCATTATCATAGTTTCACCACATCAGTTGATCTGCTAGTGGTGAAAGTATAGAATAGGTAATTGTTGAAAAACAATAATTGACAAACAAGTTTTTAATTCCTAAAAATTATGGGATTTACAATTTTGCCAAAACAATTATGCAAAACGTAAGCATGTTTTATCCCATCTTATGCCTTAAGTTATAGGTCTCACTAACTAACTTAATTAAGTTGTCTAATTTAGAAACTGCAAATTATTTAAGCTGAGGTCTCACACAACATAAAGATTCACCTTGTTATCGTAATCTAGCTCAAGGTCTCACATAACTAAATTACAAATTCAAGTGTTTCATATCATTAGATGGCATAAACTTAAATTTAAAGGGTATAATTTTTGACGTGTAATCAAAACTTATGTATAAAGAAGCATGCATACAACTTTATAACATAAAATTTTCGAAAAAACTTACTAATATTTTAATTGCTAAGATTAAATTCTACAAAGTTTTAATCGATGCGTTGAGACACTTACAACTTTGCACTAATATGCTTCGTACATAGAATGGTTATACTAGGTAGCTCCAATCGAACGCACAGGGGGGCAGAGGACCAGGTAAGCGCTGAAGCATAACCTTAGACATCCTTTCAGTGTGACTGTGCGTACTTCTTTAAACCCCCTTTCTAGTTTGTTCTATTGGGTGAGCCGTTCTAACCATTTAGTACAGTCGCATCAATCGATTAAAAGTTCAAGATTTAATACTTAGGAAAACAAATCAATTTCGCCATTATTTAGTCCATTTAATTTTCTATTCATAAAAACCCTTTTTGCTTACTAACAAGTCATAAAATATAAACAAAAAATCACTTTAAAAATTAAACAAACTCAAATAATATAAACATATAACTAAACAATTTTAACATATGTAAAACAATTAGCCACATGCATAATTATATCGATAAACGCTAATAAACAACTCTAGGCGTAAAAATTGCATACATTAACTAGGGCTTTCACCTACAAGGTAGATGAGCCACATGCATCGACAAGTCGATTGCGTAAGCCAAAGTCAATAGTAAACCAAATAGCACATAACGAATTTATATATATATATATATATATATATATATATATATATATATATATATATATATATATATATATATATATATATATATTGAGGTCTTCCCCAATTCAATAATTATCAAATAAATAAACATGTGTATATCACTTAAAAATTTAATCAAGACAATAATCCATAGCAAAACATGCATGTTCCACCATGGATTCCTCATAACAATTATAACCTAAGATACGCATAATACATGGCACATAACAATTATTCATTAAAACCACATAAAATATACATGCAATCCTAGGGTTTCTACAAGTTTTACAAAATTAAAACCTAATTAAATAAATATAGGGTAATCGACCCATAAATAAAAAATTAGGGTTTCAAATTCAAAACCCTAGAAACCAATATAAGCATGTAATAATCATAAAGATTCAATTTTTATGTGTTTCGGTAATTAACTACATCATATTAACGGCTCATGATGCCACTGTTGGGTTTTACTAATCATAACAATTATTATAAACAAGTAAACATCATCAAAGCATGCAGCGGAAGTAATAGGAATAATGTATGTAAGTTAATTAACCGAATAAAGAATATGCGTACCTTTTAGCAATTCAAGGAAAACACACGATAATGTGAATGAGGAACAAAAACCCAAACCCTAGCTTAGGGTTTAACACTATTCGACCCAAAGAAGTCGACCACCAAGAAATCCCACAAACACAATTGTATTTGTCCTTCGTTCTTGTACACACGTACTAATATCGAATTGAAGTGAAAGACTAGTTTCTTGATCACAAACAAACCAAACACTTGTTCTTGTGTTTAGAAAATTCGAAACCCTTGGGAAGGGGTGTTACACGATCGGCCAAACACAAGGAGAGGGAAAGAGGAAGAGAAATTAGGTTTGCAAGTCACCAAGATTAGGTTATGAATGCATACAAAGGTTTGTATATATAGGTAACCAATCTTGGAGAACAAGTTTGTGTGGGATTGGGTTTTGGGAACCCAACCGATCGGCCACATAGTCCCAAGAGGGATTCTAGATCCTTCCCGACTTCTAATTTCATCTCTAGTCCCTTTAGTTTACATATAACGACCGTTAGCCTAACTTCGTTAAATATTAACTATCGTTAAGTTTTATTTCGTGACAAATAATTAATAATAATAACATTTATATATATTAATTATTTAACATCAATTCTCATACGTAATGTGTGCAATCCCGAAGTCTAGAGTTCGAATCCGGTCATACGTATATTAAAATATCCATAAAACCTTTCAAAATGTACAAAAGTGGTGCACAAAATTGAGGTCCATATAGGAGTCGGGTCAAAGGGAAACCGAGTTTATTTTTTTCTAAAAGGAATTATGGGTGACCAGGCACGATTCAAGATCCAACGACCGTTTCTTATTCTTACAGGTTCTCGATCCAACGACCGTTTCTTAATGCTGCAAAAACCTTGAGTGTATTAGATCAATTGCACAAAGCTTTAAATATATACTGTAAACAATGAGTGCTCCTTACTGTTTCTAGTAAGGATAAAAACACCCCAAATGCCAGATTGCAATTGCCATAGTCAGTATCAAAAATCATGGTTGAATACTCACGACACCACAATGCAACTTGCAACAAAGAAATAAGCAAAACTCAACAACCAAACTATTTCATCATCTTAAATACACATCCAATGTCAAGTTTCCATATCACCTTTTGAAGACCGCTCTACCAAATACCCCACGGAGAAACAAAATCATGAACAAAACACAAGTAAGCTGTAACTTAAACGAGACAACATCAAACAAAACTCATGAATCCAACTCTCGTCAAATCACATAATATCACCACATCCAACTTAGGAACTACATATTCATATTCGAGATGAATAAATAAACTAAAACATCATATTCAAGATCAGGTATATAAGTAACACTAACAACAACAATAACAACAACCTTGAAATTTTCATAAACCATTTTTACCTGGAACATTTCCGTAAAATCCAACAAATACGTGAAATTTCAACACGTGGTAGAAGATAATTAATATTTAATTACGGATATAAAGATGTAATGTCTCTTGCTAGAACAATCATATGGTGACTGTTATGAGAAATTGATTTCAAGTTTGCTATCCCACATAGATAAAAGAATACATATATTGCTTTTTTATATACTCTCATGTGTATTAATAGTTAAATTAGTATTAGTATCGTGTTGTTGGACTGTAAAATCTTATATGTTGTGCTAGCATATGGGATTTTCCATTACAATAATTCATACATGTCTCTAATTCTTTTATACGACACAAATTTTCTCATTTTGAAGGTTTATGAGCATGTATTTAAGAGCGTATATTAAAAAAATAAAATAAAATAAAATTGTGAAGAAAGTTTTTCTACAAGTTATGAAGAAAGTTTTCTACAAGTGTATAGTTTTGATTGAAAACTTTGTGAAAGAAATGTTTGCCCATTAAATTTTGTAAATCAAGATTTTGTGCATCAAAATTTGTTTGTGCATCATCTTCTTTTTAGTATCTGCATCAAAATTTCATTGTGAATAACATATATATAAGTTAAAAATTTTGTGCATCACATTTGACTTCCAAACAAAATGCACCGCTCGCCTTAAAACATTCGTTAAATATGACCCTTTTTCCTTTGAAACCAAGTAAATAGCTTATGTAGTTTCATTTTTTTGTATATTATTATTATTATTTTTTTCCAAAATACCCAGTAATTGACCCATTTCATGAAATCTTGGCATCACACCTCAAGCTGATTGTTTACTCATACTCATTGATTGGCCGTAGGGGAAGGTTCATACTGGAACATGCTAACAGAGCTGCACATAAAACAAACTGAGTTCGGGCTCAACTCACCCATCTTAGCCTAGGCTCAACTCAATTCAATAGCACAATGAGCCTTAATGATGTGAGCTCTCAACTCAAGGAATATTCATGCCCGAGTAGAGAGGTTTAATAGCCCAATATATGTCGGCTTAAACACGCTTGAAGGAGCTTTAATAACCCAATAAGCACTAACAGTTAGTGGCCCTGATCTAACTACGTATACTAAAAGCAAGTTGTGACCTTAAGATATGACCAAAACATGGTTTCTAATCACACTAGCATAAATAAATCTGATCAATGAGAACAAACACAAACAGCACCCAATAAACACAATAAATTACAGCTACTGCCATTTCGATAACTGAAGTAAACATAAGCAAACAACAAGTAAGCAAAAGCTTAATACTGTATTCCCTCTTTAGTCTCAACTCATTTTCGTACAAAGAGTTCATTACACAAAATTAAAATAGTAAACAAAAGTTTTCAGCTTGTTTATATCTGAATAAAGTAAGCTACGCATATTATTCAATAGGTAAAATAATACGAGCCTGTAGCTGACAAATACGCAGTCTCAACCTGAAAATCAGCAAATAAACTTCCATTGCTTGCTCAAGTAGCTCAAATAGCTATCCTCGCAGCTGCGTATGTGATTGAAAACTATAACGTTACAGTCTGTTACACAGCAGAGAAAGGTTATCAGGTGGCCAAGTTTCTACCGTTGGTCCTGCTTCATAAAATTGCAAAGGTATTACACAGCGGGTTTTCGCGTTGCACTGTGTAGTGATAATCTGATGATTGTTTTTTCGACTAACAAAAAATAAGTTTATAGCACGTTGGTATTGTGGAAGTGGTTCTCAGAATGTAACTTGCCTGGGTGTAACATAGCTGGTTTTGACTTTCGAGTGCTTAACAACCAATTATTAAGTTATCTTAACTTTATGAAACACAAGTACATCATAAGACTCTCATGCAACCTGTTTTTTATTAGAAAGATTATGATTATTTAACGTCGAATTAATTTAAAACAAAGCCAAACGCCCAAGTTAAATTTAAATGTTTGATCTACTTCTAAGATTGTGCATTGCTATTGGGTGTGTTAAACCAACAATGGAGTTCATGCAGTTGAACTAGTGCACACATGGATTTGGAAAGAACCCGTTTCCACTTTTTTGTCGCTGATTTATGATAATGATGGATCTTGCAATTAGCTCGATCTTAAAGGAGGTTAGGAGCTCGGTGTCTGTTTTTGTTGGTGATTGGACTGCTTGTTCCAAACTGTAAATACGGATTGTTGAAACATGATCATATATGCATGTGATGTCTAATTTGAGAGTTTAAACTGAAATCCCTTCAAATGTAGCTGAATGGTAGGATGATCTGAAATTAAAGTGCTCAAACAAGAATCTATGCAGTTTCACTGGGTTTGGTTCTTTTCGGCTACAACTCTGTTATCGTGAACCTGAAATTTGTTTTTACTACATAAACACTATTCGGTATGAAATTGATAAACCATTTGGTTAAAAACGCAAATCAATTGCACTTACAGCCATTAGAGCTCAATTTGACAGTGTTTAATCATATGTTATCAAAAAATTCAGCATAAAATATTTTGTTTTTCTGTTGTAAAATCGTTTATTTGTTTCATCTTGAAAATTTCCAATTTTTGAAAAGCAAAATTTTATTGAAACTAAAAAACCATATATACAAACACAAACATCAAGACGATCTTCTTTTTTTCATAGCAACATTAATTTACTCGCGAATTAGGTCAATAAATAGCAACGTAGTTTCTAATGTACTACTCCCTCCGTCCCAAAATTTAGGTCCTGTTTGACTTTATGAATCAAACTTTGACCTCAATATTTTTATTTGTATTATACAATACTTGATGCAAATTATAAAAATGGATTGGGTTTTAAATGTATTTTTCATTGATATAATTTTCATCAAATATTACATAATACAAACAAAAATATTTAAGGCCAAAGTTTGATACATAAAGTCAAACTGGACTTATATTTTAGGATATAAGTACGTGAACTTAAAATTGTTTCACTTTTTGTTATAATCTTTCGAATTTTGTTATAATATGCAAATTAAACACAATACTTTTTTTATCTGGAACATTTCTGTAATATCCACCATTACATGAAATTTTAACACGTGGTAGAAGATAATTAATATTTGATTACGGATATACAGATGAAATCTCTCTTACTAGAATAATCCTATGGTGACTGTTATGAGAAATTGTTTGGAGCTTGCAATCCCACATAGATCAAAGAACAAATATATTGCTTACTTATATACTCTCATGAGTATAGGTTGTCAAATTAGTATTAGTATTGTGTTGTTGGACTTTCATGTTGGAAATGCTCTTTTAGCATTTTCTAATACATGATAGGCTAATAATTCATACACGTATTTAATTTTTTGTAGATCACTTAAATTCTATTTAAATTTTTATACATTACTTAATTTTTTTCTCATTTTGAAGGTTTATGGGCATGCATTTAAGAGCGTAATCTACTCTTATTATCAATTATCAAACAAATTTACTATTTATTTTAAATTTTCATTTTACCCTTTTACTTTTGCACAATTTAACTATTAGCTACTTTATTTATATATGTTATTTTTTCATATTAAAGTGCTATTTAAATTATCTTATTTAATTGGATTATTCCCTAAGCTTATAACTTGCTTTTTCGGCTTATTACAAGTTTGTCAAATTAGTATCGTGAGCTTACATTAGCATTGACAAAGCTTGTGAGTTTGCATAAATTCCAATAAACACATAATATGACCAAATAAGCTAATTTGAACATATCTTAATCCCATTGCAATGCGTGAGCAATAAAATTCTTGTTTTTCTCAATTTTGAAGGTGTATGAGATTTAGTGGGAAGAATTATTTAAATGAGAATAGTGAGAAAAAAATTCTAGCCACAAAATTTAAATAAGAAAATAGAAATAATTGGGAGATGCATTTATTTTTGTGAATGCATCTAAAATTGGTAGTTGTGGTTCATTCTCATTCTTCTCATTTTTATTATATTTCTCATTTGATCAATTGATCCTCACTCTAATGTATTAAGTGTTCTAATTTTATGTAATTATCATGATCAGATTTTCTCATTTCAAGTTTTAAGAGATGGTATAGGGTTAAAATAAAAAGACAAATATTCGTAAAATGCATAAAAAAAATATACATTTCGTACAAAATTCTCAAAATTGTATAAGACATGGGGCATTGGTGGATATAAAAAGTTGTTAAGGAAGCTTTAGTAGAAGTGTATGGTTTTGATGAAAAGATTTGTGAAAAAGTGGTTTACATATTAAAATTTTGAAAATCAATATTTGTGTATCAAAATTTGATTTTGTGCCTCCAACTTTTTTTAATATTTGCAACAAAATTTCAGTGTTCATAGATATAAGAAATTATGCATGTGATGTTTCTAATTTGAGAGTTTAAAGTGAAATCCAAGCTTCCAAGGTAGCTGAATGGTAGGACTATATAAAAGGGAAGTGCTCAAACAAGAATCCATGGAGTTTCATTCGGTTTGGTTCTTCTCGGCTACAAGTCTCGTATGATGAACCTGAAATCTGTATTTACTACATAAACACTTTTTCTATGGCTAATTAATAAACCGTTTGGATAAAAACGCAAATCAATTGCACTTACAGACTTACAGCCATTAGAGTCCAATTAGACATAGATCAATGGACCAACTACATTGTTTTGTCGTGTTTTGTTTCATTAATTTGGATATACTTGCATATTAGTCACACAAGTACATGACCATCTTAAAAGAGATAGACAATTGATTGATTATTTGTTATCATAAGATTCACTTTAAAATATTTTGTTTTTTCTATTTTAAAATCGTTTATTTGTTTCATCTTGAAACTAAAAACCAAAAATACAAATACAAACATCAAGAGGAATACAATTTATTTCATAACAATATTTATTCGCGATTTAAGTAAAAAAATAGCATCGGTGTCTCTCCAATGTCATATAAGTACGTGATCTAAAATTGTTTCACTTCTTGTTATGATCTTTCAAATTTTGTTCAATATGCAACATAATACATTTTTACCTAGAAAATTTCCGTAAAATCCAACAAATACGTGAAACTCTAACACGTGGTAGAAGATATTTAATAATTGATTATGGATATAAAAATGGAACGTCTCTTGCTAGAATAATAGTATGGTGACTGTTATGAGAAATTGTTTCATGTTTGCTATCCCACATAGATCAAAGAGCACATATAATGCTTACTTATATACTCTCATTAGTATGGATTTTTAAATTAGTATTAGCATTGTGATGTTGGACTATCATGTTGGAAATGCTAAATTAACATTTCACAAACATGCTGGTCTAATAATTCATACAAGGTTTATGAGCATGTATTTTTTATAAGTCACTTATATTTTCTCATTTTGAAGGTTTATGAGCATGTATTTTTTATACATCACTTAAATTTTTTGATTTTGAAGGTTTATGAGCATGTATGTGATAGTCGAATAATTCATACACGTATTTAATTTTTTATACATCACTTAATTGTCTGGATACTTCTCAAAGTATCATAAGAATTATAGAAATGTTTAGGGTGTGTGTGTGTGTGTCGTGAATGGAGAGAGGAGGGAAAAGGAGGTGAAGCTTGATGACCAAATTGATAACGTTTAAGTGTTTCTATTCAAGAGTATTATACCTAGCAATCATCCTTACAAGTAAGTAACTTAATTATTGAATTTAATTAGTGAATTGAGAGGTTAGGGTTTATGAACCCTAATTTGGGAAAATTGGGTAAAAGATCTTTATAAGCTAATTAAAGATTATATTATTTATGAGATGATTATATTGGGTTAAAATTAGTAATTTATGAGATTGATCATCATATAATCAACATATGATTATGTGATGATTAGAAGTATGTAAGAGATGGATATGCTTATATAGACCATTGTTATAGTTATTTAACTGTCATTATTAAGTGATTATGGTTATGATGATTTAACCTAGGATGTGAATAAAGGCTAATGATGATGTAGATGATGATGTTCTTGATTTAATTAGCTTGGAATCAATGTAAGTAAACGAGTTATAAGATGATGTTATATCGATTTCATTATATTATGTGTTATGTGATATTGAAGTGGTAAAGGTTGTATGTTAGAGAGAGAATATCAAGTCGGAAACCCAGGTATACCAAAAAAAATAAACATAACCATAATTACTAAAATTATTAGTAAAGGTAATGAAGTAGCTAGATCCTTCTCTGTAAACAGTTCTAAAATGGCCACATACATTAGTATGTATTAGTCTAGGTAGAACCTTAGCTCTTTCCGGCTGCTACGAAAAAGGCTTGCATGCCGTCTTTCAAAATATGCAATATACACATTTATCAAATCTCATCGTCAGTTGGTTTTAAAAGCCCTTGTTACTGCTTTGAAATGCATTTCTTGTATATATGACCAAGACGACAGTGCCACATACAAGTAGAATCCAAGTTTTGTATGGTTCTTTTATCGCTAACAGTGTATATAAAACTATCAGTTGAAGCAAGATTATCATATCAATTTCAAAAACACCATCACGAGGAATAACATTAAAATAGACAATATTATCCTTAGAAACAGAAATACCATAATCCATAAACTTATGAATAAAACCATTATCCATCAAATGAGAAAGTGAAACAACACCTCTAATAATAGAAGGTGCATAGTGACAATTGTCTAATACAATAACTAAACCATTAGAAAGAATTAAATCAAAACTTTCACTTCAACAACGACACAATTTCCATTTCCCACGTACAAGTTTAAAGTGCCTTGTTTCAGCTTTCTACTTCCCCTAAGCCCCTACGTTGTATTGAATATGTGAGTACCACAACCAGTGTCATAAACCCATAATTTGTTAGGAAAATAATAGAGTTCTATTGTGAAGATTAGGGGTGATCACGGTCTAAAAACCGGACCGGCCAAGACCGGACCGGCCAAGACCGGACCGGACCGAGACCGATTTCGGCAAAAATATTAGACCGAGGACCGAATGTGGTCGGTCCGGTCTCGGTCCGGTTGGTCCTTCGGTCGGTCCGGTCCAACAAGGCCAAATTCTCCCAAATTAGTCAGTTTGTGGTCCGGACCGGACCAGACCGAGGATCAAATTAGCCCAAAAGCCGAGACCGAAGACCGGACTAAATGTGGTCGGTCCGGTCCAGTCCGGTCTCATTCGGTCCGGTCCGTTCGGGTCATTTGCACAGCCCTAGTATCCAGCCCTAGTGAAGATACTTGATGATGGATCATGCAATTAGCCCAATGCTAAAAGAGGTTAGGAGCTTGAATGCTTGATGTCTATGTTTCCGTTGGTGATTCGACTTGTTCCAAACTGTAAATACGAATTATTGAAACATGATCATATACCGAAGAGCGGATAGATGTTGGAAAGGATGCATGTGATGTTCCTAAATTGAGAGTTTAAACTAAAATCGAAGCTCCCAATGTAGCTGAATGGTAGGAGGATATAAAACTAAAGTGCTCAAACAAGAATCGATGGAGTTTCATCGGATTTTGTTCTTTTCGGATACAAGTTTCGTCTGGCGAACCTGCAATTCTTTTTACTACATAAACATTTTCTGTATGAAAATGATAAACCTTTGGTTAAAAACACAAATCAATTGCACTTACAGCCATTAGAGTCCAATTTGACATAGATCAATGGACCAACTACGTTGTTTTAATTCTTTAAATTGGATATACTTGAATATTAATCACATTGTACATGACCATCTTAAAAAAAAGTAAGACAAGTTGTTTGATCATCTGTTATCATAAAATTCACCTTAAAATGTTTTGTTTTTTCTATTGTAAAATAGTTTAATTGTTTCATCTTGAAGTTTTTCAATTTTCGAAAAGCAAAATTGTATTGAAACTACAAAACCAAAAGTACAAATACAAACATCAAGACGATATTAATATCTTTCATAACAACATTTATTCGTGATTTAGGTCAATTAAAAGCGTCGTATTTTCTCCAATGTACCATATAAGTATGTAAACTAAAAATTGTTTCACTACTTCGTATGATCTTTCAAATTGTGTTTTAATATGCAAACACAATACATTTTTTTACCTAAAACATTTCAATAAAATTCAACAAATACGTGAAATTTTAACACGTGATAGAAAATAATTAATATTTGATTAGTGATATAAAGATGCAATGTCTCTTGCTAGAACAATCGTATGATGGCTCTTATGAGATATTGTTTTAAGTTTGGTATCCCACATAGATAAAAAAAAACACATATATTGCTTTGTTATATACTCTCATGTGTATGAATTTTCATATTAGTATTACTATTGTATTGTTAGACTATCACGTCGATGGGTATGCATGGCCAGCTTATCTAAATTGTATGATTTTTAATAATTCATGTGTATTTAATTTTTAAACATCACCTAAAAATTCTTATTTTGAAGGTTTATGAGCATGTATTCAAGAGCGTAATTATTCTCATTTTCAAGGTTTATGAGCACAAGTTTTCAGTTGAAAAGTTATGAGTAGGGTGTGGCTTAAAAAAAATATTCGTAAAAAGAGTAAATATAATTAAAAATAATTATTCTTACAAAATTTTCAAAACTTTCTATATACGAGGGCGTTGGTGGATATAAAAAGTTGTAAAAGAAGTTTTTGTAGAGTGTATAGTTTTGTTGAAAAAATTTGCCAAAAAAACGTTTATTCCTTCAAATTTTGTAAATCAACATTTTTTGCATAAAAAATGAGTTTGTGTATCCAATTTCGTATCCGCATCATAATTTCATCGCGAATAAGATATATCAAAACGAAAAAATTTGTGAGTTAAAATTTTGTGCATCACATTTGACTTCCAAACAAAATGCATCGCTCGTTTGTAGGCCGTCTAGGTAAGACACTTACACATCATAGCAGTTTTAAACAAATATTCGATAACTATAGAGATTAGGGTCAATACAGATCGATCAATTGACGATGCCTTTGCCTTTGAAACCAAGTAAATAGTAGGTTCCTATAGATGTTTGGTGCAATAGTAGAAGTAGTAGGAAATTTCCTATAGATGTTTGGCTTAAAAACCCGCACTTGATTTCTTTGTAATGTTCTTTCTAGCGCCTTGCTAGTTTTATTAATTTGCCGTTCAAAAAAAAATAGTAGGTTCATTTTTATTTTTATTTTTCCAAAGTACCCCTTAATTGACCTATTTTATAAAATGGTGGCGTTGCCACCAATAGCTGAATGTTTAACTCATACCCATTCAGGTCAATAAATAGCAATGTGTTTTCTTCAATGTATCATATAAGTAATTGAACTAAAAATGGTTTCACTTTTTGTTATGATCTTTCAAATCGTGTATCAATATGCAAACACAATACTTTTTTACCTGGAACATTTTTGTAAAATCTAACACATACGTGAAATTAAAACACGTGGTAGAAGATAATTAATGTTTGATTACGGATATAAAGATGTAATGTCTCTTGCTAGAACAATCGTATTGTGAATGTTATGTGAAATTGTTTTAAATTTGCTATCCCACATAGATCAAATAACACATATATTGTTTACTTATATACTCTCATGTGTATGAATTGTCAAATTGGTATTATTACTGTGTTGTTGGACTATCATGTTGCACATGCTATAATAGCATGTGTCTTCGGATATCTTGATAATCTATACGTGTTACTAATTTTTTTATACAACACTTAATTTTTCTCACTTTGAAGGTTTATGAGGTTGTATGTAAGAGCCTAATATTTTCTCAATTTTCAAGGTTTATGAGCATGTATCGTAAAGTGTATACTCTTAATATAATAAGTGTTCTAGTTTTGTGATAGTAACATGATCAAATTTCCTCATTTGAAGTTTTACGAGTATGACGTGGTTACAAAAAAGAAAAATATTCGTGAGAAACGTAAAAATAATTAAAATAAAATATATTTTAAAAAATTCTCAAAAAAAACTCTGTAAGATAGCGCAATAATATTTTGTAAATCGACATTTTGTGAACAAAGTTTTTCTAGAAGTGTATAGTTTTGATTAAAAAAATTGTGAAAAAAAAAGAAAAAAAAAAGTTAGCGCAATAATATTTTGTAAATCGACATTTTGTCAATCCAAAATTTGTTTGTGCATCTAGCTCTTTTGAGTATCTACATCGAAATGTCATTGTGAATAACATACATAAAATAAAAAATTTGTAAAAATTATAAATAGGGCATATCATTTTACTTCCAAACAAAATTGCACTGCTCGCTTGTAGGCTGTCTAGGTCACATACTCACACATTAGTGCACTTTCAAGCAAGAATTTGTTACATATAGAGGTTAGGGTCAATACAGCTCGATCAGCCGATGATGCCTTTTGCTTATGTAGTTTCATTTTTATTTTCTATTTTCCAAAATACCAATGCCACCTCTTGCCGAATGTTTAACTCATACAAACAGAGTTGCATATATGACTGATTTCGGGCTCACCTCACACATCTTCTCCTAGGCTCAACTCAATTCAATACCACCACTTTTTTTTTTTTTTTTTTTTTGACGGCGGAATTTATTTAAAACTAGCAAATGCTAGGAAAAAGATTACATAGAGTTAATAGTAGCTACGGGATTATTCATCCAACCTATTCAACTAAAATTTCAATTAGGATTTCTAGATGAAAGCCACAAAAAAGATTGAGACACGATAGATTCCAAATCGTCTCCTTCCTAGGGGGAGAACTAGAGAAAATCAATAGATTTCGGAAGTTCCAAATGGACCACAAACGAACCTTGGAAGAAACACGCAACCCGCTAAGCCAAACATACCACTCCGCAATATTGCCAATAATTGGGATGTCCAACTCCCACCATTTGGCAAGGAAGGACCACAAATGTTTAGCCAAACCACAATTGAAGAATGAGTGGATTACCGTTTCTAAATCGTCTAGGCAAGAGGGACAAAGGAGAGAGTTAACCTCAATACCCCTCCTATCTAGATTTACTCTAGAAGGGAGCTTATTAAGCTTCAATCTCCAAAGGAAAACATTGACTTTGATTGGGAGAAACCGATTCCAATGAGTAGCTTCGACACCGATATCCAAAAGCTGAGCATCCACCAGCGAACGAATAGATGCCACAGTTGGTGCCCCACTAGGCCAGGAGAGTTTCCGGAGCTATTCCTTGTGGGGTGGACAATTGCTGGTGCCAAAAGGCACCCGGGGTCAGGGTGTTCCCGCCAATCTACACCTTTTTGTGGAATAGATGCCACAGAAAAACCCGCGGTACCTCCCAAAGCCCACTGCCAGCGATCACGCTGGTCAGAGAGACTGAAATTCCCAATAGCATTATTAAGCTCGTTAAACTGAGCCGACTCCTCGCCACTTCTAGGACTGCGCCTCAAAACGAATCCCAATCAAGCAGACCAACACGACTAGCAATAGAACACCTCTTATCAGTATCTAAATTATGTATACGAGGGAACTTCTCCTTAAGCGGCTGAGAATCAATCCCATTACCAATCTTTCGATAGCAAAAGGAAAAAAGATCAATACCATTTGATTTGAGGTTATGAATCGAGGTAATAATAGAACCCCAAGTGCTGCGCTTACGGCTTGTGTTGGGGGCAGTGTTGATACCTCCATCAAGGCCATATATACTCTTGATAACGCAAATCCAGAGATCCGAATGATTGCACAAAAATCTCCAAATCCACTTAAACAGAAGCCCAATATTAAGACCAAAAATACTGCCAATCCCAAGACCTCCATCCTTTTTACTCGCAAGACATCGGTCCCATTCAATCCATGTCATTTTTTTCTCGTCCGGATCACTTCCAATGAAAAATTTATTTCTCATCGACTCAAGCTTCTTGCGGACAGTAACCGGCATCAAATAAATGGACATGTAATAAATGGGAAGACTACTAAGGACCGACCTGATTAATGAGAGACGACCGCCAACAGATAAGAGACGAGCTTTCCAAGTGGATAATTTGGAAGCGAATTTTTGAGTAATGACATTCCAATTGACGCACCTTGCCATAGACGTTCCAACAGTAACTCCTAAGTATTTCATAGGAAAATTAGACGCCCCGCATCCGATGATACTAGCCATACGGGAAACGTCCTCTTAAGTGACACCAACCCCAAGAACATTGGATTTATGAATGTGAGCTCTCAACTTAAGGAATATTCAAATGCCCGAGTAGAGAGCTTTAATAGCCCAATATGTCAATATAGTTCGGCTTAAACATGCTTGAAGGAGCTTCAATAACCCAATGAGAGCGACAGTTAGTGGCCGATCTAACTATGTATACTCACAAGCTAGTTGTAACCTTAAGATCGACCACCGAAACATTTGATGCAGCACCACCTCCAGCTAAGACCAAAACATGGTTTCTAATCAAATCTGATCTATGAGAACAAACACAAACAGCAACCAATAAACACGAGAAATTTACCCCTACCGCCATTTCGATAACTGAAGTAAACATAAGCAAACCACAAGTAAGCAAAAGCATAAGCACTGTATTCCCTCTTTAATCTCAACTCATTTTGGTACACAGAGTTCATTACAAAAAATTAAAACAGTAAACAAAAGTTTTCAGCTTGTTGATATCTGAATAAAGTAAACTACACATATTATTCAATAGGAAGCATAATATTGAAACGGAAACAATAATCTTCAATACCGAACACGGTGCTCACCGCTTAATAAGCAGAGTACTTCTTAGCATCACCGGCCCACAATTTCTTGTAAGCTGAAATAAGCGAAGGAATAACTGCTGTAGAGCAAGTGCCAGATGCTCCGAGCTGCTAGTCTTGACCGTGATCTGACCACTCATCTTGTTATTGATACCCGCTCGAACCGCCACTTTGGAATTACGCCCAGCAGAAAACTGAGCCAAACTGTTAAAAAACCCAACGCCAAATCCCCTCTCCATTTAATAATCGATAATCCTAAAGTCGACTGAACTTGACCAATTGGGTAATCGAGCTCCCGTTGCTGAATCTCGATATTTGCTCCGTAAGCAGAATCAGTTTGAAACCTAACCGTACCAGCACTCCCGATGGTCGAGTACTGTCTCCCGACTCTAATCTGATCCTCAACTTTGAACCCCGTGACCACGTTCTCCTGACGTGACCGAAATCCTGCAGCGGTTTTGTTTTTCTTCAAATTCTTAAACTTGGTTTCGCCTCTGACGATGTAAGCAAGCTGTTTACCGATTGGTTGAATATCGAAACCCGCCATTGTTGAAGCTTTATCCCCGTGTTTAGCGGCAATTGAAGAGTCCAGACTGATGCTGAAGTCTTTTTTATCTTTGGTGAGCTGAACAGAAACTGCAGTGGGAAACCGGTTGGCGATAGCAAGAGTTTGTTCGAGGTTGACCCCGTCAAAACCACAATCATGGTCCCATCCGTGAGTATCAAGCACAGGTCGAGCTAAAAACTGTGAAGTGGGTGGATATAAAAAGTTGTGAAGGAAGTTTTTTTAAGAAGGTATAGTTTTGATGAAAAATTTTATGAAAAAAACGTTTACGTATTAAAATTTTGCAAATCCATGCATAAAACTAAAATTTTGGGGGAGTCAAAATTTGTGCATGACATTTTATCGACTTCCAAACAAAATGCATCACTCGTCTATAGGCCGTCCAGCTCACACACTCAGAAATTAGGGCAGTTTCAAGCAAATATTTGTTAAATATAGAGATTAGGGTCAATATATCTCGATCAACCAATGATGCGTTTTGCCTTTGAAACAAAGTAAATAGCTTATATAGTTTCTGTTTTATTTTTATTTGTCCAAAATACCCCTTAATTGACCCATTTTATAAATTGTTGGCATTGCCACCAATAGCCTAATGTTTAACTCATACCCATTTTCTCACGATATAGGTCAATAAATAGCAACGTATTTTTTTCGATGTATCATATAAGTACTTGAATTAAAAATTGTTTCACTTTTTGTTATGATCTTTCAAATCTTGTTTCAATATGCAAACACAATACTTTTTTACCCATAAAATCCAACAAATACTTGAAATTTTAACACATGTTGAAGATAATTAATATTTAATTACGAATATAAAGATGTAATGTCTCTTGCTAGAACAATCGTATGACGACTGTTATGAGAAATTGTTTTAAGTTTGCTATCCCACATAGATCAAATAACACATCTATTGTTTAGTCATATACTCTCATGTGTGTGGATTGTCAAATTAGTATTAGTATTGTGTTGTTGGACTATCATGTTGCACGTGCTACACTAGCATGTCTGATATTTCTAGTCCGATAATTCATACAAGTCTCCAATTTTTTTGTACATCACTTAATAACTATTAGGTTATCTTAACTTTATGTAACAGAAATGCCCATAAGACTCTCATGCAACGTGTTTTTTTATTAGACAAAGTATGATTATTGAACGTCGAATAATTTTTAAGACAAAGCCAAACACCCAAGTGACCAAACTCTTGATGGGTTTTGGTAGTTTACAAGGCAATAAAGAGTGAGATTCAAATTGATTGATAACTGATAGATTTTGATGTTTGATCTACTCCTAATATTGTGCGTTGCTATTGAATGTGTTAAACCAACAATGGAGTTCGTGCAGTTGAACTGGTGCACCCATGGAGACGGCAAGAACCTGTTTACACTTTTTTGTCGCAAATTTATGATAATGATGGATCATGCAATTAGCTCGATCTTAAAGGAGGTTAGGAGCTTGATGTCTATGTTTCTTTTGGTGATTCGACTTGTTGCAAACTATAAATACGGATTGTTAAAACATGATCATATATGGAAGAACGGATAAATGTACAAAAGTGGTGCACAAAATTGAGGTCCATATAAGAGTCGGGTCAAAGGGAAACCGAGACTATTTTTTTCTAAAGGGAATTATGGATGACCAGGCACGATTCAAGATCCAACGACCGTATCTTATTCTTACAGGTTCTCGATCCAACGACCATTTCTTAATGCTGCAAAAACCTTGAGTGTATTAGATCAATTGCACAAAGCTTTAAATATATATTGTAAACAATGAGTGCTCCTTACTGTTTCTAGTAAGGATAAAAACACCCCAAATACCAGATTGCAATTGCCATAGTCAGTATCAAAAATCATGGTTGAATACTCACGACACCACAATGCAACTTGCAACAAAGAAATAAGCAATACTCAACAACCAAACTATTTCATCATCTTAAACACACATCCAATGTCAAGTTTCCATATCACCTTTTGAAGACCGCTCTACCAAATACCCCACGGAGAAACAAAATCATGAACAAAATACAAGTAAGCTGTAACTTAAACGTGACAACATCAAACAAAACTCATGAATCCAACTCTCGTCAAATCACATAATATCACCACATCCAACTTAGGAACTACACATATTCATATTCGAGATGAATAAATAAACTAAAACATCATATTCAAGATCCGGTATATAACTAACACTAACAACAACAATAACAACAACCTTGAAATTTTCATAAACCATTTTTACCTAGAACATTTTGCGTAAAATCCAACAAATACGTGAAATTTTAACACGTGGTAGAAGATAATTAATATTTAATTACGGATATAAAGATGTAATGTCTCTTGCTAGAACAATCATATGGTGACTGTTATGAGAAATTGATTTCAAGTTTGCTATCCCACATAGATGAAAGAATACATATATTGCTTTTTTATATACTCTCATGTGTATCAATAGTTAAATTAGTATTAGTATCGTGTTGTTGGACTGTAAAATCTTATATGTTGTGCTAGCATATGGGATTTTCCATTACAATAATTCATACATGTCTCTAATTCTTTTATACGACACAAATTTTCTCATTTTGAAGGTTTATGAGCATGTATTTAAGAGCGTATATTATTGATTAAAAAAATAATAATAAAAAAAAATTAAAAAAAAATGTGAAGAAAGTTTTTCTACAAGTGTATAGTTTTGATTGAAAACTTTGTGAAAGAAACGTTTGCCCATTAAATTTTTGTAAATCAAGATTTTGTGCATCAAAATGTGTTTGTGCATCATCTTCTTTTTAGTATCTGCATCAAAATTTCATTGTGAATAACATATATATAAGTTAAAAAATTTGTGCATCACATTTGACTTCCAAACAAGATGCACTGCTCACCTGTAGGCCGTTTCAAGCAAATATTCGTTAAATATGACCCTTTTTCCTTTGAAACCAAGTAAATAGCTTATGTAGTTTCATTTTTTTGTATTTTATTATTATTTTTTCCAAAATACCCAGTAATTGACCCATTTCATGAAATCTTGGCATCCCACCTCAAGCTGACTGTTTACTCATACTCATTGATTGGTCGTAGGGGAAGGTTCATACTGGAACATGCTAACAAAGCTGCACATAAAACAAACTGAGTTCGGGCTCAACTCACCCATCTTAGCCTAGGCTCAACTCAATTCAATAGCACAATTAGCTGTTACGATCCCATATCGGCCAAGTATGGGATTGGTTGGTGGTTTATAATGTCTAGGTGTCCCCTCCTCCTTCAAGCTAGCTTTTTGGAGTGAGTTCTACACTTAGCTTATAAACAATTGATATTCAATACAAGCTCCGGTTAGTCCCAGCTTATTGTACCCATTAACGGATCTTAAGTGATCCCTAGTGGAGCGTATCAATTGGTATCAGAGACAGACCTACCTTTCGAGGTTCCAACACTCGGAGTGGTGGCCTATGGAGTGGTGGCTTGGACCCAAAAAAGAGGGTGCCAACCGTGACCAACATAGCCGTGACCAACGAGGACGTTGGTTCCTCAAAGGGTGGGGTATTGTTACGATCCCACATCGGCCAAGTATGGGATTGGTTGGTGGTTTATAATGATGTGAGCTCTCAACTCAAGGAATATTCATGCCCCGAGTAGAGAGGTATAATAGCCCTATGTCGGCTTAAACACGCTTGAAGGAGCTTTAATAACCCAATAAGCACTAACAGTTAGTGGCCCTGATCTAACTACGTATACTAACAAGCTAGTTGTTATTGGATGTTAATTCATTAATCCATGTTTAGGGGTCGTTGTGTAATTAGTTTATGTATTTAGAGTCGTATATGTAAAGTGTATAAGTTAAGGGGTCTAGTATGTCAAGAATAAAGTTAATAACCGAATGGTAGTTAATTTCGGTTATAGTTAGTTATAGTTAGTTATGGTAGTTATTGGTAGTTAGTTAGTTATTTTCGGTTATGGTTTAACCGAATAGTCATGATGGTTCGCCTGTGAACCTAATAAATAGATGTGTCTATGTATTGTAAAACTTGACAGAATTCAATATATACAAAGTGAAGTTTGTGTGTCGTGTGTTTTGTTCATAGAGATGTTTGATTCGAGCCCGAGATGATCTGGATGGGCCAACATTGGTATCAGAGCGTCAGATGTTCAAATCAAACCCGGTGTTTCAGTTTGCGTTTCATCAAAGGCAATCAGAGTAGTGCAACATCTAATTCAAGAGGAATATGCTTTGCAGATTGCAAGAAACTAAACTACAAACACCAGAGAGAAGAACAATTTGATCAGGAGTATCAAATTGACAGACAATTCATAGGAATTATTTCATAGAAGAGAATTGATCAAGGGAAGATCAATAGAGACATATTGATTCATGGGAATCATTTGAGAGAAGAACCGACCGTGAGCAGACCGGTCAGAACGGGTTAGAGAAACCCAATTTCGATTCAGAAAAGTCGAATAAAGAGAGACAAATTGATTCAGGAAATCAATCAAGAGAAGAAACCGACCGTGAGCATACCCGTCAATCAAGATAGAAGGCTTGGTCGTGTGATACTATCAAAGCAAAGTCGTGTGATGCGAATTGATAAAGAAGAGAGGTTATGTGAAATAACCAAGTTAGCCATGAAGAATGATTCGTGAAGAACAGATCAGTGACCGATCAAATTGAAGACGGTGTGATGCCAAAGATGAAGACCAACAAATGGGCGTTGGCTTGTTTGAAGAAAACAAACCGTGAAAGTTGAAAAGGGAGATCGAAACCATTGTTGTTGTGTTGAAAGACGAAACCAAGACCCGCTACAACATGTTCAAGATAAAGATGATCGAGTTGAAGACATGAAGATATTGAAGACATAGATTAATAAGTTAAGGGGAGTATTGGATGTTAATTCATTAATCCATGTTTAGGGGTCATTGTGTAATTATTTTATGTATTTAGAGTCGTATATGTAAAGTGTATAAGTTAAGGGGTCTAGTATGTCAAGAATAAAGTTAATAACCGAATGGTAGTTAATTTTGGTTATAGTTAGTTATATTTAGTTATGGTAGTTATTGGTAGTTAGTTAGTTATTTTCGGTTATGGTTTAACCGAATAGTCATGATGGTTCGCCTGTGAACCTTATAAATAGATGTGTCTATGTATTTTAAAACTTGACAGAATTCAATATATACAAAGTGTGAGTTTGTGTGTCGTGTGTTTTGTTCATAGAGATGTTTGATTCGAGCCCGAGATGATCTGGATGGGCCAACAGTTGTGACCTTAAGATATGACCAAAACATGGTTTCTAATCACACTAGCATAAATAAATCTAATCAATGAGAACAAACACAAACAGCACCCAATAAACACAATAAATTACAGCTACTGCCATTTCGATAACTGAAGTAAACATAAGCAAACCACAAGTAAGCAAAAGCTTAATACTGTATTCCCCTCTTTAGTCTCAACTCATTTTCGTACACAGAGTTTGTGACCCGATAATCTTTATCTTTTGCTTATTATGTACTAGTATAAAACGCCAAGGACCAGACATGTTAAAACAGAAGATAATAACTAACTTGGCAGTTATTTCTGTTAGGAAAACAAAGGGTATGTTGGTTCATAGTACCGATTCATAACCTATATATATGTATACATATGCAACGATACAATGGTTAGAAATATAGACAATATTTACTTATTCAATACATTTTTGCAACTTATATAATGATCAAGAAGAAAGTTGGGACAACAATTGGTATCAGAGCAAGGATTTACACATCGAAACATTTTCTGTTTCTACAAAAAAATCACTAACGAGAAGCCAAGAGACGCCAGGAAAGAAAAGAACACCGCTGTTCTTTACTTTGGCAAGGGACGTTTGTTTTTAATCTTCCAAAGAAAACAAACAAGTTTGGATAAGGAGAAACGTAGAAGAGATAGTGCACAATCTATTTTACGCTGAAGTTGCAAGCGTTAAACATCAGACGATATTGGTGTCGAAATTTTGTTGGCAACAACAAAGGGAAGAAAGAAGTGGAGACTTTGTGTATACCGGTTAGAAACAAGCCACAAAGCAAGACATTGTTGTAGAGGAAAACGTATACGTAGAACGAAAGAAGTACTCAAGGAAAGTGTGTGGAGTTTTGTGTTGTTACGACACAAGAACAACAACAACGAGAGACAAGAAACAAGACGAAGGACTGTTTTGTTTCATTGAAACGAATCAGAAACGAAGCGACGTTTGGTTCAGTATAATTACCAAGTTGTGGTAACAAATTTGTGCGTAGGAGACTTAGTGATTTCAAAAAACGAGATCAAGTACAACGAACACAAAAGAAAAAGAAGAGAACGTGTAGTGTGGCAAAAGATTATTTTGTTTTGTTTGTGTCAAAACAACGACAACAGCAAGAACAAAAGAAGGCCGAGATTTGGTTGTGATTCACGGAAGAATTTGAGAACAACAAGGCAAGGAGGCAGTGAAAATTTTGGTTTATACTCGTTGGCAAAAAAAATCCCGAGATACTGTTTCAAAATTTGAAGTCGAATTGGTTTTAAATACAAGCAACGAGGCAAAAGGATTAAAAGAAATAAAGTGGGAGCAAGATCAAACGTTGGTGAACGATTTTTACTAACAAGGCAAAGTGAATACATCTCGTATTCATCAAGTTAACGAGGTCACAAGTTTCATTTTTTTTTTTTTGGATTTCAATTCATATTAGAATAGTATATATCTTATTAGTTTATACTATTAGGAAATCCCGAAAAACTAATTATTGATCCAGTAGTACTAAGATTCCCGGAAACTATAATTTTCACGTTAGATAAGGATACCATACTAAGATAAGTAATCCCATTAAACTAGAAAGTGAAAATAATAAACACTTTCAAAATGACAACCGATGATATAGTAACCACATCAACTACAATAAAACCCGTAACACCTGTTGCACAATACCAATGCCCTAAGTTGAAAAACATAAACTACACAGTTTGGGCTATACAAATTAGAGTTATACTAGAAGCACATGGCTTATGGGAAACAATAGAACCAAGTTTAGGTACACCAGTTGATGACAAAAAGGATAAGGCAACAATTGCCTTCCTATATCAAGCGTTGACGGAAGATATGATCTTACAAGTAGCGAGTTGTAAGAAGGCAAAAGATTTATGGGATTCGCTAAAGAAAAGACACGTTGAACAGGATAAAGTGCAGCAAGCACGCTTACAATCACTGATGATTGGATTTAACTCACTCCAGATGAAGAAAGATGAGACGGTGGATGCATTTGCAGACAAGTTAAACGGCTATGTCACGAAGGTAAAAGAACTAGGGAAAGCATTAGATGAATCACTTATAGTTATAAAACTATTAGACTCCACACCCGATAGATTCATTCAGATAGTAGCATCCATAGAACAAACAAGTGATCTAGACGACATTACCCTAGATGAGATCACTGTAAAACTCAAAGCGTTTGAGGAAAGAATAAAGCTCCAGAAGGGAGGTCAAGTTGAAAGCCAGGAGAATCTACTGTTTACACATGGTGAACACTCAGATAAAGGAAAGCGTTTTAACAAACGTGGAGGTAGATCGAATAACTCACGAGGAAACTGGCGGAATAATATCAACAGAAACAACTCACAAAAGGGAAACTCAAATCATAAAGAAAACCAAAATAACTCAAGTAGGAAGGATTTGAGTAACATAAGATGTTTCAAGTGCAATAAACTTGGACACTATATGAGTAAATGTAGAGCAACATCAACAACCCAGGAACAATCAAACCTTATTTTAGAAGACGATGAACCATCACTATTAATGACTATGCACGAAACCGAACACAAGGAAGTGTTGTTGAATGAAGAACAAATTCAACCAAAGAAATATGCTACAGCAGATGCGAGCATATGGTATTTAGATAATGGTGCAAGTAACCACATGACTGGTATAAAGAGTCATTTTAGAGATATTGATGAAAGCATAACAGGACGAGTACGTTTTGGAGATGGATCGTATGTACAGATAATGGGTAGAGGGTCTATACTGTTAGGTTGTAAGAACCAGGAACAGAAAGTAGTATCGGAAGTATACTACATACCAAACCTCAAGAGCAACATACTTAGTCTAGGAAAACTTACCGAAATAGGTTGTAAGGTCATTATGGACGGGAACAAGTTGACTTTGTATGATAAAAGCAGGAAGTTGTTGATGAAGGTAGAAAGATCTAAGAATCGACTCTACAAGATCCAGTTACAGATAGAGGCACCTATATGTCTTTTAGCAAACATATATAACCAAGCATGGTTATGGCATGCTAGATTAGGTCATCTAAACTTTGATGATATAAACAATATGACTAGAAAAGGTCTAGTAGAAGGAATTCCTAGGATAAACCATGCAGGACAGATTTGTGACGCATGTTTATTAGGAAAACACACTAGAACACCATTTCCAAACCGAGCCAAATTCAGATCAAAGAACCCGTTGGACTTAGTATATGGAGACCTTTGCGGTCCTATTAGTCCAGCAACACACTCAGGCAAGAAACTCATTTTCTTGTTAATAGACGATTGTACACGTTTTATGTGGGCATACTTCCTTACATCGAAGGATGAGGCATTTAGTACATTCAAGGAATTTAGGCAGAAAATAGAAATGGAAATGAAGTTGAAACTTAGAATGCTAAGAACGGATAGAGGTGGTGAATTCACAAGGTACTGTAAGGAAAATGGAATAGGACGACATTTGACAGCACCGTACTCCCCACAGCAGAATGGAGTAGTGGAGAGAAGGAATAGGACAGTGCTATCAACTACAAGGAGTATGATGAAAGCAATGAAGTTACCTTTAACTTTTTGGGCGGAAGTAGTTAAGTATGCCCTTTACATACTCAACAGGGTACCTACGAGGGCCCTGATAGATAAAACTCCATATGAAGCACTCTACAACAGAAAACCAAACCTAGAAAACCTAAAAATATTCGGATGCACAGCTTATGCAAAGATAACGATACCTCACTTAAAGAAGCTGGACGACAGAAGCATACCATTGGTTTACTTAGGAGTAGAGGAAGGATCAAAAGCATGTAGGTTATATGACCATATAGCCAAGAAGAAACATGTTAGTAGGGACGTAAAATTTATGGAAACAAAACCGTGGGATTGGAACAAAGATGAAGGAGATACGTACACACAAGACATCTTTTGGGCTAGTTTTGTAGTAGACGGAGTTGATAATGAAAACCTTACACCAGTCAACACAGAAAACGATGACAACACGTATCATGAACAAGATCAGATTCCTGGTCCAGTTTCACCAATCACACCAGCGGCATACCATTACGACCCACACTCAGAAGAGGAAGAAGACGCTACTATTAGTTCTATGGAGAACTCAAGAGATAAAATTGATGATACACCCGTACGTGAATATAGAAACATGTCAGACATATATAGACATGCACGTAGAGTTGAACCATAAAGCTTGTTATTTACGGAAGAAGAACCTCGTAACTACAAGGAAGCATCAGCAGACGAGAAATGGATTGAGGCCATGGAGATTGAATTGGATTCAATCAACAAGAATAATACATGGACTCTTACAACATTGCCAGAAAATCATAAGGCAATAGGACTGAAATGGGTCTACAAGACCAAGAGGGATGCAAAAGGGAACATCATCAAATATAAAGCACGCTTAGTAGCAAAAGGTTATGTACAAGAACAAGGGATAGACTTCGATGAAGTATTTGCACCGGTTGCTCGGATAGAGACAGTTCGGTTGATATTAGCATTAGCGGCATATCATGGATGGAAAGTACATCATTTGGATGTAAAATCAGCATTCCTACATGGAGATTTAAAGGAAGAAGTCTACGTTACACAACCTGAAGGATTTATTCAACAAGGAAACTCTGGAAAAGTCTATAAGCTTACAAAAGCTTTATATGGCTTAAGGAAAGCACCAAGAGCTTGGAATGTGAAGCTTGATCAAACATTAAAGTCCTTAGACTTTAAGAAATGTAATCTCGAACAAGCAGTCTACACAAAACGAAACAAGAACTCTACACTTATTGTCGGAGTTTATGTAGACGACTTGATAATCACGGGCACTCCAAGAAAGGAATTAGAATTATTTAAATCCCAGATGGAAGAAAAGTTTGAAATGAGCGACTTAGAATTGTTAGCTTATTACCTTGGGATAGAAGTTTCACAGACAGGAGGAGAGATCACAATCAAGCAAACAGGCGATATTAACAAGATCATAAAGGAGACAAGTATGACGGACAGTAATGATATGAAGATACCAATGGATCCGGGTACTAAGTTGGTCAAGGCGGAAGATGGAAACTCAGTTGACGCAACTTACTACATAAGTTTAATTGGAAGTCTCAGGTACTTACTACATACAAGACCGGATCTTAGTTATTCAGTCGGACTACTCAGCAGATTTATGCAAGACCCGAAGGATCATCACCTAAAGGCAATAAAACAAGTAATCTGATATATCAAAGGAACACAGGAGCATGGCATAATTTACAAGAAAGAAGGCGGCTGCAAGATTACAGGTTACAGCGACAGTAGTTATGGAATCAACACTGATCAAGGAAAAGGAACTACTGGAATAGTATTTTACTTTGGAGAGTCACCCATTACTTGGTGTACTCAGAAGCAACCAACAGTGGCGTTATCATCATGTGAATCAGAATTCATGGCGGCTATCATCATGTGAATCAGAATTCATGGCGGCTACTGCAGCAGCATGTCAAGCCTTATGGTTAAAGAGATTACTTAGTGAATTAACTGGAAATGAAGAAAAGAAGATAACGTTGAGGGTAGATAACATTTCAGCAATAGCACTAGTCAAGAACCCAGTTTTTCATGGAAGAAGTAAACACATCGACATTCGCTACCATTTCATTCGAGAATGCGTAGATAATGGACACATTAACGTAGAGCACGTCAGCGGAGAGCTACAAAGAGCAGATATACTAACAAAGGCTCTACCAAGATTGAAGTTCACGACGATGCGACAAATGCTCGGAGTTCAAGATTTAACAAGAAGCAATGATCAAGATTAAGGAGGAGAATGTGACCCGATAATCTTTATCTTTTGCTTATTATGTACTAGTATAAAACGCCAAGGACCAGACATGTTAAAACAGAAGATAATAACTAACTTGGCAGTTATTTCTGTTAGGAAAACAAAGGGTATGTCGGTTCATAGTACCGATTCATAACCTATATATATGTATACATATGCAACGATACAATGGTTAGAAATATAGACAATATTTACTTATTCAATACATTTTTGCAACTTATATAACGATCAAGAAGAAAGTTGGGACAACAGAGTTCATTACACAAAATTAAAACAGTAAACAAAAGTTTTCAGCTTGTTTATATCTGAATAAAGTAAGCTACGCATATTATTCAATAGGAAACATAAAACGAGCCTGTAGCTGACAAATACGCAGTGTCAACCTGAAAATCAGTAAATAAACTTCCATTGCTTCCTCAAGTAGCTCAAATAGCGGTCCTCGCAGCTGCGTATGTGATTGAAAAGTATAACGTTGCAGTCTGTTACACAGCGGAGAAAGGTTATCAGGTAGCCAAGTTTCTACCGTTGGTCCCGCTTGATAAAATTGCAAAGGTATTACACAGCGGGTTTTCGCGTTGCACTGTGTAGTGATAATCTGATGATTATTTTTTCGACTAACAAAAAATAAGTTTATAGCACATAGGTATTGTGGAAGTGGTTCTCAGAATGTAACTTGCCTGGGTGTAACATGGCTGGTTTTGACTTTCGAGTGCTTAAACAACCAATTATTAGGTTATCTTAACTTTATGAAACAGAAGTACATCATAAGACTCTCATGCAACCTGTTTTTTATTAGACTGATTATGATTATTTAACGTCGACTTGATTTAAAACAAAGCCAAACGCCCAAGTTAAATTTAAATGTTTGATCTACTCCTAAGATTGTGCATTGCTATTGAGTGTTTTAAACCAACAATGGAGTTCATGCAGTTGAACTAGTGCACCCATGGATTCGGAAAGAACCTGTTTCCACTTTTTTGTCGCTGATTTATGATAATGATGGATCTTGCAATTAGCTTGATCCCTAAAGGAAGTTAGGAGCTCGGTGTCTGTTTTTGTTGGTGATTGGACTGCTTGTTCCAAACTGTAAATATGGATTGTTGAAACATGATCATATATGCATGTGATGTCTAATTTGAGAGTTTAAACTGAAATCCCTTCAAATGTAGCTGAATGGTAGGATGATCTGAAAGTAAAGTGCTCAAACAAGAATCTATGCAGTTTCACTGGGTTTGGTTCTTTTCGGCTACAACTCTGTTATCGTGAACCTGAAATTTGTTTTTACTACATAAACACTATTCTGTATGAAATTGATAAACCATTTGGTTAAAAACGCAAATCAATTGCACTTACAGCCATTACAGCTCAATTTGACATAGATCAATGGATTCAGTAAGACAGTGTTTGATCATATGTTATCAAAAGATTCAGCATAAAATATTTTGTTTTTCTGTTGTAAAATCGTTTATTTGTTTCATCTTGAAAATTTCCAATTTTTGAAAAGCAAAATTTTATTGAAACTAGAAAACCATATATGCAAACACACACATTAAGACGATCTATTTTTTTTCATAGCAACATTTACTCGCGAATTAGGTCAATAAATAGCAACGTAGTTTCTCCAATGTACTATATAAGTACGTGAACTTAAAATTGTTTCACTTTTTGTTATAATCTTTCGAATTTTGTTATAATATGCAGGGTTAATGGCATGTAATAGCTACGTACTTTCTCATTTGTTCCATTATCAGATACGAACCCAAATTAATACAATAATACCCATCCAACTTTGTAAATTATTTTCATTATCATACGTTTGCTTACGTGGCTTTACAGGCAACTGGATACACCGGTAAAAAAATAATACGTGGATTTTTTTTAACTTTAAAATGTTAGTTAGATGTTGACTTAAATGTTGACTATTATTTAAAACTCACAGACACCACATATCAACACAAAACACATACACATATCAAACCCGCACATGAACCCTAATTCTCTAAACCTAAAATTGATCTCCCAATTCGTTAAATTTCATAGGGCTTTTTAAAGTTAAGTCTTTTAATTAACTTATTAATGCATTTGATCAATTCAATTTTGTGTTTTTTGTTGTTATAAGCCGTAACCCTAAATTTTGATTTTTTTGTTTTTATTGCAGAATGGTTATCCTAACAGTTACGTTTTATCATGATGGACTCTTGGGCCTCCGTTAGAGTATACTGAGGGCAACAAAGATATAATGCAAGATTTGGATTTTGAATCCATGACATATGGTAAGTTATTTGATTTTATCGGTTGTTCTACTCAATACCCTCCTGTTGGCCTTTTTATTGTCTCCCTGGTAGTGACTTAAGTGATGGGATTAGGGAGTTAAAAAATGAACAACAATTTGGTGATTTTATAGCAGTAGCTATAGGAAATGGTGGGAAAATTGATGTATATGTTGAACATCATGGCTATGATATCCATGATTGGTTTGCAAAAGATGATGCTGATTTAGAGGATTCTGATGAGGATGGGTGTGAATTAGATGATATATCAGCCTTTGTTGAACCACAATATGTAGGAGAAGAAGAAGTTATCATACCCAATAGATGCACAAGTGATCCCTTTTTAAATAGGTTATGCAAAACAGATCCTAACAAAACCACTAGGAACACATTTGGTACAAACGAAGGGGATACAAGAGCACTTGTAGAAGATGAAATGGAGGATCAAAGTGTGGATCCTATTTACAAAGTAAAACTTGGAGTAGTCTATCCTGAATTTAATCCGAACCAGCCATGGAATAAAATGGCTCCCATCTTAGGAATGAGATTTAAAGATCATGAAGAGATGAAGATTATGTTGGCCAATTATGGTGTAGCTAACGGCTATCAACTTTGGTACAAAAGGAATGATTATAAATCATTACTTGTTTTATGTGGTAGGAATGTAGAAGAGGGAAGGTGTGCTAGTAAGGTAGGTAGGAAAGTTAAAGAGACTGCACCAAAGGGTAAGGGTAAAGAGACTGCACCAAAGGGCAATGGTAAAGAGACTGCACCAAAGGGTAAGGGTAAAGAGATAGTTGCAGAAGGTAAAAAGAAGTGGACTAGGAATGAAATTCAGATGTCAAAGTCATCTTTTAAGAAAAAATCAGGTAATGTCTGCAAGTTTAGGTTATGGGGTTCTTGGATGCAGAATGAGGCATCGTTTCAGATAAAGACTTTAATTCCAGATCACATTTGTGCTAGGGTATTTGATTTTGGGTCATTGGTCACATACAAGTGGATTGCAAGTCATTATGTTAGAGAGATTGTTAGTAATCCTAAGATAGCTTACAGAGATTTACAAAGCCAAATTAGGGATAAATTCTTGATCAGTGTCAGCTTAGGACACGTTAGAAGGGCAAAACAAAGAGCTTTATATGAGTATGAAGGTGGGTTAATAGAACACTATGGTAAATTATGGGACTACAAAGCCAGATTATTAAAAACTAACCCTGGATCAACTGTTAAGCTTGATGTTGATGAAGGCTCAAGTGGTAAACCCTACGTCAAAAGGTTTTATGTGTGCTTCAAAGGTTAGTTTCTAAAATTTTGCAAGTATGTTGACTTATTTCAAAAATTGTGAATGTGTATATTCATGTATATTCATGTTAATGCAGCCTTGAAAGATGGACGGAAGGAGGGTTGCAGAAAAGTGATTGGTGTGGATGGGTGTTTCTTGAAAGGGTCAATCAAGGGAGAGTTATTGACAGCTATGGGCAGAGACACCAATAACCAGATGTGCCTGATTGCGTGGGCTGTTGTAAATGTGGAAAATAAAGACAACTGGTTATGGTTCCTTGTATCTCTTGGTGATGACGTGAATCTTAATAGAGGAGCTAATTTAACTATATTGTCAGATGGACACAAGGTATTAGCTAACTTATCTTATCAGCTTGTTAAAATATGTACTAGATAGATAATTATCTAACATATCAGCTTGTTGTTTTATTTTGGACAGGGTCTTAAAGATGCCGTAAGGGAATGGTTACCATTGGCAGAACATAGACAGTTTGCGAGACACATCTATGCAAACTTGAAGAAAAGTTGGCCCGGACTTCACTTCAAAAATCTATTTTGGGGGGCAGCTTCAGCTACTTTGAAACATGTGTTCGATGAGAAGATGAGACTACTTAAAAACCTTAATGAGCAGGCTCATAAATGGTTGGTAGAAAGGGACCCAAATACATGGAGCAGAGCTTTCTTTCAAATGGATAGGAGTTGTGGGGCATTTGAGAATGTACATGTAGACAGTGGGATTTGACAGGGATCCCTTGTGTCCATGCTGTAGCAACTTATGCAATGTTGTTGAAGGATCCTGCTAATGGTGTTTCTGAATGGTATGGTAAAAGTGCATGGGTAAAGTGCTATAGTTCTTTCATTAAACCTGTAGGTGGACACGCAATGTGGGATAAAACTGGACATGCACCTCCAATGCCTCCTAAGAAGAGAAAATGCCAGGCAGGCCTAAAGGTAAAAGGCAAAAGCATCCAAGTGAATTAAATGAGTCAAACTCTCAAAGGGTATCCAGGTCAGGAAGAACTATGACTTGTGGCAACTGCTATCAGAGAGGGCATAATAAAAAAGAGATGCACAAATGAAACAGTTGATCCACCACCAAAGGAAGTAAGAAATAAAGGCAAAAAAAAGGTGGTCAGTGTGGTTTTGAGAGTACAGCAAGTGCACTAAAGAGGATGAGAATGGATGCAGGTGCTAGTGGTAGTGGTAGTGGACAAAATGAGGTAATTACATGCTTTCTTTAAAATTATTTAATAGTTTATAAGTATAGCATACAATTAATTTATGTGTCATGCAATGTTGTTAGGAATCTAATGTTCAAGAACGTGCTAATGCTAGTGCACCTGAAGAACCTGTACAAGAACCTGCAAATGATGATTTTGTGCTCATGAAAGAAGAACCTGCAAATGATGATTTTGTGCTCATGAAAGAAGAACCTGCAAATGATGATTTTGTGCCCATGGATGTGCCCATGGAAGCACCTGCACAAATGGAACAACCTGCACAAGAACCTCTTTTGAGAAGAGGTGTAAGAATGAGAAGACCATCACACATGATCCTCTTGAACAACTAGTGGAAATGGTCAAATTAGGATTTTAGTACTTTTATGTATTGTATCCATCAAGACACTAAGTAGTGGAAATGGTCCACTAATTTTGTAGACTTCAAGACATAATGAAGTTAAAGTTGCTATTGTTTCCATATCTTTTGCCCAAAATATGGGATTATGATGTAATAATGAATGGATATTTGTAGTTATCTTATATTCTTATGTATGAAATGATTATATTCTTATGTATGAAATGAATGTATTGTTGGTTTAAAATTGTAAAATGGAAGGAGACTTGTGACACAAATAGTTGTCACAAAAATAGTCACAAAGATTGGGAGAAGGAGGAAGGAGACTTAGTGACACAAAAGTGGTCACTAAAAGATGTCACCAAAAGTGGGAGGAAGGAGATTTAGTGACATAAAAATTAGTCACAAAAATGGTCACCAATAAATGGGAGGAAGGAGGAAGGAGATTAGTGACAAATTTGTGTTGCAAAATGCGTTACTAAAATGGAGAAATGGTGTTAGGAGGCTGAGGTGGAAATAAAAGGTACAAAAAATGACGTGGCATTAACATCTGTGTCACGTGTAGGTAAAAAAAGGTTAATTTGCCGATATCAACACATAATTTACAAAGTTGGATGGGTATTATTGTATTATTTTGCGTTCGTATCTGATAATGGAACAAATGGAAAAGTATGTTGCTATTACATGCCATTAACCCTAATATGCAAACACAATACATTTTTTATCTGGAACATTTCTGTAAAATCCAACCATTACATGTAATTTTAACACGTGGTAGAAGATAATTAATATTTGATTACGGTTATAAAGATGTAATGTCTCTTACTAGAATAATCCTATGGTGACTGTTATGAGAAATTGTTTGGAGCTTGCAATCCCACATAGATCAAAGAACAAATATATTGCTTACTTATATACTCTCATGAGCATAGGTTGTCAAATTAGTATTAGTATTGTGTTGTTGGACTATCATCTTGGATATGCTCTCTTAGCATTTTCTTATACATGATAGGCTAATAATTCATACACAGTATTTAATTTTTTGTAAATCACTTAAATTGTATTTAAATTTTTATACATTACTTAATTTTTTCTCATTTTGAAGGTTTATGGGCATGTATTTAAGAGCGTAATCTACTCTTTTTATCAATTATCAAACAAATTTACTAATTATTTTAAATTTTCATTTTTACCCTTTTACTTTTGCACAATTTAACTATTAGCTACTTTATTTATATATGTTATTTTTTCATATTAAAGTGCTATTTAAATTATCTTATTTAATTGGATTATTCCCTAAGCTTATAACTTGCTTTTTCGGCTTATTACAAGTTTGTCAAATTAGTATCGTGAGCTTACATTAGCATTGACAAAGCTTGTGAGTTTGCATAAATTCCAATAAACACATAATATGACCAAATAAGCTAATTTGAACATATCTTAATCCCATTGCAATGCGTGAGCAATAAAATTCTTGTTTTTCTCAATTTTGAAGGTGTATGAGATTTAGTGGGAAGAATTATTTAAATGAGAATAGTGAGAAAAATATTCTAGCCACAAAATTTAAATAAGAAAATAGAAATAATTGGGAGATGCATTTATTTTTGTGAATGCATCTAAAATTGGTAGTTGTGGTTCATTCTCATTCTTCTCATTTTTATTATATTTCTCATTTGATCAATTGATCCTCACTCTAATGTATTAAGTGTTCTAATTTTATGTAATTATCATGATCAGATTTTCTCATTTCAAGTTTTAAGAGATGGTATAGGGTTAAAATAAAAAGACAAATATTCGTAAAATGCATATAAAAAATATACATTTCATACAAAATTCTCAAAATTGTATAAGACATGGGGCATTGGTGGATATAAAAAGTTGTTAAGGAAGCTTTAGTAGAAGTGTATGGTTTTGATGAAAAGATTTGTGAAAAAGTGGTTTTACATATTAAAATTTTGTAAATCGATATTTGTGCATCAAAATTTTGTTTTTGTGCCTCCAACTTTTTTAAGTATTTGCACCAAAATTTCAGTGTTCATAGATATAAGAAATGATGCATGTGATGTTTCTAATTTGAGAGTTTAAACTGAAATCCAAGCTTCCAAGGTAGCTGAATGGTAGGACTATATAAAAGGGAAGTGCTCAAACAAGAATCCATGGAGTTTCATTGGGTTTGGTTCTTTTCGGCTACAAGTCTCGTATGACGAACCTGAAATCTGTATTTACTACATAAACACTTTTTATATGGGTAATTAATAAACTGTTTGGTTAAAAACGCAAATCAATTGCACTTACAGCCATTAGAGTCCAATTTGACATAGATCAATGGACCAACTACATTGTTTTGTCGTGTTTTGTTTCATTAAATTGGATATACTTGCATATTAATCACACGAGTACATGACCATCTTAAAAGAGATAGACAATTGATTGATTATTTGTTATCATAAGATTCACTTTAAAACATTTTGTTTTTTCTATTGTAAAATCGTTTATTTGTTTCATCTTGAAACTAAAAACCAAAAATACAAATACAAACATCAAGAGGAATAAAATTTCTTTCATAATAATATTTATTCGCGATTTAAGTAAAAAAAATAGCATCGGTGTCTCTCCAATGTCATATAAGTACGTGATCTAAAATTGTTTCACTTTTTGTTATGATCTTTCAAATTTTGTTCAATATGTAACGTAATACTTTTTTACCTAGAACATTTCCGCAAAATCCAACAAATACGTGAAACTCTAACACGTGGTAGAAGATATTTAATAATTGATTACGGATATAAAAATGGAACGTCTCTTGCTAGAATAATAGTATGGTGAATGTTATGAGAAATTGTTTCATGTTTGTTATCCCACATAGATCAAAGAACACATATATTGCTTACTTATATACTCTCATGAGTATGGATTGTTAAATTAGTATTAGCTTTGTGTTGTTGGACTATCATGTTGGAAATGCTAAATTAGCATTTCAACAACATGGTTGTCAAGTAATTCATACATGTATTTAATTTTTTATACATCACTTAAATTTTCTGATTTTGAAGGTTTATGAGCATGTATTTTTATACATCAATTAAATTTTCTCATTTTGAAGGTTTCTGAGCATGTATGTGATAGTCGAATAATTCATACAAGTATTTAATTTTTTATACATCACTTAAATTTTCTCATTTAGAAGGTTTATGGGCATGTATTAAAGGTGTATCTTTAATTTTCTCAATTTTCTAGGTTTATGTTAGTAACATGATCAAATTTTATCTTTTGAAGTTTTAAGAGTATGGTGCAGGGTTACAACAAAAAGACAAATATTCGTAAGATGCGTAAAATAAATTTAAAAATGAATTTCTTACAAAATTCTCAAAATTGTATAAGATAAGGGGCATTGGTGGATATAAAAAGTTGTGAAGAAAGTTTTCACTAGAAGTGTATAGTTTTGATGAAAAGATTTGTGAAAAACTGGTTTACGTATTAGAATTTTATAAATCGATATTTTGTGCAACAAAAATTCGTTTCTGCATCCAACTTTCTTTTAGTATCTACATTAAAATTTCAATAGATATAGGAAATGGTATGACAATCTAAAAGTAAATTGCTCAAACAAGAATCTATGGTGTTTCATTGGGTTTGGTTCTTTGCGGCTACAAGTCTCGTCTGGTGAGCCTGAAATTTATTTTTACTACATAAACACTTTTTTGTATGAAATTGATAAACCATTTTGTTAAAAACGTAAATCAATTGCACTTACAGAGTTACAACCATTAGAGTCCAATTTGACATAGATTAATTGACCAACTACATTGTTTTGTCATGTTTTGTTTCATTAAATTGGAGATACTTGCATTTGCTTTTTTTCTGCTGTAAAATCTTTCATTTGTTTCATTTTGAAATTTTTCAACTTTTGAAAAGAAAATTTTATTGAAACTACAAAACCAAAAATACAAATACAAACATCTAGACGGTATTTATTTCTTTCATAACAACATTTATTCTTGGTTTAGGTCAATAAATAGCGACGTATATTCTCCGATGTACCATATAAGTAAGTGAACTTAAACTTGTATCACTTTTTGTTATGATCTTTTAAATTTTGTTTCAATATGCAAACACACACAGTACTTTTTTACTTGGAACATTTCCGTAAAATCCAACAAACGCGTGAATTTTAACACGTGGTAGAAGATAATTAATATTTGATTACGGATATGATGATGTAATGTCGCTTGCTAGAACACTCGTATGGTGACTGTTATGAGAAATTGTTTCAAGCTTGCTATCCCACATTGATCAAAGAACACATATATGGCTTACTTATATACTCTCATGTGTATGTATTGTCAAATAACTATCATGTTGATCTATACGGAAAGCATATGTCAAGCTGATAGTTTAGATAACTCATACACGTATTTTATTTTTTATACATCACTTAAATTCTATCATTTCGAAGGTTTATGGGCATGTATTTAAGAGTAATTTTTCTCTATTTTCAATGTTTATGATCATGTAGTGTAAAGTGTATACTCATTAATTAATGTAACAAGTGTTTTAGTTTATGTTAGTAACATGATCAAATTTTCTCATTTGAAGTTTTATCAGTTTGGTGTAGGGTTAAAAATCCAACAAATATGTGAAATTTTAACACGAGATAGAAGATAATTAATATTTAGTTATGAATATGCATTGCCCCAATTATGTCCAGTAAACAACATACTGACTTCCCTTAAGTCGATACTTAAACAGTTAAACATAAGAAATGAACATAACAACAGAGCCACCTAGTATCTTTACAACCAATTTTGATCCAAAAAAAAATTTAATTTCTCGATTTTTAGCAATAGTTGTACAAAAGTGGTGATAGAATTGGTCGGGTCCAATATAAGAGACGGATCAAAGGGAAACCAAGATTATTAATTATGCATGGAATTGCAGACGACCATGCACGATTCAAGTCCAATTCCCAAGTTTAGCATGTTACAACCTATGGGCTCAAGACATTATTCTTACAGGCTCTCTATCCAATGACTGATTCTAATGTTGCAAAAACCTTGAGTGTATTAGATCAATTGCACCAAGCTTTAAATATATATTGTAAACTATCAGTGTTCCTAAGTGTTTCTAGTAAGGATAAAAACACACCAAATGCCAAACTGCAATAGCCATAGTCAGTATCAAAATCATGGTTGAATGCACACGATGTGACAATTCGTATTTTCAGGTCATTCTCAAAACATTATTCATGCTTCATTATTTATCATTTATCGTGAACTAGGTTTACGAGCATCAAATTCACGTAACCGTAATGGTTTATCTGTGAATTCATGATCATATCATCGAGGTCATTTCATATAGACTAAGTTTAGTCTACATTTCATTAACATCATTGTCATCATATTAGTTCATGCATGGTTTTGCATTTTACGTTAAACGTATAAATTTTCATATTAAATAAACGTTATCGCGTAATTAATTATTTTGAACAATTGATCCATTACTTCCAAAAATTATCCCGAGATATTTTTATACTCATATTAATTTTATAAAATAATATTATGAGTTTACCCAGTGTTTTAAATTTATTTTGTATATAAATTGTTATATTTATATAATTACGACGTTTTTCCTAAATACGACACGATTATTATCATTTCACTCAAATTTTGCAAGAAATGTATTTTTATAATTTTTATGACCTAAATATATTTTATCTTGACTCGTGAAAATTTATTTTTATCCAACGCTACCCTAAATATTCAAAAGTAACTACAACTTATCATTTAACCTCATTTAATTTCACAAAATATTACACTTAAACATTATAAAAAAAAAACAAAAAAAAAAAACAATAAAAGTAAATGATTAACCTCCCTTGTCGACAAGGGAGGGTGAGTCATTTGATGATTCATCTAAGTCCTACAAATATCTACAAGTCTTAAGTATTATACTAAAATTAATCTAACTCTTTCACTTCATTTATTCAAAGTAAAAATAAAAACTCTCTTGCTCTTCCTCTTCCAAAATTCGGCAGCCACAAGGACCAAGGTGGAATCATTATAATTTTTCAAGACAAGGTTTTATAAACTCTAGTATCACTTGTTGTAAAGGTTTTGCAATAAAAACCTCAAGTGATTAGGAAAAACCCTTTGTCCTTAAACCTCATCATATTTCTTGTAAGCATTCATATTCATGTTTTTATTTCATATTCATTTTATGGTCATATCATTTTATTTGAGAAACATGCAAGTTATGTGATGTTTATACCACTTTTTAAGGTTTTTAAGTGTTAAATATATATAATCCATCCTATAATTACTCCTTGTTATATATTATTTTTGGTGATGTCTAGGAACCCATGACACCCTAAGAAGGTGTATGGTAGGATTAGAATAGCTTCGGAGTTGTTTTGAATGGGTTAGAATAGGTTTGGCGCGAGAAAAACTCATTTCGACAAGTTTGCAAAAGGGTCTGTCCTTATTTTCAAAATCTGGAAAATCCGACAGTGAATAAAAATTTTTGGCCTAGATATTTAGAAAATATACTCTAAAACGAAACCGTGGCCGCTTGAACGGATTAAAACGGAGTTATAACGAAGAAGTTATGAATTTTTCAATTTGGCGACGAAAAATATCATTTTCTGGAATTTCAGCAAGTTACGTCAAATTTGTTCGAGTCAAAAATGAAGCTTAAGCGTTATAAATTATTTCGACTTCTCAAAAATATATAAGTTACTTTGAAACAGAAAGCTTGGAGAACAAACCTTTGGAGAACTAAAGTTTTGGAGAACAAAATTTGGAGAACAAACATTTGGAGAACAAAAAGGTTGGAGAACAAATATTTGGAGAACTAAAAATTTGGAGAACAAACATTTGGAGAACAAAATATTTGGAGAACAAAAATGGAGTACATTTTCTTATAAAAGTGATGCCTTCCAGTAAGGTAAATTAAAAATGGTCAAGACGTTAAAAGATTATATTTTCGACGAAAAGTATTGTTTTCAAAAATTCATAAGTGGTATAAATATCATCCGAATTGCATGCATAACATTACATCATGACTTATTACATATCATATCATTCATAATAGGTCAGTTTCGAGAATCACGCTACATTTCAGTGTATCCACTTTTGTCATCATAATCATTGCAACAGGTGAGTTTTCATAGCCCCGATTTATTCAAGTTTTTACTTATTTCAAACCTACGGGGGAGAATACATTGCACATCATTTTTATTACGATACCAAGTATATTCAAATTCATTACATTGCTTAAGTTACCTCATTGCCAGTTAAATGTCCCCATTTCATAATCATGAACCGTTAATTTCGTAGAAGCGAGGGTGAGTGGATATATCTATCGAGGGTGACACCTCCATCCGGGTTGGCGGATTCCAACCGGACGGATGCATTTCACTTCATTATCATTATTGAGTTGTTTGGCAAAACACTCTGTTGGGGCGAACATCAGTCAAGCTTCGGTGTCATGTGCTTAAGCAATTGTATCATTTTGTGGCGACATTGTCATACATAATTTATACTAGTGGTAGTCGTATTAAACATTTACATAAACTCTATGAACTCACTCAACCATTGTGTTGACACTTTTAGCAATGTATTTTCAGGTAACTAAGGCATTCACTTCATGGCATGCATGTGGACATATCATAGAGTCGCGGTGACGACGCGTCTCACATAGGATTTATATACTTTAAAAACATCGTTTGACTTGTATCAAATTTATTTCCGTACATAGTAACTTTCATTTGGGACCTATACTTTGTAACTCTGATTATTTTATTAAATCAAACGATGTATTTTCCAAACGACACTTTAGGTCGTTCAATATAACTGTGATTGTGATGCTATGACAGTCAATCCTCAGGAATTCCATTCCGCTGCAAAACAGGTAATTTGGGGGTGTGACACACGACACCACAATGCAACTTACAACAAAGAAATAAGCAATACTCAACAACCAATCTATTTCATCATCCTAAACACACATCCAATGTCAAGTTTCCATATCACCTTTTGAAAATCGCTCTACCAAATAACCCACGGAAAAACAAAATCATGAACCAAACACAAGTAAGCTGTAACTTAAAGGACACAACAGCAAACAAAACTCATGAATTCAACTCTCTCAAATCACACTTTATCACCACATCAAACTTAGGAACTACATATTCATTTGAGATCAATAAATAAACTAAAACATCATATTCTAGATAAAGTATATAATTAACACTAGCAACAACAACCTTGAAAATCTCATAAACCTTTTTTACCTGTAACATTTCCGTAAACTCCAATAAATACATGAAATTTTAACACGTGGTAGAAGATAATTAATACTTGATTACGGATATAAAGATGTAGTAATGTCTCTTGCTAGAACAATCATATGGTGACTGTTATGAGAAATTGCGTCAATTTTGTTATCCCACATAGATCAAAGAACACATATATTGCGTACTTATATACTTACATGTGTATATTGTCAAATTAGTATTAGTATTGTGTTGTGTGTATGACATGTTCAATATGCTGGTGCTAGTATAGCATGTTGAATTTGTTCAGCCCAATAATTCATACACGTATTGCCTTTCTAAAAAAAAAATTCATACACGTATTAGATTTTTTATATTCTTATTTTGAAGAATTATGAGCATGTATTCAAGAGTGTAATTTTTCTCAATTTTCAAGGTTTATGAGCATCAGGGCCGGTTTTAGGGGAGTGCAAGAGGTGCGATTGCACAGGGCCACCGCTTGATGAGGGCCACCAATTTTCATGCACTTCTATTATATATATGAACACAATATGAGACTCGGACTTAATTAATTCATGCACTACTTATACTTATACATATGTATATTATGTGTGTGTTTGTGGGCCTCTTTGTGGTAATGGCACGGGGCCACTGAAATCCACGAGACAGCCCTGATGAGCATGTATTAAGTGTTCTAGTTTTATGTTAGTAACATGATCAAAATCTCATTTGAAGTTTATGAGTATCGTGTAGGGTTAATAAAATAAAAAGACAATTATTTGTGAAAAGCATAAAAATAATTTTTTTTTTTAAAGACATCTTATACAATTCTCTAAAAATTTTATAAGACCGGAGGCATTGTTGGATATAAAAAAGTTGTAAAGAAAAGTGTATAGTTGTGAATCGACATTAAGATTTTGTAATTTTGTAAATTGACCATTTTGTGCCTCAAACATTCATTTGTGCATCCGACTTCTTTTTAGTATCTGCATCAAAATTTTATTGTGAATAACATATATAAAATTAAATTTTTTGGGGTGAAGTAAAATTTTGCGCATCACATTTGACTTCCAAACAAAATGCACTGCTTGCGAGTAGGCCGTCCAGGTCACACACTCGCACATCAAAGCAGTTTCAAACAAATATACGTTAAATATAGAGGTTTGGGTCAATGCAGGTCGATCAACCTATGATGCCTTTTGCCTTTGAAAATAAGTAAATAGCTTATGAAGGATTTTTTTTTTCCCCCAAATACCCATTAATTGACCCATTTCATAAAATGTTGGCATTGCCACCTCTAGCTGAATGTTTAACTCATGCGCATTGATTGGCCATAGGGGAAGGTTCATACTGGAACATGCTAACAGAGTTGCATATGAAATAAACCGAGTTCAGCTTAAACACGCTTGAAGGAGCTTTAATAACCCAATAAGCGCAACAGTTAGTAGCCCTGATCACTACGTATACTAACAAGCTAGTTGTGACCTCAAGACCGACCACTGAAACATTTGATGCAGCACCACCTCCAGCTAAGACCAAAACATGGTTTCTAATCACACATACATAAATAAATCTGATCTATGAGAACAAACACAAACAGCAACCAATGAACACTAGAAATTACCGCTACCGCCATTTTGAGAGCTGAAGTAAACATAAGCAAACCACAAGTAAGCAAAAGCGTAATACTGTATTCCCTCTTTAATCTCAACTCATTTTCGTACACAGAGTTCATTAATTAAAACAGTAAACAAAAGTTTTCAGCTTGTAGATATCTGAATAAAGTAAACTACGCATATTATTCAATAGGAAACATAATAATGAAACGGAAATAATAATCTTCAATACCGAACATGGTGCTCACTGCTTAATAAGCAGAGTACTTCTCAGCATCACCGGGCCACAATTTCTTGTAAGCTGAAATAAGCGAAGGAATAACTGCTGTAAGAGCAAGTGCCAGATGCTCCGAGCTGCTAGTCTTGACCGTGATCTGACCACTCATCTTGTTATTGATACCCGCTCGAACAGCCACTTTGGAATTACGCCCAGCAGAAAACTGAGCCAAACTGTTAAAACCCAACGCCAAATCCCCTCTCCATTTAATAATCGATAATCCTAAAGTCGACTGAACTTGACCAATTGGGTAATCGAACTCCCGTCGCTGAATCTCGATATTTGCTCCGTAAGCAGAATCAGTTTGAAACCTAACCGTACCCGCACTCCCGATGATCGAGTACTGTCTCCCGAGTGTAATCTGATCCTCAACTTTGAAACCCGTGACCACGTTCTCACCTAGAAACGTGACAGACATGCCTGCAGCGGTTTTGTTTCTCTTCAAATTCTTGAACTTGGTTTCGCCTCTGACGATGTAAGCAAGCTGTTTACCGATTGGTTGAATATCGAAACCCGCCATTGTTGAAGCTTTATCTCCGTGTTTAGTGGCTATTGAGGAGTCCATATTGATGCTGAAGTCTTTTTTATCTTTGGTGAGCTGAACAGAAACTGCAGTGGGAAACCGGTTGGCGATAGCAAGAGTTTGTTCGAGGTTGACCCCGTCATAACCACAATCATGGTCCCATCCGTGAGTATCGAGCACAGGTCGAGCTAAAAACTGTGAAGTTGGTTCTAGGAACCGGAAACGGTAGGCAGGATTATCACTGTCAAAAGATGGTGGTAATGCCATGTCGGGTAACGGAACTGCTACAGGTGCCGGAGCATCCCCTTCACCGTCTTCTTCCGGATACGCTTGTTCAGTCACAGTACTATTGCCTCGTTTCTTCATTTCTTTCATTCGTTTCACTTCTTCTTTCCACTGTTTCTTCTGTAAAAGCTTAACCCGGTAATCATACTCGTCGAAATAAGCTTTCTTTTGCTCTTTGCTAAGCTTAGACAGTTGGGATTTTTTCAATGGCTTAAACGGAGGAAGCTGATCATATTCATCTTCATCTTCTTCATTGTCAGAATCGGTCAACTCCGCAAGATCAGCATCCGAATCACCACCATCCTGATCATTTGAGAGCTTCGGGTGTGGACGAGACTGTAACATCGAAGATAACATATAAGGCAATGGTGGGGACCGAACACGGAACCCAAAAAGCTTACGGCTATCATATGGTTCTTGAGGTTTCTGAAGTGAATTAGCTTCATTTAAGATTTTCATCGAGTAACAAAGCAATAGAAGCTGTGGGCGCCAAGTCTGACCATTTGGAAGCACCTTTTGACCATCCCTATTCTTCCTACACGACTGATGGTTTTCAACTAAAGAAACCGGATTCATCAAACTTGGGCTCATCATTCTCATATCACCAACAGCTTGACCAATAGCTTGTTGAACTACATGTGACCTTTGAGTAACAAACATTTCATAGCTTAACGTAAGCCCGTTGGATCCTTCTGGTGGTGCAGACGCGCCATGTGTCAAAGTGACTATAACACTTCGCCAAATAGAGGGGCCCAATGAATTAGTAATCGTCTTTAACAATGGGAAATCGTTATGGTCTCTGGTTTGTGCGTCCAAGCGGTCTACATAAAGAACAATATCAGGCGGGTTTTTCTTTGTAAATTTCTTTGCTGATGCCAAGACGCTCCTGTTATACCCTTGCTCCATTAAAGATGATTTGAGCCCGGGAGTATCAAACACACGAATCGGGACCCCACCAACCATACCACTAATTTCCTTTACTGAACTGGTGGCGGGTTGAAATGCACTGATAGATGTTTTATCTTCCCCAAAGATTGAGTTTATAGTGGCACTTTTGCCAACACCAGCTTTACCGATGACAAGAATATTCAAAGCAAAGTCAAGATCATCACTTCCCTCGGCTTCAAGCTCTGAGGCTTTCTGTTTAGCAGCATCAAGACTATATGCTTGACCAGCTTGTCTACCTGCAATTGATCAGGTTTAGTATTAAACGCAGCTTGAGAAAATTGAAATACGACTTTATCGAAACTTGTATAAAGTAAATTACATAAATGTGATTCCTGTGGTTTACTCAAATTTGAGAAATTGGTCCATGTGGTTTGCTCAAATAAGAAAGCATACAACGTTTATATAGACCATACCTGTGAGACTAATTAAGAATTATTATCAACGAGGGACCAATTTCGTGATATTGAGCATCGTATATCTTTGTTTGGCTACTTGGAATGTTGGAATTATAAAACATTATTTTGTGTTTTTAGTATATTAAATTATGAAATTACGATTTCATGAAATTTGTTTTCCTAGTTCAGTTAATCAAATAAGCTATGCGAATTCAATTAAACAGTTAATAAAATTAGCTGAAATAAGGGAACTTGATAAACACCAGTACCTCCAATGAGTGCTAGCCTGTACAGAACCTGTGCTGCCACAGACTCGTCGGTAGAAAGTCCCAATCTTTGGATGAGTCGCAAAAACTTCACCCGGATCGCCTGCAACTTTTCGAGTTTCTTCCTTTCTTCTTCAGTCAAGTTCGTCTCGGCTTCAGTAACAGGAAGCATAGATCCATTAAAAATGCTGGAACGGGGTGGTCTAGGAGCAGCTCTCAGTGCAGGTCCTAAACCTGCTGGACGCTCAACTGAGAAAAGGCGAGAACCATCTTGTGAAGAAAACGTGATGTTCCCACCTTCTGAACCGCCATCAGCTGCTGCTTTCAAAAGAGCAGCTAAAGCAGCTGAATCAAAAATCTCTTTCCCGTCTTCTTCGTCGTCGTCGTCATCTTCTTCATCTGAGTCAGTAACGATCTGACCGTCGATCCTTTGTGAACGATCTTGTGAGCTTTCTCCACCAGCGTTCGAACTCCCGCCTTCCAGGTCTTCCATAAACTGCCTAGCAGCTTCCGAGCTTCCGAAAACCACCCCATCGGTTTCCTCGTCGTCTGAAGGGGTCCCGTCGTTCCCTTCTTCATTGTCATCATCCTTTTTCGCAGCTTCCTCTAAAACAAATTTTTCAGCGGGCCCGTTATCCTCACTTGCTGCAACACCCTCCAAACCAGCAACCGACACGTCTTCCACATCACCCACAGCAGTCTTAACCGCGACTGAACCATTTTCTACACCCTCGGAATCAACCACTTTCTCTACTTCTGGTTCTGCGTTCTTTTCATTCTTTTCGGAAGCATCTTCAACTTCAACATCACCCAACGGCGAAAACTTCCCTTCAGTTACTCCTACAACTTCCTTATCCACAACTTCGTCCAAAACACGATCCATCTTCTCAGCATCGACTACCGGTACATCACCACCTTCTTTTTCCGTCTTCATAACCACTGCTACCCCAGGCACCCCCGCCACTGGCAAATCAACATCCACCGCTTCCACAACAGAATCCTCTTCCTTTACATCCACATCTACACTTTGAACAACCGAATCCCCTTCAGGCGTAACCTTCGCCTCACTCTCACCACCAAATCCTAAATCACGCGACTCAACAACCACCTTACTCTCATCAGCACCACTAACTTCAACTTCTGAACTAACCTTAACATCATCGTCCACACCAACAATATCGACCTCGTCATCATCCGGCCCACCAACCAACAACACATCCTCATCCTCGTCATCATCATCAACAACCTCGTCCGTAACCTCAACCTTATCCACAACCTCATCCGTCTTAATAACAACAGCCACACCAGGCTCAGCCGTAGGCACGTCAACCTTAATATCCTCCACAACCGAATCACCTTCATTCGTTACCTTCACACCGTTCTCCACAACAACCTCATCTTCCTTATCCAAATTCTCCGAACCTACCTTATCATTTTCGACAACCTTATCTTCCGAATTTTTCGACTCTGCCTTATCCAAAATTATCTCACCTAACTTATTGTTTTTCGCCTGGTTTTCAACGTCGTCTACAACGACATCTAAGGCCTCCGAAAAAGTCTCCTCAACATCATCATCCTTAACACTACTATCCTTAGCAACAGGGAAACTATTGGTATTATCATCTAGAGTAGTATCAAAGGGTTCATCCTGACCACTAGCAAAACCCTCGTTTTCATCATCAGTATCAACAACAACAACAGCAGGTTTATTATTAAGAGTATTAGTAGTATCATTAACGGATTCACCTGATAGAGATGTGGCAGTAGTAGTGTCCTTTGAATCCATTGATTGAATTAGGGTTAGGGTTAGGGTTTATGGGTGAAATTGGGGGATAAGGAAAGTGATAAGGTTTTTGGTTGTTATTTGCAGCCGCTGTGCAAATAAGAAGAAGTGATGAAATGTGTTGTGTTTGGGGCTTTTTGCTTTTTGTTTTCTGGGCTTGGGATTGTCAATGACGGAATTGGCCTTGGCTGGCACGTGACAGGGAGATATTGTTTTCAAATTTTTTTATTTTTTTTGTATTTTTTAATTTTGCTGGAATTATTACGAATACTCGCGCAAAGTAATGGTATATAACGACAAATAACTGTGTTTGTAAACTTGTAATTATGGTGTGACTCTTGATGCAACACTAACACGTTCAATTTGTAGTCATTTTTTATTATTATTCATTTTCTTGTGATAAAAAAAAACTTTCATTCAAAATAGGTAAACCATGTACATATGCTTAGAAATTAAAAATCGTGTATTATTAAAAAGATTTCATTTCTACTAAAAAAATTCATTTAAATTATAGACCATGCAGCTGTTTTTTTAGGTTTACATTATTTGTTTAAGTTGCCATTTAAGATTAAAGTTTAAGAAGCATTAAAAGTAAAAAAAGATAAAGTAAATTAACTCCCAATACTGTCTTACACAAGTTATAGGTCTTAATACTGTCTTTCACGATTTACGGGGGATGTTGAGTTGTAGACAGTCTTACCCTTACCTAAAGCAGATATGTTGTTTCTGGTTCTACCATTGGTAGAAAAGGACATCCGGTTTTGCACTTTACTTATTAATAAAGGGTCGAACCCTTGAATGGTGTTAAAAAGCATTAAGGGATATTAATAAAGGGTATTTTGAGAAAATCACTGTACTTATTTTCAAGATTTTTTAAGTTTAAAATATTATACATAAACGATTTATAAATAATATAGATATAAATAGGGCAAAATGGTACCCATAAAGAGTATTTTAGGAAACCAATGTGTTTTGCGTGCTTTATAACTTGTACAAAATTGTGTATGTATTAAAGAATGATGTATATAACGCCTTCTTTTGTAATTCGGCTTGTGAGCGTGTAAATGAGCCGAGTCAAGTCGAGTATTGCTAAACTCGAGATCGATTCGACTACTAAAACTTGAGTTTGAAACTCGACTCTAGCTCGATCGATATTGTTAGTGCAAATATTACGATATTTAATCTATACAGTCTCGTTTGTTTTGTTGATGACAAACATGTAACTTGTAATACATAACGTAAAATGTATAAGTTATTTGTAATTATACTTTGTCTCAACATACTCTCAACACCTCTCGACGACTCAAGTCCTTGTATGCTACAACACAGGTTCGTACATGTTTGTTATGTTGCGTTATGATCAACCCCTAACAAACCATTAAACATGTTTAGTTAAATAGTTTATATAAAACACTTAAGTACTTACATACATAAACAAAAGTAAAAGTGTTGGGTAAATATCATGATCCATGATCCAAGACCCATGACCCAATGTCTATATACATTGTACCTTGGAGGCCACTCAAGGCTCATACCCATGACCCATGACCCATGACCCATAACCCATGGATAATGAGGAGCGTCCCACGGATCCCTTGGATTACAAGGGCCGGATCCCTCTAAGAAAGGATCCTTGGGGCAGAAGCTTGTCTTGGTCTTTTTGCATATAAATAGCAAGCCATTTCTTACCATTTCTTTACACTTTCACACATAGTTTCTCTCCACCATTTCTAACATATTTAGATCATTAGGAAACATGTAAACCACCCTCATCTCATATGATCATAATGCTTCTAACTTTCATTTGTTGTAAGCATACTACCGAAGTGATCCTCCAAAGCAAGCCTAGAGATCTTGCATCCTTACCTATTGAAGTGATCACCCATCACAAGCATACAAGCACGTGAAGATCTTCTACAACAAGCTTGGGAAACTTGTCATCTTCATTCACGGAAGACTAACTACATCATGCTTTGTGTTATTGATGTTTGGTTTAGGATTTCATATCCATTAGACACATTGTCTTGGATATTGTCTAGTATCATATTCTTTTATCTATAACTATATTAGATGGTTTATGTGTTTGTGTCATAAAACATAAGGTTTGTTATGTTGGGCCACAAAACATAACGGGTGTCATAGATGTGTCGTGTTGGTCGGGTAATGGTTCCTCCTTTGTAATGGAACCCGGTATCTAGCCTTGTACCGGATAAAGTGTAGGCGACGTTGTAATAGGTTTGGTTCTACCTCACGTTGTAATAGGTTTGGTTCTACCTCATGAAAGAACCCGGTATCTAGCCTTGTACCGGATAAAGTGTAGGCGACGTTGTGATAGGTTTGGTTCTACCTCGTGGAAGAACTCGGTATTTAGCTTTGTACCGGAAAAAGTGTAAGCGACGTTGTGTAAGGTTTTCTCCGCTGAGAATGGAGTTTGTTGATCTAGTGAAGTAACTCTTGAGTAGGTGACTCGGGGAGTGGAGTAGGGCGGAGAGGAGCTTCGTGACCGAACCACTATAAATCCTCGTGTTTTTTGTCTATCCTTTTACTTATCGCTTTACTTTTATTCTTACTTTATATTGTTTATTGTCTATGTGGTTGATGTCTATGCTTGTGATGCATACTTGGTCTTTCATATAGTCATAAACTATATTTAACACTTTACATATTATGACACGCTTGATCAAGAAAAAGCAACCAGACTAATAATGGTGAAACTTGATTTATAATGAACCATTAATCTTGCGGAATCTTATGTGATATTAAGGGGTTGGCCTTACATGCCGTAATGCGTTAAATGCATCCTCGCGTCGAGATTAGCAAATGCAATTGTTTATACTATAATTGATATAAAAGTTTTAAGTTTGAAACGGAAACGTATTCACCCCCCCCCCTCTACGTTTTCCACAACCGAATCACCTTCAGGCGTAACCTTCGCCTCACTGATACCAACAAATCCTAAATCACGCGACTCAACAACCGTCTTACTCTCATCAGCCCCACTAACTTCTGAACTAACCTTAACATCATCGTCCACACCAACAATATCAACCTCGTCATCATCCTCCGACCCACCAACCAACAACACATCCTCATCCTCGTCATCATCAACAACTTCATCCGTAACCTCAACCTTATCCACAACCTCATCCGTTTTCATAACAACAGCCACACCAGGGTCAGCCGTAAGCACGTCAACCTTAATATCCTCCACAACCGAATCACCTTCGTTCGTTACCTTAACACCGTTCTCCACAACAACCTCATTTTCAACAACCTTATCCAAATTCTCCGAACCTACCTTCTCATTTTCGACAACCTTATCTTCCGAACTTTTTGACTCTACCTTATCCAAAATTCTCTCACCTAACTTATCATTTTCGACATTTTCCGCAACCTTATCTTCCGAAATTTTGGGCTCGTTTTCGACAAAGTCGACTTTCGCCTCCGAAAAAGTCTCCTCGACATCACCTAGGGTTTGATTTTCATTAAAAACTAAATTAGTATCATCTAAAAGAGTTTCAAAAGGCTCATCCTGACCACTAGCAAAACCCTCATCATCAGTATCAACAGCCAGAGTGTTTTTATCAATAACATGTTTATTAATATTATTAACGGAATTGAGAGTATTAGTATCAGATGAACCTGGTAGAGATGTAGTGTTGTCCTTTGAATCCATTGATTAGTTGATTATGAAGTAGAACACACAGCGGTGTGTGTGTGTGTGTGTGTGTGTGAATTGGATAGATTAGGGTTAGGATTTATGGGGTTTTTTTGAATATGAATGAAATTGGGGGATAAGGAAAGTGATAAGGTTTTTGGTTGTTATTTGCAGCCGCTGTGCAAATAAGAAGAAGTGAAGAAATGTGTTTGTTTGGTGAGAGTGAAGATGGGGTTTTGTTTTGTTTTGGGGCTTTTGCTTTTGATTCTAGGCTTGGGATTGTAAATGACGGAGTTGGCCTTGGTTGGCACGTGACAGGATGAGAGATTTTTTTTTTGGTATTTTTTAATTTTGCTAGAATTACTGTACGAATACCCGTGCAAATTAACGTTATATAGCGACAAATAACTTTGTTTGTGAACTTGTAATTCTGGTGTGATTATTAATGCAACACTAATGGGTTTAATTTGTAGTCATTTTTATTATTATTATTATTCATTTTCATGTGATAAAAAAAAAACTTTCATTCAAAGTTGGTAAACCGTGTACATGTGCTTAGAAATTAAAAATCGTGTATTATTAAAAAGTTTTCATTTAAATTATAAATCGTGAAGTTGTTCTTTTAGGTTTACATTACGAGGAGAGTTATTTTACATACCAAACTTTTCTTACATATCAAGGGACTCATCTCCACCATCCATCTAAAAAAAATCAATTGCTGAGATTAAAAGCATTTTACTATTTCACTTATTTTTTATAATTTAAATATCTCTTAAACCGTTAATCGTTAAGCAAAAATAATTACACCATCGCGACGAGCATTTAATTATCTTTCTATAGACGGACACTTTGATATACTTTCGAAAAAAGAAAAAAAATCGTTTTTTTCACGTTTTTTCGTCTTTTTTTTTTGTTTTTCTTCGAAACTAGAATTTGCATGAAATATCATATATGATTTAACATTAATTTGAAGATCACATGTGATATTAGTGTTAAATCACATATGATATGTAATATTATATGTGATACTAGTGTTAAATCATATATGATAAATCACATATGATATATGATTTAACACTAATCACATATGATATACATATCATATATGACTTAACACTAATATCACATGTGGTATTCAAATTAGTGTTAAATCATATATGATTTTTTTCATGCAAATTTCAGCAACGTAAAAAAAACAAAAAAAACTTAAAAAAACCGTGAAAAACACGAAAAAAAATTGTCGAAAGTATATCAAAGTGCCTATCTATAGAAAGATAATTAAATTCCCGTCGTAATGGTATATATTTTTTTCGCTTGACGATTAACGGTTTGAAAGATATTTATATTTGAAAACAAAGGATGAAAGTGGGTTTTTTTAATTGTTGTGATTAATCTCATCCATTATATCTAATAAAAATGGAATGTGAAGATTGATCCCTTAGTATGTAAAGAAGTTTTTTGTCCTCAAATGATCTTAAATCTTATATTTGTCTAAGTTGTCATTTAAGATTAAAGTTTAAGAAGCATTAAAAGTAAAAAAGTAAAGTAAAGTAACTCTCAGTACCGTCTTTCACGGGTTATGAGTCCCAATACTGTCTTTCACGGTGTACAGGAGAGGTTGAGATATAGACAGTCTTACCCCTACCTAAGGTATATATGTTGCTTCCTAGGGCCATAAACGAACTGAACGTTCAGTGAACATTTCATGAACCATTCGGTAAAAAGTTCGTTTATGTTCGTTTATTTATTAAATGAACGAACATGAACAATATTTTACGTTCGTTTATTTAAATGAACGAACATGAAAAAAAGTCGCGTCCGTTCATTTATGTTCGTGAACGTTCGAGTATACGTTCGTTTATGTTCATTTATTTATTTATGTTTATATATCATATATCTTTTAATTGCCTAATTTTAAAATTAGTTTGCTTAAACAAAACAAAACTTATAAAACAATATTAGATACATAGTTTAATAAAGTTTACGTTTGTTTGTCTATGTTAATTTATGTTTGATCGTTTATGTCCGTTTAGTGTCTTAATGAACGAACATGAACAACTCATTTTCTTAATAAACGAACATGAACAAGAAAATTCGTCCATTTAAGCATTCGTGTTCGTTTATTTGTCCGGTTAAAATTAAATGAACGAACATGAACAAGGCTCCGTTCGTGTTCGTCCGGTTCGTTTACAACCCTATTGCTTCCGGTTCTATCATTGGTAGAAAAGGACCTCCGGTTTTGCAAGGGGTGAGGATCGAACCTTTGACCTTTGACTCTAGAGGCAAGGGTGCTAAAAAGCAATAAGGGGTATTAATAAAGGGTATTTTGAGAAAATCACTTTACTTATTTTTAAGCTTTTTTAAGTTTTCAAGATTATACATAAAACAATTTATAAGTAATATAGATATAAATAGGTCAAAATGGTACCTATGAAGGGTATTTTAGGAAAACCAGTGTGTTTTGCGTGCTTTATAACTTGTACAAAATTGTGTATGTACAAAAAAAAAATGATGTATATATCGCCTTCTTTTGTAATTCGGTTTGTGAGTGATAAGGTTTTAAAAGGTACCTTTTTGAGGGGTCATTTAAGCCCTTATTCGACCACTTTTGTATCCGTTATTGCTTAATATCGTTCCTTTTCACTTTTTAGGTCTCTTGAAGGCAAAATGCTGGAATGATGCTTATTTGGACGAAAAGGCGCGAATATACGAAGGAAATGGCCAAAGTCAGAATCGAGACACTCAAAGCTGCTGAAACACAAGGCGACGGCGTCACTGCATATCTGCGACGCCGTCGGGAAGGAATTTTGCGACGGGTCAGAAGCGAAATTGCATGTTTTCAAGGGACGACGTCAGGTTCTAAAAGAATAGGCCGTCGTTACTCAGACGGCCTAGATGCAGCCAAGACGGCGTCAGAGCTGAAGGGGACGGCGTCACAGTCATAAGGTGACGCCGTCGCAAGGTTTACGTGGCCAAGACGAAACCCTAATGACGGCGACACGACGGCGTCACAAAACATAAGGTGACGCCATCGCAGATGTAATCTTATATATAGAATCCGAATTTTTCAGTTTTTGTGTGTAGTCTTTTGGAGTAAAAACCTAAAACCGAACCAAGGCTTTCTTGTGCAATATTTTAGGGTTCTAAACCCTATTATACATCAAGATAAGTATTTACTTCATTAATTTAATTATGTCTTTGATTATTTGTGTGTATGCTTGCATGTTCTCCATGTCCGGCTAATTTATTTGTGTGTTTGCTTAGGGAATATGAAACTTAATTATTGAATATTGATTGGTTGATACTTATCTTAGTTGACTAATGATCTAGAGTGCGCTAGATTATTCGTTGTGTACTTAATGCTTGACATTTCTTTGTGAACTTTAGAATATAATTATCTAGGTAATTGTAGGATAAAGTATTCAAGGACAACCGTAGAGTAGGCGTCTATAAATCACTAGAGGATTTGTAAACAAGACCCTTTGGTAATTTCAAAGAGTTAGGGAAATAAGCACGCCCTATAGCCTTAGAATCACAACGCAACTAGGAATAAGGACGTGACAAATCAACCATCAATAGGAGATAATTAAGGAGTAGTAAAACCTAAGTAAACACATCTTTAAACTATCATACGAGTACACATCAATTAGACATAGACTATCACAACCTTAGCTTAGATAATTAGATAATAGTAGAGTAATCGGTAGCAATACCAACCCCCCAAATCCAATACCCGAGATTCGTACCTTTTAATTTTCTAAAAAAACATAAAAAGATAAAAAATAATCTTCCTCAACCTCAACCTTAGCGTAGTAACTTCTCACTAGCATTCCTATTCCCCTAGAGAACGATATCAATACCCGTGGCTTACCCTAATTACTACACTACAACGATTAGGTTCACTGCCTAGGGTGTTATAAAACTTGCTCGAAGAAAAGGAAGTTTCCTTGACCCCGAACGACGCGTGTAGCGTTATCAAGTTTTTGGCGCCGCTGCCGGGGAATAGAATAGCTAGTTAGTAGTCCACCTCGTTTAGGTTTCTTTGCTTGATTCCTATCAAGTAAATTTTTCTTATTTTTTTTTAGATTTCTCGTAGTCTATCCCCCTTCTTCGTGTTTGTGTTCGTAAAACCCTTTTCATTTGTCGCTATGGCAAGTGAAATTGCATTTGCATCATTAACAAATGAGGAACAGTTGAATTTCGCAGATTGGTTTGATTTTAATTGTTCTAATGAATTTGTGAGTGAACTTAGAGATATCCAAAAGGAGATGGGTGTAAGGTTGGATGGATTTGATACATTTTGTACTTGTGTGGCTTCTATTCAACAATCATTATCAGGATCAACTCCTTTTAGTGACACCATCTGGAGAATTTTTCAAAAAAGCCTCCTATGCATAAACCATCAATTGAATGATCTTAGGCACCATGATCAAAAAGACCTAGTTTTTAAGAACATGGAACCTAAGCCCGAACAAGATTGTGAGATGGTTATAGTTGAACTGCCTAGTTGCATGCGTGGGATAGATTTCAAAGCATATGACACGCGTGAGGAATCCTTTAGGAAAATAGAACATAATGATCAAATTTTTGAGAATAATTCTTATGAATCGGACCAAGAATTTGAAATGGCTAAAGAAGGATTTGAGATGCTTAAGAGTGTATTTTGGTCAGATCATACTAAAACACATGAACATTTGGTAGGTCTAGATATAATGGAGAAAAAGGTGGAAACTCCAAGCCCACAAGCCCTACCATCACTTGAGGAATACACATCACCTATAACTTACCCGGAAGAAGTAGAAGAGACTATAGGAGCCCCGATTGATAGAGAACCTTTGGACCAAACGCCACTAGAGAATGTAGGTTTAGATGCTTGTTGTCATGACCTCTCTCTTAGTCCTAGGGAAGTTCCTAATTTTGATGAACCGGAGCCTCAACCAAAAACCTTACCCAATGTTCCGTCTTTAGATGTGAATCTTGGAATTGAATTAGGCCCCAATCCACCCATCAAAATAGATAGTCCGGGTAGTTGCTTGATAAAGGTGGAAAATTCTAGGCCATGTAGAGTGGAAGCTAAAATAGGAGTAACCCATGACCTTACACACTTATATCACCCATTCATGGTTGATAACAAGAAACACTATGGGTTTAAACCGGGTTTATTAGGTCAAGATGGATCCTTAACTAAGAATCTTTTGAAGTTGATAGAAGATGATCCATTTTTAGGAGGGAGATTTGATTCACCCGCTACACCAATAGACTTAGGTAAGATTATAATGAATGGAGCACACTCCTTTGAGCATATAAATCACCCATCACCCTCTCCTCACGTAGCAAATTTCCACTCTAAGGGTGTGTATCGCTACTATCACCCACACTTAAACTTAAGTGTAGGGAAAACTTCCCCTTTATCTGTTAAATAAGGGTAGAGTCAGGCTCGTGACTCGAACAAAAACAAGCGCTTCTTGGGAGGCAACCCATGTGTATTTGTTTTTATTTTTATTTGTGTGTCGTATATCTTTTATTGATTGTTTATTCTCATGTTTGAATTTGTAAAAATGCTTTATTTTGTTTTTAACCTCGTCTTAATTACATATAAAGGTATTTTACATAAAGGATAAGTGTAGGGAGGATTACACACAAGAAACGTGAACATGAGAATAACAATTAACTAAAAGATATATATGTTTGTTTGTTCGAGTCAAATGCTTGTATCGAGTCATAATGGATGTTTTTGCAGAAGTTTTTCCAGATTCTAAAGATGTAAATTTTCCAGAATTTTTTCCAGAAAATCGCAGACCAGTTTTTGTCAAGATAACCTGACAGCGTCAGGATTGCAACCTGACGGCGTCAGGAAGGAATAAAAACATCAGCTTACTTTTTCTCGTTTTCTGAGCTACTTGTAAAATTTTGGAATTTTCCAGATCTTAACTTTCAAAACAAATTCTGTAAACATCCATTCCACAAGCATTATATCCCAGTTTAAATCGAGTCTTATGTATATTATTACCGCCGATTTTACGCGAAGGTTTCGTTTGTTTTCTTCTAGTGTGCAGGTTTAGTTTGTCAAGAAGAAGTTACACAAGTTAAGAAGGAGCCTTTCACGCAAAAACTCTTCTTGGAAAAGATTTAACCACCACTTTTTACGGATCCTACCGAGCTAATCAGGGGAGTATTAGTTTCTTTCGTTTTTAATTACCTTCTATTATCATAACTTTGATACTTTCGGGGAACATTGGGGACAATGTTCAGTTTAAGTGTAGGGAGGGAAAATAAACGGGAACTTTGAAACTATGCTTATCCTTGACTGTTTGCTTTGTCCAAGTGTATTTGTGTAATAAACCATGAGAAAATGTAGGTTAGGGTAATTTTAGCTAAATTTAAAATTTTTTCATGACGTATAAGAGTGGGCCATTAGTCTTAACAAAAGCGTCTCATGGATAGGAAATTGCATGACTAGCACAAAAACCCTTACCACCTAAATTCCACCCAAAATGTGAGGATCGCCCTTAGATTAGTAGGAATTAAAGCATTCATCTTTAATGCTTAGAGTGTGAACCGGTAGTATATTAGATTCTAGAACTTGTTTTGTGATGCATTCCGAGATCGCTAGTGAGACTACACTTGTGTAGTTAGGATTAACTAAATGATAAGAGGCATTAGGATAAACCCTTGTTTGATACCTGTAATATAATTACTTCTTCCATATCGGTTGAGTAATTCCCCCATACCCTTTGCGTTGTACTCATCTTTAGTACACGATACCCCTAGTTAACCCCTCAGAGCCTATCCTTTTCGCGGTTCTCGTGATGTTTCGGTTTTTCCGGAATATCAATGAAGAGCATTGTTTACACCCCACCCCCAAATATACACCCAAATCGCCTTAGCCTACCCTTTATTGCACTCACTTTTAGTGCAAATTTATGTTATCACCCAAAACCCTTAGTTCAATTATCTGGTTGCTTGCATGAGTTGCTAAGTCGAGTCATATCCTTTGTATACAGTTTTGGGATGATTGGGATTCATGGGAAAAGTTAAAGTTTATGAAATATAGGGAAGAGAACGTTAAACTCAAATTCCCTTTGTTTGCATAATAATGTACTCCAAGTGTTTTGATATTTTCAATTCGGGTCAAATTAGTGTTAGAGTAATAAAAACTCAAGTGTAGGGATGTGTCTATAAATCCCTATCATTTTGATGTACCGTAGAGGATGGTAGAGTTAAAGTGTATGCAAAAAAAAAAAAAAAAAAAAAAAAAAAAAAAAGAGTGATTAAAAAAAAAAAAAAAAAAAAAAAAAAAAACCATACGGGCTACCATCCTACATCTATCTTTTAAATTATGTTTGTTTATTTTCGTTGCCTAGAGTTTTAGAGTGTCGAGTCTTGGCTTAGCAACGCCATTCTTCGTATACTTGCAACATAGAGATTTTTGACTATCCACCACTAAATAGCCTATCCCACCAAACCCTTCATTTCCCTACCGTAAGCCTAACATTACAACCCTTTAAAAGACCTCTTTGATAGTCTTTCCTAGGTGCTTACGCCAAAGCGACGGAGGTTTGATCTATTCTCAAGCCTATGGTAATCTATGTACTAGGACCGGTTAATGAGTGTTTATCTTCCATTTCCGATTTGTTATATTTCATATATACACCCGAGAGAGATGTGAGTATCCAAACACCCCATGTGAGGTGCTAGTATGTAATTTCCGTGCTTGTTATGACTTTTGCGGGGCTTATATGTGTTTTGGACCGTTTTGAATGGATGCTTCATGACCCCTAACTTATAAATTAATTGGCTAAAAGCACATTTGCTTGAGGACAAGCAAATACCAAGTGTAGGGATATTTGATAAGGTTTTAAAAGGTACCTTTTTGAGGGGTCATTTAAGCCCTTATTCGATCACTTTTGTATCCGTTATTGCTTAATATCGTTCCTTTTCAATTTTTAGGTCTCTTGAAGGCAAAATGCTGGAATGATGCTTATTTGGACGAAAAGGCGCGAATATACGAAGGAAATGGCCAAAGTCAGAATCGAGACACTCAAAGCTGCTGAAACACAAGGCGACGGCGTCACTGCATATCTGCGACGCCGTCGGGAAGGAATTTTGCGACGGGTCAGAAGCGAAATTGCATGTTTTCAAGGGACGACGTCAGGTTCTAAAAGAATAGGCCGTCGTTACTCAGACGGCCTAGATGCAGCCAAGACGGCGTCAGAGCTGAAGGGGACGGCGTCACAGTCATAAGGTGACGCCGTCGCAAGGTTTACGTGGCCAAGACGAAACCCTAATGACGGCGACACGACGGCGTCACAAAACATAAGGTGACGCCGTCGCAGATGTAATCTTATATATAGAATCCGAATTTTTCAGTTTTTGTGTGTAGTCTTTTGGAGTAAAAACCTAAAACCGAACCAAGGCTTTCTTGTGCAGTATTTTAGGGTTCTAAACCCTATTATACATCAAGATAAGTATTTACTTCATTAATTTAATTATGTCTTTGATTATTTGTGTGTATGCTTGCATGTTCTCCATGTCCGGCTAATTTATTTGTGTGTTTGCTTAGGGAATATGAAACTTAATTATTGAATATTGATTGGTTGATACTTATCTTAGTTGACTAATGATCTAGAGTGCGCTAGATTATTCGTTGTGTACTTAATGCTTGACATTTCTTTGTGAACTTTAGAATATAATTATCTAGGTAATTGTAGGATAAAGTATTCAAGGACAACCGTAGAGTAGGCGTCTATAAATCACTAGAGGATTTGTAAACAAGACCCTTTGGTAATTTCAAAGAGTTAGGGAAATAAGCACGCCCTATAGCCTTAGAATCACAACGCAACTAGGAATAAGGACGTGACAAATCAACCATCAATAGGAGATAATTAAGGAGTAGTAAAACCTAAGTAAACACATCTTTAAACTATCATACGAGTACACATCAATTAGACATAGACTATCACAACCTTAGCTTAGATAATTAGATAATAGTAGAGTAATCGGTAGCAATACCAACCCCCCAAATCCAATACCCGAGATTCGTACCTTTTAATTTTCTAAAAAAACATAAAAAGATAAAAAATAATCTTCCTCAACCTCAACCTTAGCGTAGTAACTTCTCACTAGCATTCCTATTCCCCTAGAGAACGATATCAATACCCGTGGCTTACCCTAATTACTACACTACAACGATTAGGTTCACTGCCTAGGGTGTTATAAAACTTGCTCGAAGAAAAGGAAGTTTCCTTGACCCCGAACGACGCGTGTAGCGTTATCAGTGAGCGTGTAAATGAGTCGAGTCAAGTTGAGTATTGCCAAACTCGAACTCGACTACTAAAACTTGAGTTTGAAACTCGACTCTAGCTCGATCGAGTTTATTTAGGTTACAATTTTGAACTTTATTATAGTCATATTTTAAGCTCGAACTCGATAAATAATTAGGTTATTAAACACGACTCGACTCGATTTTTATGAAAATTAAGTAGATACATGTATATAAAAGAGTAAAAGGGTAAGTTAATCGAAGCTCGATAAGGATTGAGAGCTTCACAACCTTAATATTAGGATTGAGAGGTGTGGGTTGATATTCAATGGTATGAAAACACTTGAGCTTTGACGTTTGCATGCCTAAAGCTATTAAAGACCAGGGTTGTCTCTAGTGGAGTGCAAGCGGTGTCATTGTAAAAGGTCATCGCTGGACGAGGGGCACCAAGATTCATGCACTTCTATTATATATACATACGATATGTGGCTTGAGTTTAATTAGATCATGCATTACAATACATGTGCTTTTTGTGTGTGTTTAACGACCTATTTTTTATAATGGCACGGGACCTCCGAAATCAATAAGACAGCCATGTTAGAGATGAAAACTAGTTTAAGATATACTTTCTCAAAAAGAATAAACAAATAAATATCTTTTGACATCGTGTGGATGCCAACTTACCATTTTCCAGAGATTAGCTGTAGGATGTTACAATGACTTCTCGACATGAGTTGAGATTAAGGTAATATTTGATCGAGACAACCATGCATTGGCACCATGGGACGATATTTAGAGCATCCACAATACAATAAGTCTTTAATGACTTGTTGTATTTAATGCATTAAATGCAAACCACATTTAATACATACAACTTTGAAAAAAGACTTGAAGTATATCAAGTTTTTCTAAAAAGTTTTTAAAAAAGCTATCACTATACATCAAGTCTTTCTAAAAGGTTTTTAAAAAAGCTATCAATGCAATGCATAAAAAATATTTCAAAAGACTTATTGAAATAGTGAAAAACTGAAATAGTGAAAAACTATTATTGGTTTTAGCATTGTTGATGCTCTTATAGCGATAGACTGACTTTTTGGTGGTAGTTAACGGGCGATAGTGTAAAAGACAAGTATAACTAGTGGCGTAATAGATGAAAAATAAAAAACAAAGAGGAAAATAATGCAAGATGTCTATAATATTTATAAATAGGTATGTTATTCTTAAAACTTAAAATTACTTAAAAATAAATAAAGCGTTTTGCATAAATTAACCCTTTAATTGCACTAAAGGGTAATGTTAGTGGACTATTATACTTTTGATTAAAAATGATGACAACATTTACCACAAAATTAATATTTTAAATATTGTTTTATCATTAAACTTTTATTACTTTTTGTTTATGACTCATATACTTTTTTCTCGCAAAAATGAACTCGAAAATTTTCATCAAAGGTAAAACAGAATCACGATTTCGCAAGTATAATTATTAGCCGCTATACATCAACGCTTTGTGCGGATATTCGTTTAGTATTATCAAATATTTGTTTATTTTGATATTTTCGTATCTTAGGTTGTTTGTTTGGTCGAAACAATGCATTTATCACCCAAAAGCCGATTGTTTTTTTGTCTAGAGTTCTCTACAAAGTTGAGTTGTCACACTTGCATCAATAAATGAGGGATGGCATATAAGAAAACAAAAGTATAATTAATCAAAATGATGTATTTGATGGGTATGTATGTGAGTATGCCCAATACGACTTTAAATTATTCATTTTTGTTAATGTTACTTGATGTAACTAAACTTAAAACAAGAGTAAATTACACCGTTCGTTCTTGTGGTATATGTTGACCGACAAGTTTGGTCATTTGACTTTTTTTTCGCACTGACAGTCCCTAACTCGAAAACCCTTAACACTTACAGTCCCTTGACCAAACTGGCGTTAAATTTGACCGTTAAACACCCCCATGTGCGAGTCATATGAAGGTAAATTAGTCTTTTTCTTTCTTTGGTGAGTCTCATTCATCATCATCTTCTTATTTTCTAAATCTCATCATCATTCACCACCATAACCATTATCATTCACCCATCTCTTTAAAATTTCATATCTATAATTTTTAATATTTTATAATTATTTATTATACTCATCAACATCTTCGCACATTAATTACTAAAATTAGTTTTTTATATTCTTTTAAGAATTGTATTACTTAGTGGTATATACTATTTTGAGTTTCCTTGGTTGGGCACTTTTTACTTATCTTTTTGAATATCTGGATTCAAATCATGAAATTGGTTAACATCCAGGAATTATTTTGATCAAAACCATTTTTGGGAACTTTGAAACAAAATCATCCCATCGATTTATTAGCAAAATAAAACCAATACCTATTAACAAAATCATCCCACCAATCAAGATCCGCAGATCCGGTCGTCCTCCTCAACTATTCAACTCATGTTAATCGGATGCTCTACTAAATCGCCTCAACTTATATCCCTCAGCTACCTCACCCTCTTCCTTATCTTGCTTAGCCTATTTATTGGTATGTTCAAGGGTGTGTTTTAATGGGTCTTCACCATTGATGGAGTTGATGACCAAGAACAGAGCACAAATGAAGATACCAACATTCATTTTGTTGTAAAAGATGATATATCTCAAAGGGTTGTTCTTGATATACAATTTACATAAAGAGAGTAGTGATGCAAAGTTAGTTTTTTAGTATGTCGTGGTGGGGTTGTGATTGAACAAGATAAAAAAAAAATAAACAATAAAGAAAATGAATTTGTGGTGGTTCTGATGGTTGGCGGGGGAAGGGGGTGTTTGTGATAATGGTTTGATAATGATGTCGTGGTAGGGTTTGGTGGGTCGGTGGTGATGTTGTGATGGTGTTTGATGGGTCGATGGTGTTGGTTTAGTGGTGATAGGTTGGTGTTCTGGTGAGTCGGTGGTGATGGGTTGGTGGTTTGGTTTGTCGGTGGTGGTGGGTGGTGGTGATATCGTGGGATGGGTTCCGGTAGAGGTGGTTGTAAAGCGTTTTCAGCCGGCGGTTGTAGTGGGGGTTAGGTGCTGGTGTAGGCTGGTGTCCGGTAGAGGTGGCTGGCGTGGGTGGTTGTAGCGGGGGTTAGGTGTTGGTGTGGGCTAGTGTGGGTTTATGTGTTTATGAAGATGAATGAATATTAAGATGGGAGATGGGAGATGGGAGATGAAGATGAAAATATAGATGAGAATGATGATATGAAGATGAGATGAGAATAGTTTGTGTGTTTGTGGTTTACTGGTAATTGATAGAAAAGATGAGATGGTTATGAGATGGATGTATTGTTGGTGAAAATAGGTGGGGAAGATGAAGTGAAGAGAGAAATGGTAAAAGGACAAAAATACCCTTACATTTTTAGACTTAACGATCGTTACATTTTTAGACTTAACGATCGTTAGTGTGTCCCGTTAAAGCAAAGGACCAACAGTAGATAACGTTTGGCATTTAAGGACGGACGGTAAACCTTTTTTGGTCAAAGGACGAAACTTGTCGGTCAACGTATACCACAAGGACGAATGGTGTAATTTACTCTTTTTTTACAAAACTAGGCGAGTACCCGCGCCTGACGGCAACGGTTTCTAGCGGTAGGCAATTAACGATATGCAATATTATGGCAAATGTTTCGTTTTTTGCAAACAATGAATACTTTCCAAAGTTACCATGCAAATCACATTTTCCACTTTTCACATTTCACATTTCCAATTTTTGACTTGTTGACCATTTTTCTATTTTATGTAGATAACGTCATTAATTTTAGTATACAAAAAGTGTTTGAAAGTCATGCAAAAAGTTTGTATTTTTCTGAAGCTGACAAAAAAGATAACGTCCAGGATTGGGCTTTTTTGCCATTTTGATTTCAAATGCCTCATCTACAAATGCTTGGTTCTAATTTAACTAGGTCTTATCCCTCCCTGGATTTCATTTTCTTTGTGTAATATTTTGTGTTCAACTTGTAAAAAATACTTATTAACCTATATACTAAAAGTCAGGAACGCATGTTTTGCAAATTCACGCATTTAATGCAAACTTTGACAACTTGGCGAAAACAGCCCCTGAGGTTCAAGTGGCGCTGCAAAGTAAGTCCTTTAACATTAAATGCAAAGCTTCGCAACTTGGCAAAAACAATCCCTGAGGTTTAAGTGTCGTTGCAAAGTAAGTCCTTTAAGCAATCCCGCTGCATCGCGCGGGTTTTCCAACACTCGTTCGTACTATGTTGAGACTAGGTACAAGAAAATAAGACACACATAAATAGAAGTTTCAAACTATAACTACAAGGTAAAAGTATATTATGCAACTCTATTTCCTTGATAGTCTAAAACAAGCAATGAAGTTAACAATCATGAGTGATATAGTATCAAAAGATTTGTGACTATCGTTATTAAAATATGAGAGATCTCAAGTTTAATGTATGCTGAGTGTAAATAACCCTGAATTGGTCATGCCTGTCTTTTAAAAGAAAGACTTTAACCGGTTTGAGTTTGTATAGCGATGCGTTCAAACAAGGGCGAAGCTATTAAGGGGTTGGGACCGCCCGTTAGTGTATTTTTTTCACGATTTCATGTGTATTTTCGGAAAAAAAATTATTTCGGCGCTCCCATTTAATGTATTTCCCGAAAAAAATTGTTTCGGCCCTCCCACGAAAATTTCTAGCTCCGTCATTGCGTTCAAACTACGTGAATTGGAGAAATGATTAAAAGAAAGCAAACAATAAAGTTTCATTAAGGGTATGTTTGGCAAAAGTAATTGTTGCTAAAACTGTAGATAAAGCTGTAAATAGAGATTATAAAAAGAGAATAATCTCTTATAAGTTATGTTTGTCAAACAAAGCTTATATTTTAAGTAGCTTATGTTTTCAAAAAATAAACATAATCTCTCAATAATTTTGTATGTCGATAATACACCGCATGTTTAATTTGACAAAAGTTTTTGTAGATGGAGAGTCAGCACCGGCCCATTTGATGTATGAAGCCCGTGATGATGGACTGGGTCGAAGATAAAAAGCTTCATTTTAAGAAGAACTACCAATTAGGCCCATATGTATACTGCTATTTTCGGCCCATAAGTTTTTGGATGCATTTGACAATTTGCAACAAAAATAATTGTCGAACTAGTTGGCAACTTGGCATGCTGGATTCTGATAATCTAGTTAGATAATTGTACTGAAAAGTGAGTCTTATGACAACCTCATTAAGTCAATGATTAAATATTAGTTCTCATGAAGTCGACGACATATATAATTTACATGATTTATGTATCAACCATTATCATTTTATTCACTTACATACATGTGAAAATTCCAAGCAATACTACATCATCAATAATCGTTAATGTAAACACATGATGCTATCCCTCGGACCAACTAGCGCCTCGTATGAGGATGTCACACAAAACCTTATTTACTCCGCAATGCTTGAAAAGATAAAACACCCAGTCAAATGCGATTTCATCAACAAATATATTTCAAGTTAATTAAAGCAAACCACCCTATCGGTGTTTAAAAGATTATAACACTCAAATAAATACACAAATTGGTCAACCTTAATTAAAATGATCAAATTATAGTTTTCTTCACCCCATATAAACTTCGAGATAACATAAGTTGACCAAATTCCTATCTACGAATCCTATTTTAATGGTTTCTTAAATTGCTTAATTCAAATCTCCTTAGAAATTGCAACACTTAAATTATCAAATTGTTATTTAAATAGTAGAAGAATTTATATGTTTTAAAAAGGCAAGAAACTTTAGATGTGAAATCTCAAACACCATCTAACCGAACCCACCACCCACTACAACATATTCACATTGATCCTACACCAATTATTCACCTTGTTCTTTCCTGCCTCTTAACAACCACTCTATATAAATAAATTCCATTGTATCATATTCTCACTTGCAACCCTTTTTATATTTATCACCAACTTTTATTTTAATCAAATTAATCTAGTCTTTTTTTCACCTATAAATACCACTTTACTTTTCATCATCTTAAGATATATTTGAGAAAAATAGTTGTTGCTAAAATTGGAGATAAAGCTGTAGATAGAGATGAACATGAAAATTATGATATTATATTATTTTTTTTTAAGTTACATGAAGTAGCATTTGATTTTTAAAAGTTATAGAAGTTTATTTTTCTATAGTCTCTTATATGTTTTGTCTGTAAAACAAAACATATATTTTTTATAGTTTTTTTTTTTTTTTTTTTTTTTTTTTTTTTTTTTTTTTTGCGTTAAAAAAAATAATCATAATCTCTCAATATCTCGTATAACAAACATTTTCAATGAATATTCTCACTTACAACCCATCTCTTTCTTATTCCCAACTTTAGCTTTATTTCGAATCAAAATCAACTTCTACGTATCTTAAAAAAAATTACATAAATCGTTTTCTTCACCTATAAGTACCACTTTTTTTACATACCTTTTTTTAGTAAAAAGGTAAATTATATATATACTCCAAAAGGTGAAGGTGGGATCACCCTGGTAAATTATATATATACTAAAACCCATTTGGATCACTGTAGCATCAGTACACACGCAAATTTCATGTTAGCCTCATTTTAGCCCCTGAGGTTATTGGTCATTGTAAAGTTAGTCCTTAACGGTTGTTATCTAACAGCCGTGACGTAAATTTGTAACGGAACAGTAACTTCATGGACTATTTCTGTTCAAATATTAAACAGAAACAGCCCCTAAGGTTAGCTTTTATTTTCACCGTTAGTCCCTAAGGACTAACATTGCAACAAACCGTCTATTTCAGGGACTAAAAAGGAAAATACTATTGCTACAGTACGAAATAGTGCAAAACAGTTGCTGCTACAGTAAAAAACAGTGGGGAATAGTGCGTGTACTGTTCATTAGCAATTTACGTTTTTAGTCCCTCAAGTTAGTTGTAAATCGCACCGTTAGTCCCTCGTTATCGACCTTTTGCAAATTTAGTCCTTAATAACAAAAAAAAATTACAATATTTTTATTTTGATTAGATTAAACACAATATTCCCGCAGCAACGCGCTGGTACCCCCGCTCGTTACTACTATTTTAAAAAGCTAAAATTTAGAGAAAACCCTTTGTTCGTGCATCTCTTTTAAGCGACGACTAAACCAACATCATTGTTACGAATATATCATCACATGGTTTTGTATCGGTCAGCTTTGAGCTGTCGAGTAATGAGTGCTCTATCTCTTTGTCGCTAGTTTTGTAACTACTACATATTCTTCTTTCTTAACAAAAATATACACTTTACACCACAACTTACTACTAACTGCTAATTTTACAAAAAAAAAAAATAAAAAAATAAAAAATAACCTTTAATTTAATTAAATATTTTTTTTGGTTCAAATATTTTACTTACATCCAAAAATTGACTCCAGCTTTTATTTCGTTATCTTTAAAAAATGTTTAGGGCGTGCTTGGTTGGGGGGTTAAGGGGGGTGGGGAATGGGTAAGGTATTCAAAAGGGCCCACCTCACTCATTATTTAGTGCTTGGTTAGGGAGTGCAAAGGGATTGATTACCCCGTAATGGGTAATGAACCATTATTGAATAAATTGAGGGGTAAGGGATTTATTACCCACATCACTCATTCCTTTGCATTCCCTTTGCCTTTCCCTTTCCCCACTTTGAACCAAGCGGGCCCTTAGCTTTTATGCATAGTAATCTGATTAAAAATTAATGTTGCAGAGAAATATTTTCAATTTTACATTTTTGGTTCTCTTGAGAATAAAAGAGTTTTTCTTCTATAGAAAAGAGTTAAGAACCTAAAAAATCTGTTTATATTGTGTTACATTTTTTGTTCCATTTTCAAATGAAAGGAAACGTAGAAAAAGGTGAATTGGATTTTTTAGATTTTTAGTTAAGATTTGAGAAGTTAAGGATGTGTTTGGTTGGTGAAGGTGAAAAAACTCAATTTTTTTTGGAAAATTTTCATTAGAAACTGAAAGAAATGAAAATCCGTTTAGTTACACATAAAGTGTCGTTTAGTTGTATTTTTTTTGTTTTTCGTTTCTAAATTCCTTGAGAAGGGAATAATTTTTCTTCTTTTGAGAATAGTTTTCCGTTTAGTTAGAGTTATATGTTTTCTTTTTTACAAAGACTGCCTCGGATTGCGACATTAGCGACGATAGTGGGCAGTGAAGGATGTCACTAGAGATTAGGGTTATAATGATGTATGTTTTATATTATAAAGATCGCGTCTCTTTTTATTGAGAAATAAATGAGAAAGAAAAAAATAAGATTGGTAGAATGAGTTTTTTTAATTTTTTAGTTAAAATTTATAAATGAAAATTTTACTTATTGTTAAAAATTGCTAGAAAAAAATATGATTAAACAAGTTTTTAGTTTTTACATTTTCAGATGAAAACTTAAAAAAAATAAAAATAAAGTATTTTTCTTCAACTAAACACACCCTACATTTTCATTATTATAAAAGAATTTCTAAAAAATTATAACTAACTAGTTTTTATTTTTTTATTATTTTATTTTATCTTTTGAAAATTCCTGATAAAATGAGGTAATGAAACTAGGGCTGTAAAAAAACTTCATGAATTGTTCGGTAAAATTTTTGTTTATTTATTAAATGAATGAACATGACAAATATTTTACGCTCGTTTAGTTAAATAAACGAACATGAACAAAAGTTGCGTCCGTTCATTTATGTTCGTTTATGCGTTCATTTATTTATATTCATAAATCATATCTTTGAATTGCATAATTTTAAAGTTAGTTTTTTAAACAAAACTATACATAATTTAATAAAGTTTATGTTTGTTTGTCTATATTCGTTTAACGTCTTAATGAACGAACATAAACGAACATGAACAACTCATTTTCTCAATAAACGAACATGAACAAGAAGATTTGTCCGTTTAAACATTCGTGTCCATTTAGTGTTTGGTTAAAATTAAATGAACGAACATAAACAAGGCTTCATTCGTGTTCGTTCGGTTCGTTTACGATCCCAAACGCACCTAGACGCAAGTCCGCAACTTACAATTCCCAAATTCTATACGTTATTATCCAACTTTATTTATTAAATAGCAATCAATATCAATTTAACATTTTCCTTATTTAAAAATGAAAAAAACCAAATAAATAATTATTTTCACCTATAAATACACCTTTCATCTCTTATATTTCCCCTCTTTTTCCTCATCATCAAACAACCACCACCACCACAAACCCAATCAAATCATAATTCCGATCACCGGAAAATCAAAACCAAAATCAAAATCAACGATGGTCGAAACACGTCGCAGCTCATCATCATCAAAACGAACCTTATCTGAATCCCCATCTTCATCAATGCTTCCCCCTTCCAATAAAAGATCCAAGGTAATTCAATTCAATTTTCCCCAAAAAAATTAGGGTTTCTAAATCTGACCTAATTGGTTTTGTTTTGACCTAGTTTTGTGTTTTTGTAGCTCTTAGTCAAGATTTTATGAAAAAGATTGAATCTTTTTAGCTTTTGGTTAAGATTTTATAAGATGTTAGTGATTTTTTTATATAAAATATTAGGGTTTTTAATTTTGACCTAATTAGTGAAGATTCTTTATAGCTTCTAGTGAAGATTATATAAAAAAGATTGAATTTTTATAAGTGTTGGTCAAGATTTTATAAAAAAAGTTTGAATTTTTATAGTTTTTAGTGAAGTTTTTTTATAAAAATGCTGAATTTGACCTAATTGATTCAATTATTGACCTAGTTGTGATCATATATAGCTCTTAGTGAATATTTTATAAAAAAAGATTGAATATTTTTAGCTTTTGGCTAAGATTTTGTAAAAATGTTTGAGTTTTTTTAGATGTTGGTGTAGTTTTTTATAAAAATTATTAGGGTTTTTAATTTTGACCCAATTGATTCAAGTATTGACTTAATTAGTGAAGATTATATAAAAAATATTGAATCTTTTTACTTTTGGTTAAGATTTTGTAATTTTTTTTTGAGTCTATTTGGTTGTTAGTCAAGATTCTATAAAAATGTTGAGTTTTACTAGATGTTAGTAAAGTTTATTTATAAAAAAATTAGGGTTTGACCTAATTGATTCAATTCTTGACCTAATTTTGAGTCTTTGTAGCTCTTAGTAAAGATTCTATAAAATAATTGAATCTTTTTCGCTTTTTGTGAAGATTTTATGAAAAAGTTTAGATCTTTTTGGTGGTTAGTGAAGTTGTTTGTATAAAAATGATTGAATTTTTATAGTTTTTAGTGAAGATTGTATAAATGTTTTTGAGTGTGTTTGGTTATTTTATAAAAATGCTGAGTTTTTTAGATGTCACTGAAGGTTTTTAATAAAATTTTGGCTTAATTGATTCACTTTTTGACTTAATTTTGACCCTTTATAGTTGTTAGTGAATATTTTATAAAAAAAGATTGATTATTTTGGTTATTGGTGAAGTTTTATTATAAAAAAGTTTGGATTTTTATAGTTTGCAGTGAAGATTTTATAAGAAAGTGCGATTTTATTGGTTTTTAGTGAAGATTTTATAAAAATGGAGAGTTTTTGTAGATGTTAGTGAAGTTTTTTTTATAAAAATGTTAAGGTTTCTGATTTTGACCTAATTGATTGAATTTGATCTAAAAATTAGGGGGTTGAAGCAGCTTCATCATCAACTAGTGGAGATCCAATTGCTGTTAAAGATCGTGAACAAGAAGAAGTTAGGTCTGTTGATGATCCGTTAAAAGATTCTCTTAAAGAAGATGATAAAGTGACGGTTGGAGGACACGTGGAGGGTCAGGATGGGCAGCCTTTAGTTTCTCCGATGACTTTAGGTCTGTTTTTTTGCAAAAAGTAGAGTTTTTTGGTTGTTGATGTAGTATTTATGTAAAATATTTTAATGGTGGAGAAAAGTTTGAATCTTTATAGTTGATAGTGTAAAGTTTGGTTTTGATTGGATTGGTATTGTGTGCGTAGGGGAATCTTTGATGGATTTGGAGAAGAGTAAGGCTGCGAACGGTGGCAGCTCGAGTGTTTTGAATCGGAATAAGAAACGACAGGCGAAAACGAATGTGGGAGTTGGTGCTTGGGGAAAGCTGTTATCGCAGTGTTCACAGGTAAGAGTTTTGACTGAATTATTTGTTAGGATATATGTTATTCACATTTGAACTACTTGTAATGATTATCTTGTCTGCTGTATATGAGGATTAACATGTGTATCTTTCCCGATGTTTAGAATCCTCATGTTTTTAGTTAGAATGAAATCAGTATGACATCTCAATCTGTATGGTTAGTGGCCAATGCAATCAAGTGGGTACATTTAAGATGTAATCACTTTTAAAATGCACATCTGAATTCCTCTTAGTATACCTTATATCTTAGTATATTTGATTAGTGAGCGAGATAATTATGATAGAAAATATCATTATATATTAGTTTATTTGATCAGTGGGCTTCAAGAAACGTAGTCAAATTGGTGCATTTTTTACGAGAAATGTGTACTCTTTGGATTGCACATCCGGACTCCCCGTTAGTATAATGATTAACTGCTATAATCTGTGTGACCTTTTCTGGTGCCCAGTTTCTTCATGTTAGTTAGAAAGTAGTACGTTTATGATTAGTGGTTAAAGGTATTTAAGAACTAATCAAGTCGGAAAACTTACAACTTTTTGCTGAATTGGGCGGATTTAAGAATTCTAATCACTTCCACAACATATATCCAAAGTCATACTTTCTATATCTTGGCTGTCATATGTGAGGATTAAGTTATTAACCGCTATTAAAGTTCTGATTATAAATATTTGTACAGTAACTTTTTTGATGTCCATATTCCGGTTGTTGTTTGTTAGAAACTAGTACTTCATCTAAATCTTTATGATTAGTGGCCAAAGTAATCAAATGGGCACATTTACAACTTTATGCTGGTTTTGGTAGATTGAAGAAATGTACTCACTTCCCAAACAAACATCCGAACTCCCCTTTTGTGTGAATTTCTAACATACGTACCTTTTTAGATTTCGCGAATCCTCGTGTTATTAGTTAATAAAAACTAGTACGGCATCTTAATCTTTATGATTAGTGCCTAAAGTTATCCTAGAATGGTAATTAAGTAGTTGGAATCCTCATATTTCTAGTTAGAATTCTCATGTTGTTGGTTAGTTAGAAACTAGTACTATATATTAATCGTTATGATCAGGGGACAAATAAAAACCAAGCAATGTAAAAAAGTTGGCACAATTATAACTTTATTTGGGTTGGGATGATTGCATATGTGATTTTATTTATTTGTGAAAGGTGAAATTAGATTTTCTAAGGAATTTATATAGACTAAACAAGGGTATAGTTTTGGTCTTCCCTCTATATGATTAGTTTTGTGCAGCTGGTATCTGTTTGACCCGTAAATAATTATAAGCCAAAGGCTGGATACCCAAACTGCTGCAACTGCACTCACTTTTGAAACATACATCTGAACCCCCCACCCCCCCCACCCCCACAATATCTTCTCAGTCGTATGCGAGGATTAACTGCTATAATTTGTGTGAAGCTCTAATATGTGCACCTTTTCTGATGTACAGAATCCTCATGTTGTCATGGATCGTTCAATATTCACGGTTGGACAAGGCCGCCAATGTGACTTGTCACTTGGTGATCCATCCATCAGTAAATCGTTGTGTAGTCTGAGACACATAGAGTCACAGGTATTCTCATTTTACGTGTTGGTTATTGCAATTAGCTCATTATTGCATTTGACAGTGTTTCTAACCTAAATCTTTTGTTTTGCGTAGCAAGGAGGTTCATCCATCACTTTACTTGAGATCACTGGAGGCAAGGGTTCAGTCAAAGTTAACGGAAAGACATGCCAGAAAAGGTCTACCTTACCACTTAGAGCTGGAGACGAAGTGATTTTTAGCTCGTCTGGAAGACATTCATATGTATACTTTGGAAACATTTTTTTTTTTAAATTTTAATTTGTTTCTAGTTCATTCTTTTGCTCGTATACCATATTATGTATGTTCTTAGATTCAAATTTTTTTCATATTGTCAGATATTCCAGCAGCTATCAAATGATAATGTTGCTGCAGATGTGGCACCTTCGGTGAGCATACTAGAAGCGCACAGTGGTTCATTAAAAGGATTGCAGTTTGAAGCAAGATCTAGAGACCCATCTGCAGTCACTGGAGCGTCAATATTAGCATCTTTGTCTAATATTCAGAAAGAGTTATCCCTTCTTCCCCCGCCTTCTCGCAAAGGCAAAGGCATACAAACTGGAATGCCAAATCTACCCTCTACTCGTGAAGTGCCTGATAGTAGTGCAACAGATACCGAGATGAAGGATGCTTCTGATCCCAATGATAGTGAGAAAGGTGTTACGCCCGATGAAAACCTTGATGGTGCTCCGGCTGATGCAGAGATGGGAAACACTCCTGTGGCAACTCATGAATTGCGACCACTTCTGCGTATGCTTGCTGGATCCTCTGCTTCTGAGTTTGATATCTTGAAAATTCTTGATGAGCGGAAAGAGTCGCAAAAGGATAATGATCCTCCGATCTCATTAGCAGCCCGGCGTCAAGCATATAAAGATAGCTTACAACAAGGAATTGTTGATCCCGATAACATTGAAGTCACGTTTAATGATTTTCCATATTATCTAAGGTATGACCTCTGACTCACTTTCTATCTATCTTGTGCTGATTTTCCTATACACTTCATATATGTCTACACAATTACATTTTGGTCATACTATTGCCATCTTGTCAATTTGGTTAGTAATATTTTGTTGGTTCGTTACCAAAACTTGGTTCTTTGTATATCTTTCTAAAATAATCCTTGCCCTTCATATTTATGCAAATATAATAGCCACCTTGGTCTTAAATGTGCTGAACTATAGCCTAGAAATTGCAGTTAACATCTTTTAAGATAATAACTAAACATAGATAAGTAGTTAGTACCTTATCTATTTAAAAAGTGAGTGCAATGTTTAAAATGATATTGCTAATAACGATATTCAGCCATTTAAATAGTTACGAGAAAAAATAAGCAAACAAATGTAAATTTAAAGATAAGGCGTGCTTGGTGGTTTTTGAGTAAAATCACATTTTTTCTTTTGTGTAATAATTAAAGATAATGTAATCTTGTTATATCAAAGGCTCGTGGTTTTGTCAGAAGTCCTTTTTTCTTGTACTTTTCTGTATCACTTAATTCCGTACACAATTTGACTTGCCTTGCTATTTTTTCCGAATACAGTGAAACCACAAAGAATGTACTGATTACATCCACCTATATACATCTGAAACATAATGAGTTTGTGAAGTATGCATCGGATCTGCCTACTTTGTGCCCCAGGATACTCTTATCTGGTCCAGCAGGTAGGCCCTTCAACATGCTTACGTAACTCTTTTATTTATTTATTTATTTATTTTATTTATTTATTTAGTTTCTAACATTGGATCACGACACAGGCTCAGAAATATACCAGGAAACATTGACAAAGGCTCTAGCAAAACATTTCGGTGCTCGACTGCTTGTAGTTGAATCTCTTCTGTTACCTGGTGTAAGTCTTCTGTTTCTACCGACCTGTTCACAGTTTTTCGCTGAAAATAACTAAAGGAGGCAGTTTTGATCCGTTTACTCATAAAGGCGTTGATGTGGGTTATTGTATATCTCAAACGGGCTAATTAAAACATTACCTTACGAGGAACGGGTCGAAATTTGCTGAAAGTGTATCTTAATGCACAGACTCCTGAAACTTTCTATTTCACAAGCTAGATTGTTATTAAGATAATTTGATTTTTGTAATCATATACGACCCATTAATTTTTATTATCCCCTATAACATACCAGGGATCAGCTGCTAAGGAAGTTGATCACACTACAATAAAGGAGAGTACTAGGCCCGAAAGAGCAAGTGTCTTTGCTAAACGTGCTCCACAGTCGGGGGTTTTGCACTCTAGGAAACCAACATCAAGTGTCGAGGCTGATATAGTTGGTGGATCTACCACATGCTCTCATGCTCATCAGCCAAAACAGGAGGCATCTACTGCCACATCAAAAACCTACACCTTTAAGAAAGGTATTTTCTACTTTTAAGCTGTATACAAAGTTCGTAAATCTATATTTGACCCTTTTCCTGATTTTGCTACTTTGTTTTCTTAGCATTTGGCATTAGATATTATTAACTAGAGGTTGGTAGACGTGCGTGTTGGGTAATGGGTGAAATCAGGGCTTTTTTGTACAGGTTGAAATGTATTGGTTGACCCGCAAATATTTTTATGTTACTTTTCCGAAAATCAATGCATACATATGCTTAAGATTAACACAAAATGAACATTAATCTTTGAATAATAATGATTTCGCAAGGTTGTAATGTTGTATGAATAAAAAATACTCCGTACACTTTCTTTTTTCAAAATTTTGATCTGATCAGAGAATGCATTACACAAGTCGATCCATTTGTAAGTATATAAGGCCGAAATGGCCTCCTTTTATGTTTATGGACTCGGTGGGTTGAGAACTGTATTTATGCAGGTGATAGAGTTAAGTTTGTGGGTTCCTTGTCTGGGTTTTCTCCTCTGCAGGCTCCATTAAGGTACTCAATTTCTACTTAAAATGATACTGCACTTTCATATATTTGATTTTCTAAGTTGTATTCGGAGGAGTTTATCTGTGCTGTTTATATCTCAGATGATATGTACTTCATATTTGTTTTCGTTTGTTAGGGGCCCTGCATATGGTTACAAGGGCAAAGTTCTACTTCCATTTGAAGAGAATGGATCTTCCAAGATTGGTGTTAGATTCGATAGGTCAGTTCAAGAAGGCAATGATCTTGGAGGACTTTGTGAGGAAGATCATGGGTTTTTCTGTTCTGGTAATTACTGAACATGCAACTGTGGTTATTGTCGAATGTCTTTTTCTCACTGTTTATTATTAGTGAGATGTAGATTGATGTAATTTTGGATTATATGCAGCTGATACACTTCGCCTTGATTCTTCGAGTGCCGATGACATCGAGAAGCTTGCCATTAATGAACTTTTTGAGGTGAGACGAGCTGTTTATCTAAAATTTACATTTGCTTTCTTTGGCTACTTTAGTATTAAAATGGAGGTAATTTGAGGTCTGGAATCGTAAAAACATTGGTGTCTGCTTTATAATTGAAAAAGCCTATTTGTGTATGTAGGTTGCTGTTAAAGAAAGCAAGAACGGTTCTTTGCTTTTGTTTGTGAAAGATATAGAGAAATCTATGCTGGGAAATACAGAGGCCTATGGTTCCTTTAAAAGTAAGCTCGAGAGCCTACCCGGGAATGTCGTTGTCATTGCTTCACACACTCAGATGGACAGCCGCAAGGAAAAAGTAAGCAGTGGCCATTCTAAATTCTTGATGTATACATACACACTCATTTAACTATATTTTCTACATCTCAAAATATTCAATCCTCTAACTTGCTGAAAAAATTGCAGTCTCATCCGGGAGGGTTATTGTTCACGAAGTTTGGGAGCAGTCATACGACACTACTTGACTTGGCTTTCCCGGTATGCAATATATGTTTTTTCATCTGGTTATATATGCTTTTATGCTACATATATAAATTGAATGGATCTTTGTATACGGTATAATGCCATCTGATTTTAACAAAGTAGTGCTAAAATATTATACAGGATAGTAGTTTCGGTAGACTGCATGATAAAAGCAAAGAGACCCCCAAAACGATGAAGCAGCTCACTCGTCTTTTCCCAAACAAAGTGACTATACAGATCCCTCAGGTAAGTAAAAGCTGTTTTTCTTTTTTTTTTCTTTTTTTTGTGCAAGCATGTTTATGGACCTCAATTAATCATTTAATCTTTTAATAATCATGGTAGGACGAGGTGCTGCTTACAGAATGGAAGCAACAGCTGGATCGTGATATAGAAACATTGAAATCACAGTCAAATATTGTCAGCATCCGTGCAGTGAGTATCTCTTCATAAAAGTTTTTTCCTTTTTTTTCTTCAGACCATCACTTGTTAAGAAAATTTGTATCTACTTGGAAGATTCGAGTTTACATCAGATATATGAGTTTGCTTGCAAAATGCATGACACATTGTAGATGTTATAGAATGGGCGGGTCAGATGGGTTGGGTAAATGAGCAAAAATCGGTTTTGGGTCAACTTGGCTACTTTTTTGTATGGGTCAATGGATCTGGCTGGGTTGAGCTTTTCTCCCCTATGAATAATATTTTGATAAATTATTATGGTGTTAAATATGAATATAAAAACCATATTGTTACATTACTAACCTTGGACCAAATGATTCAAGAGGATGCATCTACTTATTAATTTTTATTACGATTTGTTACCCGTGTTTTATTTGTGATACCACTTAAACCGGATTGATCCATTACAAATAAATGGTCAAATTGCTACCTCTAATGAATCATTTTCTGCTTGGTTCTGATTTCATGATTTCAGGTTCTTAACCGAGTGGGTCTTGATTGCTCTAACCTTGACGCGCTGTGCGTAAAAGATCAAACATTGACAAATGAGAGTGAGTGCCTCTATTTTCTGTTTGTATGTTACCGTATTTCCCTTGACTTTGTATAGCTTTCGACTAATGTCTACTTTATTTTATGAATGAAAGGTGTGGAGAAACTTATAGGATGGGCTTTGAGTCATCACTTTATGCAGAGTTCTGAAGCTTTTGTAAAGGATGCTAAACCTGTGCTTTCTAATGAAAGGTACTGGCACTTAATTTATGTTTTATGTTCTAATAATAAATAAATACATTATAAATAAGATTTATGCACTTAATATCTGTTTCATGTTATGGATTTTAGTCTCGAGTATGGGATCAACATACTGCAAGGTACTCAAAACGAGAATAAGAGTACGAAGAAGACACTGAAGGTGAAGAAGCTTATTCATATATCTTCGGATAAGTCATTAACGTAAAATACTTTCTATAAAAGTTCTAATGCAAATGTCTCGTGATGCTTCAGGACGTGGTTACTGAAAACGAATTTGAGAAGCGACTTCTGGCTGAAGTTATTCCTCCTACCGAGCTTGGTGTTACTTTTGAGGATATTGGAGCTCTGGAATCTGTGAAGGATACTTTGAAGGAGTTGGTTATGTTACCACTTCAGAGGCCTGAATTGTTTTGCAAAGGACAGCTAACGAAGGTAAAACACAGCTATTTATATTATTCTCATATCCGTAATTTATTTATTTCTCAGTTTATCAACTCGAAAAAAATGAAATTCTGTTTTGTAGCCTTGTAAAGGAATCTTGCTCTTTGGACCTCCTGGTACCGGTAAAACGATGCTTGCAAAAGCTGTGGCTACTGAGGCGGGTGCAAATTTTATCAACATATCAATGTCAAGCATTACTTCAAAGGTACTTCACCCTTTACTAGATGTGGTAGTTTCAACCCAGTTTGAGTAAATGTGTGATTTGGATCTTTAATGTTCCATCTCAAATGAGTCAAACGGGTAAAAGTAAAGATCTAGCTAAGATTGAAATTGGTCGAATGGTTTAAAAGTCTCCCATAGTGTGTTCAATGTTCATAAAACCTCTAAGTTTGATTAAAAAATAGTTAAGTATATATTAATTTAAGAAATTGCGACAAATATTTTTGGATCAACCACATGTGATGCATTTAGACAAGTTCTGCAAAGTACTTGTGTTGACCTGCTAAGTGCTAACCAACCAGCAGCCTAGACCTTTTTGCCATCCATCTTTACTTGGTGCTGGTTATCATATTTTAAGTATTGCTTTGTTAGTTGAATAAAGTTGACCCTCATGATACTTTTTTGCAGTGGTTTGGCGAAGGAGAGAAGTATGTCAAAGCAGTTTTCAGCCTTGCTAGTAAAATATCACCCAGTGTTGTCTTTGTTGATGAGGTTGGTACATGTTTTTGATTGCTTTCGTTTAGCTTCTCGTATCTTTTAGCTTCTAAACAGAAAGATAAATTCTAGATGTTACTTGACATTTCTTGATACCTTTTATAAGTACTTCTAAAGTTTTATTATGTTTATCCTTCTTGGGAACTAAGTCTATTTCCGTGTTTTTTTTATAATATTATTATCATAGGTGGACAGCATGCTGGGAAGACGTGAAAATCCTGGTGAGCATGAAGCAATGCGTAAAATGAAGAATGAGTTTATGATGAATTGGGATGGTTTACGTACAAAGGATAAAGAACGTGTACTTGTACTCGCTGCTACCAATAGGCCTTTTGATCTTGATGAAGCTGTGATCAGGAGATTACCTCGCAGGTATGAAATCTCAACACGTTTTTGGTATCATCATTTTGTTTATAATTTAAATCTATTTTTCGAATGGCCGTGCTGTGTCACATTAAAAGTATTAATTATGGCACAAAAATCTCGTGCACATTAGCTTCTAGGAAAAATATGAACTAATATATTAAAGTATTTTGCATCCTCCAAGAAATTTTTGGTCCAAAGGAGTTTATTCTGTTGTGTTTTAATTAATTTCACAAACTTTGTTATTGATTAACAATGTCGTCTCTGAAGGCTTTTTGCTTTATTTAAAAATTTGTGGGACTAAATCACAAAATTGGGACTACATTTAATCAAGTTACTAGCTATAGCCCATTGTGGCTAATTTTGTGGAAAATGGGTTGAGTTGCTCCTATTGTATCTCATCAAAATCAGAAGAATATATATGATTTAGCATGTGCTCACCGAGCTATCGTTTCTGGCTCAATTGCAGGTTGATGGTAAATTTACCAGATGCCGCAAACAGGGAGAAAATTCTCAGAGTAATATTGGCAAAAGAAGAATTGGCACCTGGTATGGATCTTGAAGCAGTGGCTGCTATGACTGATGGGTACTCGGGAAGTGATTTGAAGGTCTCTCTTTTCTTCTTCTTGCAATGTGTTCAATCTATTTTATTTTTCATCTCACCCTCCTTTTTGTTGCGGTTCCCTTAACTGTTGGTTTATGTGTTTTAATTTACAGAATCTTTGCGTGACAGCCGCCCACTGTCCAATAAGAGAAATTTTGGAAAAGGAAAAGAAGGTTTGCTTTTTCTCTATTGCTATCCGTCATGTCTAAATTTACAAGAAATACTAGAACTGGCAACTTAATAGTGGATGGGTTGACAAAAAAGACTCTTGGTCCAGCGGGTGGGGAAATGTTTGTCAATCAAGAGGTCTTGGGTTTAAATCCCACTAATGACTAAATTGTTGTATTTTTTTGCCGTTCAAAAAAAAATAGTGGATGGGTTGAACACGTCAATAGTCTCCTGGAATGTATTCAAATAATTACAATGTCCTACATCATGGCAAATACATTAATTTCATAACAATATACAAAAAAGTTAAATGAAAAGTTTTGGCCTCAACTTGACAGATCTGTTTTGAACGGCACCATTAAAGTAACCTGGTTTTACCCATTATACAACCCAATCTACCCGCCTGTTTTGCCGAATAACCTGGGTCTACTTCCCTATGTTATTGATAGTAGGTGACGTTTTATATAGCATTCTGCTTATATTGTATTTTCGTTGTGCAGGATAATGCTTTGGCATTGGCAGAAAATAGACCAGCACCTGCTTTGCATAGCAGTGCAGATGTCCGTCCTCTAAATTTGGATGATTTTAAGTATGCACATGATCAGGTATATAATAATATAAACTTTAAATCAATGACGTACACAATTTTTTGTTGTAGCTGTACAGTTTTTATACATTTCTAGCAAAACAGAAACTAATGCGCAAAATTGGTACTTTCAGGTATGCGCAAGTGTGTCATCAGAGTCTGCAAATATGAACGAGTTACTCCAATGGAATGAATTATATGGTGAAGGAGGATCCAGAAAGAAAAAGCTCCTCAGTTACTTCATGTAGAAGATGTATTAATTGTATAGCCGTCTGTCCCCGTGTTTACCTTTTTTTACAATTAGTGTGGGATAAGAGACTTGTCGATGCTGATTAGTTTTACTTCATAAAATCCCATCCTGATATACAAAAGGACCTGTGTCAATGGAAATTCCATTGCAGGTTGTCACCGAAGAGTTTTTTCTTTTCTTTTTTTGTATCGAGCCCATGTGTATTATTTATTTAGTTTATACTTGTTTTTCGGAGCAACTTACTTGTCATTCTTAAGTTCTTATGCCTGTATAGATTAACTAAATTACTATATAATTGCCCAATATTAGTGAATGTTGTTATTCCACATTAACATTCATGTTAGGAGATGCCTCCTCTTTACGATCAAATTTTGCCCATTAAAATGTCTGAAACGCGGTAAGTTTTTGGTGTTGTCTTTGTAGCTTCATCAAATGTCTTTGTAGCTTCATCAAATGGTCAAAATCTTGTCTTAACGAATGCGGACAGTGTCATGCGGCTGGATATTCCCATGCGTCTAACCTTTTCGGCTAGTGTAAATATTTTGTTTACTTTCTTACAGTTGATGTATATAGACTACTAGTCCAGAAAGTTAGCAAAAATGAGATGAACAAGGATTTAAAATGCCTGTGCGTTATGTCGGGATTAACTTTATACTTAGATGACTGCAAATTTATTACAGTTTTATATTGGAAATAGTTTTGCAACTTCACTTTTCTTTCTGAATACTCATTTTATTATAAAGTTTGTCAATAAAAAATTTAGATAAATATAGCAAAACATTGTTAACTAGTCTGGCTAACTCGGATTTGGTTGAAACAAAATCTTATCTGAACACTTATTTATAAGTCAAGTTATGTTATTTTAAGGCGTTCGTCTCGTTTTATTATACTTTTTAACATGAAAAAAATGTAAATTTTATCAGTCAAGAAATACAACTAATCACCTAAAAAAGTGATCACCTAATATTGGTAAATACGTAGTATCTACGTTAGAACCTAAATATTTTATCCATGCAAAGGATCTAGTCTCTAAGTTTGATTGTTTATTCACCTAGACTATAAACGTGAATTAAGATCATAATAAACTTATAATTGTCACATAAAATATATGTGGTTTGACTTAAGCCATCTAAGAAAGTTGTTTAGAAGAGTGTGGCGAGTATTAAATAAAATGTTTGACATTATTAGTTTATTACCATGAATATGAGTCAAATGTTAAAATGAGTTTTTAAGTAAAAAGTTTTTATTTAGTAAAAAGTGGTTCTTTTGGGGATAAGTTTGGTTTCAAGATATATGAACAAAGTAAAAGGTCTAAACTAAAAAAAAAAAAAAAGGAAAAAAAGAAAAAGCAAGTTAGATGAAGTCATTATAAGCCAACAACATGATGTATGAACTTTTTCATGCTCATGTACGCAAATACTACGGCAATTAAGCTAATTCAAGCAACCACTAAATCACTATTTTGTAGTTAAATAATAACAACTTATCAGTTATCTACCTTTAAATAAAAACTAATTATATAACTCAATTAGTTATAACCTTTAAATAAAAACTAATTATATAACTCAATTAGTTATAAGTCAAGGGATGCAAAACTAAAAAGGCAAAATGGACATGTTCCCTAGGTTATTCGCCCTTGAGTCTTTTAAAGATTGCAAGATCAGTGACCGATGGCATTGTTTGGAAGGAATTTGGAGTGGCAATTGGGCTTGGCGTTATCTTCCTCGTGGCAGGACTTTGGATGAGCTTGCGAGTCTCGTTTCTCGTATTGGAATCCTTTCTTTAGAATCGGTTGGGAATGATAAGTGGTCATGGGTTGGTGAGGCTTCAGGCATCTTCAAAGTTAAAACCCTTTTTAAGAAGATCCAAAACTAATCGCTTAACAACTTCGCTCTTGGTAAGCACCATTATTGGAACACATGGATACCCCGCAAAGTAAACATTTGCGTGTGGAGAACGTCTTTGGATAGGCTCCCTTCGCGAGCCAATCTCTCTTCCCGGGGGATTGAACTCAGTTCCACGTCATTCCCTTTTTGTGAGACCGCCTTGGAAGATATTGATCACGCTCTCATCCGTTGTCCTTATGCGATAAAGGTTTGGAGAAAAGTGTGGAGTTGGTGGAACTTGACTCAACCCGTGTCCTTCCCCTCATTCTCTATTTCTGATGTAGCCCTCGGTAATCTCTCAACCTCGTCGAATGGGTGCTCAAGGCTCTCGAAGGTTATTCAGGGGGTGTTTCAATGTTCGTTGTGGGCTGTTTGGAAATGGAGGAACAAGCTGGTTAATTCTCATTTGGACAATGGTTCGATAATCAAGGATGAAGATATATTCCCGTCCATTCAACGCCTTACTAAGACATGGATTTCTGCTCGGCTCTCCTCGAATTCGGCTAACTGGAATTATTGGGTTGCTAGACCCTTCGATCTTTTTGTGTAATTAATGTATTCTCTGCTGTTGGTTAGCCTTAGCCGGCCTTGGTTTGTTTTTGGCTTTGTACATTCTTTTGCCTCTTGCTTGGAGCCTTTTAATGCAATATTAGCATTCAAAAAAAAAAAAAAAAAAAAAACCTTATCTACTTTTATTATTATTTTTTTTACTATTCAAGTAGTTAAATAATAACAATTTACTCTATATCGCTTATTGAATAACAAATAGTTATATAACTCAATTCCCCCTAAGTTATAAGTCAAATATTGCAAAACAAAAGGGTTAAAAATGAGAAAATGAAATGCATAATAAGTGTTTTGATAAAATTCAATTAGATATAAGTCAAATGATGCAAAACTAAAAAGATATAAGTGAAAATTTAAAATGGGTAGTATTTTTTTATTTATTTATCATTTTTTTTTAATTGATAATTAGGGTAGATAGTTGTAACTTATAAATAGTTGTAACTTATAAAACTATATGACCTAAAAAAGTTAAGAATCCGTATCAATTTTGAGATGCTGTGAATAATGCTGTTAATTTAGCCATTAACAGCAAGCTTTACAACAACTAAAAGATGACACTAACCTCAATACAAATACTTGGTATACGCCATGGTATATAAACTAGCAAACTTTTCTCTCTTTAACCTACGTGGGACAAACATGCTTATGGGGTTAAAAACTTTAGTGATAGGTAAATAAGTTGCAAGACCATTATGGGGTAAAAACTTTATGTGATCCTCATAATATAGATTAGGCAAACTGTTCACAATCGCTTTGAAAATGAGAAATAAGGCTGTTAAATAAATTTGTCTTTTGTGAGTTAAATAAGTTGCAAGACATTAAACATAGGCATTAGATTCATGCTAGCCACTAAAATCAGCCTCAAGTTATATGTCACATAGTTCGAAATATTGGGTTGAAGCAAAAGAAGATGATCACAAGTGCACTTGCCACCCTAGGTGATAATTTCCATCCCTTTGAGACTAAATTGTAATCAATTTCTTTAATTCATCTTTTAAAAACGAGCAATATTAGTTGTTGCCGTAGAAGTGGTTGTATATGTAATTATGAAGTGTAAAATGATGAAAAAGCTAAATACTAATTCTAAACGCCTCTTCAACCTCAAGACTTCAAGTGACAATTGAAAAACAACGTTAATAAAAGATAAACGTCCTAAAACTTCATATTCAAAACGCTTGTTGTCGTATAAGCACTATTTTTAAATGATCCTCGTCCAACATACATAGTTTGCCTTCCTTACTTTGAAGTAAATTGTTTGTTCAAGTACTAAGCATCTCCAATGGGAGGTAGAGAATAGCTTTGGAGTAAATTGCTTTGCTTCAAAAAGTCTTTGAAAAGCTTTTAAGCATTGGAGTAATGACTTTTCTTTTTGTTTCTCACATAGACTTGAGATTTGATGAATGACTTTTCTTGTTCAAATTTTCATTTTAACTCTTTTTGAAAAGCTTTTTTTCATTGGATGAATTTTAGTCATAAACTTTAAATCAGTGACATACACAGATTATTTTTAGCCGTACAGTTTTTATAAATTTCTAGCAAAACAGAAACTAATGCGCAAATTGGAACTTTCAGGTATGTGCAAGCGTGTCATCAGATTATGCAAATATGAACGAGTTACTCCAATGGAACGAATTATATGGCGAAGGAGGATCCATAAAGAAAAGCTCCTCAGTTACTTCATGTAGAAGATGTATTCATTGTATAGCCGTCCGTCCTCATGTTTACCTTTTAAAAAAAAATTAGTGTGGGATAAGAGACTTGTCAATGTTGATTAGTTCTACTTCATAAAATCCCATCCTGATATACAAAAGGACACGTATCAATGGAAATTCCATTGCAGGTCGTCACCGGAGATTTTTTTTTTTTTTTTTTTTTTTTTAATTTTTTGTATCGAGCCCATGTGTATTATTTATTTAGCAGTAATAGCTTTTCACTTTTAGATTCACTAGTTAATGAGAAAGATTTAAAGCCAAATATTGATGAGAGGAAGCAAGTGGATGAGGTTTTAGGTAAAAATGGTGATCCTATTGTGGCTGAATGGGAGAGTTGGAATATAGAGATGAAGAGTTATTATAAGGATAAAAAGGAACTGTTGAATGCAGCAAAAGCCTTAGAGATTGAGGAAGATGTTGTGGAAGATCTTTCTTCAATTGGAGAAAACTTGATAAGGAATGAAGTTGAGGTGTATGCAATCATACCCTCAACTAAAAAGGCATCTGTATATTGATTCTATAGTGTATATAGTAAGTATTCCTGATCTGTATATAATTTTTGATTTTTCTGTGTGAAAAATAGACAGAGTGAATAGAGAGCCAAAAGAATTAAGAGAAATTGAGAGCATAAAAATAGATAGAGAGTATCTGTGTGTTCTAAAATAGACAGAGTGCATTGTGAGTCAAAAGAATTGATAGAATTTGGGAGTATAAAAATAGATAGAGAGTATTTTGTGTGCAAAAATAGACAGAGAGTTAGTGAGCCAAAAGAATTGAGAGATTGGTGAGCCAAAAACTAGATAGAGAGTATTTGTGTGGAAAAACAGACAGAGTGATTGAAAACCAAAAGAATTGAGAGAATTTTGTGAGTTCAAAAACAAATAGAGAGCTGTGTGTTTTTAAAAACAAATAGAGTGTATAAGTGAGCCAAAAGAATTGAGAGATTTAGTGAGCAAAAAACAGAAAGAGAGAATATGGATTTGAAAGTTGTTACTTGGAACATAAGAGGCCTCAGCACCTCTGATAAACAAAAGGAGGTTACAAAATTTATAGTTGAGGAGAAAATTCAAATGTGTGCCATACTTGAGACACGTATCAGATATAAAAATGTCAAGAAAGTGGGTGATAAGGTTTTTGGAAACTGGGAATATGTTACAAATGCTGAGGACAACAATAAAGATTATAGGATCATGATAGGATGGGATCAGAACAAGATGGATGCTTGGCTAATCACTAAAACAAAGCAGAGTATGTTGTTACTAGTAGAAACAAATGATCAAAAAAGTAGATTCTTCTATACAATTGTGTATGCTAGCAATTATGGAGTTGAAAGAAGAAGGCTTTGGAATGATTTGGGAGCTTATAAACAAATTGCAAGTGGGACTGCCTGGGTGATTATGGGAGACTTTAATGTAACATTGGAAGTCAATGAGCATTCAAATGGAAGCTCAATGTACACAAATGACATGATTGAATTCAAAAAATGTGTTGAGGAAGTGGAGATTGAAGACTTATTGAGCTCAGGTTTTCAGTTTACTTGGACTAAGAGTTTGAAAAATCCTAATTGTAAAACACTGAAGAAATTGGACGGAGTGATGACCAATGAACCTTTTTTGGATACATTTAGAAGTGCCCATTGTGTGTTCCTTCCATACATTATTTCTGATCATTCACCTGTTGTATTAGTAGTTCCAAATGGATGATCAAGAAAGAAAAAGGCTTTTAGAATGTCAAATTTTATAACTGAGAAGGATTAGTTTTTAACAGTGGTAAAAGATGAATGGGAGAATAATGTTAATGGTTTCCAGATGTACACGGTGATTCAGAAAATGAAAAGGCTAAAGCATAAATTGAACTTTCTAAGTTGGAAAAATGGAAATGTTCATGATAGAGTTACCATGTTAAGAGAAAAAGTTAAAAAAGCACAAGAGGAAGTTGATAAGAATCCATTGTGTGAGGAGTTGAAGAAACAAAGTTGCTTAATCCTTCAAGAGTACTGTGATGCTACAAAGGATGAAGAAAGCCTTCTGATGCAAAAAGCAAAAGTAGAGTGGTTAAAGGAAGGGGATAGAAGTTTTTTCATAAAATTATCAAGGGGAGACAACATAAGAACAAAATAATGAATGTTTGTAATGAGAATGGTTCATGCTATGAGAAAGAACAAGTTGCTGTACAATTTTTGGAACATTTCCGAAATTTTCTGGGGTCTAAATATAATGTTGAACAGTTACCTAATAATCATGTGGAATGGACTAACAAATTATCAACAGAAGAAGCTGAGAATCTAGTGAGAAATGTTTCAGATGCTGAAGTTAAAGTAGCCATGTTTGATATAGAAGATTCAAAAGCACTAGGACCAGATGGGTTCACAACCAAATTCTTTAAAGCAGCCTGGGGAATAGTTGGAAAAGAGGTGTGTCTAGCTGTTCAAGAATTCTTCAACTCTGGAAGAATTTTTGGTGAGTTGAATGCTACTTTGATCTCTCTAGTTCCTAAAATCCCTACCCTAAATAAAGTATCTGACTTTAGACCTATAGCTTGCTGTAATGTTCTGTATAAATGTATCAGTAAGGTTCTCACAAACAGGATCAAAGGGGTGTTAGGGAAACTTGTTAATGAAAATCAAAGTGCTTTCATAGCTGGAAGACAGATTACTGACAATATTTTGTTAGCTCAGGAATTGTTAAGGGGGTATAATAGAAAACAAAAAACCAAGAAATGTGCTCTTAAGATTGATTTGCAAAAAGCTTATGATACCTTAGATTGGAGTTTCCTTAAGAAAGTGTTGGAATTGTTTGGATTTCATAGGAAAATGGTAGGCTGGATCATGACCTGTGTAACAACAACTAAGTTCACTTTGAATGTCAATGGTGAGAGGATTGGGTATATTAGTGGGGGTAGAGGGTTGAGACAAGGTGATCCAATCTCACCTTACTTATTTACTATGGCAATGGAAGTGTTCAGTCTGATTATGAGGAAGAATATTGAGAAGGCAGTGGATTTCACATACCATCAAGGTTGCAAAAAACTTAGAATTACACATTTAGGCTTTGCTGATGATCTAATTGTATTCAGTCATGTGGATTGTAATTATGTCAAAGTCATTAAGGAATCATTGGAAGAGTTTAGTAAATACTCTGGTCTTAAGGTGAATATGCAATAGAGCACCATTTTCTTTGGTGGATTATCTAGTCCTAAGCAAGAAAATAATGTGAAAATCCTACCATTCACAATAGGAAAACTTCGTGTTAGATATCTTGGAGTCCCACTGATTACTAAGAAGTTAAGTATAAATGATTGCAAACCACTGATTGAGAAGGTAAGAAGAAGGGTGCAGGATTGGAGAAATAGGACACTGTCATATGCAGGAAGATTGCAATTGATTACTTTAGTTTTATCTTCTATGCAAGTGTATTGGGCCTCAGTGTTTATACTTTCTAAAGGTGTGGTTAAGGACATTAACAAACTGCTTAAAGGTTTTTTGTGGTGTCAAGGGGATCTAACTAGGGGGAAGCTAAAATTTCATGGAATAATATATGTAAACCAAAAGACCAAGGTGGGTTGGGTATAAAAGATCTAAGGATATGGAATGAAGTCTTGATTATGAAGCAATTGTGGAATATAGTAGCCAAAAAGGATACTCTTTGGGTAAAATGGATAAATGTGGAGAAATTGAAGGGTAGAAGCATATGGGAAGTGAATCATGATAGTAATAGTAGTGTTGGATGGAGTAACATCTTGAAGCTTAGAGAAAGAGTTAGAACTCATGTGTTTTACAGAATTGGTAATGGCAAAAGTGTGTCTGCATGGTTTGATAAATGGTGTTATGTAGGACCATTGTGTGAGCTTATTTCAGCTAGGGATTTATACAATGCAAGGCTTAGCAATGAAAGTCTTGTGAGTAATATAATCAATAGTGGTAATTGGAGTTGGCCTGAGGAGTGGTCAGTAAAATTTCCTATTCTAAACAGTATCCAAGTCCCTATTCTACAAAATGACATTCCTGACAAAGCTATGTGGGTGGCTAATTCTGGAAAGAAAATTGATTTTGCAACAAAATGGGTATGGACAGATATGTGTGGGGATGGTAATAAAGTGCTAAGGAAGGATGCGGTTTGGTTCTCACAGAGTATACCAAAACATTCTTTTGTTCTTTGGATGGCAATTCAGAGTAGACTCATGACACAAGATAAAGTTGCAACATGTAGACCAAATGATGATATGAAATGTGTGTTCTGCAAAGCCACCCAAGACTCTCATGAGCATCTATTTTTCCAATGTAACTACACTAAAAGTGTTTGGACAGAGATGCAAAAGGTTGCTGGTAAACAGTTTTCTTTCTCTTGGCAAACAATCATTGATGAATTCTCCAAGCTAAAAGCTAATAGAAGTATATGGAGTACTAGCTTAGAGACCCGTTGACACCGGGTTAGTTTTTAAAGAAATAGATAAATGAGATGATAATAAAAGTAATAACGTAAATTTGTTAAATTTAAAATATGTTTGAGTCACAATCGATTTACAACCATCGCGTTGCCAAAATAAAATAGATTGACTCGAACATAAAATGATGTGTGATTTCAATGAAAATTTAAGTTGCTAACAAACCTTGTAACATTAAAAATAATGAACGTGATTACACCAATGATATAACGTGAACCTTGTTCAAAGACCTTCAAGTACTTCTTTATACACGACATTTGTTGTGGTTTTGGAGAGATTACCATCCTGATCACAAATGACACCTTCAAACCCCGCTTGCTTTTTACTCTTGATACGGCAACGTACAGTTGTCCATGTGTGAACACAGGACGGGGCAAGTACAAACCAACTTTAACATATTCCATTAAGAGTGAATTACATAATTGGTCCTTGTGGTTTGTTGAAAATTGCAGAAAATGTCCCTGTGCTTTTTTTTCAGTGCGTTTCGTCCCTGTGGTTTACAAATCTTACGGATTTTGTCCCTCGTCCAAAAATTTCCGTTAAGTGTCTTGCGCTGTTAGTCCTTCGTTAGTGCAGTCCGTTAAGTGTTTTGCACTGTTAGTCCTTCGTTAATAAATTTTGCACCGTTAGTCCTTATTTTTTAAAATATAGTTTTCCCCAATTAGTCCTCCGTTAATAATAGTTTTCACCCGTTTTTGTCAGTCTTTATCCGTTTTCGTTTGTTTTTTATCCGTTTCCCCCCGTTTTTTACGTTTTTCGTCCGTTTTCTTTCGTTTTTTATAGTTTTTGTCCATTTTTCCTACGTTTTTATCTGTTTTCATCCGTTTTTGTCCGTTTTTCGTACGTTTTAATCGGTTTTTCTTACGTTTTTGTCCGTTTAAAAAAAATTTCAAAAAAAAAATTTGAATAAAAAAAAAATTTTCAAAAAATATATATTTTTTTTAAATATGTCCGTTTTTTTTCAATATTTTTCGGAAATTTTTTAAGATTTAAGAAAAAAAAATATTTGAAAAAAAATATTTTTCGAAATTTTTTTTACCGTTTTTTGTCTGAAAATATTTTTGTCCGTTTAAAAAAATATTTGAAAAAAATTTCCGAAAAATATTTTTTTTCAAATATTTTTTTTTAAAAAATCTTAAAAAATATTGTAAAAAAACGGACATATTTTAAAAAAATATATATTTTTTGAAAAATATTTTTTTTATTCAATTTTTTTTTTTGAAATTTTTTATTCAAATTTTTTTTAAACGGACAAAAACGTACGAAAAACGGACACAACGTAAGAACAACGGACAAAACGAAAGAAAACAGACAAAACATAAGAAAAACGGACAAAAAATTAAGAAAAACGTAAGAAAAACGGATGAAAACCGATGAAAACGTAAGAAAAATGGACAAAAACTATATAAAACGAAAGAAAACGGACGAAAAACGTAAAAAAACGGGGGGAAACTGATAAAAAACGAACGAAAACGGATAAAACGGTTATTAACGGAAGGACTAATTGGGGAAAACTATATTATAAAAAATAAGGACCAACGGTGCAAAATTTATTAACGAAGGACTAACAGTGCAAAACACTTAACGGACTGCACTAACGAAGGACTAACAGCGCAAGACACTTAACGGACATTTTTGGACGAGGGACAAAATCCGTAAAATTTGTAAACCACAGGGACGAAACGCACTGAAAAAAAAGCACAGGGACATTTTCTGCAATTTTCAACAAACCACAAGGACCAATTATGTAATTCACTCTTCCATTAATATATGAGAGAAAAATGATACAAAACATGAATTATTCGACAATCAATTGAGTTTGTAACAATTAAAATAATAAACATCGATGCCGTTGTTGTCTCCAAATTTGATGGTCTTGAATAGCAAATGATGTGTGTGAGCGCTAATCAGTTTGATAGCAAATGTCCATTCCGTGCATACCTAATGTTCCATGGAAAATGTAAGTAAAATTAGTTTGTGATTTATAATCTATTATAATTAAAAATATGGTAAGAAAAACTTGTGATATGTATATTGTACATAGCTTAAAGACCCGTAGATTCACGGGGTTTTTTTAAGAAATATGAAATGAGATAATAAGAAAACAACGAACGTAGACATGTTCCAATTAATATATGAAAGAAACAATGAGATAATACGTGAATTATTCGATAATCAATTGAGTTTGTAACAATTTAAATAATAAATGTTTATGCGTTGTCGTCTACAAATTTGTCGGCTTCTTAAATTGTTATATCATCAAAATTGCCAATCCTTTTTACTTATTATGCTTTGTTAGATACATTATGTGCTTAAAAACATAAGAAGTTTATGTAAGCAATCTTAAACCTCACTAAATACTCAAATAAACACAAGTTCCATATACGGATATACCCAAAAAACTAATAATGCATTTCGTAAGAGAAGAAGCAAATTTAAACATTATTTCCTACATTGTAGTATAGATGGCAAGTTTGACCCATCTAAACTCACACTAAAGAACTACCCATTTCCCGAACTCAGTACCCTACCCACCTGACCCGTTCATTTTGCTACATCTACGACACATTCCATGAAGTAAGAACAAATACAAATATTAACACAAAAGACCTCTTAAGAGGTTTTCTTCTTGGTTCAAGCTGATCAACAGTTCCGATCAAACCCTTTATGTCTCAAGAATTTTAACACAACTTCATCTCTTCCTTCAACCAATATGTCTCAAGAATTTTAGATCATGACTGCGCAAATTCTCAATCTTTTCCAGCCCCTCGGCATCATTAATCAACTGAGCATAGAAATTAACTTCACCATTGTTTCCTAAGTTCTTCTCCACTTCACCAACCTTAAGGATGTTCTTAAGCCCTTCTATAGAGACGGTCACAATCCTTGGTCGAGCCATATTAAAAGATCACACAATGGTGTTATGCACCCTTGACTCACCAAATACCTACAAATGGTGGCCCTCCATAAGCAACTACATCTCTAACTTGTCGCCCAGTTAGTCCAGGGCCCATAGCTATTACCACTCCCGCTGCCTCCACTCTTTCAAGTAGAATATGTAAGCATAATAGAAATACGTTTTATTTTATTCATATCTTTGCAAAAAAACAAAAAAAGGCTACATTAGATTATTAAACTACTATTGCATCCTTAGAGCTTTAGGTATTATGGCTAAAATTTGAATGTTATTTGGGCCACATCGGGTGCCACATAATTTCAACACTCACACATAAAAATACCCGTTCATTTATGACCAACCACAATTTATTTTTATTTTTTTATTTTTCAAATAAATTAAATTCATTTTATTTAAAAAAACAAAAACAAAATACAATACCCTAAAAAAAAACAAATGAAATTAAAAACCAATAGCCCAAAATACACTTAACCAAATTAGGATATATGATTTTCATTAATAAATAGCCCAAGTCTTGTGGTGTCGAACAGCCCAAAGTCAATAAGAAAATCAGACCAACCACAACACACATTCCCATTTCACTCTACCAAAACCAAAGTCTTCCATCCCAAATCTGCTACTGACCCAAACTTATATCTCAAATGAACCAAAGAAGTGTTCTTCCTTTCTTCTTGTTTAATACAAATAAAAAAATAACCAAACATCAAATCCCACTCTCCTTTATTTCTTTTACTGGGTGTGTTTTTTTTAAAAATAAATAAATAAATTCAAACTCAAACGGAAATTAAATTCAAACTCAAACAGTTATATCATTTATCTTATTAGCATTGGTCTTAGCTGAAATATGCAAGTGCAGTATTCACATCAAGGTATTGATTGGTGGAATTGAAACACCGATTTTGTTAGTTGCGGTTTCTTTCTTTCTTTCTTCTCTGTGATGAGTATTCCAATATCATATTCCAAAGGTCGTCGGCATTCCATCCATTGGGAGTAATCCACTTTGTTAGCTGCCGAAATCCACAAAACCTTGTCATCGCTACAAAATAAAGAGTGCAGTAGTTTAAACTTTAAAATCATGTCTAACTTTTGATATGTTAATCTCTTTTGCCTGAGATTAGAGGTAGCAAATGAAAAGGTTGGGTAAAGGGTTGCAAGTGGTTTGGGTCAGAACCCGTAAATAATATTAAGAAACCCGTAACTAATAAGTACATACTCAGTTAATTTCCATGAAATGATAATAATCCCAAGAACTCATGATCACCATTGTTTTTCAATTGAGAGATGAAAACATAAAGATAAGTCAAAAACTTTAGACTCCTAATATTAAGAAACCAGTTTTATTCAATAAAAGTGGCGTCTATTCGAACATCGAATGAGAATTAGTAAAGTTTACGTATCAATTGCAGACAAAAGCAACCTATTAAATTGCAAAGATTTGAAAATTTCATTTACCTGAGAGGCAGCAAGTCATTGTATTACAGCCTTCAGTTCAAGGTCTCCCCCGAATGCACCACAACCCCAATTTCCAGTAACAATTCCTACAACAACATGTAATAGAGAATGATTAGGGTGTCAACAGTGGTTACTTGAAACAATGATTCACATCATAGTATTAATGCTCAGGGCAGAAGGTGTAGAAATTTAACATTAAACCAAGTTAAAAAGCAAAAATTATCAGTTTTTAAAAATGCATCTATCAATATATATAGCCAAATATTGAATGAGAAACTTACAATTGCCGAAGGTGGGTCTTGAAATGTCGATTATAATACTTGTATGTTTTAAAAGCTTCCATTCTTTGTTTAACATAAGACACATTATAAAGCATCAATGACTAAGCAAATTGACACATTATGCAAAATCATTTGCCAGAAATTACAACACTCATGCAAAAGAAAATTGAAAAATGCTGATGTGAAGGGATGTTTTGGTTGCTGTAAAGGGGTGTTTGGATACTACTGTCAGGGGTGTTTGCTGCTGTCAAAGTTGTTGGATGGCTGCTGTAAAAGGTTGCTTGGTTCTGTTGTAAAGGGGTGTTTTGGTTGCTGTTAGAAGGTGTTTGGAATATGTTGTAATAGGGTGTTTGGCTGTTGTAAAGGGGTGTTTGGTTTTTGTCAGGGGATGTTTGAATGCTGCCGTAAAGGAGTGTTGCGCACCGAGTTTAGCATCAGTCACAGAAGGAGTAATATATGGTACCTAAAAAGAAGACCAAGAGGCATAGGTAATTACATTCACTGTTGTTACGTAGAAATTAGTCAAAATCGTGTCTCAATCTCTTACCGAGGTCTGTTATACTCGTTAAGCACATCTTGCACGACCTAAACACATAAACCACAGAAGCATCACCAAAAAAATCCAAATATGCAGTTTTATATCACTTACTTCGAATTATTAATGTCTAATTGGTTATTTATAAACCTTTTACTTCAGTAGCATGAGATAACATAACAACAAACTATGAATATTGTGTATTGCATTATCATCAGTTACATCACAACAAACTTTTGTATTACTTACAATATAAAAAACTACTAAAAAGCCGAAAAAGATATTCAAATACTACGAAAAAAGAAGCAAGAACACAATGCAAGCTTCAAATACACCAATCAATACCTTCAAAACTGTCCACCGATGAAACTCATGAACCGAAGTACCATCAGCAATCATCACCGTAAAATGACATTCACCAACCGATGGATCCACACCCGTCAGAATAGCCATCCCTGAAAATAAGCAATATCCCAAACACCCCTAAAGCTCACCCATTTATCAAGTTCAAATTTAAAATTTGTTTTGAATTACCTAATTTATCTTGCAAGCCAAATAACCACATCATAACTGATACCATATCCATGATCTGTCTGAGAAATTTCATTAAGGGTTGAAACGTTAATTACTTAATATTTTAAATGAATATTAAGGGTCGAAATTTCATTAAGGTTTGAAACGTTTTTACACTGCTGTCATGAAGAACCCTCTGCAGTCACAAATTTCATTAAGGGTCGACACGTTAATTACTTGAGTCGATATAGACATTACTATCAATAGGTCTAGCATGTACAAAAATAAGAAGTCTACTTTAAACTGCATATTTGAATTACTGTAAAGATGACAATATACTCGGTTTTTATATGAGTCAAATGCGGTGTACTTTTAATGTTCAACACATCATAATTATGTTCAGAGTTACAGTAGTTGAACATCGTCAACTACTGTGAAATCTGATGCCTGTGTGTTGTTTCTGATTAATGGTGGGTTTGTGCCCCGAGTACTACCAGAGATTGTCTGTATTAGTTGCAGAATAACGCCTTGGGTATGAGGTTCCCCTACTCAAAATCGACCCGTTTGATCAACCATTAGCAGTGAACTGCATCCGTATCCTATCAATGACCGCTACGAATCAAGTGATTCAAACTGCAAAACAGATTTTCCTGATACAACCCTCCTTTGCATTTGCATGTGCTACAACATTGCTTATGTCCAGTTAAATAACTATCATGGTTTTTAGATAAAACAAATATTAGGCGGTCTGTATTGTTATATTGACCCAAGAATCATCATGTGAAACATATATATGACCCTACACCTATCATTTTCTCCCAATCTATTAACAATTATATGCAATGAATTCAAGATCAACAAATTGTAACCTCTACTACATATATGTGCAGCATGCACCAAAATGGTGTTTCGCAAGTAAAAGATAGTCGAAAGTTGGATAGAGGATTACTTGTGAGAATAATTGCACAATTTTGTTTAGCTCACTTCAGCACATTCCATAGATTGTTTCTTGAAGCTGGGTTCAAACCGGTGCTGGGCTCATCCATGTACACAACCTATGTATGTTGTTAGAAAAATATATTAGCGGAGCATATGAGAAGATGGTCAAAAGTCAATCGAATACATGGACAACTAACCTACATTGGGATCTCCAATTAATGAAATGGCAACACTGAACCTCCTTTTCATGCCTCCACTGTACTTCCCGGATTGCTTGTCTGCAACCCCACCGTTGAAGAGATTGACACTTTTAAGAGATTCTTCAACTGCCTAAATTAACAGAATTTGTAAAGTAAATAACTTCAAGAGCCACAACACAGACCAATAACAATCCTTGAAAGTTGTGGTAACAAAATGAGTCTTTTGGAGGGTTAAAAACACATACTTGGCTTATTGTTGCGTAAGTCATATTTAGGTCAGGCTGGATTGACCGAGACACTCTTCGTCCATAATTTTTATGATTAGTTATTTTCTAAAAAAGTATATATTATTCCAATAATAATCTAACTTATTAATAAAACGATTTAGGAGGTTTTAAATATCGTGAATACAATTTGGGTGATATTTAACAGGTTTCCCTATTTACCAATTTTTTTATAACCCATTTGAAGGTTAGATATATTATACAACCCAACCATAAGTAGTTGAATGTCAACTTACTTGGGTCAATGCGGAACGTTTAAGGTTCTTAAGTCTTCCATAAAAAGGAAGATGCTCCCTACCTGTTAGGGTTTCCCAGAGCAGGCTACATACAAATAACGTAATAAGTCAATATTAATAACTTCCTGTGTCACCTTATAAATAGATCTTGAATTCTTGATACTTACTCATGCTGAGGACAGACACCCATGTTGGAATAAATCTGATCCATATTACTTCGTATATCCAGACCCTGAACGTATGTTGTGCTAGAGCTTGGCTTAATAAGTCCAATCATCTGCCAAAACCAACACACTTATCTTAGTTTGAGATTTCCCTGGAGAGAGAACAAAACAAACTAATACATTTCATAAGAAAGATTATCGAAGCATAATCGGTTGTTAGATTAACAACTGGGATAAAAAGGATGGATCGGGTGGGTTAGGTGACAGGTCAAAACGGGTAAAATGATAGTCAGGTCACGTTGGGATGACCAAAAACACTTTATTTTTTCCATTTCTTAGAGTTGTGAATGGGGCTACCTGAAGTTGTATGCAGCCGACTACTGTCAGTCGCGCTAGACTATGGCTGACGCACGCGTTGACCTGTAACGGCATTGTTACCAAAGGTTATGAGTCACAGATACACTAACCTGTATAATGTTAGACAGTCAGACGACATAGCATATCTTGGTAACTGGACGTCATTGGCTTCAAATTAATACCTTCTTTTCAAAAATCGAGTTACTTTTCAAGAAACCTTCTTTACCAAATTTGCAAATCTATAAATACCTTGTCGATATCATTGGCTTCTTAGAATCGAGTTACTTTTCAAGAAACCTTCTTGCAGCTTAACGGCTCCTTATTTTCATAATGAGAATTCGTGTTCTTCACAAAGCAAAGACTTTTATCAATACAAAACACGTAATTAAACCTCTAAAACAGAATTGCCGAACAAAAGTTTCATTGAGGAATTTTATCAAATAGTTGGCGTACAATTCAAAATAATAGCAATAATATGAGTTTTAAGAGGTCATCGAATACATAAACAATTGCTACGTCAAACAAATCATTTCCAAAGCAGTTTCATGTAGCCCCTATAAGCAGTTTCATAAGCAATCCCAAACAACCCCTATAAGCACTTATTCTAATAAGTAATCATAAACAACCCCAATAAGCAGTTTCTATAAGAAATCCCGAATATCCCCTAATAGTAGTTACTCTAAAAAGCATTCCCATATAGGTTCTATAAGCAGCTTCATAACCAATCCCTTATTCTGAACAGGTCATATTCAATTGAGAAGAACATAATATGGACCCAAACACTTCAAAGAACACAAAATAATAAATTTAACAATCAATTGAATATTTTATTCTATACATAAGAGAACAAAAATCAAAAACATACCTAAGACACTTTCGATCCATGCTAAGGAGTGAACATCTTTTGAAAGTTAACCTGCAAGATGAATCGGTGAAATCATTGGATCGAAATAATGAGATATTGGTGAATTGAAACTGAAAATTGAAACCTTGGGGAGCGTATATGAATCGTATACGATAAGTTTTTTTATTTGAGTTTTGAAGTAAGGATTGTACAAAAATTGGTGCAGCAGAATACTTGTACTTAGAAGCTAAATAAGGTATGGCATTAAACTAATTTTTAATGCAATATGCTTAGTAGGCTTGTACAAAAGCTTATTTTATAATAGATAATAGATAATAGATTATTAGGAGGATGATTCTGGGTGCTACAGTTTATTTTACATGGCAGGAAAGGAACACCAGAATCTTCATGAACAATGCTAGAACAGTTGAAAGGCTTGTATACGCCATGGTATATCTACTAGCAAAGCTTTCTCTCTTAAGCCTATATGGGACAAACATGCTTATGGGTTAAAACTTTAGTATCGGGCTTTATGTGATCCTCGTAATATATATTAGGCAAACCGTTCATCATTCGTTTTGAAAATAAGACATAAGGCTCTTAGACCAATCTGTCTTTTGTGAGTTAAATAAGTTGCATGGCATTAAACATAGGCATTAGATTCATGCTAGCCACTAAAATCAGCCTAAATTTATATGTCCCATAGTTCCAAATATTGGTTTGAAGAAGCTGTTGACTTGTTGCGCTAGAAGTAATTGTTTGGTATCGTAGTTGTATATGTAATTATAAAGTGTAAAATGACGAAAAAGCTAAATATCATATCTAAACACCTCTTCAACCTCAAGACTTCAAGTGACATTTGAAAAACAACGATGAGAAAAGATAAATGTCCGTTATCAATAAAACTTCAGATTCAAAACGCTAAATGCTTCTAACACTCTTCATAACAGATCCTTGTCCAACATACAGAGTTCTACCTTTTTTACTTTGAAAAAAGTTCTGCCTTCCTTCAAAAAGTCTTTGAAAAATAAGTTTCATTTAAAATCTTAGCCTACAAGCATTTGGTCAAAAAAGATCTACGATACAAATTTTAGTTTTGATTCTAAACACAACTGAATAATGTTTTGCATATAAAATAGGGAAATGTTTTGTTTTGTTAGAGAGAAAAAGCCTCTTTAGATGGAGTTCTATTTTTCATTTAGTAGGGAGAAAAAAGTGGAGAATGGTAAATTAGGATTTTCATTTTTCTAGTTAAAATTTAGAAAGTGATAATTTCATTTTTTTTAAACTGTTGGGAAAATAAATGTGTCTAAACGGATTTTTAGTTTTTCCATTATTTTATAAAAAATTTATTGAAAAAATACGATATTTTTCATCAACTAAACACACTTTTAGTTTTGTATACATTTGCCACAAGCTATTTGAGGTAGTTGGTGATAAGTAGCTAAAAGTAGTTAAAATACAAAAAACTAAAACGCATTTTGTTAGATAAACTGTAATTACTATGTTTAACAAAATTCGGTAAGGAGATAATGTGTTACGTTTGCCCAAGTACGTTGGGTATAAGGGCGTTATGGAGGCCCTTCCCTCTGTTATTGCTCAATATATTGTCAAAACCTGTTACGCAACTTTTGAGTATTTTCTCTAGTGAATAAAAACGAAAAGTAAAAAAAATTAAAGAGTTAATTGCATTTTTGGTCCTTGTGGTTTGGCCAAATTGCAGATTTGGTCCACAAAACTTTGAAAGTGCACCAGAGGTCCCCATTTTCAAGTTTCCGTTGCAAATTTGGTCCTTGGCCCCACACGCCGTTACTTCTGCTCCGTTACACATCCCACGTGGTTTGCACACGAGGGTCTTTTTGTCTTTTCACCCACTAAAATACACCCACCCTTTAATAACCCCACACAATCTGTTTTTTTCCCACAAATTCTCCCAACCCCACAAAATCTAACTTTACCTTTTACATAAACCCTAATTTTACCATTCCTAAACAAAATCCTAAATGTTCTAAAGCATTGCAAAGATCGTCCCTGAAGATTGACATTCAAAATGGTCAGGGGAGTTCAAGTTTGGCATTTTCGACCTGATCATGCAATTCACGCGTATGATCCATATGTAGTTTATGGTAAGAAGTCGTGATTGCATTGTGCTTTTAGTTTGGCATTTTTTTATTAGCATAAATTCTAACAATGTTTTTTTGTTTGTGAAACAACTTATTATCCAAACATCTTTTCAATGAAGGTGCACCATGGTGGAATTTTCACAAGTAGTCCTAATAGGAAGTATGTAAATGGCAAGGTACAATTTGTGGATTTTGTAGATAGTGAAAACTTTATGGTTGAGGTGGTTCATAACATTGTAAAAATGTTAAAATATGATCCACAACAAATAATGTTCTATCACTTCAGAATACCTAAGAAAAACTTGGATTGGGGACTTAGAGCATTGGCAAGTGATGATGATATTGTGAGCTTGATTAGTTATGTTTCAAAGCATAAGGTTATAGAAGTTTACATTGAACACAATGAGACCAGAGTTGAGTCATTCTATAAGCCTTTATTTAGGAAAGGAATGGAGATTAGGAAGATAGATGACAGTAATGAAATTGTTGATTTGGATCAAGAGCAGGTTAGGTCAGATGTGGATATGGTAGAGCAGGTTAGGACAAATGTAGATATGGTAGAGCAGGCTAATACAGATGTGGATAATGGGCAGGGTAGTACAGATGTGCATGGCACGGGTAATGACCTAGGTATTGACAACTTCATTGTTAGTGATCATGAGCAGGGTAGTGAGGAAGAGCAGGGTAGTGAGGAAGAGCAGGGTAGTGATGAAGAGTAGGCTATTGATCATGAGCAGGGTAGTGATCATGTGGACAATGAGCAGGGTAGGGATAATGTGGAGGATATAGTGGATGAGGAACACATCATAGAGGAAGTTGAAGTTAATATGGATGGCTTTAGGTTTTCAATAGACAGTTATTAGAAGTTAGGGACTCACCAATCATATCTGCCTTAGAGTATGTTAGAGCCTATATAATGAAAAGGATTGTCATTGTGCAAAAAATCACTGAAAAAAGTGAAGGTCCACTCACTCCTGCTGCTACAAAAATTTTTAGCCAAATAAAAGATGCTTCTGTCAACTACATAGTAGAATGGAATGGGTTAGATTTGTATGAAGCTAAAGGACCTCATGGTGATCAGTGTGTTGTAAACCTTACTGATAGGAATTGTTCTTGTAGAAAATGGTAAGTGTCTGGTATCCCTTGTAAACATGCAGTAGCATGCGTTCATGATATGGCAGATCATGGAATGGATGTGGGTTTGCCAGAAGATTAGGTCCATTCATCTTATAGGCTAGACACTTTGAAAAAGCAATACTCTTTTAAGATTAATCATGTGGTTGGTAGACACTTATGGGTGAAGAATGAGTGGCCAACTACATTGCTTCCACCTAAGGTTCATGTGCAGATTGGTAGGCCATCTAAGAAAATAAAGAAGAGTGTTGGTGAGGTTGAAAGTATGGCGCAGTCAGGGAAGATAGGTAGGAAAGGGATACAAGTCACTTGTAAGATTTGCAAAGGCAAGGGACACAATAAAAGAGGCTGCAAGGTAGCTCAAGCTGCAGCAACTCAACCAAGTCCCTGACAAGATTCTGCAAGCCAACCAAGAGCTGCAAGGCAACCAAGTCAAGGGCAAGCTTCTGCAAGCCAACAACAGTCTGCAAGCCAACCAAGATCTGCTAGCCAACCAAGATCTACAAGTTCACCACAGTCTGCAAGACAAACACAAGTTGGAAGCCAACAAGGTGCTGGTGAACCAAGTGCAGCCTCTGCAAGTCAGTCAAGCCCATCTACACCTCAGAGAAGGACAAAGATGACTGCAAATAGGCGTTTGACTCCCAACTAGACTGTTTGATTTGTTTTGTGCAACTCTATGAACCTTGGTCTGTATGAATATCACTTTATGGATGTTATGTGTTTGGTACTTTGTGTCTTAAGTTTATGTCTTTTGAGTTCATGTCTTAAGTTTATGTCTTTGAACCTTGGTCTGTTATGTACAAGTTTATGTCTTATGTTTATGACTTTGAACCTTGGTCATTATGACTATAAGTGTATGACTCTATAACTTAAGCTTATGACTTGTGTATCTTTTGCTATTATGTCTGTTATGTACACTTGCAGTTTAGGCAATCTTGTTTACCACTTGTTTAACACTTGAATTACTCTAGAGTGTGTTACAAGTACTTGTTTAACACTTGCAATTTAGACAATCATTTGGTACAAGTACTTTAGAATGTGTTACATTAATCTGTTTTGCAATCTTGTTTAACACTTGCAGTTTAGACAATCTTGTTTACCACTTGCACAATTAACCATTACACTTACACAATTAACCATTACATTCTTCATTGAAATACATAAGCTAATACAAAAGGTGGAAATTAACCATTACATATTTTGGTCAATTTTTTCTAGTCAAATTAAAAAACAACATATACAAATACACTAAAAATATGATCCAACTGCAAACCAACAATTTCTTCAATCTTCCATTTTGAGCAACCAATGCATTATTTGCTACTTCAAGATCATTCCGTGCCCTTAGCAAACCAGGAATAATGGTCACTGCTCTAGCACACATTGGAGGATCAAACCAATTAATAAACCCAAAATCATCCTACAATCAATGATTGTTTAAATTATTCACTGTTAAAAAGAAGAAATTAATCAATCATTGAAAAACTTACATGTTTGGGGCAGCAGTAAAAACGACGCTCAGGGTTCAATGGAGTCCATGATGTGCGAATTCGGGCACGCAAACCACAGTGACAAAACACCATTTCTTATATTGAAATAACTAGGGTTAGGGTTTATTTTTAATTCAATTGGGATTGCATTTGGGGGGGGGGGGGGGGGGGACAGATTTTGTGGGTGAGTGGAATTTGTGTTTTTTAATGTTGTATTATATAGATTAAAAGGGTGGGTGGATTTTAGTGGGTGAAAAGACAAAAAGATCCTCATGTGCAAACCACATGGGATGTGTAACGGAGCAGAAGTAACGGTGTGTGGGGCCAGGGACCAAATTTGCAACTGAAACTTGAAAATGGGGACCTCTGATGCACTTTCAAAGTTTTGGGGACAAAATCTGCAATTTGACCAAACCACAAGGACAAAAAATGCAATTAACTCAAAATTAAATAGTTCAAGTTTTCATTATCACTGCTAAGATTAGAAAGAAGATCTGTATCCTTATATATAGTACCAAATGTGGTAAATTGTTTGATGATTTCATCGTTAACGTTCTTGATGCTCTAAGGCCAACATTTTCATTCCCACGAATTATGTGATTGACGAAGTTAAAAAATAACCAAGGCTTCAGGAGTTAATTAAGGACTAATCTTTCTTTCTCTTTTGATTTAGTCCGTTGCTTATCAACTCTTTTAGTTAGTTTAGCAAAAATAGAATGGTTAGTATGTTGGTTTACAAGTTCTAAAGTTTTGTAGTGAGATATTAAAGTTAGTTAGCGCTCCTTCTCCAATATTAGTTTGAGAGTTGGAGATTGACATCCTTTCAAACTTGGCTAAGGATCACGATCTAGAAAGCGAACCACAGGGGACCAAAAACCGAGTTGGTACAAAACACCAAACCGAAATGTGTTTGGTCGGGCCAGGTTCGGCAGAACAAAACGTATTGACGGGTTGTGTGTAAGACTGAATCAAACTAGACCTAACTGAGAACTCAATATGAAACAAATGATGGACCTTTGTCGGTTCAGTTAGGTTCGGCCATACTTATTAAAGTTTGCGAAATCTCTTGTAAGCTTATTTTAAAAATCTCAAATGATATATTAGACCATGTGTAATGGTGACCACCAATACACCAAATTCCCACTATCACATCAACATTCTCTCTTTAATCAACATTCTCTCTTTAAGGTAATTTTATGACCAACTTTGTATAATAAAGAGACCGAGAACATCATTTTTTTCTCATTATCATTTTTTTAGATACTAAAACTAAAATTTCATTAATAACTAAAAACATTACATTAATAATTCAAATAAAATTAAAAAGAGTACAAATAAAAACAAAAACTTAAAGTATTAGTCTAAATTATATTTCTCCTTTATTATTTGCTTCATCTTAAACATCTTCCATTGTTGCATTTCGGGAAAAATCTCATTGATGCGTGCCTTTTCTTTTCTCGTTGAAACTTGAAGCATTTCACGTTGCAGCTCAAGTTCTTGTCTTTGGCGTGCAAGCCTTTTTGTTTCCAATTCCACTTGCTCCCGACGCGCCCGTTCTTCTCTCAAACGCGTTTATTCTTCCATTTCCTATTGCCGATTCTTCAACGCTATATAAGACTCATGCGCTTCCTTCTTTTTGCCCCAAAATACCCGATTTGATGTTTTTCCATTTATCGACTATCATATCAGCAAGAACAGGTGCAACAACTGAAGATTCCAAAGGAAGAGAAGAGGATGACGCTTTCTTCTTAGCTTTGTCCTGACCCATTGGCCGAACTTCCCCGAACCTCTTCTTCCTCATCTTCATCCGCTTCATCGTTGAGATTAAAACCATCATGTGTCGAGTCCGATGTGACGTGTGAGGTGGTTTCCAGTGTCTTTGATTGTTTGAGAGCCTTTTCTTTGGTTTTGTAAAAATTTTGGCATCTCAACCTCTTTCCAATTACTATGCTCCTTCAAAAGTTTTTAAGACTCAATCATTGTGAAAAGCTAACCGTACATTGTACGATATTCAAAATACGCTTGATTAAACACAAGTTGGTCATCTGCATCACTCTTATTTCTCTCTTTTACATTATCATGAATGACACAAAATTGATCACACAACCTTAAACTATTCAAAGTCAAAGTCAATTTGCAACATATTAACTATTTCCCCAGCACATTGAAAATCAACTTATTATCCATTTCACTCATTCCTTGAAAATTGGTATATAGGAAAAATGAGTTTGTAGCTTGTGTTAATCACCGTGAGCTTAAAGAACTTTTTCATATTCATGTACATAAAGACTGACAAATTAAGCTAATCCAAGTAACCACTGAATTAGTAATTTATAGTTAAATAATAAAACTTATTTACTTTTGTTATCAAGTATTTAAAAAAATCTACAATTCAAGTAGTTAAAAAATAATAATTTATTAGTTATCTACCCTTAAATTATAACTACTAATTATATAACTCAATTAGTTATAAGTCAAGTGATACAAAACTAAAAGGGCAAAAATTAAAATATATATATATATATATATATATATATATATATATATATATATATATATATATATATATATATATATATATATATATATATAGGGGAGGGTTATTGTGAGATCATGCTTAAAATTCTAAAAGTAAAACCCAATATGGACCGTTGGATCATTGTATTTGTATTTAATGAGATTAATGTTTGATGAGTGACATTTGAGTAAATAATTCACTTTTTAAAGGTATTTTGGTCAAACATTTATTAAGAGATTATTTAATTGAAACATATTAATGATGCCTTATTTTTCGGTTAAATATTTATTGAGACATCCTCTTAACAAATTAATATATCATTTGATACACACGTCCTTAATATATTTAAATTAATAAATACACGGGTACATTAAAAATATATTTACATTAATAAATACACATGATCGTTTACTGATACATCAGGTACATGAAAAAAATACTTTTATACTTACATTAACAAATACATGATGGACCACCAGGAAATTGTACTGATACATCAGGTACATTAAAAATGGATTTACATTAATAGATAGATACATCAAATACATATAATTACATTTGATACATTAAAAATATATTTACATTAAAGTTTCAACACTTACACACTTACGTCGGACTATAACAAAATCATTAAAACAAACATAGCCTATCTCATAAACTTTTATATATATAAAAAAAAAAGACAAAACATTCAATTGTTTATTACATTGTAAATGAATGAATTGTTACCAATACATTTAATTGAATAGTTATTGAATACATTTAATGAATTGGTAAATACATTTAATTGAATAGTTATTGAATACATTTAATGAATTGGTGAATTCCCAAAATGCCATTTTCATTTAATTGTTAATTACATTGTAAATTAAACTATGTAATTAATAAATGGGACACTTGTCTTAATCTTATTGGTTTTTAAGTGATCTTATTTTTACAACTTTAACAATGATCTCATTTGATCCCAAATCTATATATATATATATATATATATATATATATATATGCTATTCACATAATTAAATAATAACAACTTATTAGTTATTGAATGACAACTAATTATATAACTCAATAAATTATAAGTAAAACATAGCAAAAATAAAAGGGTAAAAATGACAAAATGAAATGCATAATAAGTGTTTTGATAAAATTTAATTAGATACAAGTCAAATGATGCAAAACTAAAAAGGCATAAGTGAAAATTTGAAATGAATAATATTTTTTTCTTCTTTTTTGATAATTGGTTATAAGGGTGGATAACTATAACTTAAAAGTATATAACCTAAAAAATATATATATGCTATTCGCATAATTAAATAATAACAACTTATTAGTTATTGAATAGACAACTAATTATATAACTCAATAAATTATAAGTAAAACATAACAAAAATAAAAGGGTAAAAATGACAAAATGAAATGCATAATAAGTGTTTTGATAAAATTTAATTAGATACAAGTCAAATGATGCAAAACTAAAAAGGCATAAGTGAAAATTTGAAATGAATAATATTTCTTTTTTCTTTTTTGATAATTGGTTATAGAGTTGAGATCAATACAAAACACATATAATCTAAAGAACAAATCATAAGATCTCAATCATTCATCTTCTTTTCATCCAATGGATGAGATGAAAGCAAAATTAACAAAGGAAGGGTAAAAATGTAATTCTATAAAAACCCACTTTTCACCTTTTTTTAAAAAACAACATATCCTGCAAATGGTAAATCTTCAAGCTACAAAAAATACACCATCGCGACGAGAAAAAAATCATCTTTCTATTGATATGCACTTTTATATACTTTCGACGAACTTTTTTTTCAAAATTTTTGTCCAGAAAAATCCCACGGGATTCGTAAAAAGACGAACTTTTTTTTCCAAAATTTCCGTCCAGAAAAATCCCACGGGATTCGTAAAAAGACAGAATTTTTTTTTTTCAAAATTTTCGTCCAGAAAAATCCTACGAGATTCGTAAAAAAATCACGCGGGACTCGTAAAAAAATCCCTCGTGATTCGTAAAAAAATCCCACGGGATTCGTAAAAAGATGATTTTTTTTTCAAAATTTCCGTCCAGAAAAATCCCACGAGATTCATAAAAAAATCCCACGGGATTCGTAAAAAATTCACTTGTGATTTGTATAAATCCCATGGGATTCTGTATAATCCCATGGGATTTGTATAAATCCTATGGGATTCTGTATAATCCCATGAGATTCTATATAAATCCCATGAGATTCTGTATAATCCCATGTGATTTTGTATAATCTAAGAAACAACAAAAAAACAACCAAAAAATAAACTAATTAAACAAAAAAAATACACCTAAAATCAACACATTAATATTAACCAATAATGTTTATGACTTGAACTTGTCTTTTTCAATTATGACCTAACTTGAACTTACAATCTACTTTTCCATTAACAACACACTTTAACAAACATGAACAAAACTTATATGCTAAGTGCTAATTTTAACACCTTATGTCTTCGTAGCTTTGTTCCATATCTGCTACACCACTTGGGGTCCACCACCAATTCCCTAACATAGAGACAACCTAAAAAATCTCCATCCTCTTAATCAAAATGCAAAATTGCATAAAGATTACTTTTTTTTTAATCTTCCAATGCCTTACATACACCTCACGTAAATGGTTTATAAGATGAAATCTTTAGACCTATGAGAAAGGGAGAGCCTACGTGGGCACCCCATGAAATCCTTGGCAGGCACCTCATTTAGTGTGGACCCCCCTTTGTCGGCGGCGATTTGATTTTTTTTTTTTTTTTTTTTTTTTTTTTTTTTAATAATTGTGTGTAGTGTTTTTTAGTGTATTTAATTATGTAGTGTTTTTATATGGTATTTATTTTACGTTATGTTTTTTAATAGTGTATAACAACAAATGTAAACATTAAACAATTAAAACAACAAATGTTTTCAATATTACAACGTCTACTCCACATGAAGATTATTAATGTCATCTATAAGCTCATAGAGTATTCCACTAGGCTGACATGCGTGATCAACTGGATTACTTGCCAGTTCCAGTGATGCTTCCAACGCCTTTATTTTTGCCTGCAACAAAGTCTTTTCAGCCAATAGCATGTTGATCGTTGTATCTTTAGTTTCGCAGTTTGAGCACTGCGTTGAAGAAGAGGCTTCACCAAAGTACTTTTGTTGAAATATTTTCTTCCACATGAAGTATCGACACCCATAGTCTTTAGTCCCTGGCTGTTACATGACGAAACAATTATAAGAAATGTATTCTAAACAAACAAGTTATTGATATATTTACGCAAATAAGCAAACGTTTAATTATTTACCTTTGAGAAAGGACATGAATAATACTTCAGACCACAAGTATTGGGCTGGTGGGATGTTCTTTCAATTATTAATCCACGTTGACAACGACACAAGTAAGGATTTTGTTGTTGCATCTGGCCAAAAGAATTTGTATAATTATTCACAACATAAATTATTAATATGATGGTTCACAAAATTAGAAGCTTCGAATACATAAATAACCAATCTTGTTATAGATTAATAGTTGATACATGGTTCACAAAATTACAATATAACTAGAAACTAAGATCAATCACGCCCGATGCGTAGTCGCTCCAATGATGCTGCCATCTGTCCCACACGTGACTCTAACTCTGAAATGCGTCTCCTCAATCCGTCAATCTCTCGCTCGTAAGACGTCCCATGTCTAGAACACAAAAATTCGATAGAGTACTTATAGCCCCTATCTGTTTTACTTTTTCCAATAACAATAACAAACCCAATCGATTCAGCAGTAGATCGAACCCAATTAATTAAATCAACTTCAGTACCGAACACCTATACAATATAAAAACACAACAAACTTTTTTAATAAACCTTACTTTTTTTTTAACAAAGTTTACTTTTTTTTAAACAAAGTTTACTTTTTTTTTTAACAAGTTTACTTTTTTTTTTTTTTTTTTTACAAACTTAACTTAACTTAAAAAAAAAAAAAAAAAAAAAAAAAAAAAAAAAAACAAAAAAAAACCGGTTATTACTCCTCTCTCTCTCACTCACAAACTTACCTCTCTCACTCAAATTACTTTCTCTCTCTCACACAAAAACTCTCTCATCTCATATACCGGCGACTTAATATATTCCGGCCAATACTCTGGCCACGCACCACCGGTAATTTTCACCTCCTATACCAAACGATAGATCGGGAAAAGGTGATCTTTTTAAGATAGGCCACGCGCAGTATTTCTCACCGACGCGCCCTACATCTAAAGTTTTAGATTCGTGATGGTTCGTTTTTTGTGGTATGTTGTTACCGTGGGTTTGTAGATGTTGTTACGGTGGGTTTGTAGATGTTGCTACCGTGTTTTATAAATGTTGATACGGTGGGTTTGTAGATGTTGTAGTTGATACCGTGGGTTATTAATTTGGTTAAAGGGTTTGTAGTTGATAAAACTTTGTTTATAATCTTGTTCATAATTTTTTTTAAAAAAAAATTGTTGATACCGTGGGTTATTAATTTGGTTAAAGGGTTTGTAGTTGATAAAACTTCGTTTATAATCTTGTTCATAATTTTTTTTTAAAATAAATTGTTGATACCGTGGGTTATTAATTTGGTTAAAGGGTTTGTAGTTGATAAAACTTCGTTTATAATCTTGTTCATAATTTTTTTTTAAAAAAAATTGTTGATATTGTGGGTTATTAATTTGATTGAAGGGTTTGATACCGTGGGTTATTTATTTGGATTAAAGGGTTGATTAATTTTTTTTTTTTTTAAATGTGAGTAGGGTTGATTAAATTGTTGATACCGTGGGTTATTAATTTGGATTAAAGGGTTGATTAATTTTTTTTTTTAAAAATGTGAGTAAGGTTGATTAATTTTTTTTATGTATAATAACTTATAAAAAAAATGTTTCTTTATGTATAATAACTCTAAAAGTAAACGGTGTTTTAAAAAAGTTTTTTTTATGTATAATAAACGTTTTTTTTTAATAAAAGAGTAAAAGTAAAAAATACTTTAAAAGTAAACGTTTTTTTTTTAATAAACGTTTTTTTATGTATAATAACTTATAAAAAAAAAGTTTCTTTATGTATAATAACTCTAAAAGTAAACGTTTTTTTAAAAAAGTTTTTTTATGTATAATAAACGTTTTTTTTTTTTTTTTTTAATAAAAGAATAAAAGTAAAAAATACTTTAAAAGTAAACTTTTTTTTGCTACGTGTATAAGTAAAAACGCGTTTTTCTTTAAAAAACATGTGTGTGTATATTTGGTGCTACGTGTGTGGTTCTCGAATGGTTTACGCGTTTCTTTTGTTGACCGTGTATACCATGTGTTGAAACCATGTGCGCACATGGTTTTCTCTGACTTAGCCAGTTGATATTCTCTGTCTCTCTGCACTATCTCTATCTCTCCTAGTGGTATTATCTCTCTCTCTCTCTCTCTCTCTAAAAATTGAAGATCTAAAGTTTTTAGATCTACAAACTTTGATCTAATAAGTGTTTACACTTGTTGATTCCGTGGGTTATGATCTAAAACTTTTTTAGATCTAAAACTTTTTTAGATGCTTCTAAGTTATCTGATGTTGAAAATATTATGAGGTTTGTAAAAAACGTTATACTTTTTTGATTTTTTTTAAAACATTTTAAGATCTAAAAACTTTGAATGTGGTGATTTTCTTAAAAACAATAATGTTTCGTTCTTAAATTTTTTAGATCTAAAACTTTTGTTTCTTTTTTTGCAGGTTTGCATAGGAGGACCCTTTTGTTTTGTTTGTGGGCAAGCCTACGTAGGCACCCCATGAAATCCTTGGCAGACACCTCATTACTGGATGGTAAAGTGAGTTTAATTCACTTTGCAACTGTAATGTATAAAAAAACTTAGTGTTTTTGTATAAAAAAATTTCATTACTGGATGGTAAAGTGGCCATTAAAGGTCATTTTGCAACTTTAATGAAATAAAAAAGGCAATGATGATTTTTTTTTTTAAAATAAAACTTAAAAAGAGTTTTGGCGAGGCAATACTTAATTTGCAGCCAACATGAACTATAAACTATTAATATGAGCCTTTGATAAGTTGTTTACCTCTTGTGTGTTAAATGTGGAACTAGACATGGTGGACTGGTATGCTGTTGCTAGTGCAGTTGTTGCTTATTCTTGTTTGTTGTTGTTCTGGACCACTTGTTGCAGTTCTGGACCACTTGTTTGTTGTTCTGGACCACTTGTTGTTGGTGTTGTTGCTTTCACCAGGGATTATATGGGGTGGTTGTTTGTGTTGTTGGTTGATTGTTGTTTGTGTTGTTGCTTCACCTGGGATTATATTGGGTGCCTGCCTAGGATTTCATGTGAACTTAGTACATTGCCTTTGAGAATCTTGTGAACTTTTGCAGTACTTGGTAACTTTTGAGAATCTTTTTCAAAACGTGTATAACCTTGTGAAACATGTGAAGTTCATGTGAACTGGTAACTTGTGAGCAGTTTGAGACTTGAGCAGTTTGAGACTTGTGCAGTGTTGTTAGACTTGTGAACTGGTGACTTTGTGCAGTTGTGAACTGTGACTTTGTGCAGTTTGTGACTAAAACTTTTGCGAGGCGATGATGTTTTTTGAGCCTAAAAACTTTAAAAACTTTCCGAGGCGATGATGATAAAAACCGAATGGACGGTAAAGTGAGATCTAATCTCACTTTGCAACCTTCGGGTTTGAGCCTAAAAACTTTAAAAACTTTCCGAGGCGATGATGATAAAAACCGAATGGACGGTAAAGTGAGATCAAATCTCACTTTGCAACCTTCGGGTTTGAGCCTAAAAACTTTCCGAGGCGATGATGAAAATCGAATGGACCGAATGGACGGCAAAGTGGGATAAAATCTCACTTTTGCAACCTTCGGACTGAGCCTCAAATATTTTTCTACTACGAATTTTTGAAAACTTTTAAAACTGAAAAAAACTTGTAAAATCGTAGAACTGTAAAACCAAAACAAAAAATAAGTTGTAAAACCAACTTGTAGAACTATAAAACCAAAACAAAACTTGTAAAAAAAAAACACACATGTACAAAAAGCTGTCCAAAAAAAAAACTTGTAAAAATAAGTGTTATAAGTGGTAAATAATAAGTTGTAAAAAGACTTGGCACGGAAATCGAGAAACCAATCATTACCAATGATTGGCACGGAAATCGAGGCACAACAAAATGCAACCACCCCCTACTAAGGGGTGCCTGCATAGGAGGACCCATGAGAAATCATGGCATTTAACATGAGTTCAAACAGTTGTGATAGTCCAAAAAACTATCTAGTTCAGGATTTCATTCATTTGGATTTTTTTTTGTAAAAGAACTATCTGTACCGTCCACGTCATCAACATCATCACAGATCATTAGCCGGCGTCATCACTGATAACCGGCACTTGATCCGTTGAACGACGTTCTCCGCCGCTATTGATGCGACGACGGTCGAATCAATACCAGATCACCTCCTACAACTGTACCTATTCGCAATTGCAACGAAATGAGCCTGGATGTGACGTAGGCGAACACATACACATCCTACGTGGACTAGTACTGGTATTCTGTTGTAACTGCTTTTTCTTCTTTCAAGGAGCATGTATCTCACGAAGATGATGAATATGATGGTGATGAAGATTTCTGATGAAATGGGGGAAACAATTATTGAGAGAGAAATGGGGGAAAGAGTTTGGTGTGAGTGTGTTGAGTGGGTGACTAAATAAGAGTGTAGTTAATTTACAAAATTACCCTTCCATTTAAAATAAATTGATGGGATGGTATAATCTTTACCATCAAATGATATAAAAATAAAAGGCCAGGATGATCCAATTTGATCTTTAGCTAAATGTTGTTCTGTAAAAAACTTTCCTCATTGGTTATAAGGGTAGATAACTATAACTTAAAAGTATATAACCTAAAAAAGTTGAGAATCTGTATCAATTTTAATTATTGACAAACGGTTGCTAATTTATTCATTACTAGCCAACTTTGGCAATAACTAAAACGTAACACTAACCTCAACACAAATGTTCATATATGCCATGGTATATCAACTAGCAAAGTTTTCTCTCTTTAACCCATGTGGGACAAACATGCTTATTATGGGGTTAAAACTAGCAAAGTTTTCTCTCTTAGACCAATTTGTTTTTTGTGAGTTAAATAAGTTGCAAGACATTAAACATAGGCATGTTTGTCCCATAGTTTGAAACTAGTTATAATACATGTGCATGCACAGGATTTTGACAAAAAAATTATTCTGTATTAATATTGAATATTGTGTCTTTAAAGGTAATTGCATATAATTATATAGTTATAAGTTTCGTGCACGCACGAAGTTTACACATAAAAATTTCTGTTAGGTAACTCAAGATTTTATTTTATTTAGCTGACAAAGATGTTGATATTGTTATTTAAATTTCACTACTGATATTATGTTCTACACAGATGCAAGTTTAATAGCACATAATGAGTGTTGATAAAGTTAAAGTATACTTATTTTATAATGAGCGTTGATATTATGTTGATGTTTTCTAAATTTTTTTTTCCTAGATAGCCTTATATAAAGTAAACCGTGCTTACAATTTGATAATTATATTCTCGTTTTCAGTAATTTAGCCGTATTTAAAATGTAAACTCGTGTCCACGTAGGTTATTTTAAAATTGAAATAAATGAGTCTTTATTGAACGTATATAGTAAAAAAAATTGATACTTATAATCTTATGTAAATTTATATGTTATTTATACATTGTATTTTTTAAGATATAAAGTTTAAAGTGTATAAAGTATAAGGGGGTATTTGTTTATAATCCAAAGTTATTAAAAAACATGGAGGTTTATAATATTAAACTTAACTCTATATAATTTTTAAAAAATCAACCACTAAAGTTTTATTAATCACCTCATCTTTTTTTAAGTTTTTGTTTTCACAAATTTGACACATATATTTTTATGTGTTTTTTTTATCAACCAAATTTCTCCACCAAATTTATTAAAGTTTGACCAAAATCAATTTAATTTTGACTTTTATTAACCAATCACATCACATGATTTTGCTTACGTGGCGAAATTGAACTCTCCTATTGGCCCAATTTTTTTTTTCAATAAGAAGGGTTTTTCAAAAACAATCCGAAATAATGTAATTCTTTTATTATATAAAAGATATTGGTTTGAAGCACAAGAAGTTGATCACAAGTGCTCTTGCCACCCTACGTTATAATTTACTCCGTTTTGAGACTAGATTGCAATAAATTTCTTTAATTCATCTTTTAAAAACTACAGGTATTAGTTTTTGACTTTTTGCCGTAGAAGTAACTGCTTGGTATCGTAGTTTTATATGTAATTATGAAGTGCAAAATGATAAAGAAAAACTAAACGCTAATTCTAAACGCCTCTTCAACCTCAAGACTTCAGGTAACATTTGAAAAACGTCGTTAAAAAAAAAAACGTTGATTGCCAAACAAACTTGTGATTCAAAATGCTACATAAAAAAATCTAGACACTTGGCTGATTCAAATTCAATACAAACCTACTCAAAAAACAAAAGATTATACTTGGTTTTAAACGAAGTTTCATTGACATCCAAAATTTTTTGACTTCTTCGATAGGGTGTCTCTCCATCTATTATTACACGCGTTGTCTCATTTAAAAACTTAGCCTACAAGCATTTGGTTAAAAAAGATCTACAATACAAATTCTAATTTTGATTCTAAACACACCTTATTAATGTTTTGCATATAAAATAGGGAAATATTTTGTTTTGTATACGTTAGCCGCAAGCTATTCGAGGTAGTTGGTGATAAGTAGCTCAGAGTAGTTAAAATACAAAATACTATTTTCAGATGAGAAATCGTAATGACTATGTTGAACAATATTTGGTAAGGAAATAATGTTTTACGTTTGCCTAAGACAGGGTGTTATGGTCATCAAACTCATCACTTTCACGTCAGTATTGTTAATCGAATTATTAGTAGTATGGGTCTAAACCCGCTTCTAGACTCTTCTTTATAATATTTATAATGTAACGAACTTTTAATAATAATTCATTCGGTGATTCACCTTTACAAGCATCACATTACCATTTAACACATAACCCACAATATAAAAAGAAAAATGATTTTGGTGCCTAAAACCTACACCTAATATTAGACCTAAAGATGTGATTGGTGCATTTAAAAAAGAGTTGTGATATTTAGACCTAATAATGAGATCTACTAATAGACCTACACCATTAATTTTTTGACAAGTGTCATACACCTTTTCTCTTTCATCATTTCTCACAAATGAATTTTTCAAATGCACCAATCACATTTTTAGGTCTAATTGATTGGTGGGAAATGATGAAAGAGAAAAAGTGTATTACACTTGTCAAATGATGAATGGAGTAGGTCTATTGTTAGGTCTCATTGTTAGGCCTAAATATCACCACTCATATAAAAATACTCTATTTTATACAAACATAACCCACAATATACCTCACAAACACACACACACAAAAGAAACGCAGAAAAGATGGGAAACTTTTCAGGCCACCAAACCATTAGAAAAACATACAATTTGGCGCGTGGTTAGAACCACTTTTATAGTGATCCCATGTGAAGATCGAAGGTGATGACGATATACCATCCACTATAGTGACCAGTGTAAGTGCATTGGGTATAAGGCATTATGGACGCCTTCCCCGGGAGTTCAGTGTTATGGCTCAATATTGTCAACACAACAATCTTGTACAAAATTGAAAATTGAAACATACATACGCAGAAACAAATTGTACAATTTTTTAATGCGTTAAGACATTAAATTAACACATAATTAATACTCTTATTAAAAGCATAGTTATCAAATTGAATACAACCAATTAAAACACCCCGTACTAAAAACTACAATAAAATTTTACAATGTACAATCTAAACAAACTACAACATAATCTGAAATAATAAAACACAGTAATTAATGTTATTTTTAAAACACCTATAAAATAAAAAAATACATGTTATTATTCAGTTGTACAAACTAATAAAAACACACAAAGCTTCATACAAGCTAACAAGTTGATGATACATATAGTTTTAAAAACCAGACCGGACCAACGGGTTCAACCGGGAACCGGTGTCGCCACCGGTTCGGCTAGCCAATAAAAGCCATCTGAAAATGAACCAGAGATGACCTATTCGAACCGATACAAACCGGTGAACCAGGCCTCGTCGGGGATTTATTTCTTCAGTTAATCGTCACAGGTACCTACCGTCACAACGCGCAAGTATCTTGCTAGGGTTTTTTTTTTAATGAGGGTAGATAACTATAACTTACAAATGTATATGATTTAGAAAAGCTAAAAGTATATGACTTAAAAAAGTTAAGAATCTGCATCAATTTTTAGGTATCAACAAAGATAGATGCTAATTTATTCGTTAACATCAAACTTTGACAACGACTAAAACGTGACTCTAACCTCAACACAAATATTTCATATACGCCATGGTATATCAACTAGCAAAGTGTTCTCTCTTTAGCCTATGTGGGACAAACATGCTTGTGGGTAGGGCTGTAGACGAACTGAACGTTCAGTGAACATTTTATGAACGGTTCGGTAAAAAATTCGTTTATTTATTAAATGAACGAACATGAACAATATTTTACGATCGTTTAGTTAAATGAACGAACATGAACAAAAGTCACGTCCGTTTATTTATGTCCGTGAACGTCCGATTATGCGTTCGTTAACGTTCGTTTATGTTCATTTATTTATTTATGTTCGTATATCAAATCTTTTAATTGTATAATTTTTATATTAGTTTGTTTAAACAAAACGACACTGATAAAACGGTATTAGATACATAATTTAATAAAGTTTATGATTGTTTGTCTATGTTCATTTATGTTCGTTCGTTTATGTTCGTTTAGTGTCTTAATGAACGAACATAAACGAACATGAACAACTCATTTTCTTAATAAACGAACATGAACAAGAAATTTCGTCCGTTTAAGCGTTCGTGTTCGTTTATTTGTCCGGCTAAAATTAAATGAACGAACATGAAAAAGGCTCCGTTCGTGTTCGTCTGGTTCGTTTACAGCCCTACTCGTGGGGTTAAAACTAGGAAAGTTTTATCTCTTAGACAAATTTGTCTTTTGTGAGCTAAATAAGTTGCAAGACATTAAACATAGGCATTAGACTCATGCAAGCCACTAAAATCTGTCTAAAGTTATATGTCACATAGTTCGAAATATTGGTTTGAAGCAAAAGAAGTGGATCACAAGTGCACTTGCCACCCTACGTGATAATTTCCTCCCTTTTGAGACTAAACTGTAATCAATTTCTTTAATTCATCTTTTAAAAACTAGCAGAATTAGTTGTTGCTGTAGACGTAGTTGTTTGGTATCATAGTCGTATATGTAATTATGAAGTGTAAAATCACAAAAACGACATTGGGAAAAGATAAATGTCCGTTGTCAAACAAACTTGTGATTCAAAATGCTAAATGCTTCTAATCGCTCTTCTTAAATGATTCTACATATATAGTTCTGCCTTCTTTACTTTGAAGTAAATTGTAAACACTATGTTCTCAAGTTGAGTAAAAGGGAGGAAGTAAAGTGAAAGCGAGGAAGTTTGTGTTCTCCAGTTTTTTTTAGGAAGTAAAGTGAGGTAAAGTGAAGTAAAGTTGTGATATTTTAGTTATAAAACCTTCACTCCACTTTTGAGGTGAAAGTCACTTTACTTTCTTTCTCTTACTTTACTTCATCTTTCTTTCACTTTCATTAATTTTTTTTCTTGAGAACGGAGCCATCTCCAATGAGAGGCACATAATAGCTTTTTTTCTTTGAAAAGCTTTTACGCATTGAAGTAATGACTTTTTTTTTCCTCACAAAGACTTGACGATCCGATGAATGATTTTTCTTCAATTTTTCATTATATTTCTTTTTGAACTTTTTTGCATTGAATGAAGATTAGTCATGAGTCATGACATGTAGAAGTAAATGAAAAGACGACCTGGCTAAAAAAAAACATTAATAACTGATTGCCATTGTAGATTCTTAAGTTCAAACTTGAATCCATTGGGTTATAATTTCGATCCAGTTTGTGAAATAGTGTCAAGAAGAATTCGGAGTAGTTCAATACTGTTAGATGATAGGTTAAGGCTCAAGGCTAATTATGCGCTTAAGGTCTATTAGGTTTAGAGTTAAAATTGCTTGTTCGGTAAGCTATAATATCACTATATATACAACTTGTGTAGCCACAAAACACAATTCAATAAAAACCTATTTGTTATTTTACATTGTATCAAAGCTTTAAGTTCAACCAACCACAAAATTGTTGTCCTTTCAGTCATTGATTACTCGCCGATGATTCAATAAGGTCCTAATTTATTAATTTTCTTTGGCTTTATATTTTCATTTTATTAATTTTTTATCTACTTCAAATCACAAACACTAAAAAAACAAAAAGTCTAGACAACTTGGCTGATCCAGATTCAACACACACCTAGTCACAAAGATTAATACTTGGTTTAAAACGAAGTTTCATTTAATATTTCAAACAAAATGTCATCCAAACTTTTTTGACTTCTTCGATAGGTTGTCTGTCCATATATTACACACATTGTCTCATTCAAAAACTTAGCCTACAAGCATTTGGTTAAAAAAGATCTACAATACAAATTTAAATTTTGATTCTAAACACAACTTTATAATGTTTTGCATATAAAATAGGGAAATTTTGTTTTGCATACGATAGCCACAAGCTATTTGAGGCAGTTGGTGGTAAGTAGCTCAGAGTAGTTAAAACGGAGAATGTTAAAAAAAGGCATCGGGGTTGACATTTTTTTTTATTGTGTATACTTAACTATTTTTTTTCATTATAACACAAAACTTCGTACTTTTGTTATTGTATGTATGATTTTCAACGTGTCCCATGTTAGTGTGTGCGAGTGTTGCACGTAGACTGCCAGTGTGTCAAAAACTATATTTTTATTGGTATGATACTAAAATAAATGCATCGAAGTTGACCACTTTTAGGATTGTGTGTAGCTAACTATTTTTCTTTTTTCATTGTAACACAAAACTTTTGAATTTGTGTTATTGTATGTATCCAGTCAGACTAAGTGTTACATCGTCTGTCCTTTATATTAATGACCGTTAGTAAATAACTGAATTTCCGTTTTCTTACGTTTTTATTAGTTTTCATCCGTTATTATACGTTTTCGTTCGTATTTATACGTTTTCGTCCGTTTTCTTACCCTTTCGTCCGTTTTTTTTACATTTTCGTTTGTTTTCATACACTTTCATCCATTTTTAATACGTTTTCGTCTGTTTTTAAAAAAAATTGTCCATTTTCTTACTTTTTTTTTTTTTTTTTTTTTTTTTTTTTTTTTTTTTTTTTCTGTTTTTATACGTTTTCCTCAGTTTACGTTTTGTCCATTTTCTTACGTTTTTTATGTTTTCATCCGTTTTCGTCCATTTTTATACAATTTCGTTAGTTTTTTACGTTTACGTCTGTTTTCTTACGTTCTCATACGTTTTTATACGTTTTCGTCAGTTTTTTTTGCGTTTTCATACATTTTCTAACGTTTTCATCCGTTTTTATATGTTTTTGTCCGTTTTATTACGTTTTTGCTTGTTTTTATGCGTTTTCGTTTGTCTTTATACGTTTACGCTCGTTTTTACACGTTTTCCTTCGTATAAAAACGAACGGAAACGTGTAAAAGCATATAAAAATGAATGCAAACGTGTAAAAACGAACACAGACTTATAAAAACGAACGAAAATGTGACGTAAACGTAAAAAAATTGAACGAAAACGTATAAAAATGAGCAAAAACGTTTTAAAACGTGTAAAAACAAACATAAACATATAAAAACGGATAAAAACGTAAAAAGTATAAGAAAACGGACAAAAACATAAAAAAACGGACGAAAGCGTATAATAAAAGACCAAAAAAGTAAGAAAACAAACGAAAACGTTTAAAAGCGGACAAAACGTATAAAAACGGACGAAAACATATAAAAACGGACGAAAACGAAAGAAAACGAACGAAAACTTATAAAAACGGACGAAAACGTATAAGAATGGATGAAAACGTGTGAAAACGAAAAAAAACGTAAGAAAACGGAATTTGAGGTTATTTACTAACGACCATTAATATAAAAGGCTAGCGATGTAACGTTTAGCCTGACTGGATACGTCCAATAACACAAATTCAAAAGTTTTGTGTTGTAATGGAAAAAAAAATAGTTGGCTACACACAATCCCAAAAGTGGTCAACTTCGATGCATTTGTTTAGCATTATCCCAATAAAAAACATAGTTCTTGACACGCTGGCAGTCTACGTGTAACACTCGGACACGCTGGCATGGGACACGTTGGAATTGATACATACAATAACAAAAATTGCCAAGTTTTGTGTTACAATGAAAAAAATAATAATTGGGTCCCAAAATGTATCAACTTCGATGCATTTTTTTAGCATTATCCCTAGTTAAAATACAAAAGATTAAAACGCATTTTTAGATGAGAAACCATAATGACTATGTTTAACAATATTTGGTAAGGAAATAATGTGTTACGTTTGCCTAAGACAGGGTGTTATGATCACCAAACTCATCATTTTCTTGTCAGCGTCACATTACCATTCAACACATTACTAAATCTATCACCAAACATGTGCTATGGAGACCACCAAACAAAAAATATAATAATACTCAACTTTATACAAACATACCCTAAAATATACCTCACAGATACACACACATAAAAAATAAAAATAAAAAAATAAAAAAAGAAAAAAGATAGGGAAACTTTTCGGTGATGCAGGCACCAAAATACTAAAAAAACATACCTTTTGGCGCGTGGTTGGAACCACTTTTATAGTGATCCCATATGAAGATTGAAGGTGGTGACGGTAGACCATCCACTATAGCGACCAGTGTAAATGCATTGGGTATAAGGTGTTATGGACGCCTTCCCTGAGAGTTCAGTGTTATGGGTTAATTGTCAACACAATAATCTGTTATGCAGCTTTTGAGTATTTTTTTTAGTGAATAAAAAGGAAAAGTAAGAAAATTGAATGGGTTCAAGTTCCATTATTACAACTAAGAGTAGAGAAGGGATTAGTATCCCTAGTATGGTGGCAAATGTGGCAAAATTGTTTGATAATTTCATCGTTAACGTTCTTGATGCTCTAAGGCCAACATTTTCATTCCCACTAATTATGTGATTGACGAACTTAGTTGGAACTGAACCGAAGTCAAAACTTGTGTCTTTGTTTTATTAAAATATTTTAGGTCTGAATTGATTATCACATCTTACCGGTAAAAGGTGGCGAAGTTTAAATCTGAATGAAATAAAGTTGTTTGTTTTTGTATAATTGTCCGAATGATTTTAAGTGCTTGTTATATATTATATTAACACAAGTCTTTAATCTGTTATCGAGTAAAAGACAATAAGAAAAGCCCAACACCTCTTATTAGTAAGATGTCATATACTTGACCGGTTCTGACTCAAAAAAAAAAAACACAAACAACACTAATGTCTGACCGCCTCTTACCACCTCTGACTCGATAAGAGTAAGGGTGTGTTTGTTTTTTAAAAAAAAATCTTACTAGCCCTCTTACTCTTACCAGTAAGAGGAGGGCAGACGTTTTACTTGTTTGTTTTTTTCTTTTGAGTAAGACCCAGTTAGACATATAATATCTTACTCAGTAAGAGGTGGAGGACTTGTCTTACTGCCTCTTACTCGTTTTGTAAACTTTATATAATATATTTGATTGTTTATTAACTATGTTATATTTATGATAAAAAGTCTTGTTTCATATTTACATAAGTTACTTATTATCGTATTGCGTTGGTTTAATAAACAAATCGAGCACTTAAAATCATTCGGACAATTATACAAAAACAAACAATATTATTTCGTTCAGATTTAGTTTTTCTAGCCACCTCTTACCAGTAAGATGTGATAGTCAGATTCAGACCCGAAACATCTTAATGAAACAAACACACCCTAAGACATTTTTTCAAAAAACAAACACACTTTATATTACAACCAAGGTTTTTATTCCGTTGCTTATCAACTCTTTTAGTTAGTTTAGCAAAAAAATAATGGTCAATAAAGGAAGGTAAATACCTGAGTTACAAGTTCTAAAATTTCGTAATGAGATATTAAAGTTAGGTAGTGCTCCTTCTCGAATACTCAGACTGAGAGTTGAAGATTGACATCTTTTCAATCTTATCTAAGGATCACGGTTCAAAAATTGAACCAGTCTGAATAAAACAAACGAATCGACACAAAACACGAGACCAAAATGTGTTTGGTCGGGCTGGGTTAGGTCCAACAAAGAGTATTGACAAGTTGTGCTTAAGATTGAATCGTACTAGAACAAACTGAGAACCGACTATGAACCAATAAGGGACCGAGGACCGTATCGGAGTATATGCAATTCGATTTGTCGGTCGGTTCAGTTTGCGGCTCATTGTGTTACCCCTACTTAGGAGGTGCTTGGGATTGCTTGTTTAAAATATATTATGCTCTTTGATATCGCTTAATCAGATAATCAGCGGTTTCAAAACGTGATTTTGAAATATGATATTTGGATTTGGTTATATTGTTTGATATCGTGATAATTAGATAATTAGTTTTTTAAGTGTTTGTCAAATCAAATTATTTATTAGATTAATCCATAAAATGACATGAATTGGCATCCTTTGTTTTATTAATTTATTTAAATTTAACATCAACTTTGCCTTTTAAAGCTAAAAATACAGTATGAAAAACATAAACTACAAATAAAATATAAGAAATATATATAATACATACATGATAGTGACAAAGCTAAACTAATAACGATAAATACGTAGTAGTACTTAAACACCTAAAGCTTTATCAGTCAAATTGTATTTCTTACCAATAAAGTCGTACATGAAAACACTCTTCTTGGTTATTGTCAATTCTATCATTCATATAGATCAAAGTGCAGTTAATAAATTCCAATTTTCAAATTGCATTTATCAAATTCAATCTTGCGTGCGAAATAGTTGCTCGTAGTAGATGTGATGCATCTCCACACATTTGTCCTTGAATTTTGCAAATTCGTTATTAGCTTGTATTATCTCATCCCACCGCTCTTGGGTTGCATCAATTGTCTTTCTCACCGGGTTATTCACTTATTAGGGGGGAGGGAGTGGAAGTTTACTACCCTAATACCCTAAGGGTGCCACGTCACCTCTATCCAATAAAAACCTTCCAACTCAAAACTACCCCAATACTACCCTAACAAGTGGGAGTGGAACCCTAGTACCCGAATTCCATTTTTTTTTTTTAAATACATAAAATCACATACAATATTTAAAATAAAAACATACCATTTCATTAAAAAAAAAAAAACATTACATAATACTTAAAAAAACTACAACTTAAAAATTGAAACTACAACTTAAAAAAAAACATTACATAAGTTGAAATTAAAATTACTTGAAACTACAATTTAAAAATTGCAAGCCCATCCGTGTTTGGCCGCAAGTTCACGTTTCTGGGTAAGAATTAATTCCAACATAGCGGGATCGCGAATGTGATCATGCGGCTCCAAAAAAAACTTCAACTCCCGTTGTGCATTCTTGAACTTCGCCCCCTCGAGTTGTGTAGCCAACAATTGTTTCGCCATCTCGCGTTTTTCTTCCAAATATTGTGTCTTTTTTTGTGTGTACGCGTTGATTTCATCCGCAACGCTTGAGATAGACGAGGAGGATGCAGTTTGCTTCTTCTTCATTTTTCTTGATTCAATTGGAGGGGTGGGGTCTTCATTCATGTCGGGAAGGGTGTTGCTTGCCGCTTCATACTCCCCCGACCTCCTTTTTGAAGAATTGCTTGCAGCACCGTCGGACTTTTGTTCATTACCGACAACACCACAAGTGGAGATTTGAACCCATGCTTTCGCCAACGCCTCCTCTTGTGCCGGCGTCCAAACTTCACGGGGCCTCCTCCCGGCGAAAGCTTTTTTCTTCCCTCTAGGATCGACTTCTTGAACTTCCTCATCTTCGTCTTCTTCATTTGGTAGTGGTTGTGTTTCGGGTACATACTCTACGTCTTCACTTAGGTTTTCGAACGGGGAAAACTCGCTTGTAGCAGTAATGTTGTAGTGTTGTGGATTCAATTGAGGAGGACCCATATTATATGGGAAAAATTGTGGAGATTGGGGTTGTGGAACATAAAATTGATTCGGGGATGGTTGAGAATAAAATTGGGTAAATCCTAACGGAGTTTGTTTTGGTTGATTCAGAGATGGTTGAGACCGACCTTGACGCGAGGTGAAAGTTTTTTTAGCTCTCCTTGGATCCATAGTTTAGTGTTTTTGAAAGATTATTGTGTGTTGTGGGTTTTTATTTTGAAAATAGAGGTGAAATATTAGTTTAAATAGGAGTGAAATTTTTTTTTTTTTTTTTTTTAGTTGGGTTTATAGCCGTTACCAACGGCTCTTTGATACAAACGGTCCAAAAAATCCAACGTTCACAAGCGGCTTCCGAGCTCGCAAAAGCAACCCGCAGGCCGAACCCGAGGTAGGCGGAGCGGTGTTGCCGCTCGGGTTCAAGAACCCGCTGCCCAACCCGAAGCCCACTCCGTTGTACCTTAGACGATACACTTCCAATATCAACGGTTTTAACGTGTAATCTGGAGTACACTTTTCCTATTCAATCTTTCAAATTATTTTATAAGTTTGCGCGCCCAACCAACCTTGCTTAAGAGATTCCCTTGTTTGTTGCCATTTCTTACCTCATCAAGGCACAACTCGACGAATATGATATGTGTGGTAGGATCCCAAATAGTTTTGGAGGAATGTCGTTGTCATAGTTCAAGTCCATGGCCTGTCTACCAATAATGTCAAAGAGAACTAGAATTGTCAATCACTTTATACAACTATATCTTGCATATTCATTTATATCACATATAAGAAAATCCGAACAATATCTCTTTGCATCATGGTTGATACGGCTGATTGTTTAACTAGAGATAATTTGAAAAAGCACAGTTCTTGAACACCCTAAAAACTACTCCATTATACATCTCATCCATTTGGATAGACATAAGTGAAACATAACTAAGGAAAAAAAAAAAGATTTGATGGAGACATCATTTTAACTAGAGATAATTTGAAAAAGCACAATTCTTGAACACCCTAAAAACTACTCCATTATACATCTCATCCATTTAGATAGACATGAGAGCATCGGGTGTCATAGCACACTCATATCTCTTCATTTGGGCCTCACTTGTGCCACATAACCTCTACATCACTCCAATACACTCACTTAAAAATATTCATCAATTACAATTAACTCAAACCTCTTCATTTGGGCCCCACCCACCCTCATTTCATTTAAACATACGAAATACAATAATATTTTTCTCTGCCATCTACCTTTGTCGTCTTCCATGTCGTTGAACCGGCGAACAACCAACCGGCGAGGGCCACTGGTGTGGTGGCGAGGGCCGGCGGACACCCTCGAGCCATCCACGTTGGACTGGCGAAGCAATTACATCTTGATACCCCATGCTCTAAGTGAAACATAACTAACAAAAAAGAAAAAAAGAAAGATTTGATGTAGACATCATTTTATTTAGAGTAAAGTCCAAAATACATCCCTGTGGTTTGCCCTTTGTCTCGCTTTACATCCCTAAACTTTTTTTTGGCATAAAATCATCCCTCGGTTAGTAAAGTTGGCACAAATACATACCTTTGTTAGTAAATTCAGTTAATAAGGACTAGCGGTGCAAATATTAAAGAGAAAATATTTGCACCCTTAGTCCTTAGGACTAACGATGCAATAAAATAAATTGCATCGTTAGTCCTAAGGACTAACGGTGCACTCTACCGCCACCTACCACCTCCACCGTCACCTCCACCCACCACCACCCAACGCCACCACCCCCTCCTCCACCGCCGCCACCCACCACCACCCAACGCCACCTTCACCCACCACCACTCAATGCCACCTCCACCCACCACCACCCAACGGATATATGTCCGGTGGGAGCCAATCGAGTACTTTTTCGGGACATATATCCGAAATATATGCTCAAAAAGCCGACGCTCAAAGGGCTTGTTACGAGGCGAGGCGGGAGAAGGAAAAAGCTATCCAAGAGAAGATCGAGATGGAGTTTCTGATGATAGATCCGAATTTGAATCCTGACCCGATAAAAGCAGAGATTATCCGAAAGAGCCGGGAACGACTAGTTAAGAAATATCACGAAAGAGATGACTAGGTTTCTTATTATTAGTATGTGTTGTATTTTATTTTTACCCGTGTCGTTTTTTTTTTTCGTATCGTTTTTATTAGTATGTGTTTTTTTTCTTCTTCTTATTATGTTATGTATTGTATTTTTATTTTTAATGAAATGAATTTAGTTTATTTGGAAAATTACATAAAAAAATAAAGTGGTAGTGGTGAGCCTCAAATGAAGATGTTGAGATTTGTTATGAGAGAGGAGGGTTTGTTGTGGTTAGTTGTGGAGATTTGTTATGCTGATGTGTCGCTGAAGTGACATTGATAAAAAAATTATGCTCCGTCACCGCACCCACCCCTCTTATTAACTCTTTCCCCGACATATCTAAAAGTCAACTTGCAACGTATCGACCTTTCGGTACGTGCAAATGTGTACCATCTTCTTTTTTCTTCATTAATAAATAAAAAAACATAGAAACCAAGTTCATATCTAATACATACATACCGACGTCACTATTTAAACTCCTTAAATGACTAGCAAAATCTATCCTCAAACTACAGCAATTAAATCATTCACAAATCCCAATAAATAAATAAATAAATAAATAAATAAATTTATCAAACCAATCACCGACACACCTATCCTTGTTAATTTATATAAAAATTATCGTTTTTTGTTTTTATAACGAAGTTGATGATGGCAGCTGAGACGATGATGATTCACCGGTCAACTTTCTTACTACCACCTGCCACCACCGTAGATGGATCTTCTCCGACGACAACCTACGCGCTCATAGTACTAAATCAACGTTTACCCAGATTCTCACCCTTACTTTGGCAACACGGTAAGTCTAGAATCTTACTTTTGTTTATTTCTTGTCTTCTTTTATATATTTAGCATCAACTTTCGTGTTTGGTAATATAGCTGTAACTGTAATTATAATGCTGTAAAATAGTTTAATGAGAGAGTTTTTTTACTTTGTAGTTTATGAAATTTAATAGGTTGTTTTGAGGAGGGCAATTTCGTCATGTTTAACACAATTTTTAAGGATCGGGTGCATTTAGAAAAATGATTGGGATGGCTAAAATATGTGACTAATTGTGTGCTTAATAGACGTGTCAATAAATTATTTGTTTGTGAACAAGAGGGTCCCCTGCTGTCCCCAATAGGATGATGACACATATGTTTAGTCATATTATTAGGCGTATGAGTTAGTCATCCTATTCAATGCACGTGCATTTAAGCAAAACGAGGTGTTTTTTAAACAAAATTAACACTAAGCCACAAAAATCCATGGGTGTCCCTATACCCCCGGGACCCACCACTGATATGTTTTGGCTATAGAGTAAATACATACTTCCTGCTTATTGTTTAAGCATATAAGCACTTTAAAATTAGACATTTTCATATTAAGACTGCTTTTAGCAGCGTAACATGTTGTGTCACGAACATCTAACTACTTTTTCCGTAAATAACTACAGTAAATTTGACTTCACATGGTTGAAAAGGGTATTTTCGTGTGTTAAAGAAAATTCTACGCAACAGCTTGTTATTCACCAAAACTTGCTGTATGATGTAAACATTATTATTACATTTATGATAAAATCGTAAAATGGAACAAATTGTCATATACGTGTTTTTTAGACAGGATTTGATGATATTAACGAAATCACAGGGCCTAAAAAGTAGTAAGGGTGTTAAGTGATAATTTGTTTAAGGTTTAAGCATTAACTAGGTGTTTTAGTATATGGTTTATTTAATTGCTGTTGATGTGAATTGTTGTAGAGCAGCAAAAGTTCGTGTTTGTGCTGATGGTGGGGCTAATCGTTTATTTGATAACATGCCGGAGCTATGCCTTGATGAACATGATGTCTCCGTTATTCGTGAAAGGTTTGTTTGTTTCCTTTTCCACGTTGTTCTGAAGTTATTGATTGCCTTTAAATTGTCTGATGTTATGCTTCTGAGAATGTCGTGTGCATATAGTTTGTTTTTTTTGCTCTTTACAAAAAAGTTAAAGTGGCGGTGGGGTTTTAGTGTTTTTTGAGTTCAAATAGTATTTCCCATTATTAGTTTTGATACCATTAAAGTTGCTGATAGTCACTTTATGAATCACGAGTGTCATTCTAAAGAGAGATTGTGCGTTAACTCGTATATATTTTCTTGGAAAGTACTTTTTTAGAAAATATATTCGAGACTTCTCAGTTGAGCATCACACAAACTGTATGAATTCAGGACCACAAGAACATGTGTAAGAGATAGTTAATATTACAGATATTTTTTTTTTGGGTAAAGGAATATTACAGATATTTTAGGACAAAGATCTACGTGGTTCTGTCAAATTAAATAAATATGCGTCCAAAACCGCAGTGGCTAGTAAATAGTTTTAAAATCTGATTACGGTTTACATCTACGTTATGGATATATTAATAAGCCAATGATTATAGCACGGTGACCTCTTGAGGCTTAGTGGGTTGGACACACTAGGGGACAATTAGTTTTGGTTACTTTCGGGTTTGTGTGACGTCACGTCCATATTGCTTGCAAATTAGAACATGCGCTCTTATAAGTCTTTTGTTGTGGATTGCCTAATATTATTCATCATGGTTTTAAGTCTTACACGGAGGCTATTGGACCAATGTTCTGCTATGGGTTTTGGTGTTACAGTCTTTGTGGCCCTATGGGAGTCCATGACAAGCTAATTCCAAGCAGCAGCCTTGTTAACGCCAACTTATGTGGCATTTCATTATTAGTCAATAGCCAATTGGCCAGTCACACTGATAATCTAGATGTGCACCTACGAATCCTTTGGTTTTAATGATATTCGGTCTTATATAGGGCTCCTTGGCATCTCATTGGTAGCTGCATATAATGGGTATAGTAAAACGGTAATCTGGGAAATGTTCTTTTATTTCAAGATGAACAGTATGAATGTGATAAACGGGTTTCAACTTGATGTTAGGAACTTAGGATAGATTTTTATGCGCAATGCAAGTCATTTATGGCAAGAAGACAATAATCTTTTAATCATTTGAGAGATCATGGGGATTGCTGCAACACGTGGAAGCTATAGTAAAAGCCATGCTCATATGGTAAAAGTAATTAAACGAAAAAACAGAAATCTTGTGTCTATGTTTGTGTTTGGATTTTATATCGGTTATATGGTACCTAGCTGATACACATTGCTATATTGTTTATTTTGCGACTCAGCAAAAAGTAGACGATTTTGTTAGATTCTAATCTGAATACACATCTGTTGTAGGTACAAGCCAGATGTAATTAAAGGAGACATGGATTCAATCAGACCAGACGTTTTAAACTTCTACAGAAACTTGGTATGCTGGCTATATTTTTATTTGAATATTCTAGGAGAATCACAATGAGCTGACTTTTGTATGGTCCATTTTTGGATTTTATTAACAATCAATCTTTTAATGATAATTACATGCAGGGAACGAATATTGTAGATAATTCAGATGACCAAGACACTACAGATTTACATAAATGCATATCATTCATTCGTGAGTTCGTGTCTGATGATGAGTTGTCAAATGTAAGTAAATCAGTATCGCAAGTCTTATGACAGATTGGATTCTTGTAAATTTGCACATTTTAATGCATTGTGTTCGGGTCACAGCTGTGCATACTTGTTGCTGGAGCACTTGGTGGAAGGTTTGACCATGAAATGGGGAACGTTAACACATTATGTCGCTTCTCAACTACCCGAATAGTTCTGTTATCTGATGATTGTCTTATCCAACTTCTTCCTAGTTCCCGACATCACGAGATCCATATCCAGCCTTCGGTTGAGGGCCCACATTGTGGTCTTATTCCCATTGGTACTCCTTGTGGAAGCTCTACAACTACAGGCCTCCAATGGAATCTTGGTAAGTACTTGCTCTGCATCGGAATTTATTGTAGGAGTTAAAACAGATACTTTTCAATGGTTATAGCTTGGTTGATACAATTTGCAATTTTCAAAATAAGTTAACAAAAATTCAAAATAAGTTGCAAAAAGGGCAAAAAGTTCAGTAAGAATCATGTTTAGGTAATTTCTGATTCTGAAACATAGGACATGTTATATGCCCTCTGGAAAAGGGTTTGATTAGTTATTTTCAGTCGCAAAAAAATAAAACTATTCCAGTGGAACATTAGTAATTTGAATAAATTTTTTTTGAGGAGGTTTAAGTTCTGATAGAGATAGAGTAAAACTTGGATCGACCCATGCAGAATCTTGTGTTACCAAATGCATACCATTAATTTATTTGTAACGATCGCAATGGGCAAATTGGTAAATTTGAACTTAGATGGTAATGTTGCTGCCATTTTCATGGTAGCTGATTTTCTTGATTACTTATTCTCTTCCAAACATGATTTTTTGGTTACAGATAATACAGAAATGAAATTTGGCGGTCTAGTGAGTACGTCAAACATCGCTAAAGAAGAGACAGTAACTGTTCGCTCTGATTCTGATCTTTTGTGGACAATATCTCTAAAAAAGCAGCAATGAAGGTGAAGAATCCAAGCTCAGCGATTATTATTTTGTCAATCTTGTTTGTAGGATTAAGATCTTTTAATCACAATATCTAATTATCTATTCTTTGTGAACAAATTATTCTTCTATTTTGGCGACGACAGCAATTACAATTACTTGGGGGGGCTATTCAGGTTACATAGTTTTAATCAAACTCCAATATTTAGATATCTTATTGTTGTACTTTGTTGCTGATGTTATGCTGCTTGTTAGACATGACAATTTCAGTTCTTCAGCAGTTAAAAAGTGAATGGAGCATCACGAATAGAAGTTACAATTTGAGTAGCATGTTAAAACCAATTTCCGTGTATTTAACAATAAGTGTATTATTACACATGCTTAATTATTCATTTAGGAGTTTCTATGAATGTCTGGTTCAAAATTGCTACACTCTAAATTTGTAAATGTTTGTTTATTTGAACCCAAGTATATAATAAACCAGATTGGAATTGTTTGACGATGTTGCAAACTTGCAACAGCCTCATCAATCCCAAATTTGTACTTAGTATTAATATTTATGAAAAATACTAAATCCATTAGTTTCTGCATATACTGTCAAAAGTAAAATGTGAAAACAAGATTAATGGCTTCGCCCGGGTTCGAACCGGAGACCTTCAGTGTGTTAGACTGACGTGATAACCAACTACACCACGAAACCTTTTTGCTTATGCTTTTCACATTTTGTTTCTAATATAAAAAAGGAATTGCAATAAATCCAATCACAAAAGATCCTAAACAGACGCCCACTATTCTAATGTCCAAGTCATATATTCGATTCAGGCCCATTTCGAAACCATGGAAGTCTTTTAGAGCACACGGTATGGGGGACGAATAACACGCCAAATACACCCTTTGTACCAATGGCGCGACCAAACCCCTACCGCCTAACTCGCCATTCGTCTGCCAAACGCTCCTCCGCCATTCAAATGGCTGGTGCCATTCGTGTATCTTTCTTTTCTGTTTTTTCTTTTTGATTCTGTGTTTGAGTTTGTCTTCTTTTTTTTCTTTTTTTTGCAGGTCGTGGGTGATGCACAGAAAATTGGTGAAGAAGAAAAGATGGTGAAGAAGAAAGGACGGTGCATTAAATTAAAGGAAGAGTATTAAAAGAGTGGTGGTTGCATACTTGCATATTCCCAACACATAAATACATTGTTTATTTTTTTTCTTTTTTGATGCTTTTAATATTTTTTTTTTATTTTCCAATTCAATGAATGTGCATAGTCTTCAACTCGTTTGTCAAAAAAGTTGTATTTTCCGATTTAATCATGTGGTTGTTTTAATAGTTTATTTTTTTAAATAAAATAAAATGAAAAAAAGTGGGACCCAATAACATGTTATTGGTGTGTTATGAGGGAGGGGTGTTTGAGTTATTGGTGTGTTATTTGAAAGTGTATGATGTGGCGCTGAGGTGGCATACCAATAACGTGTTATTGGTATATTGCATACCTTGTGCTGACAGCTCTGACTTTATCAAAGGTTACGTCGTCCCCCACACGAAGCCACGAAGTCGTATTCTAAGTTTATCACTGGTTCCCAGGATGAGTTAAGGTACATTTATTTAGTAGAAGATGATATCCAAACTTTTAAGGTACAGCAACAAGAGTTTGCTGTCGTGTCTCCTTTGCTTAAACAATATCATGTTTTAAAGGTCGTTGGTGCGTGTCATAGATTACTGTGTTTGTTTTGTTATGATGAATCTTATTATTAAAAAGATGGTTGTTATACGGAACCCTTGTATCGTAAAATTATTTGGTATCGTTGTCCCTAGTTTTTCCACTCGGAGTCAGCTTGTTTATGGTTTCGGGGTTTGTCCAGTTATTAGTGACCCTACCGTTGTGAAGATTTTACAAAAGCACAACAAGCCTTTGGCATGTTGAAGTTTTTACATTGAGTTCGGGGGTTTGGAATGTGATTTCAAGTTGTAATTTGCCTTGTCAATCAATTAAACTCAACTCATCAACCCAGGTTGCTATAGATAGGTTTATTTATTGGGGAGGTTGGGAGAAGACTTTTGATGATGATGGTGAATCTACCGGCACAAATCATATAGTTGTGTCATTTGATTTGATTACCAAGGAGTTTAAAGTGAAAGTGGTAAACCTACCAGATAGCTTAGCAAACAAATTTCAGTTAGGCGTCTCAGTTTATAAGCTAAGGGGGTCTCTTGATGTGTCTAGATACATTCTGGCCGAGGAAGCACTTCATTGTGGTTGGGTGATGGAGCATGACTTCTCTTTTAGAAAGCTATTCACAGTTGAGGCAAGTAGATAAAATATTGGGGTTTAAGAAGAATGGTGAAACTATATTTGAAACTTGAAACGAGGAAAGGTTTAGCACACTTAATTTTTATGACCCCTGCTCACAACAAGTCTCCTTCCCCCGCCGCCTTCCGACCCGCAGGAGTAAAGAATCTTGGGATTTCTGGAGTAGAGGACTCATTCTTCATGGGCTCTTACAAAGAATCGCTACTTCAACTTGATCACTCAGATTTACATATAAATTCTGACCATAATTGATCAGATTGATAACGGCCACATTTCCAATGGATGTTACCTAAGGACGGAGGGGCCTAGTTTGTAGTTAAGGTGTGGAAAAATCACTTTCATCTATCTGAGTTTTTAATCAATTATTTAATGCTGTTAAGTAATGGCATTCAAGTAACTTATGCGATTGTAGGTGCAGTATATGCTACATATTTATGTGATTTGTAGAAAGGTTAGTGAAATTGGTATTATCAAGTTTAATGTGTATTTTTATTGTTCCATGGATAGTGTTACTTCTGCTCCTTATCTTTGATGGCTTTTTAGAATGTTGAATGTCCTTTATGGATGCCTTATTGCCTGTGTAATTAATTATGACAAGCCTTTTAGAAGTTCATTACTTGTTGCAATGTTTTGCTTCGTTACATTTTCCACTCATTATGCTTGACAGTTACGTTGGATAATCTGTAAATACAAACACGAGTTTATCAATCTTTGAATTTGCAACATTTGAATGTGTAGATGTCTATGTGTACAAGAAATGATATTTATATACTTTGGCTCGAGATTAGCGGAGTGAAGGCATTAGTAGTGGTTAGGCGATGTTTGGAGAAAGCCATGAGTTTTTGTCTTAGAAATTTGTTGATAACGATGAAAGGATGGAGTATTATATTAAACAAAAAAGTCTACCATGTTGGTGGACAAAATCTACAATCTCCGTATTATACCATCCGAAGTGTAACATAACATATCAGAAAGTAGAAACAGAGCTGCGGTTAACACTAATGGCTAATGGTCTGCATTGCAATCATGCGTTAGACTTCTTACCAGTAAGTTACAACACTAAATACTAATTGTAGGTTCAAGAGCTTATTTGATTCACCAACTCGTTGTATGCTCAAGTCTCTGAAACAAAAATTATTAATTTAGGAGTTTGTATGAATGCGGATTAACCTTTTCAGCATCTTTTGAGACAAATTGCTATTCACTAAATTTGTAAATTTATATTTGTTTGAACATCACCTATAGTATATAACCAAATTAAATTGTTTGTAGGTCCAAAATTAATTTTTTTTTTTTTTTGAACGGCGGAAATTTTATTAAGCTAGCAAGAAGCTAGAACAAAACAAACAATTACATAATGGAAGTACACAGAGTCGGGTTTTGAAGCCAACCAACCCAACTCAAACGTTTAGAGCGACATCTACTATTAACCCATAAAAAAGACGTCATAACAAGATTATCAAAAAATAAACTCTTTCTCGGAGGCATCCTTCCAAACACACATAAGTTCCGATAGCACCATACATGCCACCATAACGATATAAATGACGCTTCTAAGAATTGCTTCTGAATATTGCTTAGCCGAATAGACCCAAACCACTCCAACCATTGAGAATAAGATCGCAAAAATGGAATATTGATATCCCACCACGTGCCTAGCCTGTTGTATACCTGCACAGCGAAGGAGCACTCAAAAAATACATGTGTTGTAGATTCTGAACACTCCTCACAAATCGGACATAGAACCGAGGGAATATCTAAGCCACGAGCATCAAGGTTAACTCGAGTGGGGAGCCTGTCAAGAGTCATTTTCCATACCATAATATTGACCTTATTCGGGACTAACTTACACCATCTTGTTGGGGCACCATTCGAAATTAACATATGCTTGTCAATTGCAATCCTAGCCGAACGAACAGTGAAGTTCCTTGAGCCTTCTAACGTCCAAACCCATCTATCCTCCATTGGAGTTAAGTTTGTACCTGAGATCAACGTTTGCATTGTTGTCTATTGCTCGCTTTCTACACCACCTCTTGGGCATCGTCTTAAGGAATCTGTATCGGCTCCTTGGACCTTCTTTGAAGCTACGGTAATCAACTTGTTTACTTCCAAAGCATACATTCTTGGAAATCTATTTTTTAGGAGGCTATTACCTTCCCATTTTTCTGTCCAGAATTTCGTGTTTCTACCATCACCAATCTTCCTGCTGCAATACCCCAACAAATCAACACCATGCTCCTTATTACTTTCCATAGCTTTAATTACATTTAGCCATACAGAAGAACGGTATGACCTTCGTGACGGCTCATCTATTAAACCCCTCTCACCATATATGGCTTTGACAACTCTAACCCATAAGGCATTTGGCGACACCATAAATCTCCATATCCATTTAAACAATAGAGCGTGATTCAAAGCAACGATACTATTCACTCCAAGACCCCCATCTTTACGGCTCGCCAACACTTTTTTCCAGCTTATCCAAGTAATTTTACGTTCCTCCATGTCCACCCCTATAAAAAACTTATTACGAATAGATTCAAGCTGATTTATCACTACCTTCGGGGCTTTATATATAGACATATAATACGTTGGGATTGCCCCTAGAACCGATTTTAATAACGTTAGCCGCCCACCAACTGACAACGTTTTAACTTTCCACTTAGATAGTTTATTATTAACCTTAGTTATCACTTCCTTCCAAGAATCAATTCTAGCCATATTTTCCCCAACTCTAACCCCGAGGTACGTCCCCAATTTCTTGGTAACTTTACAACCAATATAAGTAGCCATATTCTCCACTTCATCATACGGCACACACACCCCCATAAGAGTCGATTTGTGAAAGTTTACTTTCATTCCGGATGTTAAATGGAAGCATTGCAATAATCTAACAAGAGCACTGATGTTTGTACTCGACCATTTCCCAATGAAAATTGCATCATCGGCATAAAACAAGTGGGATAAGTTTACCCGTAGAGAATTACCAATGGCCAACGACGAGAATAGACCTCTCTCCATCACGTTCATAAACGCTAGGTGCAGACTTTCCATCACAAGAAGAAACAAAAAAGGAGACAACGGATCTCCTTGTCTTAACCCTCTACGGAATTGAAACTCTTTTGTAGGACTCCCATTTACCAAAACAGATCCCATACATGAACAAAAGCATCCCTGAATCCACATCCTCCATCGCTCACCAAAATCAAACCGAGATAAAATGTCATCAATAAAATCCCACCTTACTGAATCAAAAGCTTTCTGAAAGTCAATCTTTAAAATCATTGTTTTCTGTTTATGATGTTTACACCACGATAACGTCTCATTAAGAATAAAAGGCCCATCGAGAATTTGTCTACCTTTAAGAAAAGCAGATTGTTCCATACTCACCAGGTCATCCATAACAAAAGATAAGCGATTTGCCAAGATCTTGCCAACAATTTTATATTGACACCCAATGAGGCTGATCGGACGGAAGTCATTTACTAGTTTCGCATCAAGAACCTTAGGAATTAAAGTAATAAATGACGAGTTACATCCCCTCGGAAACTTACCCGAGGAGAAGAAATGGGCTATGGCAGCAGCGGTAAGATCCTCCCCAATTAAATACCAAAATTTCTTAAAGAAGTCGAATGTGAACCCATCAGGACCCGGAGCCTTTTCTGAGCCACACTCCCACACTGCCTTTTTGACTTCTTCTTGAGTAATCTCTTCTTCTAGATTCGCAGACTGATCACTCGTTAGGGTGGATGGGAACTCTGAATCTGTAATTGGCCGATCCCAATCAGGAGCATCAAACCTAGAGGCAAAGTGGTTAAAGAATTCTTGCTTTACCCGGGTTGGATCATCAACCCATTCCCCGTCAATCAAGATCCCCCGAATGGCATTATTACGTCTCTTTTTATTTATGATACCATGAAAATATTTACTATTTTCATCCCCTTCTATAGCCCATTTAACTTTAGCTTTTTGAGCTAAATCCATTGACTCTTTACGTTCTAAATCCAATAACAGTTTAGTAATTTGACACCGATCTTCTATATCCGATTGCTGACGTTGATCCATATCGATTCTTTTATCAATATCAGCAAGCTTATCGACCCATTCTTTTTTCTTTTGTTTCCGGTCTTCCACTTTAGCTTTATTCCAGTTTCTAAGGCGATGTTTGAGAATTTTAAGCTTGTTCTTCAATCTAATCATAGGATTCGAATCATCAACACCATCATTCTTCCAAACATACTCAACCACCTCAGTAAAGTCGTCCTCCAAAAACCATGAGCTAAATATCTGAAATGGCTTGGGACCATAATCAGTGACAACTTCATGTAACAGTAAAGGACGGTGATCTGACAAATGTCGGGTAAGAATCATACCCGAAAGGTGTGGAAAGTTTTCTAACAGCCCTTCAGATACAAGGAACCGGTCGATTTTACTCATTTTTTAGCCCACTTTGTCCGTCCACGTGTACATATAACCATCTAACGGAATATCCACTAGAGACGTATTTGAAATGAAGTCATTAAACACACTAGCATGATGACTGTTAAACACCGTGCCAAAACGTTCTTGAGCATATCGAACTTCATTAAAATCACCCATTAGAATAACCTCCCCATTCCAATGTTTAATAGTACCCACAATACGATCCCATAGAGTTTTTTTAGCTGCAATTTCCTGTGGAGCATAAACAGACACGATTAACAATGGAGTATTAGTTGACAACCAAATCCCTTCTATCGCCACAAAATTAGTCTCTATCACTTGACGGCTCTTGTGAAATGCACCTTTATCCCAAACACATAAAATACCTCCAGACAATCCCATAGCAGGTGCCATAGAAAAATCGAAGAATGCATTACCCCATATTTTCCTAACTGCTAGACAACTAAACGATGTTTTCTTAGTCTCCTGAATAGCTAAGAACTGAACATCATGTTTCAAGCACAACTCCCTAACCCATTTCTTTTTCTCCTTTTTCCCGATTCCTTGAACATTTAAAGACATCATCTTCATTGTATAACGTTCTCTCCTCCAATATTGTCTATAATTCGCTTCATATCCTTTTCACACCCCTTCATTGCATACCCCATCGCTTGTCCAAATTCAATAATCTCATTAAATTTATCTATCATCGAGAATCCATTCATTAGTATCTTTGACTTAATTTGAGATGGCATGTTAATTGACTGATCATCTCGATTTCCAAAATTAATTATTAAGTTCGATAACCGGACAAGGTTTTTCCCTTGGATAGGAAACCCGGGACAACTAGTCTTTGACTCAGATGTACGCGGTCTAACCGAGGTATACCGTAACTGTTTCTGACCTTTTCCCTTCAAACCCCAAATATGTACTTAGTGATCTTAGACCTCTTATAAGAAAGTTAAGTTTCCTTTGACTAGACCATTTGATGATTATTTATAAATACTGTACATGTATACTAACATATAAAACATCAATTCTGCAAGAAATTATTCGTGTTTTGTAGTTTTTTTTAAGCTGCTAAGTAATATTTATGAAAATACTAAATCCATTAAAGAAGTAAATTAAAAAAAAAAAATGAAGAATGGCTTCGCCCGGGTTCGAACCGGAGACCTTCAGTGTGTTAGACTGACGTGATAACCAACTACACCACGAAACCTTGTTGCTATTTCTGTTCAAATTTTGATTTTTACTATAAGAGAAGAGTTGCAGTAAATAATTTGGATAACTCAACCACTGGACTACTTTTTTTCGACAGCAGACCTACACCATCTATATCACATATGTCTCTAACAAGACTTGTATAACTTTCAAGCTATAGGTCACTCACATACCGCTGAACCAAGAGACTTTCTACTCAACTTACGTTTAAATGACTAGGTATTATAATTTATAACCTTCTTACACATTTGGGTGTGGTCAAGGAAAATGTTGGAAACGATCAGGATGATGTCTTGGCTAGACCGCATATATCACTCGTTGTCTCATTTAACCCGAACAAAAACCTCTTTCGTCCAGGTTTAGTTTTCAAAACCCGAACAAAGAAACCTCAGTCGTTTAGGCTTCAGAAAAGCATAGTTACCAAATTTAGTCAATCAAATAATGTAAGTTGGTTAGAAAGGTTAACATAATACGGAGTAACTAATAAGCTATGTGCAGTTAGAAAAAAAATAACTAATAAGCTATGGCGGAAAAGCACAAGAACTAAGCTGAAAATCGAGGTGAAGATATCGTTTACAATATCTTCACTTTATTCTCACACCCAACAAAGCAGATTCGATATTAAACAGCTTAGAAGAGCTGAAAATATAGTGAAGACCATCGGTAGGCGACAAGATAGAGCACATTTACGAAGCTAAAAATACACACTTGCCCAATGAAGTAAACTAAATATTAGAACGGCTTTGAAGAGCTTACACAACTCAAAAGAAAGACAATTAAATAGCAGCCTGCTGTAGTTTTAATACACTTGCATTTACCTAAACTCAAAAAGCAGGGTAAAAAACTGATTCAAGTTGTTGCAAGAAATACAAACTTTCAAGCTTGTTTCAGCTTGAAGCTATGCAACACAATAGAGGCTTCTCCATTTGGTAAACTGGGAAAAATTATCCTAAAAGCAAATCCAATATATGACCTTAAAATGGTGTCAAACTTGAGCATCACAACCGGAAGCGAAACAATAAAAATGTAAGAGTATCATGTGACATAAAACCGCTACTAAAATTACAACACTCAAAAGTCAAATACTAAAAGGGAATAGTAGTATGATTTCCACCCTTAAGAGAGTCGAAACCATTAGTTTTAGTCAACATCCAAGTCTTTTGCCAACACAATGGATTCAGTAAAAAAAGTTTTCAAATATGATGATCCAACCCTGATCCCATCGATAAGTTCAAAGAACCTTATGCATATGGACTAAATCTATTTGCTCGCTGCAGCTTCAGTCTTCTCCTCAGGAGCTTCTTCGATGGTTGCACCGGTCTTTGTTTCCACTTCTTGACCTGCATCATTAAGTTTTATGATAATCAAGGTTATTTAAGAATGCATTTTACAAGTTAACATCCAGTTTTTTATATTTACAAAATGAGCCAAACATGGTACAAAACTATAATTCATATTTCAACGTAAAGATGCACATGAAAAATGTCTTAATGGAGCAAACAAAAAAGCACTCTTTATATTTTATGAAAAAAATCCTCTCAAATAATTGTAGCTTAAAAATCAAGTGCTGATATAGCATAAAATCAGTTACCTTCATCATCGCACATTTACAAGAATATATATAGTTACAAGTTTGTTAAAAAGTTACCTTCATCATCGCTGTCTTCATCATCACCACCAGCGCCGCCCATAAACTGACTCATATCCATGCCTTCCATTCCGGGAATACCACCCATACCTCCCATACCCGGCATACCCATACCGCCCATACCAGGCATACCCATACCGCCCATACCAGGCATACCCATACCTCCCATACCAGGCATGCCGCCCATACCTCCCATGCCGCCCATGTCACCAAATTTCTGTAAAAAGTCGAACATTAAAATATATGTCATAAAGTTAATCATAAAATGACTTTAATTGATAGCATAAACGACAAAATCTGTACCGAGAAATCCATTCCTCCCATGTCAAGATCTGCTGCGGGACCTGGAACATAAAAGCAAATATTATCAAATTTTCAAATGAACAAGAAGAAATGTTAGCAAGTCATAAAACAGCAAATAACATACCAGCTTCATCATCTTCATCAACCCATTTGTCCCAATCAACTTTGACGTAATGTGGGGTCTTGGCATCTCCCTTCAAAAGTTTATTCCACCATTTTGGCTCCGCTTTCTCCAAGATGCAAAAAATACTTCTCTCACCAATATTTATCTTGCTCTCCTGCAAACAAAAACATTGAACATGAAGTGATAAAACAAAGAAATAGGATATGAACACTTGCAAGAAGGTAAAGAATTGTTTTAGAAATAAAAGAACCCAATATATTAAGACTAGCGAGTAATTAAAAAGGAGAAAAGGTAACAAACGTTTCTTGCTAACCAAAGTTTGTAAACTTCAGACCTTGAAAAAAAAAAGTTTAAAACATACAAGCTCTCTTTATGGTTCTTTTCTTTACAAACTTGGGTATAAGTAAACATGGTAAACAAAATGTGATACAAATTTAGAAAATTCTTTTATAAACAAAGTCTAATAAGTTCAAAATTGCTACTTACATCTACATTAACTTTGTCGGCTAGCTCAAGCTTGAGATCATACGCATGCTGACCAGCTGTAGCAGAGAATGAAAAGACACCTTCGGGAGCAAGATTGACTTTGGCATCTTTTGTATCAGCCAACACAACTGTGATATAAAGCTTGTCCTCCCTCTGGGCCCACTTAATCTCAGGATGACGACTGCAAATCACAATAACAATTTATAGTTTAGTTGACCCCATAGATCATAATAAATAAATAAATTTGCCAGTAATGTTTATAAAAAAAAAGTGTTAGCAGGTCAAGCAAACTTCGACCCGAAACAATTTTGGACCACTACTTAAAAACCGATTTTTTATCATAAAAAAAACAATCGTTTTTAAGTTCAACGCACATAGAACAACAGATGCACCCCCCTAAGTTTTGTCAAAATAAATAGTCACTTTAGCATTTAGAAAGAATGATCCTGTAAAGGGAAAATGTCGATAAAACATATACTTTAAAATCACCTGAGAAGACCTAAACAAAGTCGCATGTAACATTTAAATTTGAACAAAATGCAATAAACATTGTTGCCATCCAACAAATCAACAGATTACCCACTCCTAAACCAACTATAACATTCATTTATTCACTGAAATCCTGAATACAAGTCATTTTGGTGAAGATACAAACACTAATGAAACACTCAAGTACCCAACTAAAAACCCATAAAGTTAAGTAACTATAGCAAATTTATCCACAAAATTAACACAAAAACAATATATCTGATCCAAAGCATTAACCAAACCCAAGACCTTGCCTTCCAGCTGATAATCTTTTGGTAACACAAATGCTAATCAAACATCCAACAATCAAAACCCCAAAACATAATTACCGAAAAGAGATGCACTGCCATCATATAGAAAAAAGCGGACAAGAAACTAACAAATTGTTCAATGTCTTACTTACCTGCAATCCCAAATTCCAACAAAGATGCTAATTAAACAATTAACTTTCAAATCCCAAATTACATCATAACAACAAAACTACCAGCCTTCAACAAAATACAGAAGAAAAACTAGCTGTACAACTCAATCCCTAGTTGTGTATCTCACGACTAAACACCCAACTGCAAGTCTTTAAAACAAAGCTGTGAATGCTAATCAAAAGTTGAAGTGTGCAAATAAAGGACTAGCAACACTCAACTAATTAACAAACAAAAACTAGATATACAAAAAATTTAACTTCCGGGCGATACTATTTTGTAAACACATCACACGCGGGCAAACACACTAATCGAACATCTAAAAGTCTAATTCAAAATCCCTAAAAAAGATTACAAAACTAAGATCCAAAATACTACCACCGCCGAAAAAATTTACTCAAAATCCCAAATATGACATAAAGTTATAACCTTATATAAGGTTAATAAAGCATCAAACTTTAAAACCCCCAAAACACAAATTGATTTCTTTTTCAGAAAATAATGCTAGTCTAACACATATATTACAAAACCCTAAATCATAATCTCAAAAATTAACCCAATTAAGAAAAACCTAATTCAATTCATCACTCAAAAACACAAATTTAATCACACCCACTAATCAAGATTCAATCTTTTTACAAACCCATAAAAAAAATTCAACAGAACAATCATAATATAAAATAAAAAACACCCATTAAACTAATTAGCCTAAAATCAATTACCCAATTGAATTCATCACTCAAAAACACAAATTTAATCACACCCACTAATCAAGATTCAATCTTTTTACAAAACCCATAAAACATAGCATCATAACAATCATAATAATAATTTAAAAAAAAAAAAAAAAAAAAAAAAAAAACCAACACCCATTAAACTAATTAGCCTATAAAAATTACCCAATTCAATCCATCACTCAAAATCACAAATTTAATCACACCCACTAATCAAGATTCAATCTTTTCACAAACCCATAAATAATATCAACATAACAATCATATTAAGGTAGAAAACACAAGATCAAACATAAAGTAAAAGATGCTAAAAAGAAAAAGTAGGAAGAACATAAGGTTACCTCATCTTTGTGTTTTGAAAGAGAAAAAGTGAAAGAAAGAAAACCCTAAAAAAGAAACGCTGCAGTAGGTGTGTGTGTGGGACTGATGATTATTGATTTCATCTTAAACCCTTGATTGATATCGTTTTGCAGGGTTAGATTGTTTCATGGGTTGGGTTTTTGTTTTGGGCTGGGTTTTGTAAGGGGCTTCAAATGTGTTTGGGGTTGTAATGATTGTTTATTTGTTTTTGTAAGTTTGTTTTTTGGAAGTAGGGTTGAGCATAATAGATAGCGGATCGAATTGAACCGAGAAACTGGACCGACCGGACTATACCGAACATATTTTGATCCGTTATTTGGTCCGCCTTTTATCTCATACTCGGTCCAGTTCGGTCTTATGCAAAACCGACCATTATGCTTTTTTGGACCGGACCGGATCGACGACCGAACCAGACCGAGTCTGCCAGAACCAGGACTGAACATTTCAGTCTGGTCCAGTCTAGTGTTTTGGGCTAAATCGGGTTTTGGTCCGGTTTTGTCGATCTAGTCTGATTTTCGGGCCGTACTTGAAAGTTGTTTTAAAAGTAGTATCTTTACTCATGAGTAAGCAGATTCAAAAAAATTTCAAACGAAATTCAATTTTATTTAAATGTGGCATAAGGTATGCACTACGTGGTAAAATTTAATTTTTATTTATTTAAAAGACAAACATTTCATAATAGAGATGATGATTAAAAAGGCATGTACGTGCATGCTCTCTACCTCATGTATACCAGTCTACTCTATGAGTAAAGATGTAGTTTCTACCTCATATGTGCATGGCAAATGAGTCCCGTTAGAAGAAGAGTTAAAGAAGGTAGGATAGCATCCAACTTTACAATATTTTTTTTTTTTTTTAAAGAAAACATCGATAACAATAGTTGGTAGGTTAGATATTTTGTGATATTTGAAAGGGTTTTGTTAACCACAGTTTGGGTTGTGGATAAAAATCATCATTTATATAAACTTGCATTTAATGAACTAATTATTTTTTTATTTATACATATTAAATGATACTACAGTAATAATTATAAAAATTGTTGTTAAATATAAAATATTTTATATTAATTAATTTTAATTTTTCAATTATGATAATCTTAATCACAACCCAATAAGTTGACAAAACCTTATTTGAAATACAAAGAAAAATGACTATATTTGTAAAGTTATCTTCTTTTAAACCAACTCTATTATATCACTTCTTAGTTGTTACATCTATGATGAGTGATCCAAAATTTTAGCATGCAACTAAATTTGGGTCCAAAACTATAGAAATTTAGGGTGCGTTTGGTATGCGTCTATCGAAATGGATATAAGGATTTCATTCCGATTAAGGGTGTTTGTTTAGTGGGTCCGGGAATGAAATTGGTATATCATAATCATAGATTCATTACACACCAATTTGGTGTCTATAAAATCCATTCCCGCGGACCCTTCTCTTTTCCACTACAAAATTCAAAATTTTATACACCTTTTCATTTCATATTTTTTCAACCAAACATAAACAATCGTAATGATACACTTTTTCATATCTATTGTCATTTTATCTCATACTAAATTCGATACCCATTGTGATTCCTATCAACAAACCAAACGGGCTCTTAGGGTGCGTTTGGTATCCTACTATGGGAATGAGACTATGACTATGAAAGTGATTAAGGGTGTGTTTGGTATCTCACTATGGGAATCATACTATGACTATGAACGTGATTCAAAGTGTTTGTTTAAGATGAGAGGGCCCACCACTATGGTAATGAATGATAAATACAATCCATACTCCATATACATTAAAAAGGCTAGGAATGGATCTTTCATAGGTGAAGGACCCACCACTACTATAAGACTCATACTCATTGTCATTCATAGCAGCATACCAAACACACCCAAAGTGTTTGTTTAAGATAAGAGGGCTCACCACTATAGTAATGAATGATAGATATATTCTATACTTCATATACATCACAAGAGCTACGAATGAATCTTTCATAGGTGAAGGACCCACGACTACTATCAAACTCATACCCATTTTCATTCACCAATAGCCTAAAAAAAACAATTTATTAGTATTTATCAAAGTTATAAATAGCACGAGGCGTTGCGTGATGGCATGAGCAAGCTTCACGTCTTTGCAATCAAAGCGAAGCTTTTGCGTTTATAAAGCGTGGCATAAGGGGCAAAAAATATGAAAATAATTATATATTTATATCATATTTTCATATATATAGCGAGTTTAAAAAAAGACGTGACATAAGGCGGCGTGACGGCATGAAACATTACGCCTTTGCGTGGCCTTTAGCCTTTTACGAACCTTTTAGAACCATGGTATTTCTAACTTATGTATTAATTATTTTTTTAACGGCAATTTTTTTCACGGCAATTTTTTTCACATCATATATCACTTATCTCAATATATTTTACAAATGCTTTCAGCGAGACTCACATACCACTAGACTCAAAAACCTTGAGTATGTATTGTTCACTAATAACTAAAACTTTTTTATATTTATTATTTAACAATTTCATTTTAGCTGAGGGGTAAAAGCTTAGGATCTTTTATATATAAGAAACTTCAAATTTTTATTTAGGAAAGACAAATTATTCATAGATCTAAACTATTCAATATCTTACACGCGCGTCTTAAATGGCCCTTGAACCGATAACATCGTACTAAATGAGCTACTTACGTACTACTAAAAGGCCAAAACTTTACTTTGTTTTTACTAAATCAGCAAATTTTACTTTCATTTAACTTAATTGTAAAATGTTCATAAAAATATATGAATATTATTGCGTCTAGCTTTCCGCCTCCCCTTGTGCTTGCCAAGATGAACTTGTATAGTCATGTCAACATTAAACCTACAATGACATGTAGGTTGTTAAAAAGATAGTCACGATGAATGGATGAATTAAGGACAAAGTTAAGTAGGCGATTAGTTAGAGCATGCACAACAATAACATAAGTTAAACTTTAACATCTGCCACGTAAGCGTCACATCAGCTTTAACATTTCACCTTAACATCCTTAAAAAACACCCACAACAATAACATATCAAGTTAAACTTTAACTTACCTACAATTTACAAAAACAACCCCTCATTTAAGGGCAGAAATGAAAAAAAAAAATAAATAAAAAATAGCATGGCTTTGAGGGGTTAACATGGGTGGTTTAACACCGAAATAACATCGGTCTCCCAATGGTTAACACCGGAATAACACTGGTCCGGTGTTAACCATTGAGAGTGCTCTTAGTGTCATTTTTTTTAAACGAACACTTTATATAAACTATTACTAAAATAAACACTTTTAAAAGAATTTATCAAAATCGACTAAGCGAGCAAAACATTTGAACGAGCAAAACATGGGGCGAGCAAGCATTTTGCTCTCCATATTCTTTGTTTTTTAGCGAAAAATGTTTGTCTATTTCTGAAAACGGCGAACAGTGAAGTGTGTTGATTTAAGGACAATGTGTGTTGATTTGGACGGTGTATACGTCAGTGAAGTGTGTGTGGATTGGTTCTAGCCAAGATTAGAACTCGACATTTAGCTTAGTATCGTGAATCGGTGTAAGCTACGGTGTATGGTTTTCTCCGCCGAGAAGTGAGTTTGTTGATTAGTGAAGTAACTCTCGAGTTGGGTACTCGGGGAGTGGAGTAGGGTGAAGAGGTGCTTCGTGACCGAACCACTATAAATCATCGTGCCTGGTTTGCGTTTTCTCTACTTATCTCTTTACATTTCATTCTTGCATTTATCATTTTATATTTACACTTGCATTGAGTTTGTGTTTGTGTGGCTTGTTGCTTATATAATGATTATACATGTAACATAAACCGCGATAACTTAAAAAAAATGCAAATACACATTTTATCACCAGTCTCAAAAACCCCATTGCCGCCTGTCCCTTAAACACTCGACGATCTCTTATATATAAAGGACCGTCCCAGTATTTCTGATGTTTGTCTCTTCTCTTATTTTTATCTGTCTAATTGCTTCTGTAAGTTGGATATAAATAAACATAGTTGTTATAACTGTTAATAACCACTATTCATATTTAGCCACGCTTGATCAAAAACTTGATACGAAAGACTTTAGATTTTAAATAGAAACGTATCCCCCCCCCTTCTACGTTTCTACAGACACAATACAATAAAAATAACACTATAGAATAGGCTAGGTCTCCTAATACAAACAGTGAGCCTAGATCAATAATAAATATACTAATAACGCAATCCTTGTTAGTGACAATAATTGCACACTAAAGTTTTACGCATCGACTGAGTTTGCATTTTCAAAGTTGTAAGGAGTACACCTACAATTTGACCGAAACACGGAGAAGGATTTTGCAATTTACTATAATCTTTTATGCTAGACGCTAGACACTATCATCTATAACTAAGAATCTATGATCGTATAATCAAGATCATCATCGGTTGTCCGTGAATCCTATGTCAAGCATTATTTTTACAAACTACATTTTATACGTTAGGGAGACAAGACATGTCGCATGATCATGGTTAATCGGACCAAGCTTAGGTCCTATATATACCATCTTACCTAGACTAAGTCGTTCAATCATAGTGACCTAGTAGTAAATCATCTTATTTTTTTACAGGAGTTGTTGGTTGTCAGAAAAAAAATCAGAATCGGTCGCGTGAATATCTTAATTAAGTCGCGTATATCTGTGTAAAAACTTTGTCTCCTCGAATTACTTTCATAAAGGGCTCATCTATTTATCCTTTTTAAAAGGACTATTACTTTATCATATGATAATCGTGTTAAGTCCTTAGAGCATTGGCTGCAGTCACTTGGCATCCTCGCTAAGTTGACGTAGCCCTTGCGTTAAGACAAACCATTGCACCGGGTATTCCCCGCCAAACCACACGTCAAATATTTGGCTTGCGCCAAATGAAGAATCTTGTCTTTTTTTTTTAATTGAGTTTTGTGTTAAGTTTGTGCTTTAATTAGGTATGATATGTTTAAAAATGAGATTTTGGCTTAATTTACTGGAAAAAGTGTTTTTAGATGTATAAGTAAAAGGGAAGTTGAAAAAAAAAAAGAAAAAAGCCTGAGATGCACTAAGATAATAGTTTAATTTAAGCGACTATTTGTTAAAATATTCTATTAAGTCATGTCTAATTAACAGATGACTTAATGCAGACACGTTCAGTTTTATTAATTAATATTTTAATTCATCTTTTACTATTAAGTCACAAACAAATAGTTTTCATATGACTTAATAGATTCAATTTTATTCATATTAAGTCAATTAAGTCGAAAACAAACACCACATAACCTCATTATTTAGAGTTTTACATACCTTAGCTTTTGGTTATATATATTCTTATTCTAATACTCCGTATTTATGTACTACTCATTTCGTCTCAAAATTATAGTCTATTGTTAATTTTTTAAGTCTTTATTTTGTAACTTTGACCTTATATATTTGTATGTATTATATAATACTCGATAAAAATTATATCAATGAAAAACACATTTAAAACTCAATCCAATTATATATTTTGCATCAAGTAATATAACAAAAATAAAAATATTTAAAGTCAAAATTAAAAATAAAAAACTTCAAAAATCAACAGCAAACTTTAGTTATGAGACGGGAAATAATCGACTAGAGTGCAATTATCCCAAGTTTAAAAGCATCCACAAACGCTCATCTTCGATATTGACTTATCATTCTACATTTGGTTGTCATTTCCAGGTCTTTATTTCCCACCTACTCAAATATTTGAATATCTTAGCACATTTGATATCGACATAACAAAAATGCATTTAAAAATGTGTACTTGTGCTTATTCAGTTATTATGATACTTTGCCATCTAGATGCAACATTCGAATTCATATGACTAAACAGACAAAAGTGTATTTTAAAACTTCGACGTGTGCTTATTCAGATAATTTGTCATCTATGAAAAAGCAAATTAATAGAATAATAAACGAATACTCGCGCAAAATGACGGTATATAGTTAAAAATAATTATATTTGAGGAAATCGTGATTCTGGTTTGACCCTTGATGCAAAACTTACAGATTTAATTTGTAGTTATTGCGAGAAAAAAGTTTATGGATTGAAAACAAAAAATGATAATTTAGGGAATAAACAATATTTAAAATATTAAATGAGTTGTAGATGATGTTTCCATTTCAATCAAGGATATAATAGTCTTTTAACATTACTTCAATTTTAAGCACCGTAAGTTTAATGAATATATATGCATGCATTATAAGTAGTATAGATACGCACGACTGTATACAAGACAAAAGGTGATGGACGAACCAAATTTTCTTGAAACAAAGAGTAAATTGCTAAAACCGTATGTGAGGTATGTTCAAATTGCACATGCAATTCTTACTTTTTAAGAAATGCAGGTATTATTTATGTGAGAAACTTTTAATGCGGATATCGTTTATGCCTCAAAGCAAAATGACTAAATATGTCTCATAATGAAATGACAAAGTCTGAATTGATTGAAAGAAAATGTATTTTAGTTATTTAACTTTTGTACATAAACGATATCTCCACCAAAGGTTTTCACAAATATGACAATACATTTTCGAAAAGGTAAACATTGCGTATGCGAATTTTGACATACCGCATGGACGGTTTATACAATTTACTCATAAACAAATAAAAAGGAAATATTGTATTCGATGTTTTGTATAGAGTAACACATTAAAATCAAATATTATTTGTGACCTAAATTTGCTACACCATGAGTAATTTTTTTTATCCCTCTCATAACATGATCATGCGTTAACTTTTTTATTTATTTATCAAAAACTCTTTTTTTGAAAAACACTGATAATCAACAATACTGATCGATTCGCACATCCATTCCCAAAAACAATATGTTGACATGAAAAATGTTTCATTTTGTCTATTTTCTTTAATCCTCTCATAACGAGATAATGTATTGATTTTGACATGAAAAATATTATACTTGTCGTCATACATTTCTACGAATCTAAGTGAATATATATATTTTCTAAAACATATCAGCCATGACTTAAAAAGTCTTCAATTATTGTGATCGAAGTATTTATGGTGGCTTGGCTCGTGGATGGACCGATATGTTTGAACAACGACCTTCCAAAGATCAAACCAATAAATTTTATGAAATGTTAACCCACAACATTTACATATAGGGACCTTATGATATTTTTTAGGCAAATTAAATTGCATTGTGTGTGGGTCTCAGTTTTATTTGAACATGTGAAACATGTATCGGTTAAAAAGAAATAAGCTTGAATAATCATAAAGTTAAATTTTTACATGTAAAACAAGAAATAAGTTTATTATATTTTTTCAAGAATGTTGATTTTCTAAGAAACTCTAAAAGATGAAATATCCAAATTGGCAACCATTCCACTAACACATAGAGACAAATATTTTATGTCACAATTTGCATGTTTCATGGTCATGCTTTTATGGGTTATGGTCACTTTTCACTAGTTGTAATTGCTTATTAATACTTATTAGAACCTCACATGTGTAATCTCAATTGGATTTTTTTGATTCATATAGTTCTAAATTGTTAAAAAACAAAATGTGAGATCCCATTTTTCTTGAAACTGTTATATTACATCAACTTTAAACAAGAATAATTGGTTGGTGTATATTTCAAGTTGACTGACAATAGCATAGTGACTTTAGAGCCAAATGTCAGGCTGGCCACAGAAGGGCCGGTTGTCGTCGGTTGAAGCACAAGGTCGAGCAAGGTTCTCCCATTGTGGGCATTTGGGTTGTCGTCGGTTGAGGAGAGAAGAACATGCAACTCGGTTGAGGAGACAACCGAGTCTCAACCCAAATCTTTCCCATTTTCCAAAACTTTACCACTTTTACAACATTATAAATACCAAACTCAAACACATTTTTAAACACACAATTTCAAACAACTTCTCATAAACACTTTCAAACACATTTTGATAATAATGTCTTACGAGTTATTTTTTAATAAGTATCGTAACGTCTACGTTTTATTAGTTTAAGTTTTTAATTATTGTTGTATTGTTAAGTATTTTTATTAATGAAGTTTAATTTTGTTTTTAAAAATATTTGAAAAAAAATAAAATAAATAAAATCTCGGGTCACCACTGTGGCAACTAGGTCGTCGTCAGGTCGTCGGAGAGAGAAAGCTGATGTGGCACCGACGAACTAGTTCGCCACTGTGACCAGCCTCATAGTGAATGATACATATATCAAAGATAAGAGAGAAGAAAATGGTGAGTTTAGTTGAAAAAGAAGCATTCTTGTTTTTCACGAAATATTTTGTATAAAACAAAAAAAATAAAGATTGCATTCAAATCAATGTTTATCATCAAATTTTTTATAAAACATAAAATTTGCATTTCCCACTTTAATAAGGACATAATTTTTTTTCCTTGTTTTTCTTGTATGCCCATTATTTTCTTGAGAATAAAAAACAATATCATATGAACGCGTTTTTTATTTTTTAGAAAATTAAATCCCATCTCTTTTATAAATCTATAACTAAAAAAATTAATAAATTTGGCGAATTCATTTAAACTAGAGTTAACTACATTTTTTTGTCCTCGTGCTTTACCGGGTATTTAATTTTCAGTCCACATTTTGAAAAAGTCTCGGGTTTGGTCTAAAAGTAGGGCCGAGCATCGGGCCAAAATCGACCCGATCCCAACCCATCTCGAAACCGACAAGGCTGAAAATCCTAACCGAATCCCGACCCGAATCTAGTTCGGGTAATCTCGATACCCGACCCGAGTCCCAAAACGAAACCGGTTTGTATGGTTTTCTTTGTGTTATCTCGGGTAATCCCGACTCCCGACCCGACCCGAGTCCCGACAAGGCTGAAAACCCAAACCGAGTCCCGACCCGAGTTAAGGTCGGTTTGCGTCTGTCGGTGATATCGGCCCTTTTTAGGGGTCAAATAATCAAATGTAATATAAAAATATCAAATGCACGTGATACGCGTGAATCGACGAATCAACCCTTTAGGAAAAAGGCTAACACGCAAATTCCGCAAATATACGATATATGATACCGGGCTAGTGATTACCCGGGTCATTTCCCAACGATGTGTAAATCGATGATTTCGGTTGAGGTTTGTTATTAAAATGTTTGAATGATCGGGATTTTTCGTTTTTTGTTTTGGTTTTCTAAATTTTAAAGCACGGGAAAGTAAATAAGGCAAGTAAACTAAGATAAATACTAATTTAACAACTAATAAACATAAGAAATAATAAAACGATGCTAAATTACGTCCTAAGGCACTAAAACTAAAAAAAGGAGCAAAACCGGGAACGTCCCGAGCCCTAAAAGTAAAGATTTTGCAATTTAAAGCCTACGGGTGCAAATCTATTTTTCCTACGTTCTAAACGACAAAAAATGATTTTAGAAGAAAGCTGGGTATTTTTTTGACTTTTAAATAATTTTTTATGAACTAAAAACTAAATTACTCTAATTAAATTATAAAAATACTAATTACAATTGGAAAAATCTGGAAAATTCACAGAAAGTACTTTGAATTAAACTAAATGTAAGAAAAATAAAAAAGGTGGAATTGCTTTTTGAAATAAGCTGTTAAAATAGCACTAAAGTAAGTAAGCTAAACTGTCAAATGAGTCATTAAATAATTGATAATGTAAAAACTAGCACGCAACACTTAAGAGGGCAGATGGTAAAGTGATGGTGTGTTGGGGTTGTGAGTGTGGAGACCAGGGTTTAATCCCTCGTCTTGCCACTTTTTGGGTTTATTTTTTTTTTCAAGTTAAGTATAGGATAGAAATAAGCACTTTTTGCAAACACAAAATGTTAGGATTTAGTAAATCCAGTTATTAAAGTGTCGGTCACCTCAAGTATATGTAATCGTTTGAAAGCTCGTAGTCGTAGTTATTTAATGTTAAGTAGTATTTAGTTAAGTAACACCGTGGAGGACGGACGGGTCTTTACCCACTGTATGCCTGATCCACAGCCCGTAGGTGGCGTTTTTATGTAAGACTATAAATACCCTCTACCTCCCAAGGTAGAGGTTTGGAGCTCATAATAACATTTTCACTTTCTCTCACTAAGTTCCGAAACCTCTAACTCTTTCTCTCTCTAAAACCTAATATTATACGCCTCATATTGATCATGGTTTGATGTATTTGTGAAATCCAATATGTTACAAATGGTATCAAGAGCCATGGTTTGATCATCTCTTTTACATATCCTTGGACTTCTAGTGGTTTTACATGGTTTTTGGGTTTGAAAAAGTTTAGTGGTTTTTGCATCATTTAGATAATTTCTTGTGTTAAAGTTTGAATTTTGAGTGTACTTTGTGGAAAACTAGAAGGGGGGGGGGGGGTTGAATAGTTTTGCCAGTTTAAAACTTCCTTTTAAACATTTAGATCGACTTATGTCAATCTATTTGGTTGTTTATGTTGGACGTTGATAGATAGATATGTAAACGTATAATGAAAGATAAAGAGTAAGAAGCACATCACCACGACACAAGTATTTATAGTGGTTCGGCTACAAGGACACCTTCCTTGCCCTACTCCACTCCTCGAGTCACCTACTCGAGAGTTCGTAAACACTACACCAACTCCTTATGGCGGAGAAGCCTTCACAACGTCGCTTAACCTTTTTCCGGTACAAAGCTAAATACCGAGTTCTTTCACACCAAGGCGAACCACGCCTAACACAACGTCGCCTACCCTTTATACGGTGCTAGGCTAACCACCGAGTTCTTTCACACCTTAGTAGAACTAATCCTATCACAACGTCGCCTACCCTTTATTAGGTACTAGGCTAAGCACCTAGTTCCATTACTATGGAGGAACTACTACCCTTCACGACACAACACCTATTATCAAGGAGATCTACTCCTTGTTACAACACCATCAAGGATATCACCATCCTTGTAAATAAACAAATACTTATATGTATAACGATGCACCTCATCGATTATACGACCTAAGCATTCTTCCCAAATGCTACTTGATTTGATTCATCGGCATCCTTCACTAATGCCTTTGACACAACGCTTGGCACCCTTCACTAATGCCTTCGTCTTGACACCTTTAGCATTCTTCACTAATGCTTTGACACGGATGATGAGCACCTTTCACTAATGCTTTCATCTTGACACTTTCGGCATTCTTCACTAATGCCTTCAACCCAACATTTATGGAGAAAGGTAGATCTATCAACAAGAGAACCTTCGTTGTCTTGATGATGACGAAGCATGGCAACTCATGGACTTGAGCTTGCACGTCTTCAAGAAGTGGTGATCTTTCCTTTAAGAGGAACCTAGAAGATCACACAAAAACAAAAGACAAAGACTACATAGATCTCTTGGATCTGAGGTTAGAGGGTTAGAATACTTGGGGGAAGTATGTGTGTAAAGGGATAAATAGAAAGGAAGAAATGGCTCTCTATTTATAGAGAAAATTCTCTACTGTTTCCCCGGATCCCACGGATCCCTTCCACTTGGGATCCGGCTAGCACAAAGCTAGGGATCCGTGGAACGCTCCTCTTTGCCCATGGGTATTTTTGGTTATGGGTCATGGGTTATGGGTTGATCCATGGTTTTCTTTCTAGATACAATGTATCTTAAAGATACAATGAGCTTGGTCAAGTGGTATATATAAAACCATGGGTTATGGGTCAATACCATTTGCTAGTATACAATGAACTTGGTCAAGTGGTATATATAAAACCATGGGTTATGGGTCAATACCATTTGCTAGTTTTTACCCATTTAGTATATACTTGTTTTTACCCAACTACATTCAATGTATTTGGTCAATGAGTCAAATACTTAAGTTTCTACCCATTTATATTACCCAATATACTACATACTAGTTATGTGTATATTTTACCCAAATATGTAAACACTAGTTGTTGTACATATGTAATATTAAATCATAAAATCACTTATACTTGTTTTAGTGTTTTATGTGAAAATGTGAATATGTTAGAAACTATTAGTTCAAACCATTTACGTATTTTATTTGTTTCGTTAAAATGATTTTACGTTTGTTATCGACAAAACATTAGAAGATCGTAAAATATAAATAAACGTTTTTACGGCTTATTTGTATTAACAATCTCCCCCTTTTTGTTGATGACAAAACATAAAATTATTTTAAGGAAAAGCTAAAATTCGTAAAAATTTGAATTTGTAGTTTTTACTTTCTTCTCCCCCTTTTTGTCGAAACAAAAAGAGCTTCGAAAGGAAACTAACACATTGTTTTTAGGAAAAACCTGTGAAAGAAAAAAAATAGAAAGCAAGTAACGGGAACGAATCTCGTCTTTTACTCCCCCTTGACGAGTCCATCCCTATGTAAGGGCGTCAAGAAAGTAATACTAAGCTAGTTTGTTTGCAACTAAGTTTGCAAAAGATTTCGTCTAAGTGACGAAAACGTGCTCCCCCTTGAAGATTGCAAATAAGCAATGGGGTGTCATGAAGTATAATCTAAAAACGGATTAATGTTTGCAAATGTTTTTGCAATATCGTTTGACACAAAGCTCCCCTAGCTTTTATGGTGTCAAAATCTTCATGTGTAGATTGAATAACTACAAAACAAAGGTTAGAAAACAAGTATAATGCACATTTTCCTGCATATGTGATCCAAGTTAGTAGAAAAATAGTTTTCTGTCTCACGGATCCCACGGTTCCCTCCTAGTAGGGATCCGTCTAGGAAATTTTGAGGGATCCGTTTGGCTGATAAATAAAATCAGCAAAGGTGATATAACAAGTAATGTTATCACAGAAATGAGATATGAACACAAAGTAATCATATGCTCAACAAAATAACAAGTAGCATGTAATTTCATTTAATAAAACAAGAGTTATGACTCTAAAAATAAGAAAATAGACAATACATGACTAGGAATATCTAGACCAACTAACGCTTGATGCTAGGACACCACTAAAATTCTTCTAGCTTAAGTTTTGTTTAGGTTTGATCTCGTCGAAACGTTCGAGGAGATGATAGAACATGAAACGTTGGTCTTCTCGTACTTCATGTATCAAACTTTCAACATGTTGACAATGATAGCAATCTTTGTCATGGCTAGGTAGTGGTGGTGGATGAAATGAGATGGCTTGATGCGAAGGATCAAGTGAAGCGGCTTGTGGAGCTTCAAACGATGAAGGAATTGGTGGAGGTGCATTTGAGAATGCCTCGACCAAGAATGATGGTGGTGGTAAAGAAGTGTCAACTTCCATATGGTCGGGTGGTTGACTTTGATAATTTCTCATAATCCAAATAGAATTATATGATGGAGACGGCGAAAAGAAAGCCGGAGCAAGTGTTGACTCAACACCTTGATTTTGAACCATTATTCCTCCTAATGAGGAGAATGTTGTCGGCGGAAGTGGATGAGACGGCCTAGGAGGCAAGTCCTCTAAATTGTAGAGGTGTGGTGATGATAGTGGTGAAGTAAATGAAATATTTCTAGGAACCAATGGTGATGGTTTAGTGGAGATGATATTGTTTGGCCTAGGAGGTATGGTGGTGTTAGGCATAGGTAGTTTTGTGGGTACTATCTTTTTAGGAATTGGTTTGATTGGATGATGAAGGATTCTCTCATTTGTTGGTTTGACGGGAGATGATTCGGTTGAGGAGATTTCGTGTATAACACGAGCCTTTTTCATGGGTGGTTCTTTGGTGGATAAGTTACTACTTGGGGTTTTCCTCATGATGAGATGATTTTAAGAGGTTGCAAGGGCTGAAAGTTTAGGATGAGAGTGATGACTATGGAGGTCCTAACAAGGTGGTTTATAATCATCTCTACTGTAGCTGAGGACGTTCAAGCAACTGGTTCAGATACTCGTCCACCCATGCTTGACAGAACTGACTATGACTCATGGGCTCAACGAATTAGGTTGTATTGTCTTGGAAAGGAAAATGGAGTCAACATTCTCAAGTCCATTGATGAAGGACCTTATCAAGTTGAGACAACTAGAGACATACTCGATACTGCTGCAGATGGAACAATGATCTTTGGATTGGACAGACCAAAGACGTATGATGAGCTCAGTGATAAGGAGAAAAAGAGATTCGATGCTGATATCAGGTCTTCAAACATTATACTTCAAGGTCTTCCAAAAGATATCTACAAGATTATCAATCACAACACTGAAGCCAAGGCGGTTTGGGATAACGTCAAGATGCTTCTCTCGGGTTCTGAATTAATTAAGGAAGACAGAGAATCACAACTGTATGATGAATTTGAGCACTTTAAGATGAAACCAGAAGAAAGTGTCTATGAATATTACGTGAGATTCCACAAGCTTGTGAATGATATGAGGAATATCAAAATGACCATGCCAAATATTCAGCTGAACTCAAAGTTTGTGAACAACATGAATCCCGAATGGCACAAATTTGTCACCTCTGTGAAGCTAACCAAAGGATTAAAGAACACCAACTATGAGAAACTGTATGCCTTCCTTCTTCAGAATGAGAGACATGCTATGTTTGAACGAAGGATTCTTGAACAGTTCAAATCTAAACAAGGAGAATCAAGCTCATCAAATGATTCAACAACCTTCTACACCAATATTGGAATTACCACCAAAGCTTCTCAAGTCATACCAACGGGAAATGGTAACTACAAACTCATTCCAGATCCATCATACAAGCCTCCTGATTCAAACACATTCATGGAAAACTTCATCAATCAACTATCTCTCATGGTCAGTCAAAATCTGAATTCCCTCCCACACACCAACAATAACCTCAGAACAACATCCAACCCACAGAATCAAGCTACTGTCAGAGATGGGAAGGTTATGGTGCAACCAGTTCAAGGAAGGCAGTATGAACAAGGAAGAGGTGGAGTTGGTGGAGGGTATGTGGCTAATCAGAATCGTGGAAGAAATGTAAATCAAGGACAAGCAAAGCCAATCAAATGTTACAACTGTAGTGGTGAGGGACATATTGCGAGGAACTGCACATCTCCAAAACGTCCACAGAATGCAGAATACTTCAGAGATAAGATGTTGCTTGTGCAAGCTCAGGATAATGGAGCAGCTTTGGATGAAGAGGAGTTGTTGTTTCTTGCTGAGGGAAATGCCAAAACTTATTATGCTGATGTTGATGAGCAGCCAATTCAGGAAATAGGTCACAATCATCAAAATGCCTTTCAAGTAGCTGTTTGTGATGCATTTGACTCTGACGTCGATGATGAACCTACTGCCCAGACAATCTTCATGGCTTGCATTTCACCAATGGTGTCTCCAAAGGTCTCATCACCACAACAGGCTGGTCCATCTAAAGAATCAATCATTTCAGAGGTATTAAAACTATACGATGAAGTTGATGAGCAAAAGATTCATAATGAAGTACAATCTCTTGAAACTTATGAATCAGATATTGATAATGAGGGTAACAGCAATATTGTCTCATATGATCAATATGTGACGCAAAGTGAAAGTGAGATTATACCAAGTGATGCATCTTCTACAGTCAATAATGACTATGTTTTTGATGAATACACTGCATGTGCTCCTGATGATTCTGTTATGTCTGAACTGAATGCCTATAAAGAACAAGTTTCTATTTATGAACAACGTGCTAAATTTGAGGTAACTACCCGTGAGCAGGAAATGGATGACCAAATGCGTACAATTATTAGAAAAAGTAATTTTAGAGAAGAAGTGTTAAAACAAGAGTTAAACTTCTTACAAGAAAAGCTTTCTAAAACTGTTAAGCAAAAGCAAGAGCTTCAAGATAATGTTAAAGTGCTTAAACAAGAATTTATTGCTAAGGAATCAAAACTTTTGAATGACTTTTCTAATCTAAAAACTTTGAAAAACAAGCTTGAAAATAAGTTGTACGTACAAGGGAATACCATTCAAATTGCTCACATGATCACTAAGCATAGAGTCTTAAGCGATAAGCATAGTATTCCCCTCATTGAGAAACCCAATCCTAAGTATGGTAAAATATCTAGAGAGGCTCAGAAGGTAATATATGATGGTAATGAAATCCTTAAGCCTAGGCAGAAACCTAGCTGCGCTAAGTGCACTGAGGAAGATATGCAATTTGAAGAAGTCAATAGGGAGAAAATGGATATGAAGCTTAAAGATCCTGAGTGTAAAAAGCAAAACATAACATTCAAACCCCATGATTACACTAAAGAAAATTGGATCTCCCTGAACATGTTTAAGCCTCAAACTCAATTAACCCCAGAACAAATTTTTTGGAAGAAAGATATGGATAAGCAAAAAGCTAAAGAACTTGTTGAAACAAACACTCCCCTTAGGAAAATGCCTGCAGCTACTGTGTATCCTCCAAATACACCAATGCATTTAGTTCCTAGAACTATTTCCACTAATAGCAAGACCTTAATCAGCCTGTATGTTGTTTATCAACTATTTGTTGATTTTGAGAAAACGTGTAAGAAAAGGATCACACCCACTGGGATTACTGAAGGGGAAAGGGGTTTTGAGCAAACTAAAGAATGTTATTTAACTAAGGTCATGACTTTCTTCAAACAATTAAAAGGTCAATTTGAGAGTCTTCAAAAAGGAATAAACTCAGATATTAAAGAAATGGAAAAGGAATTTGATGCAATGATAGTTGAGGTCAATGATTATGAACAGGAACTCAAATATAATGAAGTTGAAAGGAAGAACTTGCATATCTTAAATGAGAACTTAATTTCGAGTTGTGTTGCTCAAGATGTGTTTTATACTGTGACTAAGTATTCTATTATTGCATCTCAATTTCATGAATTATCTGTTGCTTTGAAAGTTTCCCATGATCGTGTCATTGAGCTTGAAAACAAAAACTCATAACTAAATGAGAAAATTGATCAGGATGATCACAATAATTTGGTAAAACATCTTTTCAAACTAGAAGTTCAACATTTTGATCTGCAACTAAAATATCAACATCTCAAAGAAAATGTCAAAACCTCAAACATCAAAACATCCTCAAATATTCCAGAGTTTGATGCAGTTTTTCAAATAAACAAACGTGACGAACAAATTCAAGCTCATTGTAATACGATCAGAAAGTTGAAAGCCCAAATTTCACAATTAAAGGGTGAAAAGAACAATGTGACTGGCTCCCAAATGCCTCCTCCTTTAGATTCTCAGTGTTCTCAAACTTTTCATCTTCAAAACTTGGTTAATGTTTTACAAAAGGAAAATGAGAGTTTTCTAGAAGAAAATGAAAAAGTTAAACGACACTTTAAAGAGTTATATGATTCAATGAAAGTCACTCTTGACAAGAATAACGAAAAAATAACGTCTTTACAAAAGGAAATCGAGAATCTGAGGAGTCAGGAAAAACGGAAAATGCCACTTGTCTTCAATGAGAATGTTGCATCAAAGTCATCTGCAGACTCTAAATATACTGTGACTGTTAAATACATTCCTCCTCATATTAGGAATAATGAACTTGTATTTCATAATTATCTTGCTCGCCTTAAGGATAGTCTTGAATGTCTCCGTAAGATTGTAGAAGAGGACTTCATAAATAAGCCACTTGATAGTAAAATTAGGTTTGCTTGCATTCAGGCCAAACGATCTCAGGAGATGTTAGAATGTTTAATAGCAACATTTCCTAAATCGTTAGGTGCGAAAGATAAAGCTGTGATGCCTTGTTCCATGCCTAGTGCTAAGTATACAAACCATTCTATGCCCAGCATTAATAAACTAAATTTTAATGTGCCTTCAAGTAGTTCAGATCCCTGCACTTCTAGTTCAAGAATGCAAAAGGTAGCCCAACCAACTAATGTTCCCATAATTCCCTCTACAGGAGTAATCAGTGACATTAAAGCAAGCGGGTCAAAGCCTCCAGGCAATACAAAGCAAGATAGGACCTCGCAAGCTAAGAATGTGCATTGGAAGATAGTATAAGACCACCCTAGGAACACTAAGATTGAGTTGAATAAAACGAATCGTGTTGATTCTAGTATTAGCTATAAGCGTACTGTAATTAATTCGAATTCTGCTACTTTTGGTAAAACATGTAATGATGATTGCTTGGTTTCTGTTACTAATCATGAATGTGGTGTGAATGATTTGATTAATGCTGTTAAATGTCCTGTTAAGATTGTTAATGCCATAAAACATGTTAAGAAGGCTAGAAAGCAGTGGAGAAAGAAGGTTAGAAAACATTGGAAACACACATGAAGGAAATTTAGTAACATAGGTTATCAATGGATACCTACTGGCCACAAGTTTAATCTTAATGAGTTGTGCCCTAAAATTTCCAAGTCAATGCCCATTAGAAAATGGATGCCTACTGGTAGAACTATTCCCTTAAGAAGTGAACATACTTTGAATAGGTCAAATATGGACACTAGCACTGCATCTATCCCTGATGATTCCATTGTTTCCACTTCTGATGTGGGTGTTCCAATCACTGTTACTAACCAAATGGAACCCATTCTTTCATGGGGATCCCAATTATCCAGTTATCCATTCTTGTCTGTGTTCAACTGCAGATCGCTCAAATCGTTCTGTGGTACCTGGACTCAGGCTGTTCCAAGCATATGACTGGAGATCGCTCGCGGCTCATGAACTTCGTGAGTAAATTCATCGGGACAGTTAGATTCGGGAACGACCATTTTGGAGCAATTATGGGTTATGGAGACTATGTTGTTGGCAAAAGTGTAATCTCCAGGGTATATTATGTTGAAGGTCTTGGTCATAACTTGTTTTCTGTTGGTCAATTCTGTGATTCCGATCTAGAAGTGGCATTTAGAAAACATACTTGTTTCGTTAGAGAACTTGATGGTGTGGAACTGTTAAGAGGAACTCGTGGTTCAAATGTATACACCATCTCTATCGAAGACATGATGAAGTCTTCTCCAATCTGCTTGTTGTCAAAGGCATCAAAAACAAAACCATGGTTATGGCATCGTCGTCTCAATCACTTGAACTTCAGAACCATTAATAATCTTTCCAGAAAGGATCTTGTAAGAGGCTTACCCAGATTAAAGTATGAAAAAGATCATCTTTGTTCAGCATGCCAATTGGGAAAAAGCAAGAAATATGCCCACAAACTCAGTAATGGAATTTCTTCTTACCCTTCATATGGATTTATGCGGACCAATGAGAGTGCAAACGATAGATGGGAAGAAATATATTTTAGTCGTTGTGGATGACTACTCTCGATTTACTTGGGCAAAGTTTTTGAGGACAAAGGATGAAACTCCAGATGTCATCATCAAACTTATCAACTAGCTTCAGGTTCGACTCAACAATACTGTTAGAATTGTTCGAACAGACAATGGCACAGAGTTTGTTAACAAAGACCTAAGTCAATTTTATGAAAGTGTTGGAATCAGTCATCAAAGAAGTGTTCCTCGAACTCCTCAACAGAACGGTGTAGTTGAAAGATGAAATCGAACTCTTGTGGAAGCCGCAAGAACAATGCTAATTTATTCAAAGGTTCCAATGTTTCTTTGGGCTGAAGCCATTGCCACTACTTGCTACACCCAAAATCGTTCCCTTATACAAACCTCTCATGAAAAAACTCCATACGAACTTGTCCATAAACGAAAACCTGATCTCTCCTACCTTCGTGTGTTCGGTGGTTTGTGCTATCCAACGAATGACGGAAAAGATTTAGGTAAATTAAGAGCTAAGGCGGACATTGGAGTTTTTGTAGGTTATGCATCAAACAAGAAGGGTTACCGAATCTACCACAAACGAACTCGAAATATCATGGAAACTATTCACGTCACATTCGATGAGCTGTCCGGGCAAATGGCTCCAAGACAATCAAGTTCTGGACCCGCATTACAACCTTCATTAAGTAGTCATATTGGTTCGTCTCTTGTACAAAATCTCTCACCAGCAACTCCTTATGTACCTCCTTCAGAAGATGATTTGAAGAAATTGTTTGATCCAATGTTTGATGAACACTATGAGCCAATTGCTAATGATCTGTCAATTCCATCAACAGAGGCTGCTCCTATCCCTGTCAATGAAGTCAACCCTTCAGTTTCTATGGCATTAAGTTAAGAAGCGCCTGCTGCTGATCACTCTCTCATCAACAAATCATCAATCATCGAGTGTGCATCATGGAATTGTGTCTGGCACCTATGATGGAGATAATCCCTTTGCTACTCCTGAAGATGCCCCCTTTGAGAACATATTTGCTCTTGAACCATCATCAGATCCATCTTCATCAGGAGAAAACGACTCTGCTACTTTAGTTCCTCAACAACAACCACATGAACACCTTAGAAAATGGACACATGATCATCCATTGGACAACATCATTGGAAACCCCTCTCGTCCAGTATCCACTCGTAAACAACTTGCAACTGATGCCTTATGGTGCTTCTTGTTAGGAATTAGAAAATTCAGTCGTTAAAGAGTCGGTCACCTCAAGTATAAGCATTCAATAGAAAGCTCGTAGTCGTAGTTATGATATGTTAGTTAGTAGTTTGTTAAGTAACACCGTGGAGGACGGACGGGTCTTTACCCACTGTATGCCTGATCTACAGCCCGTAGGTGGCGTTTATTTGTAAGACACTATAAATACCCTCTACCTCCCAAGGTAGAGGGTTGGAGCTTCAATACTATTTTTCTTTGTTTCACATAGTTCCCAACTCTCTTCCATTTCTCTCTCTAGAACTTTCTCTCTCTAACACTTTTATACGCCAACTTGGATTATGGTTTAGTGTGTTTATGAAATCCTATATCTTACAATTGGTATCAAGAGCCATGGTTTGATCACTCATCTTTCATGCTCTTTGTTTTGGTGGATTTCATAAGGTTTTTGGGGTATTAAGTGTTTAGAAGAGTTGGATTCACTTGGACAAATTCAAGTGTTAAAGTTTGAATTTTGCTTGTACTTTTGTGTTTAGGATCATCATATGTGTTTATGTTTTGAATTGGAAGGCTTAAATCATTGTGGTTTGGTTGTTTTTGATTGATAAAGTGGTTATTTGTGAAGATAGGACGAAGCGAGTTGAGTCTCGGACTTGTTTTTCTTCAAAGCGAGTTGCTTTGTTTATGTATGCGAGTTAGTATATGCGACTTGGCTATTTAGCGAGTTGGTTTTCATGCGACTTGGGTTCTAAGCGAGTTGTGTGTCTTGCGAGTTGATACTAAAGCAAGTTAGCTATTTAGCGACTTGTTCCATTAAGCGTGTTGACAGTGTTGCGAGTTGATGCTAATGCGACTTAGCTATTTAGCGAGTTGATTCCTTAAGCGAGTTGTCTCCTTGAGCGAGTTGGTTGTTTAGCGAGTTGATAACTAAGCGAGTTGTGTGTTTTGCTACTTGTCACTTCTTCGTGATACATTCTTACGGTTGTTCTTTTGGTTTAGTAAAATCCCGTGAAAGAATCAATTTCCCGGTTTAATCAAAGAATTGTAAAATCCCGTAGAACTTGTTATCATGGTAAACATCGTTCCTACTATTGTTTCTTCCGTAGCTGAGGACGTTCAAGCAGCAGGGTCAGATACTCGTCCACCTATGCTTGACAGAACTGATTATGATTCATGGGCTTAAAGAATCAGACTGTACTGTCTTGGAAAGGAAAATGGGGTCAACATTCTCAAGTCAATCGATGAAGGACCTTATCGGGTTGAGACTACTAGAGACTTAATTGATACAGCTGCAGATGGAACAATGATATATGGAATAGACAGACCAAAGACATATGATGAGCTCGATGATAAGGAGAAAAAGATATTCGATGCTGATATCAGGGCTTCTAACATCATACTTCAAGGTCTTCAAAAGGATATCTACAAGCTGATCAATCACAACACCGAAGCCAAGGCAGTGTGGGATAATGTCAAGATGCTTCTCTCAGGTTCTGAATTAACTATTGAAGACAGAGAATCACAACTATATGATGACTTTGAGCACTTCAAGATGAGACCAGATGAGAGTGTCTATGAGTACTATGTGAGATTCCATAAGCTTGTGAACGATATGAGGAACATCAAAATGACCATGCCAAACATTCAGCTGAACTCAAAGTTTGTGAACAACATGAATCCCGAATGGCACAAGTTTGTCACCTCTGTGAAGCTAACCAAAGGATTGAAGAATACTAACTATGAGCAACTCTATGCTTTCCTTCTTCAGAATGAGAGGCATGCTATGTTTGAGAAAAGGATTCTTGAGCAGTTCAAAACTAATCAGGGAGAATCAAGCTCACCTAATGATTCTACAGCTTTCTACACCAATGTTGGTATTATCACCAAGGCATCTCAAGTCATACCTATGGGTAATGGTAATCACAAACTCATTCCTGATCCTATGTTCAAACAAGCTGATGCTGATGCACACGTGGGAAACTTCATTAATCAACTGGCTCTCCTGATTAGTCAAAACATGAACTCTCTTCCACACACCAACAACAATCTCATAACTGCATCCAATCCACACAATCAAGCCACTGTCAGAGATGGGAAGGTTATGGTGCAGCCAGTTCAAGAAAGGCAGCACGAACAAGGAAGAGGTGGAGCTGGTAGAGGATATGTAGCAAATCAGAATCGGGGAAGGAATGGAAATCAAGGACAAGCTAAACCAATCAAATGCTACAACTGTGGTGGTGAAGGACACATTGCTAGGAACTGCACATCTCCAAAACGTCCACAGAATGCAGAATACTTCAGAGATAAGATGCTGCTTGTACAAGCTCAGGATAATGGTGCTGCTTTGGATGAAGAGGAGTTGTTGTTTCTTGCTGAGGGCAATGCCAAGACCTATGATGCAGATGTGGATGAGCAGCCAATTCAGGAGATAGGTCACAATCATTAGAATGCCTTTCAAGTCGCTGATTGTGATGCATACGACTCTGATGTGGATGATGGACCTACTACACACACAATTTTTATGGCTATCATTTCTCCAATGGTTTCTCCTAAGGTCTCATCTTCACCACAAGCTGGCCCATCCAAAGACAAACTCATCTCAGAGGTATTAAAACTATACGATGATGCTGATGTGCAAAAGATGCATGACAAAGTACAAACAACTGAAACTATTGAATCAAATATTGAAAATATGGGTAATATCAATGTTGTCCCATATGATCAATATGTGAAACAAAGTGAAAGTGAAGTTGTACCAAGTGATGCATCTTCTGCAGTCAACAATGACTATGTTTTTGATGAATATACTGCATGTGCCCCTGATGATTCTGTTATCTCTGAACTTAATGCTTATAAAGAACGTGTTGCTATTTATGAACAACGAGCTAAGTTTGAGTTAACCACTCGTGAGCAGGAGATGGATGACCAAATGCGTACAACTATTAGACAAAGTAAGTTTAGAGAAGAAGTATTAAAACAAGAGTTAACCTCCTTACAAGATGTTAGGAATTAGAAATTCCAGGTATTAAAGAGTCGGTCACCTCAAGTATATGTAATTGTTAGAAAGCTCGTAGTCGTAGTTCTTTTAAGTTAAGTAGTATTTAGTTAAGTAACACCGTGGAGGACGGGCGGGTCTTTACCCACTGTATGCCTGATCCACAGCCCGTTGTGTGGCGTTTTATTGTAAGACTATAAATACTCTCTACCTTCCAAGGTAGAGAGTTGGAGCTCATAATAAGAATTTTCTTTCTCTCACTAAAGTTCCCTAAACCTCTAACTTTCTCTCTCTAAAACATATGATACGCCTACTTGTGCTTATGGTTTAGTGTGTTTGTGAAATCCAATATCCTACAATTGGTATCAAGAGCCATGGTTTGATCATCTCTTACATATCTTTGGATTTCTAGTGGTTTTAGAGTTTGAAAAAGTTTAGTGGTTTTTGCATCATTTGGGTGATTTCTAGTGTTAAAGTTTGGATTTTGATAGTACTTTTGTGTTTAGAATCATCTCAAGTGTTTAGGTTTTGATTTTGAAGCTTTGAATCATTGTGGTTGGGTTGTTTTTGGTCTGAAAAGTGGTGTTTTTTGTGTTTTTCTTGCTAGCGACTTGAGCCTCGGATAAATTTTCTTGGTAGCGACTTGCTTTGTTATTTGGTAGCGAGTTGTTGTTTAACGCCTTAGCGAGTTGAGCTAGCGACTTGTCTATTGAGATAAGCCGACAAAAAGTACAGTTAGTGGATTCCCCACTACGAGTAGCGACTTGGTTTAAGTTAGCGACTTGTACTTTATATTGTTAGCGACTTGGTGTTAGCGAGTTGGTACCTAGCGAGTTGCTATTTAGCAACTTGAATATTTAGCGACTTGGTGCTTAGCGAATTGCTGCCAAAATTTTGTTAACGACTTGGATTGTAGCGAGTTGTTATATAGCGACTTGGAACTCTAGCGACTTAGCACTTAGCGACTTGGTTCACTGTTTTTCCTAGCGACTTGGGTGGTTTCCTTTGAATACGGTTTTCTCTTGATTCAGTAAAATCCCGTGAAAGAATCTATATCCCGGTTTAATCATAGAGTTTTAAAATCCCGTTTAATCTGCTAACATGTCTTCCAACGTTCCTACAATCATTTCCACTGTTGCCGAGGATGTTCAAGCAGCTGGCTCAGATACTCGTCCACCGATGCTTGACAGAACTGACTACGACTCTTGGGCTCAACGTATCAGATTGTACTGTCTTGGAAAGGAAAATGGGGTCAACATTCTCAAATCCATTGATGAAGGACCTTATCTAGTTGAGACTACTAGAGACATAATTGATACAGCTGAAGATGGAACAATGATCTATGGAATGGATAGACCTAAGATGTATGATGAGCTCAATGATAAGGAGAAAAAGAGATTCGATGCTGATATCAGGGCTTCAAATATTATTCTTCAAGGTCTTCCAAAAGACATCTACAAGCTTATCAATCACAACACCGAAGCAAAAGCTGTATGGGATAATGTCAAGATGCTTCTCTCTGGTTCTGAGCTAACTGTTGAAGATCGAGAATCACAGTTGTATGATGAATTTGAGCACTTCAAGATGAAACCAGATGAGAGTGTCTATGAGTACTATGTGAGGTTTCCAAAGCTTGTGAATGATATGAGAAATATTAAGATGACAATGCCGAACATTCAGCTGAACTCAAAGTTTGTGAACAATATGAATCCAGAATGGCACAAGTTCGTTACTTCTGTAAAGCTTACCAAAGGTTTGAAGAATACAAACTATGAGCAACTCTATGCCTTCCTTCTTCAAAATGAGAGACATGCCATGTTTGAAAAAAGGATTCTTGATCAGTTCAAAACCAACCAGGGAGAGACAAGCTCATCGAATGATTCAACGGCTTTCTACTCAAACATCGGAATCACAACCAAAGCCTCACAAGTCATACCTATGGGTAATGGTAATCATAAACTCATTCCTGATCCTATGTTCAAACAAGATGATGCTGATGCACACGTGGGAAACTTCATTAATCAACTAGCTCTTCTGATTAGTCAAAATATGAACTCTCTTCCACACACCAACAACAATCTCAGAACTGCTTCCAATCTACATAATCAAGCCACTGTCAGAGATGGGAAGGTTATGGTGCAGCCAGTTCAAGAACGACAATACGAACAAGCAAGAGGTGGAGCTGGTAGAGGTTATGCTGCAAATCAGAATAGAGGAAGGAATGGAAATCAGGGTCAAGCTAAGCCAATCAAATGCTATAACTGTGGTGGTGAGGGACACATTGCAAGGAACTGCACATCTCCAAAACATCCTCAGAATGCCGAGTATTTCAGGGATAAGATGTTGCTTGTGCAAGCTCAGGATAATGGTGCAGCTTTGGATGAAGAGGAGTTGTTGTTCTTGGCTGAGGGAAATGCTAAGACATATGATGCAGATGTGGATGAGCAACCAATTCAGGAGACAGGCCATAATCATCAGAATGCCTTTCAAGTAGCTGATTTTGATGCATACGACTCTGATGTTGATGAAGAACCCACTGCACAAACCATCTTCATGGCTAGCATTTCTCCAATGGTCTCTCCTAAAGTCTCTTCATCACCACAAGCTCGTCCATCCAAAGACAAACTCATCTCTGAGGTATTAAAATTATATGATATTGTTGATGAGCAAAAGATGCATAATGAAGTACAATCTCTTGAGACTTATGAATCAGATGTTGATGATGTGGACAATAACAACACTGTCTCATATGATCAACATGTGATGCAAAGTGAAAGTGAGACTGTACCAAGTAATGCATCTTCTACAGTCAATAATGACTATGTTTTTGATGAATTCAATGCATGTGCTCCTGATGATTCTATTGCATCTGATCTGAATGCTTATAAAGAACGTGTTGCGATTTATGAACAACGTGCTAAATTTGAGTTGACCACCCGTGAGCAGGAAATGGATGACCAAATGCGTACAATCATTAGAAAAAGTAAGTTTAAAGAAGAAGTATTAAAACAAGAGTTAAATTCCTTACAAGAAAAGCTTTCTAAAACTGCTAAGCAAAAACAAGAACTTCAGGAAAATGTAAAAATGCTTAAGCAAGAATTTAATGCTAAGGAATCAAAACTTTTGAAAGACTTTTCTAATCTGAAAACTTTGAAAAACAAGCTTGAAAAAAGTTGTACGTACAAGGTAACACCATTCAGACTGCTCACATGATCAATAAGCATAGAGTCTTAAGCGACAAACATAGTGTCCCCATTATTAAGGAATCCAATCCTGAGTATGTTAAGAAAGCTAAAGAAGCCCAAAAGGTAATCTATGATGGGAATGAAATCCTTAAACCTTGACAAAAACCTAGTTGCACTGAGAGCACTGAAGAAGATAAGCAATTAGAAGATGTCACTAAAAGGAAATTGGATGAAAAACTTAAGAGCCCTTCTTGCATAGATAAAAGAATTAGCTATAAAGCACCCAACTACTCTAAGGAAAATTGGATTGCCTTTAACAAGTTTAAGCCTCAAACGCTGTTGACACCTGAACAAGTGTTCTGGAAAATAGACTTAGATAAACAGAAAGCGGAAAATATTGTTGAAACAAACCCTCCCCTTAGGAAAATGCCTAAAGCAACTGTGTATTCTCCCAACACACCAATGCATCTAGTCCCTAGAACTATTGCCACTAAAAGCAAGACCTTAATCAGTCAATATGTTATCTTTCAACTATTTGTTGATTTTGAGAAAACTTGCAAGAAAAGGATCACACCCACTGGTATAACTGAAGGAGAAAGGGGTTTTGAGCAAACCAAAGAATGTTATTTAACTGAAGTCATGCCTTTCTTTAAACAATTAAAAGATCAATTTGAGAGTCTTAAAAAAGGAATGAATTCAGACATTAAAGAAATGGAAAAGGAATTTGATGCAATGATAGTTGAGGTTAGTGATTATGAGCGAGAATTAAAATATAATGAGATTGAGAGGAAGAACTTGCATACACTGAATGAGAATTTGATTTCTGAATGTATTGCTCAAGATGTGTTTTTCACTGCTACAAATTGTTCCATTAATGCTTCTCAATTTCATGAATTATCTGTTGCTCTGAAAGTCTCCCATGATCGTGTCATTGAGCTTGAAAAGACTAATGCTAAACTAAACGAGAAAATTGAACTGGATGATCATGATAATTTGGTGAAACATTTTTCTAAACTAGAAGTTGATCATTTTGATCTACAACTAAAATATCAACATCTTAAAGAAAATGTTAAAACCTCAAACATCAAGACATCCTCAGATGCTCCTGAGTTTGATGCAGTTTTTCAATTAAACAAACGTGATGAACAGATTCAGGCTCATTGTAACACGATCAAAAAGTTGAAAGCCCAAATCTCTCAATTAAAGGGCGAAAAGAACAATGTGACTGGTTCCCAAGTGCCTCCTCTTTTAGATTCTCAGAATTCACAAACGTTTCATCTTCAAAACTTAGTAAATTCATTACAAAAGGAAAACGAAAGTTTTCTAGAAGAAAATGAAAAGGTTAAACGTCATTTCAATGAGTTATTTGAATCAATAAAGGTTACTCGTAACAAAAACAACTAACAAATAGCTTAATTGCAAAAGAAAATTGAGAATCTGAAGAGCCAGGTAAAAGGGAAAATGCCAATGACCAATGGGGAGAATGGTGTATCAAAGGTTCACTCTAGTAGTAAATATGCCCTGTCTGTGAAATATGTTCCCCCTCATCTCAGGAATAACAAACTTGCTGCTCAAACATATTTCTCATGCCTTAAGGATTGTCTAGAATGTCTACGTGAGATTGTTGAAGAGGATAAATTAGAAAAACCACTTGACAATGCAATTGGGCATGCATGTTTATATGCCAAACGATCTCAAGAAATTCTAGAATGCTTAATCACAATATGCCCTAAGTCCATAGGTGAGAGAGTTAATCCTTTGATTCCGTGTTCGATGCCTAGTGCCAAGTATAATATCCATTCGATGCCCGATGTTTTGAATGTGAACCTTAGTGTGCCTTCAAGTAGTTCAGATTCCAGATCTGTTAAAGCTAAGAAAGCGAACTCTTGTGTGCCTTATAGAATTACAAATCCCAGCACTTCTAGTGTTAAGAAAGTGAACCTTAGTGTGCCTGCATGTAGTTCAGATCCCAGCACATCTAAACAGGAGAAGCAAAGAGTAGCAAAACCAACTAATGTTCCCATTCCCTCTACAGGAGTAATCAGTGACATTAAAGCAAGCAGGTCAAATTCTCAAGACAATACAAGGAATGACACGACCTCGCAAGCTAAGAATGTGCATTGGAAGAGAGTAAAAGACCAACCTAGGAACTTTAAGTTTGAGCCGAATAAAACGAATCGTGTTGATTCTAGTATTAGCCATAGGCGTACTGTAATTAATTCGAATTCTGATACTATTTGCAAACCTTGTATTGATGTCTGCTTGAATTCTGTTTCTAATCATGAATGTGGTGTTAATGTTTTTCCTAATGATGTTAATTGTCTAGTTAATATTGTTAATGCTAAAAATCATGCTAAGAAGGCTAAAAGGCAAAAACGAAAGAAAGTTAGAAAATAGTGGAAACCCACAGGAAGAACATTCTGTAAGATAGGATATAGATGGATACCGGTTGGCCGTAAGGTTAATCAGACAATGCCCACTAGAAAATGGATGCCTACTGGTAGAACTATTCCCTTAAGAAGTGGACATACTTTGAATAGGGCAAATACGGACACTAGTACTGCATCTATTTATAATGATTCCATTGCTTCAACATCTGATGTGGACGTTTCTATTTCTGATGTGGGTGTTCCAATTTCTATTTCTAACCAAATGGAACTCATTCTTGCATGGGGATCCCAATTATCCAGTTATCCACTCTTGTCTGTGTTCAACTGCAGATCGTTCAAATCGTTCTGTGGTACCTGGACTCAGGCTGTTCCAAGCATATGACTGGCGACCGGTCGCGGCTCATGAACTTCGTGAGCAATTTCATCAGGACAGTTAGATTCGGGAATGATCATTTCGGTGCTATTATGGGTTATGGAGATTATGTTGTCGGTGATAGTGTTATCTCTAGAGTATACTATGTGGAAGGTCTTGGTCATAATCTGTTCTCTGTTGGTCAATTCTGTGATTCTGATCTAGAAGTAGCCTTCAGAAAACATACTTGTTTTGTTAGAGAACTTGATGGTAAGGAACTGTTAAGAGGAACCCGTGGTTCAAATCTTTACACCATCTCTATCGATGATATGATGAAGTCTTCTCCAATTTGCTTATTGTCAAAGGCTTCGAAAACAAAGTCATGGTTATGGCATCGTCGTCTCAATCACTTGAAATTCGGCACCATCAATGATCTCTCCAGAAAGGACTTAGTTGTAGGTTTACCTAGACTAAAGTATGAAAAGGACCATCTTTATTCAGCATGCCAATTGGGAAAAAGCAAAAAGTATGCCCATAAACCCAAACCTACAAACTCAATTACAGAAGTTCTTCATACAATTCACATGGATTTATGTGGACCAATGAGAGTGCAGAATATCTTTGGGAAGAAATATGTGTTAGTTGTGGTTGATGATTACTCTAGATTCACCTGGGTCAAGTTCTTAAGGACAAAGGATGAAACTCCTGATATAATCATCAAACTCATCAAACAGCTGCAGGTTCGACTTAACAAAACCGTCAGAATTATCCGAACAGACAATGGAACTGAGTTTGTTAACAAACAACTTAGTGAATTTTATGAAAGCGTTGGAATCAGCCATCAAAGAAGTGTTCCACGAACTCCTCAACAGAACGGTGTAGTTGAAAGACGAAATCGAACTCTTGTAGAAGCCGCTAGAACAATGCTGATTTACTCAAAGGTTCCAATGTTTCTCTGGGCTGAAGCTATTGCCACTGCATGCTACACACAAAATCGTTCCCTGATTCACATTGTTCATGGAAAAACTCCATATGAACTTGTCCACAACAGAAAACCTAATCTCTCTTTCCTTCGTATGTTTGGTGCATTGTGTTATCCAACTAATGAGGGTCAAGACTTAGGCAAACTTAGAGCTAAAGCAGACATTGGAGTATTTGTAGGGTATGCACCAAACAAAAAGGGATACCGAATCTACAACAAAAGAACCCGAAACATCATGGAAACAATTCACGTTACGTTTGATGAGCTGACCGGTCAAACGGCTCCTGGACAATCCAGTTCAGGACCTGCACTTCAAATCAGTCCCATTGGTTCATCCCTTGTTCCAAACTCTTCTCAAGAAACTCCATATGTACCTCCATCTGAAGATGATTTAAAGAAATTGTTTGATCCCATGTTTGATGAACAGTATGAGCCAAGTGCTAATGAACTGACGATTCCAACAGCAGAGGCTGCTCACATTCCTGTGAATGAAGTCAATCCTTCAGTCTCAATATCATTAAGCCAAGAAGCGCCTGCTGCTGATCACTCTATCTCATCGACAAATCATCAATCTTCGAATGTACATCATGGAACAGTTTCTGGCATCAATGATGAAGACAATCCCTTTGCTACTCCTGAAGATGCTCCATTTGAAAACATATTTGCTCCTGAATCTTCATCAGAACCATCTTCTTCAGGAGACATCGACTCTGCTACATTAGTCCCTCAACAACTACCACATGAACACCTCAGAAAATGGACTCACGATCATCCATTAGACAACATCATTGGAAATCCCTCTCGTCCAGTATCCACACGGAAACAACTTGCAACCGATGCCTTATGGTGCTTCTTCAACTCCGTACTCTCTAAGATCGAACCAAAAGATGTTAAAACCGCCATGAATGAAGATAGCTGGTTCAATGCCATGCAAGAAGAAATTCATGAGTTTGATCGACTTGATGTATGAGAGTTAGTACCTGCTCCAGATTGTGCTATGATTATTGCTCTAAAATGGATCTTCAAAGTAAAACTTGATGAGCATGGTGATGTATTGAAGAACAAGGCTCGATTAGTTGCTAAAGGATACCGTCAAGAGGAGGGTATTGAATTTGAAGAATCTTTTGCTCCTGTTGCTCGAATCGAGGCAATCAGAATCTTTTTGGCTAATGCTGCTAGCAAGAACATGATAGTCTATCAGATGGATGTAAAGACGGCATTTCTGAATGGAGATCTTAAAGAAGTCGTCTATGTCAGCCAACCTGAAGGCTTTGTGAATCCCGAGCATCCTACTTACGTTTATCGTTTGAAGAAGGCTCTATACGGTTTAAAGCAAGCTCCAAGGGCATGGTATGATACACTATCAAAGTTTCTTCTATCTACTGGATTCAGCAAAGGAGCAGTTGATCCAACATTGTTCACCAGGAAGTCAGGCAAACATTTAATTCATGTTCAAATTTATGTTGATGATATCATTTTTGCCTCGACTGACCCCAATGAGTGTGACCGTTTTTCAAATGAAATGAGTTCAAAATTTCAAATGTCAATCATGGGACAAATGTCATTTTTCTTGGGATTACAAATTTCACAAAGTCCCGGAGGCATTTTCATAAATCAATCTAAATATGCAACTGAGATCTTAAAGAAATTTGGATTTGATTCAAGTGACCCTGTTGACACACCCATGATTGATCGAACCAAACTAGATGAGGACCTCTCAGGGATCATGGTAGACCAAACAAAATATCGTAGTATGATTGGATCCCTGATGTACCTCACAACTAGTAGACCAGACATCTTGTTCGCTGTTTGCATGTGTGCTAGATACCAGGCTAAGCCTACTAAAAAGCACCTTGAAGCGGTTAAACGAGTCTTTCGGTATCTCCAAGGAACCATCAATATGGGACTTTGGTACCCGAAAGACACCGGTATGTCACTAACAGCATATGCAGATGCAAATCATGCAGGGTGTCAAGATACTCGTCGAAGTACGTCTGGAGGTGCTCAGTTTTTGGGCGATAAGCTTGTGAGCTTGTCTTCAAAGAAGCAAATGAGTACTTCTATTTCCTCTACAGAGGTTGAATACATAGCCATGTCATCTTGTTGTGCTCAAATCCTATGGATGAGATCCCAGTTATCTGACTATGGCTTTGAATTTAACAAAATCCCTCTGTACTTTGATAATAAAAGTGCTATTGCTCTCTCATGCAACAACGTACAACACTCAAGAGCAAAGCACATCGACATTCGACATCATTTCATCAGGGAACAAGTGGAAAAAGGTGTGGTGGAACTCTATTTTGTGAGGACTGAATATCAGTTGGCAGACATCTTCACCAAAGCTCTTCCAAGAGAACGTTTTGAGTTTATTCTTTCACGTCTTGACTTGAAAAGCCTTCAACCAGATACACTCAAACGTCTTCAGGAGGAAGACGAGGAGTAAAGGTCTATCTTCATCTATCTCTTGTATATATCTATTCGAAAAACAAAATACATAATTATAAAACCCTCAAAAATCAAATAGAAAAATATAAAACCTTCAAAATCCATAAAAATCTGAAAAATTCGAAAAATCTTCAAAAAACATTGTCAATTTGTTATGTTTTTTCTCGGTTCGACAATATCTACGGTCTTTGTGCTGTCATTCAAATAATGACATGGGACTTTAGATGTTGTTCGAATTCTTATAAAATTAAAAAAAAAAAAAAATCAAAAAATCAAAAAATTATTTTTGGGAGAAAGAGAAACAATGGTTTATTGTCATTTCAGGCAGTAACCCGCTTTTCAAAGAAAGAACAGAGACATACTTTATCATATTTTCAAAATTCCATGCTCTGATTCTATAAACATTTATCTGCTGAAAACTAACTGCCTTAAAAAATTAACTCGGTCTCTATTTTTTATAACCATCTGGACTTATTTGTCAAAATATCTATCTCTCAATCAACAACCTATGTCATTGATTGAGGGGGAGAATGATTTCAATTAAATTAAAAAGTTATTTGGCATTCAATTGTTTTCAAAAGATATTGATGCATGTTTTACCAATGGAGTTTAAAGTCTTAATATCCGATTCTTGTAAGCTAAAACGTTTTTCATAATCAAGTCACAATTCTCCTTAAAAAGCTTTCAAAATCACTTTAAATCTACAGAGATCACAAATCTCAAATGATTTGATAATTGTGATCGGGGGAGAATTTGTGATTTAAATTGAATTTAAACTGATAATTCGGTAATTGGTTTTATAAGAATTTACAAGCTCTCCTTCCCACATGTGACAAACGATTTCAAATTTTCCATGCACATGTTGAGGGGGAGCATCTATCTTAAACCACAAAGATCTGAAACGTGATCAATTTATATCAATGTGCATGTTCCCTCTAGTATGTGCAAAAATCTTTTCAAACCTTGATGCACATATTGAGGGGGAGCAAAATTGTGAAAACCTCATCCTTCCCGAAAATGCTTTATCTACTTGATCTGATTAGGGAAGTGATGTTGATATCTTTTTGAAAATGGAATTCAAAGAAGTTAACTCTTTCTCTTGCCTCCGTGTGCAAAACGATTTCAATCACTTGATGCACATGTTGAGGGAGAGCTCTTATTCTAAAAATATCAAAAACAATTCAGGTGCAAAATGCTTTGATAATATATCACAAGCACCTGGATTGATTCTCAACTGGTTTTCAATTGGTTTCTATGGCAGATGAACAATACCAAATAGACCGACCAACTTTACTTTATGTATGGTGATATAAGGATGATAAGGTTAGGTATTTGTTCCCATGATCCGCCAGAACCGGAGGGATCTACCCAGGGACTATCCACTAGTTAGTGTAGAGTTCTTAGGTATGATGATAAAAGGAAAAAAAAAATGAGATATGGGAAGGGTGTGGACTGAGACTGAGCTAGTACTGGAATAAACCCAACAAGGTTCTTGCTATGATGTCTCGGTAAGCACTGAAGGGGTTGAAGAATGAAAAAGAATTGAATGAGAAAAGGGTGAAAACAAATAACCCTCCATATATTCAACCTTAGGGCAGAAACCGGGTTCAATTCATATGCTACTGATGGTAACATCGGTATTGAAGACAAGACGTCATGGACCCAGTGATGCACTGCACTTCAACTTTCCAAACCACTCAAGTTCCTCTTAAAAGGACTTGTTTCATTCTCACGGGGAACCGACATTATCTATTGAATTTCTCTTAGAGATTGTTGATATTGAAGAAGGAGACCCTCTCCCTAGTCTCCGGCACAGGAACCAAATATGCACATATTGAGTCTAGAGCCACGAGATCATCTATAAATCTCATTAGGACACTTTCAATGAAGACTCTCTGTTTCACACAATGTGGAAAGAGAGATTATATCTTGAGTCCTACGCATTATCCTTGAGGTATTGCCAGAACATCTGAGTGATATGCAAACATATTCACAATGAAGATGGAAAGCCTTCCGGAGCCAACATCAAACAAGCTCCTGGTGGGTGGCATGTGAGATCTATTATATAGATCAACCATGTGACAACTGAACAGAAACAATGGGGCGATTCAATCTCTCGAATCAATCCTGGTTCAGGTTATGGATTGACGGATACCTTTGAAAAACCGGTCGTCATGCTTAAAAACTCTTTTCTTTAGCAAATCGACCGTGTACAGATATTTCAAATCAAAAGGTGTTTTATGATTGATAATTGATGTTCATTAAAACCTTCGTTGTACTGCAAAAACAATTTCTATTGAGCAATACACGATTGTTTTTCAAATATCTTTTCATCAATCAGTGAATTTCTATTCGCTGGTTCACTCACTCCGTGTTGTATTCTTTGAGACGTTCCGGTTTGAGAACAGCTATAGCAGCTGCGAAACCCTGTCAAGGAAATTCTTCAGGAATTATACCTGATCACAGGCAGTACTTGTACTGATCAACGGGGAACCGTGGGCCATGTACCTCAATTCAACGAAAGTGTTCAAAGACACTTTCGTGCGATTTATTGCTAACTGTTGTATGCAGGTACGTCCTATGTTTGCAGCTGATCAGAATGAAGCGGTCAATCCATAGCCGCATGCTCACTTAACACATTCATCTCAAAAGAAATCATGATTAGTGCATCAATGACTCTGATATTTTCACTCCATGCTTCTGCTACGCTGCTGCCAATATCATGAATCAACTAAAGCTTCCGCTACTCTGATGAGAAGATATCATGATCCAGAATGTGAGCATGTCGGTCCGAAAGTCACAACATCACATAATACCAACACCACAATGGATGCCTCAGAGATTTTTGTTAGCTGATGATCTCAAAAGCTGGCTTAAAATTTATTATCACGTGGATCAGTAAAAGACCTCCACTTGGATTAACCATTCATGAAATGAGAAGAATCAATGACTACGAGCTTCGGAGCAAAGTACTAGATCAAGAATGCAAGATCAATTTTTAATGTAATATCTGTTTATATTCAATGTAATTTTTAGTACATGATTGAGGTGACCCCCCTTAGGGGGAGATTGTTAGGAATTAGAAATTCCAGGTATTAAAGAGTCGGTCACCTCAAGTATATGTAATCGTTAGAAAGCTCGTAGTCGTAGTTCTTTTAAGTTAAGTAGTATTTAGTTAAGTAACACCGTGGAGGACGGACGGGTCTTTACCCACTGTATGCCTGATCCACAGCCCGTTGTGTGGCGTTTTATTGTAAGACTATAAATACTCTCTACCTTCCAAGGTAGAGAGTTGGAGCTCATAATAAGAATTTTCTTTCTCTCACTAAAGTTCCCTAAACCTCTAACTTTCTCTCTCTAAAACATATGATACGCCTACTTGTGCTTATGGTTTAGTATGTTTGTGAAATCCAATATCCTACAAAAGAAAAGCTTTCTAAAACTACTAAGCAAAAACAAGAACTTCAAGAAAATGTTAAAATGCTTAAGCAAGAATTCTATGCTAAGGAATCAAAACTTTTGAATGATTTTTTTAATCTAAAAACCTTGAAAAACAAGCTTCAAAATAAGTTGTACGTACAAGGGAATACCATTCAAACTGCTCACATGGTCACTAAGCATAGAGTTTTAAGCGATAAGCATAGTGTTCCCATCATAGATAAACCCAACCCTGAGTACGGAAAGATAGCTAAAGCAACTCAAAATGTAATTTATGATGGTAATGTAATCCTTAAGCCTAGACAGAAACCTAGTTGCGTTGAGTGCACTGAGGAAGATAGAAAATTAGATGATGCATCTAGGGAGAAAATGAATAAGAAGCTAGATGATCCTGAATGTAAAAAGAATAACATAATGATCAAACCCCATGATTACAAAAAGGAAAATTGGATTTCCTTAAACAAGTTTAAGCCTCAAACTTTGTTAACACCTGAACAAGTGTTTTGGAAAAAGGACTTAGATAAGCAAAAAGCTGAAAATATTGTTGAAATAAAGCCTCCCCTTAGGAGAATGCCTGCAGCGACTGTGTATCCTCCCAATACACCAATGCATTTAGTTCCTAGAACTATTGCCACTAAGAGCAAGACCTTAATCAGTCAATATGTGATCTTTCAATTATTTGTTGATTTTGAGAAAACTTGTAAGAAAAGAATCACACCCACTGGGATAACTAAAGGGGAAAGGGGTTTTGAACAAACAAAAGAATGTTATTTAACTGAAATCATGCCTTTCTTTAAACAATTAAAAGATCACTTTGAGAGTCTTAAAAAGGGGATGGATACAGATATTAAAGGGATGGAAAAAGAATTTGATGCAATGATAATTGAAGTTAGTGACTATGAGCGGGCATTAAAATATAATGAAATTGAGAGGAAGAACTTGCATACCTTAAATGAGAATCTGATCTCTGAATGTATCTCTCAAGATGTGTTTTATACTGCTACTAATTGCTCTATTACTGCTTCTCAATTTCATGAATTATCTGTTGCGTTGAAAGTCTCCCATGATCGTGTCATTGAACTTGAAATCAAAAACTCTAAACTAAGTGATAAAATTGAACAGGATGATCACGATAATTTGGTAAAACATTTTTCTAAGCTAGAAGTTGAACATTTTGACTTGCAACTAAAATATCAACATCTTAAAGAAAATGTTAAAACCTCAAACATCAAGATATCCTCGGATGTTCCAGAGTTTGATGCAGTTTTTGAACTAAACAAACGTGACGAACAGATTCAAGCTCACTGTAACACGATCAGAAAGTTGAAAGCCCAAATCTCTCAATTAAAGGGTGAAAAGAACAATATGACTGGTTCCCAAATGCCTCCTCCTTTAGATTCTCGGAATTCTCAAAATTTTCATCTTCAAAACTTGGTTAATGCCTTACAAAAGGAAAATGGAAGTTTTCTAGAAGAAAATGAAAAGGTTAAACATCATTTCAATGAGTTATTTGAGTCAATTAAAGTCACTCGTAACAAAAATAATGAAAAAATAACCTCGTTGCAAAAGGAAATTGAGAATCTTAACAGTCAGGTAAAAGGGAAAATGCCAATGACCAATGGGGAGAATGGTGCTTCAAAGGGGCATGTCTGTAATAAATATGCTTTGTCTATGAAATATGTTCCTCCTCATCTTAGGAATAACAAACTGGCAATTCAAACATATTTCTCATATCTTAAGGACAGCCTAGAATGTCTCCGTGAGATTGTAGAAGAGGATAAGTTAGAGAAACCACTTGATAATGCAATTGGTTATGCATGCTTATATGCCAAACGATCTCAAGAACTTCTAGAATGCTTAATTACAATATGTCCTAAAACCTTAGGTGAGCAAGTCAATTCCTTGATACCTTGTTCAATGCCTAGTGCCAAGCATGCAAGTCATTCAATGCCAAATGTTATGAACGTGAACCTTAGTGTGCCTTCAAGTAGTTCAGATTCCAAATCTGTTAGTGTTAAGAATGTGAACTCGAGTGTGCCCTCTAGGAGTTCAAATCCCAGCACTTCTACTGTTAAGAGAGTGAACTTTAATGTGCCTTCAAATAGTTCAGATCCCAAATCTGTTAGTGCTAAGAATGTGAACTCGAGTGTGCCCTCTAGGAGTTCAAATCCCAGCACTTCTACTGTTAAGAGAGTGAACTTTAATGTGCCTTCAAATAGTTCAGATCCCAAATCTGTTAGTGCTAAGAATGTGAACTCGAGTGTGCCCTCTAGGAGTTCAAATCCCAACACTTCTACTGTTAAGAGAGTAAACTTTAATGTGCCTTCAAATAGTTCAGATCCCAGCACATCTAAACAGGAAATGCATAAATTAGCAAAACCAACTAATGTTCCCATTCCCTCTACAGGAGTAAACAGTGATATTAAAGCGAGCAGGTCAAAGTCTCAAGACAATACAAGGAATGATAGGACCTCGCAAGCTAAGAATGTGCATTGGAAGAAAGTAGAAGATCAACCTAGGAACTTTAAGTTTGAGTCGAATAAAACGAATCGTGTTGATTCTAGTATTAGCCATAGGCGTACTGTAATTAATTCGAACTCTGATACTATTTGAAAACCTTGTAATGATGTCTGCTTGAATTCTGTTACTAATCATGAATGTGGTGTGAATGCTTTGTCTAATGCTGTCATATCCCCAGTCAATAGTGTTAATGCAAAATATCATGCTAAGAAGGCAAAAAGGCAAAGGCGAAAGAAAGTTAGAAAACAGTGGAAGCCCACAGGAAGAACATTTAGTAAGATAGGTTATCAATGGATACCTGTTGGCCATAAGGTTAATCAGACAATGCCTTCTAAAAAATGGATGCCTACTGGTAGAAATATTCCCTTAAGAAGGGAACATACTTTGAATAGGGCAAATACGGACACTAGTACTGCATCTATTCATAATGATTCCATTGCTTCTATTTCTGATATGAATGTTTCTATTTCTGATGTGGGTGTTCCAATCACTGTTACTAACCAAATGGAATGGGGATCCCAATTATCCAGTTATCCATTCTTGTCTGTGTTCAACTGCAGATCGTTCAAATCGTTCTGTGGTACCTGGACTCAGGCTGTTCCAAGCATATGACTGGAAACCGGTCGCGGCTCATGAACTTCGTGAGCAAATTCATCGGGACTGTTAGATTCGGAAAAGATCATTTCAGTGCAATTATGGGCTATAGAGATTATGTTGTTGGTGAAAGTGTTATCTCCAGAGTGTATTATGTGGAAGGTCCTGGTCATAACTTGTTCTTTGTTGGTCAATTCTGCGATTCTGATCTAGAAGTAGCCTTCAGAAAACATACCTGTTTCGTTAGAGAACTTGGTGGTAAGGAACTTTTAAGAGGAACACGTGGTTCAAATCTATACACCATCTCTATCGATGATATGATGAAGTCTTCTCCAATTTGCTTGTTGTCAAAGGCTTCAAAAACAAAGTCATGGTTATGGCATCATCGTCTCAATCACTTGAACTTCGGCACCATTAATGATCTCTCCAGAAAGGACTTGGTTGTAGGTTTACCTAGACTTAAGTATGAAAAGGATCATCTTTGTTCAGCATGCCAATTGGGAAAAATCAAGAAGTATGCCCATAAACCCAAATCTACAAACTCTGTTACAGAAGTTCTTCATACAATTCACATGGACTTATGTGGACCCATGAGAGTGCATAATATCTTTAGGAAGAAATATGTGTTAGTTGTGGTTGATGATTACTCTAGATTCACCTGGGTCAAGTTCTTAAGGACAAAGGATGAAACTCCAGATATCATCATCAAACTCATCAAACTGCTGCAGGTTCGTCTTAACAAAACTGTCAGAATCATCTGAACAGACAATGGAACTGAGTTTGTTAACAAACAACTTAATGAATTTTATGAAAGTATGGGAATCAGTCATCAAAGAAGTGTTCCACGATCTCCTCAACAGAACGGTGTAGTTGAAAGACGAAATCGAACTCTTGTGGAAGCCACAAGAACAATGCTGATTTACTCAAAGGTTACAATGTTTCTCTGGGGTGAAGCCATTGCCACTGCATGCTACACACAAAATCGATTGCTGATTCACACTGTTCATGGAAAAACTCCATATGAACTTGTTCACAACAGAAAACCTAATCTCTCATTCCTTCGTGTATTTGGTGCTTTGTGCTATCCTACGAATGATGGTCAAGATTTAGGTAAACTAAGAGCTAAGGCAGACATTGGAGTTTTTGTAGGATATGCACCAAACAGAAAAGGATACCGAATCTACAACAAGAGGACCCGAAATATCATGGAAACTATTCACGTTACGTTTGATGAGCTGACCGGTCAAATGGCTCTTGGACAATCTAATTCAGGACCCGCACTTCAAAACAGTCCCATTGGTTCATCTCTTGTACCAAACTCTTCTCCAGCAACTCCATATGTACCTCCATCTGAAGATGATTTGAAGAAATTGTTTGATCCTATGTTTGATGAAGACTGTGAGCCAAGTGCTATTGAATTGTCAACTCCTTCAACAGAGGCTGCTTCTATCTCTGTCAATGAAGTCAATCCTTCAGTTTCTATGTCATTAAGCCAAGAAGCGCCTGCTGCTGATCAATCTGTTTCATCAACAAATCTTCAATCATCCAATGTACATCATGGAAATGCTTCTGACTCACAAGATGAAGTTAATCCCTTTGCTACTCCCGAAGATGCTCCATTTGAAAATATATTTGCTCCTGAATCATCATCTGAACCATCTTCATCAGGAGACATCGACTCTGCTACTTCGGTTCCACAACCACAACCACATGAACATCTTAGAAAATGGACACATGATCACCCATTGGATAACATCATCGGAAACCCTTCTCGTCCGATATCCACTCGTAAACAGCTTGCTACTGATGCCTTATGGTGCTTCTTTAACTCCGTACTCTCAAAGATCGAACCTAAAGATGTTAAAACTGCTATGAATGAAGACAGCTGGTTCAATGCCATGCAAGATGAAATTCATGAGTTTGATCGATTAGATGTATGGGAATTAGTACCAGCTCCAGATTGTGCTATGATCATTGCACTTAAGTGGATCTTCAAAGTGAAGCTTGATGAGCATGGTGATGTTTTGAAAAATAAGGCTAGGTTAGTGGCTAAAGGTTATCGTGAAGAAGAAGGGATAGACTTTGAGGAATCTTTTGCTCCAGTTGCTCGTATCGAGGCGATCATAATCTTTTTGGCTAATGCTGCTAGCAAGAACATGGTTGTTTATCAGATGGACGTTAAAACCGCATTTCTTAACAGAGATCTTAAAGAGGTCGTCTACGTCAGCCAACCTGAAGGCTTTGTAAATCCAGAGCATCCTACTCATGTTTATCGTTTGAAGAAGGCTCTTTATGGTTTAAAGCAAGCTCCGATGGCATGGTATGATACGCTATCAAAGTTTCTTCTATCTACCGGATTCAGCAAAGGAGCAGTTGATCCAACGTTGTTCACCAGAAAGTCAGGCAAACATTTAATTCACGTTCAAATATATGTTGATGATATCATATTTGCCTCGACTGACCCCAATGAATGTGACCATTTTTCAAATGAAATGGGTTCCAAATTTCAAATGTCAATGATGGGACAAATGTCATTTTTCTTGGGATTACAAATTTCACAAAGTCCCGGAGGCATTTTTATTAATCAATCTAAATATGCAAATGAGATGTTAAAGAAATTTGGATTTGATTCTAGTGACCCTGTTGACACCCCCATGATTGAACGAACCAAGCTGGATGAGGACCACTCAGGGATCATGATAGATCAAACGAAATATCGTAGTATGATTGGATCCCTGATGTACCTCACAGCTAGTAGACCAGACATCCTGTTCGCTATGTGCATGTGTGCTAGATATCAGTCTAAGCCTACTAAAAAGCACCTTGAAGCGGTTAAACGGGTCTTTCGGTATCTCCAAGGAACCATCAATATGGGACTATGGTACCCGAAGGACACCGGTATGTCACTAACTGCCTATGCATATGCTGATCATGCAGGTTGTCAAGATACACGTCGAAGTACGTCTGGAGGTGCTCAGTTTTTGGGTGATAAGCTTGTGAGCTGGTCTTCAAAGAAGCAAATGAGTACTTCTATTTCCTCTACAGAGGCTGAATACATATCCATGTCATCTTGTTGTGCTCAAATCCTATGGATGAGATCCCAATTATCTAACTATGGCTTTGAATTCAACAAAATCCCTCTGTACTGTGATAATAAAAGTGCTATTGCTCTCTCATGCAACAACGTTCAACACTTAAGAGCAAAGCATATCGACATTCGACATCATTTCATCAAGGAACAAGTGGAAAAAGGTGTGGTGGAACTCTATTTTGTGAGGACTCAATACCAGTTAGCAGACATTTTCACTAAAGCTCTTCCTAGAGAACGTTTTGAGTTTATCCTTCCACGTCTTGGTCTAAAGAGTTTACAACCGGAAATACTCAAACGTCTTCAAGAGGAGGACGAGGAGTAAAGGTCTTTATTCATCTATCTCTTGTATATATTTAATCAAATAGCAAAATACAAAACTTGAAAAACCCTTAAAAAAAAATAAAAATAAATAAATCCTTAAAAAATTAGAAAATCTTGAAAAATTCCAAAAATATTGTTATTATGTCATGTTTTTCCGTATTCGATATCATCTACGGACTTTGTGCTGACATTCAAAGAATGTCTCGGGTTTATAGATGTTCTTCGAATGCATATAGTTTTTGTTTTTAAAATTTTTTTTTCACATAAAAAAAAAAAAAAAAAAAATGAGGCGGAGAAAAATAGTGGTTTATTGTTATTTTAGGCAGTAACCCGTTTTCAAAGAAAGAACAGAGCCATGCTTTATTTGGTTTTTCAAATCTCATGCTCTGATTCTATAAATACAATTTCTTACTATCTAATGAAAACTAATTGCTTTGAAAAATTACTTGGACTATATTTTTGAAAATCATCTGAACTTAACAGTTGTCATAAATATCTATCTCTCAATCAACAACTTATGTCATTGATTGAGGGGGAGAAGGATTTTTCAATTAAATTAAAAAGTGTATTTTTCAAACAATGGTACCAGACCGTGGTTATTATTAAGTTTTCGAAAGATATTCAAGCATGTTTAATCTTTGGAGTCTAAAGTCTCAAAATTCAATCCTTATCAGTTAAAACGTTTTCATAATCAAGTCACAATTCTCCTTAAAATCTTTCAAAATCAATTTAAATCTACAAGAGATCACAAATCTGAAATGATTTGAAAATTGTGATCGGGGGAGAATTTTTGATTTAAATTAGATTTAAACTGATATTTCGATAAATGGTTTTATAAGGGTGTACAAGCTCTCCTCCCCACATGTGACAAACGATTTCAAATTTTCCATGCACATGTTGAGGGGGAGCATCTATTTTAAACCTCAAATTATTGAATCGTGACTGAATTGTCTCTAAGTGTAGGTTCCCTCTAATATGTGCAAACTCTTTCATATTTCAAGGCACATATTAAGGGGGAGCAAACCTTTGAAAACCTCATCCTTCCTCAAAATGTTGTATCTAAAGTAAATTGATTGGAAAGTGATGATGATCATTTTAGAAAATGTTAATCAAAAGATTGGACCTGTCATTCTTAATCTAACGATTTCAAAGATCTCTTGCCTCCATATGCTAAAACAATTTCTGAATTATATGCATATGTTGAGGGGGAGCATTTCTAAAATTATCAAACAATTGAGATACAAAATGCTTTGATTTTAGATCACAAGTATCTTGATTGATTTTCAAATGGTTTTCAATTGGTTTCAAGGCGGAAGAACTATACCAAAAGACCGACCAATCCTACTTTATGCATGGTGATATAAGGATGATAAGGTTAGGTTATGGTCCCATGATCCGCCAGAACCGGAGGGATCTACCCAGGGACAATCCACTAGTTAGTGTAGAAGTCCTTAGGTATGATGATAAAAGGAGAAAAATGAGATATGGGAAGAGTGCGGACTGAGACAGAGCTAGTACTGGAACAAACCCAACAAGGTTCTAGCTATGAAGTCTCGGTAAGCACTGAAGGGGTTGAAGAATGAAAAAGAATTGAATGAGAAAAGGGTGAAAAGAAATAGCCCTCCATTTATTCAACCATAGGGCAGAAACTGGGTACAATTCATATGCTACTGATGGTAACATCGGTATTGAAGACAAGACGTCATGGACCCAGTGACGCTCTGCACTACAACTTCCCAAACCACTCAAGTTTCTCTTAAAAGGGCTTGTTTCATTCTCACGGGGAACCTACATAATCTATCGACTTTCTCTTAGAGATTGTTGATATTGAAGAAGAAGACCCTCTCCCTAGTCTCCGGCACAGGAACCAAATACGCACAAATTGAGTCTAGAGCCTCGAGATCATCAATAAATCTCATTAGGATATTTTCAATGAAGACTCTCTGTTTCACACAATGTGGAAAGAGAGATTATATCTTGAGTCCTACGCATTATCCCTGTGGTATTGCTAGAACATCCGAGTGATATGCAAAAATATTCACAATGAAGATGGAAAGCCTTCTGGAGCCAACATCTAACAAGCTCCTGGTAGGTGGCATGTGAGGTCTATTCAATAGATCAATCATGTGACAACTAAACAGAAACAATGGGGCGATTCAATCTTTTGAATCAATCCTGGTTCAGGTTATGGATTGACGGATACCTTTGAAAACCCGGTCTTTGTGCTTAAAAAATCTTTTCTTTAGCACGTCGACTGTGTACTTATTTCTCAAAATAAAAGGTGTTTTGATTGATAATTGATTTTCATTAAAACCTTCGTTGTATTGCAAAAACAATTTCTATTGAGCAATACACGATTGTTTCTCAAATCTCTTTTCATCAATCAGTGAATCTCTTTTCACTGGTTCAGTCACTCCGTGTTGTCTTCTTTGAGATGTTCCGGTTTGAGAACAACTAGAGCAGCTGCAAAACCCTGTCAAGGAAATTCTTCGGAATTATACCTGATCACAGGCAGTACTTGTACTAATCAACGGGGAACCGTGGGCCGTGTACCTCAATTCATCGAAAGTGATCAAAGACACTTTCGTGCGCTTTATTGCTAACTGTTGTATGCAGGTACTCCCTACGTTTGCAGCTCATCAGAATGAAGCGGTCAATCCATAGCCGCATGCTCACACAACACATTCATCTCTAAAAGAAATCATGATTAGTGCATCAATGACTCTGATATTTTCACTCCATGCTTCTGCTACGCCGCTGCCAATATCATGAATCAACGAAAGCTTCCGCTACTCTGATAAGAAGAAGTCATGATCTAGAATGTGAGCATGTCGGTCCAAAAGTCACAACATCACATAATACAACATCACAAAGGAAGAGTCAGAGATTTAATATGACTGATGATCTCAAAGCAGGCTCAACAATAATTCTCACGTGGATCAGTTAAACACCTCCACTTGGAATTCCCAAACATGCAATAATGAAGATTCAAAGACTACGAGCTACTGAGCAAAGGACTTAATCAAGAATCCTAGAACAATCTAATGTAATATCTGTTTGTAATCATTGTAAATTGAGGTGACCTCCCTTAGGGGGAGATTGTTAGGAATTAGAAAATTCAGTCGTTAAAGAGTCGGTCACCTCAAGTATAAGCATTCAATAGAAAGCTCGTAGTCGTAGTTATGATATGTTAGTTAGTAGTTTGTTAAGTAACACCGTGGAGGACGGACGGGTCTTTACCCATTGTATGCCTGATCCACAGCCCGTAGGTGGCGTTTATTTGTAAGACACTATAAATACCCTCTACCTCCCAAGGTAGAGGGTTGGAGCTTCAATACTATTTTTCTTTGTTTCACATAGTTCCCAACTCTCTTCCATTTCTCTCTCTATAACTTTCTCTCTCTAACACTTTTATACGCCAACTTGGATTATGGTTTAGTGTGTTTATGAAATCCTATATCTTACACTTCTTCAATTCCGTACTATCTAAGGTCGAACCTAAAGACGTTAAAACTGCCATAAATGAAGACAGCTGGTTCAATACCATGCAAGAAGAAATTCATGAGTTTGATCGATTAGATGTATGGGAATTAGTGCCTGCTCCTGACTGTGCTATGATCATTGCTCTAAAGTGGATCTTCAAAGTAAAACTTGATGAGCATGGTGATGTATTAGAGAACAAGGCTCGATTAGTTGCAAAAGGATACCGTCAAGAGGAGGGTATTGATTTTGAAGAATCATTTGCTCCAGTTGCACATATCGAGGCAGTCAGAATCTTCCTGGCTAATGCTGCAAGTAAGAACATGGTTGTCTATCAGACGGATGTAAAGACGACTTTTCTTAATGGAGATCTTAAAGAAGTCGTATACGTCAGTCAACCGGAAGGTTTTGTGAATCCAGAGCATCCTACTCATGTCTATCGCTTGAAGAAGGCCCTTTACGGTTTGAAGCAAGCTCCAAGGGCATGGTATGATACGCTATCAAAGTTTCTTCTATCTACCGGATTCAGCAAAAGAGCAGTTGATCCAACATTGTTCACCAGAATGTCAGGCAAACATTTAATTCACGTTCAAATTTATGTTGATGATATTATTTTTGCCTTGACTGACCCCAATGAATGTGACCGAGTTTCTAATGAGATGGGTTCAAAATTTCAAATGTCTATGATGGGACAAATGTCATTTTTCTTGGGATTACAAATTTCACAAAGTCCCGGAGGCATTTTTATAAATCAATCTAAATATGCAAATGAAATTTTAAAGAAATTTGGGTTTGATACTTGTGACACCGTTGACACTCCCATGGTAGAACGTACCAAACTAGATGAGAACCACTCAGGGATCATGGTAGATCAAACGAAATATCGTAGTATGATTGGATCCCTGATGTACCTTACTGCCAGCAGACCAGACATTCTGTTCGCTGTATGCATGTGTGCTAGATACCAGGCTAAGCCTACTAAAAAGCACCTTGAAGCGGTTAAACGGGTCTTTCGGTATCTCCAAGGAACCATCAATATGGGACTTTGGTACCCGAAGGACACCGGTATGTCACTAACAGCCTATGCAGATGCTGATCATGCAGGATGTCAAGATACACGTCGAAGTACGTCTGGAGGTGCTCAGTTTTTGGGTGATAAGCTTGTGAGCTGGTCTTCAAAGAAACAAATGAGTACTTCTATATCCTCTATAGAGGCTGAATACGTAGCCATGTCATCTTGTTGTGCTCAAATCCTATGGATGAGATCCCAATTATCTGACTATGGCTTTGAATTCAACAAAATCCCTCTGTATTGTGATAACAAAAGTGCCATTGCTCTCTCATGCAACAACGTACAACACTCAAGAGCAAAGCACATCGACATTCGACATCATTTAATCAGGGAACAAGTGGAAAACGGTGTGGTGGAACTTTATTTTGTGAGAACTGAATACCAGTTAGCAGACATCTTCACCAAAGCTCTTCCTAGAGAACGTTTTGAGTTTATCCTCCCACGACTTGGTCTAAAGAGTCTACAACCGGAAACACTTAAACGTCTTCAAGAGGAAGAAGAGGAGTAAAAGGTTTTTATGCATCCATTTCTTGTAAATAGTTATTCAAAAAGCAAAATACAAAATTTCAATACCAACAAAAAGCAAATAGAAAAATATAAAATTTTCAAAATCCATAAAAATTAGAAAATCTTGAAAAATCCCAAAAATATTGTTATTTTGTCATGTTTTCCTTGTTCGATATCATCTACGGACTTTGTGTTGACATTCAAAGAATGTCAAAGGTTTTTAGATGTTCTTCGAATGTACATAATTTGTTTATAAATTTTTTTTTGAGAGAATGTGAAACAAAGGCTTATAGTCATTTCAGTCTATAACCCGTTTTTAAAGAAAGAACAGAGCCATGCTTTATCTCATTTTTTAAATCTCATGCTCTAATTCTAAAAACAAATATTTGTTATCTTTTTGAAAACTGATAAAATTAACTCGATCTCAAGTTTTGAAAATCATCTGATCTTGACATTTGTCAAAATATCTATCTCTCAATCAACAACTTATGTCATTGATTGAGGGGGAGAATGATTTCATATCTAAATCAAAAGGTTAGTTGTCATACAATTGGTTTAGACCAAGGTTTATGTCATGTTTTCAAAAGATACTCAAGCATGTTTTTGGAGTTTAAAGTCTCAGCTTTGATCCTTATCGGTTAAATGTTTTCATAAGCAAATCACAATTCTTCTCAAAAGCATTCAAAATCAATTTAAATCTACAAGAGATCACAAATCTCAAATAATTTGAAAATTGTGATCGGGGGAGAATTTGTGATTTAAATTGGATTTAAACTGATAATTCGATAAATGGTTTTATGATGATTTACAAGCTTTCCTCCCCACATGTGCCAAAATATTTCAAATTTTCCATGCACATGTTGAGGGGGAGCATCTATTTCAAACCAAAAGGAATTGAAACGTGATTGATTTGTTTCAGTGTGCAGGTTTTCCCTAATATGTGCAAAACACTTTCAAATTTCTATGCACATACTGAGGGGGAGCAACTTTTTGAAAACCACATCCTTCCCAAAATTATCCTTAACAAAGTATGAAAAATACTAATTTTGATCAGGAAAGTGATGTTGATATCTTTTAGAAAATGGTAATCAAAGAAGTGAATCCTTCCTCTTGCCTCCGTGTGCCAAAACAATTTCAAATACATGATGCACATGTTGAGGGGGAGCTTTTTTTCTAAAAATATCAAAAACAATTCAGGTACAAAATGCTTTGATAATATATCACAAGTATCTGGATTGATTTTCAAATGGTTTTCAATTGGTTCCAATAGCAGATGAACAATACCAAATAGACCGACCAAATTTACTTTATGTATGGTGATATAAGGATGGTTAGGTTAGGTATTCGTTCCCACGATCCCGCCAGAGCCGGAGGGATCTACCCAGGGACAATCCACTAGATAGTGTAGAGTCCTTAGGAATGATGAAAAAAAGGAGAAAAGTGATGTATGGAAAGAGTGTGGACTGAGATAGAGCTAGAACTGGAATAAACCCAACAAGGTTCTAGTTATGAAATCTCGGTAAGCACTGTAGGGGTTGAAGAATGAAAAAGAATTGAATGAGAAAAGGGTGAAAAGAAATAGCCCTCCAATAATTCAACCTTAGGGCAGAAACCGGGTTCAATTCATATGCTACTGGTGGTTACTAAGGTCACACTGGTATTGAAGACAAGACATCATGGACCCAGTGATGCACTGCACTTATCTTCCCAAGACACTCAAGTTTCTCTTAACCGGACTTGTTTCATTCTCACGGGGAACCAACATAATCTATCGACTTTCTCTTAAAGATTGTTGATATTGAAGAAGGAGACCCTCTCCCTAGTCTCCGGCATAGGAACCAAATGTGCACAATTGAGTCTAGATCCACGAGATCATCAAATAAATCTCTTTAGGACACTGTCAATGAAGACTCTCTGTTTCACACAATGTGGAAAGTGAGATTAAATCTTAAGAGTCCTACGCATTATCCTTGTGGTATTGCCAGAACATCTGAGTGATATGCAAACATATTCACGATGAAGATGAAAAGCCTTCTAGAGCCAACATCAAACAAGCTCTTGGTAGGTGGCATGTGAGATCTATCAAATGGATCAACCATGTGACAACTGAACAGAAACAATGGGGCGATTCAAACTTATGAATCAATCCTGGTTCAGGTTATGGATTGATGGATACCTTTGAAAACTGGTCGTTGTGCTTAAAAATTCTTTTCTTTAGCACATCGATTGTGTATTAATATTTCAAATATAAAAGGTGCTTATGATTGATAATTGATTTTTCTTAAAAACATTCGTTGTATTGCAAAAACAATTTATTAAGCAATACTCGATTGTTTTTCAAATCTCTTTTCATCAATCAGTGAATCTCAAATTCGCTGGTTCACTCACTCCGTGTTGTCTTCTTTGAGACGTTACTGTCTGAGAACAACTTGAACAGCTACGAAACCCTGTCAAGGAGATTCTTCGGAATTATACCTGATCACAGGCAGTACTTGTGTTAATACAAATAAACCGTAAAAATGTTTATTAATATTTTGCGATCTCTTTGTGTTTTGTTGATAACATATATAATGTTGTCTTAAGTATAATTATAAGGATACATGTTATTTTTGTAAAGCATTTACATATAATCTTTTAAATACAAAAATGTAGTAACTAAAGCATTTGTTGTAATAGTTAATTAGGATGGGTAAAAATCACAACCCATGGATCTTAACCCATACCCAAAGAGACTTGATACAATGTATACTTAGATACATTGAATCTAGATATAACCCATGGACCAACCTATGAACCATAACCAAAAAACCCATGGGCAAAGAGGAGCGTTCCACGGATCCCTAGCTTTGTGCTAGCCGGATCCCAAGTGGAAGGGATCCGTGGGATCCGTGGGAACAGTGAGGAAATTTGCCTATAAATAGAGAGCCATTTCTTCATTCTAACTCACCCCTCTTCTTACTAAATCTCATATACACTCTCATTCTCTTCTAACATATAGATCACTTGATCTAGAGAGTTGTTCTTCTTTCTTTCTATTTGTGATCCTCATATAGGTCCTTCTCTAAGGCGAGATCACGAGCATTCTACAAGTCATCCAAGCAAGGGTCCTTGATTGATTTGTCACTCCGCAAGATTTCTGTAGCAAAGATCTTGTATTTGATATTTCACATATTTGTTGTGTAATAGTTGTGTTGGTTTAGTCCACCGTGCTACGGACTCGGTATCTAGCTTTGTACCGGATAAAGTTTAAGCAACGTTGTGAAGGCTTCTCCGCCAAGTGAAGGAGTTTGTTGACATAGTGCTTGAACTCTCGAGTAGGTGACTCGGGGAGTGGAGTAGGGCAAGGAAGGTGTCCTTGTAGCCGAACCACTATAAATCGGTTTTGTCATTTCTATCCCTTACCTTTATTTATTTGCTTGCATTATCATTAGATCTATACGTTCTCAACATCCATACGATTTCACATAATATCGAATCTAAAGTTTTTGAAATCAACTTAAAATCGGCAAAACTATTCAACCCCCCTTCTAGTTTTCCACAATTGGCATCAAGAGCTAAGTTTATAAAAGTTTTAAAATAAAATTGTACTTTAAAAACTTTTCGATCACTATGGGTTCTGAAAATTATAAGGAAGGGCAATCTATGCAACGACCACCACTACTTGAAACTAATGGTTTTATATATTGGAAAAATAGATTCGAAACATATGTGAAGTCTAAAGATATTGATCTTTGGTACATTATTGTTGAAGGTGATTTTGAGGCTACCTCAAATGATGATAAGGGAAATTTAGTCAACATACCTCATGATAAACTAAATAATGAAATGAAGAAAAAGCTTTCAAAAAATAGTGAAGCAAAAATGGTTTTATATAATGCTTTACCGAAAAAGGAATTTGAAAGAATTTCCTTACTCAAAACCTCTAAAGAAATTTGGAATTCTTTAGTTGTAACTCATCAGGGCAACGAACAAGTTAAAAATAATAAAATTGATTTATTTGTTCAACAATATGATCAATTTTTAATATCGGATGAGGAAACTATAGATCATTCATTTGCTAACTTTAATACTATTATTACATCTTTACAAGCACTTGATGAATCTTTCTCTAGCCGTAACCATGTTAGGAGATATCTAAGGGCACTTCCATCGAAGTGGAGATCTAAGGTGACGGCGATCGAAGAGTCAAAAGATTTGACAACTCTCACCCTCGATGAACTCATAGGCAACCTAAAAGTCTACGAGCTTGTCCTTGCTAAAGATTCCGAAGCCTCAAAGGTGAAAGAGAAACAAAAATATCTTGCCCTTAAAGCCAAAAAGGCTTCGAGCGATGAGGAGAACTCATCTTCAAGTAGTGACGACGAAGAGTACGCTATGGCGGTAAGGGACTTTAAAAAGTTCTTTAGAAGAAAGGGTAGATACGTCAAACAACCATATGACGATAAGAAAAGCTTTCGGAAAAGCAAAGAGGACGAGAAGCCAAAGGATGATCGTACTTGCTTTAAATGTGGGGACCCAAACCACTTTATTAGTAAGTGTCCCAAACGGGATGATCAAAAGGCTTTCGTAAGCGGAACATGGGGAATGAGCGACGAGGAAGACGAAGAAATTTGCCTCATGGCAAACGACGAGGTATGTCACGAATACTATAGTAGCTCATCACTTGATGACGACTCATTGCATAATGAATATGATAAACTATGCAATATTAGCTTAAAACTAATTAACAAAAACAAGCTTTTAAAGAGTCAAAACCAACGTTTAGATAAAGAAGTCATAGAATTAAAAGCAAAACTAAAACGTTTGGAAAAGGGTAAAATAGCAAGTGGTGAATGTGAACTTTGTGTTCAACTTCAAACACTAGTTGATCATTTAGATTCTAAAATTGCTAGAATGAGTACAAACACCTTAGATACAATACTCGATGGTGTTAAAACCGGCAACAACCAAAAGGGTCTAGGTATACAACAACTTGATCCATCAACTAGTGAAAATAAAGAAACAAAATTTGTTAGAGAATTAGAAAAACCAGCCACTGTTGTAGCGGATCCCACGGATCCCCTAAAAAGGGAACCGGCTAGTGTACAAACTGGGATCCGTGGATCTGCTGTGACAACTAATGGTAATAACATAGCCTCTTCATCTAGAACCGAGTTCGTTATCGTAAATAGGAAGAAACCAACTCATGTCACCACTAGACTTCCACCTCCAAAATATAATCCTACTTTTGCAACAAACAAAGCACCATCTTTTCAAAAACATAATGCACCTAGGAGACCTAATAACGTTTATCCAAGAAGTAACCATCAAATGGGATGAAACCCTAATATGCAAAACGGTTTCTCTTTTCAAAACTTTGCTCCATGGAATGCATACTCATCTTATCCATACATGCCTAACATGAATGGAATGTTTAACACTAATGGACCCATGAACAAATGGGGACCAAACTTTTGAGTTTATTATTGTTTTAGGTGTGCTTAAAGGTCGACCTAGACCCCGATGAATGGGTCAAGGATAGCGGGTGCACGAGGCACATGACCGGCAATAGGGATCTATTCTCCACGTACGAATCCTTCAATGGAGGTAATGTGGTGTTTGGAAATAGCAAAAGCAGAATCATCGGTAAAGGTACGATTTCTAACAAATATCTAACCATTAACGATGTGTGTCACGTAGAAAACCTAAACTTTAATCTCTTAAGTATAGGTCAAATATGTGATAAAAAGTGCAATGTACTTTTTACCGAAACCGGTAGTAAGATACTTAAAAATGGCATAACCATAGGAAGAGGAATTAGGAAACATGGATTCTATGTCATTAAAATCGGTAATGAACCTAAAGACAAACTATGTCTTACCTCTACGGATGATACTTCGACCTTATGGCATCGAAGATTGGGTCACGCCAACATGCGACTTCTTCAATCGCTATAATCCAAAGATCTAGTAAGAGATCTACCTAAGTTAAAATATGAACATCATTTTTGTGATGCTTGTAATATAGGAAAACAAGCTCATTCGAGTCATAAAGCTAAAAACATGGTGTCCACAACTAAGTGTCTAGAATTACTACATATGGATTTATTTGGTCCATCCGCTATCCAAAGTTATGGAGGCAACTACTATACTTTGGTAATAGTGGATGACTACTCTAGGTATACTTGGACAAATTTTTTAAAGAACAAAACGGAAACCTTTAACTATTTTGAAATATTAAGCAAAAAGATCCAAAGACAACTAGGAAGACCTATAGTGTCTATTAGGACGGACCATGGTAGGGAATTCGATAATGAAGTGCAATTCGGAGCTTTTTGTGACGCTAATGGTATTACTCACAACTTCTCGGCTCCACGCACTCCACAATCGAATGGGGTAGTAGAAAGAAAGAATAGAACTCTACAAGAAATGAGTCGAACCATGCTTAATGAACAATCCATACCTCAAAAGTTTTGGTGTAATGCCGTTGATACTTCAACGTATATACTCAATCGAGTCTTGATTAGACCAATCTTAGGAAAAACTCCATACGAGTTATTTCGAGGCAAAAAGCCTACGTTAAATCACCTTAGAGTCTTTGGTAGTAAATGTTTTATTCTTAACACTAAAGATTACCTTACAAAATTTGATCCTAAATCAATCGAAGGTATCTTTTTAGGTTATTCGCCAAATAGCAAGGCTTACGTCATATTAAACAAAGAATCAATGAAGGTAGAAGAGTCATTAAATATAAAATTTGATGAAAGTCCACCCAAACCCTCTCCACCTCTTGTCGATGACGAGATTATAGAAAGTGAAGCCATAGTAATAAAGAAAAAGATAAGTGAAGAAGAAGAATCTCTAAGTGATAAAATAGTAAACATTAAAGAGTCCAAAGATCACCCCGTAGATAAAGTCATAGGAAAGCTAAACGAACGAACATTAAGGTCTCAAGTTCAAAACCAAAGTAGCTTGTTTTGTTTCGTTTCAACCTTAGAACCTAAGAATACACAAGAAGCCATAAAAGATGAAAGTTGGGTAATGGCTATGCAAGAAGAACTAAATCAATTTGTTTCTAATGATGTTTGGACACTTGTCCCTCCACCTAGTAATCAAACCATAATAGGAACCAAATGGGTTTATAAAAACAAATTAGATGCAAACGGAGTAGTGTCTAGGAACAAGGCTAGACTCGTTGCTCAAGGGTATAACCAACAAGAGGGAATAGACTTTGATGAGACCTATGCCCCCGTGGCTAGATTAGAGTCTATAAGAATACTTCTTGCGTATGCTTGTGCTAATGATCTAAAGCTTTATCAAATGGATGTCAAAAGTGCTTTTCTAAATGGTGTCATAAATGAAGAAGTATATGTAGCTCAACCTCCGGGCTTCATTGATTTTGAAAAACCCAAACATGTGTATAAATTAAAGAAAGCCCTTTACGGTCTTAAACAAGCTCCAAAAGCTTGGTATGATAGACTCAAGTCATTTCTAGTTAAACACAACTACACCATGGGGTTAGTTGACAACACACTTTTTACTAAGAAAAGAGAGTCACATATAATCATAGTACAAATATATGTAGATGATATTATATTCGGATCCACTTGTCAAGACATGTGTGATGATTTCTCTAAAATCATGCATGACGAGTTCGAGATGAGTATGATGGGAGAACTTAGTTTCTTTCTTGGTCTACAAATAAAACAAGTAGAAGATGGTATCTTCTTTAATCAATCTAAATACATCAAGGAGATGTTAAAGAAATTCGGTCTAGAAGAGTCAAAACCAATTAGGACTCCAATGTCATCCGACACCAAACTCACAAAAGACGAGGACGGAGAATCCGTTGATAATACTAAATATCGTGGCATAGGTAGCCTTCTCTACCTCACGGCAAGTAGGCCGGATATCATGTTTAGTGTTTGCTTGTGTGCTAGGTTTCAAGAAGACCCTAAAATATCACACCTAGAAGCCGTAAAAAGAATATTTAGATATATTAAGGGTACAACACAATTAGGATTATGGTATCCTAAGGGCACGGGAGTAGAAACAATTGTATATGCAGATTCTGACCATGCAGGTGATTACGTTGATAGAAAAAGTACAAGTGGGGTATGTACTTTTATGGGATGTTGCTTAACATCATGGTTCTCTAAGAAACAAACGGCACTTGCAATATCAACAACCGAAGCCGAGTACGTCTCCGCCGGCAAAGCATGCCAACAAGCACTATGGATGAAACAAGCGTTAGTAGACTACGACATCCATCTAAGCGACATAGCCATTCTTTGTGACAACAAAGGTGCAATCGACTTAAGCAAGAATCCGGTATTACATTCTCGCACAAAGCATATAGAGATTCGTCATCACTTCCTAAGAGACAATGTTCAAAAGGGGAACATCTCTATTGAGAAGGTTGCATCCGAAGACAACATAGCCGACGTCCTCACCAAACCGTTAAAGCGGGAACAATTCAACCTTCTTCTTCTTGGTCTTAGCCTAATGGAACACACGTCATAACTTAATTGACTCTACAAGGTATGTAAACACTAGCCTTATTCTTTCTGAGTCTAGGATTCCTATTTCACGCATAACTCACAAACAATACGGGAATTTTCAAAACCCAAGATAAGTATTCCATTTATAATTTTTTTTAACTACATACACATTTTTAAAGAAAATCTCCTTTCAAAATGTTTTCTAAAAGGAATGATACCTTCCCGTATCAATTTCACAAAAGCAATTTCTCACGTCTAGGACAAATCGCTTTTTCATTATTAATACAAAGTAAAAACCCGTTTTCATTGCATCTCATGACTTTTGAATGCTAAAGGGAACATATAACTAATATGTGTTTTCGGGTACATTCATTTAAGCAAAAATGAATTAGGAGCATTGATAACACAATATTACGTACTTATGTACCAAATGTGTGTTTTCAGGTTATCTCAATTAGGATTTATCTTTCTCTAGTTATTTTCCTTTTCTTTTTAGAGGTCGAGAAAACCGCAAGTCCAAATAGTTTGCATATAGGCACACAATAGGCAAAAATGTTTCAAAAAGAAAAATTTTGTGCTGCCTGAATCACCAGACCCACGGATCCCAGCCTTCATGCTGGACGGATCCCTCAAGGGAAGGATCCGTGGGATCCGTGTAAACAGAAGCTGTTTTCAACTTCTATTTTTGTCATTTTGGATGAAAAATCCACATTTGTTTTATTTTTGGGAGTATGCTCTTTAATGCTTGTGTTCTCATGATCACATGCCTTGAATTCATATCTAATCATTAGATTTTAATCCACATTTTGGGTCAAGCATTCATTACAATGTGTTGTTTTTATATATATATAACTCCCAAAATGCTTGCATACTCCATCTCCTTCTCACAAACACACTTCATCATGTCATCCAAAAACCCTTTAGGAGAATCATCTAGTACAAACAATCATGATATCCAAACCTTTGTACTTCCACCATCCAAAATACCACAATCAAATGCTAGGATATCCGCACGGATTAGTATCCGATCTTGTTGTTTAGCAAAACCAACCTCAAATGATTCATCCTCAACAAATAACTCACCACAAGATGCTTCCATTATAGCACCACCCTCATCACCAACAAGTACACCAACTTCATCACCACCTAAAATAACTCTTTTGGAACTCCTTAGGACTCCAACAAGATCTACCCAACCTAAAGAAAAAGAAATAGTCTTTTCAACACCCCCCACATCACCAAATACTATCTTTCAAGATCTTGAAACATCTCCACCTCTAGCTCCCATCACATTACAAGAACATCTAGGTTCTTTTCCACCACCACGTACAAACATTCCGGATTTTGATCCATATTTTCCTATTTTTCCACCACAACTTTCGCATAACTCAAATCAAAACAACCCGGAAAACTTCCGCACTCATTACCCACATCATTTACATTGTGAACATTGCCAATCCACTAGGGAAATTGCAATAGAAGTTAGGGAAGAAATGCGTTTCATACTCAACCTCATCCTTGATCGCATCAATACCATTACTCATCCAAACCTCCATCCATAACCTTATGCAAGCATGGAAGGAATCTCTACTACTATTTTTCACTTTTAGTTTTATATTTTTTTTGTCATTTTAAAGAACAAGTCTTGTTCTTAGTTTTACATGCTTGTAAGTGGCTTAACTACCACTACAATTTGTCGTTTTATTACAAGGCCTTGTTTACATACCTTGGCTCCCTATCTTGATTCTCGACAACCACAAGATCATTTAAGCATGTTACTAACTCTTTTTTGTAGGATTTTTTTTCTTCTCTTGACGCCCCAAACTAGGGGGAGCTACCGTCAAGGGGGAGTAAGAAATACGTAGACTACTTTTTCCTCCAAGGGTAAACTTTTTGTTTCGACAAAAAGGGGGAGAAGAAGTAAAACTTAGGAGCTTTCAAAACTTACATCTATTCTTAAGTTTTGCTCATCATAACATTATATTTTGTCATCAACAAAAAGGGGGAGATTGTTAATACAAATAAACCGTAAAAACGTTTATTAATATTTTGCGATCTCTTTGTGTTTTGTTGATAACATATATAATGTTGTCTTAAGTATAATTATAAGGATACATGTTATTTTTGTAAAGCATTTACATATAATCTTTTAAATACAAAAATGTAGTAACTAAAGCATTTGTTGTAATAGTTAATTAGGATGGGTAAAAATCACAACCCATGGATCTTAACCCATACCCAAAGAGACTTGATACAATGTATATTTAGATACATTGAATCTAGATATAACCCATGGACCAACCCATGACCCATAACCAAAAAACCCATGGGCAAAGAGGAGCGTTCCACGGATCCCTAGCTTTGTGCTAGCCGGATCCCAAGTGGAAGGGATCCGTGGGATCCGTGGGAACAGTGAGGAAATTTGCCTATAAATAGAGAGCCATTTCTTCATTCTAACTCACCCCTCTTCTTACTAAATCTCATATACACTCTCATTCTCTTCTAACATATAGATCACTTGATCTAGAGAGTTGTTCTTCTTTCTTTCTATTTGTGATCCTCATATAGGTCCTTCTCTAAGGCGAGATTACGAGCATTCTACAAGTCATCCAAGCAAGGGGTCCTTGATTGATTTGTCACTCCGCAAGATTTCTGTAGCAAAGATCTTGTATTTGATATTTCACATATTTGTTGTGTAATAGTTGTGTTGGTTTAGTCCACCGTGCTACGGACTCGGTATCTAGCTTTGTACCGGATAAAGTGTAAGCAACGTTGTGAAGGCTTCTCCGCCAAGTGAAGGAGTTTGTTGACATAGTGCTTGAACTCTCGAGTAGGTGACTCGGGGAGTGGAGTAGGGCAAGGAAGGTGTCCTTGTAGCCGAACCACTATAAATCGGTTGTGTCATTTCTATCCCCTACCTTTATTTATTTGCTTGCATTATCATTAGATCTATACGTTCTCAACATCCATACGATTTCACATAATATCGAATCTAAAGTTTTTGAAATCAACTTAAAATCGGCAAAACTATTCAACCCCCCCTTCTAGTTTTCCACAACTTGTACTGATCAACGGGGAACCGTGGGCCGTGTACATCAATTCAACGAAAGTGATCAAAGACACTTTCATGCGCTTTATTGCTAACTGTTGTATGCAGGTACGCCCGACGTTTGCAGCTGATCAGAATGGAGAGGTCAATCCATAGCCGCATGCTCACACAACACATTCACTTCTAAAGAAATCATGATAAATGCATCAACTACTCTGATATTATCACTCCATGCTTCTGCTACGCTGCTGCAAATATCATGAATCAACTAAAGCTTCCGCTACTCTGATGAAAAGATTTCATGATCCAGAATGTGAGCATGTCGGTCCAAAAGTCACAACTTCACATAATGTCAACACCACAAAGGAAGAGTCTGAGATTTATGGTAGCTGATGATCTCAATGCTGGCTCAAAACTCATTATTACATGGATCAGTTAAAGACCTCCACTTGGATTAACCAAACATGCAATAATGAAGAATCAAAGACTACGGGCTACAAAGCAAAGAACATTAACAAGAATCCAAGAACAATCTTAATGTAATATCAGTTTGTATTCAATGTAATTTGAGGTGACCTCCCTTAGGGGTAGATTGTTAGGATTTAGTAAATCCAGTTATTAAAGTGTCGGTCACCTCAAGTATATGTAATCGTTAGAAAGCTCGTAGTCGTAGTTATTTAATGTTAAGTAGTATTTAGTTAAGTAACACCGTGGAGGACGGACGGGTCTTTACCCACTGTATGCCTGATCCACAGCCCGTAGGTGGCGTTTTTATGTAAGACTATAAATACCCTCTACCTCCCAAGGTAGAGGGTTGGAGCTCATAGTAACATTTTCACTTTCTCTCACTAAGTTCCCAAACCTCTAACTCTTTCTCTCTCTAAAACCTAATATTATACGCCTCATATTGATCATGGTTTGATGTATTTGTGAAATCCAATATGTTACACAAAACTTTTCAAAACTTACAATAAGCTATGGAATAGCTTATTTAAACATCAGACTCATACTAATGGACTGTTTGGGTAAAGAACTTTGCCAAAGGAACTTTTAAGCTAACACAAGCTTAAGAAGCTAATCTAAAAGGAAATATGCATATTTAAGAACCATAATAAGCTGTAACTAAAAGAGAAAAAACATAAAACAAATGGGGCAATAAGCAGTTTTGATAAAAGCTTAAACCAAATGAACCTAAGGCTACAAAGGGATAAATAAGCAACAATAAGCACTAAATAAGCTGGATTATAAGCAAACCTACTCTAATCTATCTAAAAACACTAGATAAAACCTAAATAAGCTAAAGATTAAAGCTAATAAGCTAAAAAACTACTATGAGATGCTGTGGCTACAGCAGACTAAACAGGCCAAAGGGCTACTTTCAAGCTTAAAAATAAGCTAACAAATGAGCACCAAATCACCAAACAACTCAAAACAGCTAAAGTTAGTACTATAAGCTACCTATAAACTGAATTTCAGCTAATATGGAGCTAAAAGAAGCTAGAAAGGGAGCATGAAAAAGTGGCTGTTGGGATACTTATGTTCTGAGACAGATTAAAAGGGGGCAAAGTGGTACTTTTGAAAGCCAATTTAAGCTAGAAAAAGTTATCTAAATTGCATACAAGATAGAAACAGATAAAGGGTATTAACCTAAGAACTATAAAAGCCAATTTGCAAGAATTTTGGAAAACTAATTGAGCTTGAAAACAGGCTTGAAACAACAGCTCTTGCTGCTGTTTTGCTGCAAATCTGTCACAATTTTGTTACTTGAAAAACTTTTGAAGTTTGACCAAACTTTGCAAAACTTAACTAAAACTTAGAACATGTGTTATAAACTAAGTTTGAACCAAAAATGAGATTACTTAAAGGCTTTTTGATAACTTTTTAAATATTAAGCAATTAAGAACTTTTAAACTTGAACTTGAAAAATAATTTTTCTAAACTACTTAAGACTGATTTAACACCTAGTAACTACTTTTTGACTTAAATAAAACTAGAGGAGACTAATTTTTAAACCCAAAGTGGGTCAAAACTCACTTTTGACCCATTTTCACCCTTAAACCAAACACCCCTTAAAGGGAAGTTTTGCCTTAAAAACTGATTTTCAAAACTAAAAACCTTGAATTTTTTGGTAAAAGCTTTGATATAAAGATTAATGACTTATAAAAAAGCAATTTTAACACTTGAATAAGCAGTTTCCCCAATAAGCACTTATTGGGTACTTAAGACAGATTTTTGCAAATGTGAAACTAAAATAGAAATTAACTAAAAAAACTTTCATTAACTAAAGAAAAGCATTACAATACTGAAAAAGACTTAAAGAAAACTGAAACTAAAAATTTTACTCTAAAACCTAACTGCCATTGTGGCTACAATGAATCATTCTATTTATACTAGATAATTAGGGTTTCCTCATTGCCTCTTGTGCTTGTTCTGTGAGGAGAAAGCTTGGTGAGTCCAATTTGTGCTTTCTTTGAAGCAATCTGAGCCATTGAATCAACCTTGGGCATCAATCCAATAATTTTGAGCCGTCCATCTCTTGTCTTCACCTTCTCAACCAATGAGGTAAGTGGGGATTTCCAACATGGCTTTAATCTCTTGTGGTGTGGGGTTTCCTGTTGGGTTTGGTTATCAGTGAAGAAAGGGACAGGATGGGGAAGAAGACAATATGGAAAGTTGGCACCAATTGGGGGTGGTTTGTTTCAGGGTTTAATTTGGTAATGTGGTAGGGTTCAAGGGTTAAGTGTTGGGGGGTCATGGGATTAGACAAGGGTTATGGCTAGGAAAGTATAAGTTGGGGGTTCATAGTTATAAAGAAAGGGGGTTCAACATGATTGTAGGAGGTTCATGGTGTGTTATAAAAGGGGGTTCAACAAGTTAAGGTTTTAAATGGGTAGTGTTTATATGATAAAATGGGCTTGAGCTTAAATTGTTAATATCCGAATTTGGTTTGTCATTTGGATTGGATTTGTGACATGGACTAGATTAGAAATGGACTCGTGATAACGGGCTAATAATTATGGGTTAGCCCGTAAAATGTGATCACGACTTTGGATTCGGTTTTCAATGCTCATTCCAAAAATGCATCTCGGGGTTGACTTTGACTTCATCTTCACTTGTTTAAATTCACAAACGTTGTCGAGTCGATCCGAAAATGTCCGTTTTTGCTCTGTTTTCAATCCTTTGTACCTAAAACACATAAAAACACAATCCAATGATATTTGCAATATAATTTGATATAATTGAGTGTTTTTAGACATTTTTTCGGGTTTTACGGGCTTAAAATGATGAGTAAAAGGCCACTCATCAGTCGGTGTCAGTGGGAGTCGGGCGTCGGTTGGGATTGCTCAGCCCTATCTAAAAGTGAAACGCCTGTTTCGAGTTTACTTATAAGTAGTCATTGTAAAAAAAAATATGTCAATGTAAAGTAAAAATATTAAAAGGAATAAGGAGTAATATGGAGTAGGGGTATTGTAGTAATTTCACATTTTTCATTTTAAGAGTTTTTAAATAAATGCATTTTCTTTTTATATATTGTTGTGAAGTTGTATATGCGATTAGCTAAGTGCTAAAGAATGAAGTTATTGTATGCAAATAGCCATAAGTGTTAAAGTGTGAAGTTCATAAATATGACGAGTTATTTGTAGATATTGTATAACTTGTTTGGAAAAAGGGGTTATGAGTATGAAACATGGAATATTTACATGTTATAACCTAGTAAAGTTAGAAGCACATATGTCGGTATGAAGCGAATAAATTATGGCTATGTTTGGCACATGAGATTATAGAGAGATTATGTTTATTTTTTCAGAAAATAAGTTACTTAAAAATAATATTTGTTTGGCAAACAAAACTTATAAGAGATTATTAAAAAAATATTCTTTCACAATCTCTGAAAATAAAAGGTTACTTCATGTAGCTTATAAAAATAATCTCTTTTTATAATATTTTTCAGCAACAACAACATCACCAGCACCAATATCAACATCAACAACAACACCAGCACCAACACAATCTATTTTTTCCAAACATACCTAGTTAATTAAACATGTTTATCATGTGTTAAGAATATTATGTTAATGAATGATAAAGTGAAAAGCTCATGTGAGATGAAAATAGCTAAACGTGTTATCGATTAGTAGAGGTGCACAATCCGGTTAACCGGTCAACGCCTAACCGATTAGGGTCAACGCCGGAAAAAACCGATTGGACCGGTTCGGTTACAAACCGGTACCGAGTGGAAAAAACCCCAACTGATTCAAACCGGTTAGTAACCGGTTTTTACAAGTTAACCGGTTCCGGTTTGTGCTTTTTTCTTCTTTGTTTTTTGTCATTTTTCGTCGTTTAATACAAGGTAAACGTAATAAACTTCAACTTTTATTTAATATATCGGAAATACATCGAAAAGGAAATACATCAAACATAATACATAAACTTAAAACATAATACATAAACATAATACATCGAAAGCTAATTGTAATTGTCTTCATTAGATCCGTTGGACCTAGCTTCATTAGCAACTTCATCTTGTCTGATTTCTTCATCGGAAAGTAATTCAATATCACCCGTTAGCACCTCTTCCTCGTAGACCCGTTCTTCGAAGTCTAGGGCCTTTTCAAGATTTGATGTGTGTTGTATTCACCGGGTTACGTCCAAGTGATTCTTCAAACACATGCACATCTCCAAAGACGTCGGTGTGAGTCTTGTTCTTTGGTTTGATAATACTCTTTCACCTGTTGAAAAAGCGGATTCAGAAGCTACCGAAGTAGCTTGTACACTTAGTACATCTCGATCCATGCGGGATAGAACAGGAAACATTGTTTCCTTTGCTTTCCAAAATGCCAACATATCAAAAATTTCAACTTGTTCTGTCAGAATATGTGAGATAAAAGCGGTTGTGATATATCTTTCATATTCGTTGTTCATGAAACGATCATTCTTTGCTCGTTTGTTAGGATTTTCTGTTAACTTTTGTAGCAAGCCAAACATTGGATTCCCTCTATGCGACCGACTCGTTGAAGAAGACGAACTTACTGAAGGAGTTGGGTTACCATATTTTTCAAAATATAACTCCCATAAACATTCAAATAATTTGTTAAAATCCTCTTTTGCATCATTAGCAAAGTTCGGGTTAATGTCAAAACACCCCAAATCAGTTGTAATCGAATCGAGAAGTAACTCTACCCCGCTTGCGTTAAAACATGGATTTTATTCGGCCGCACAAGTAATTAATGGTTGCATTTCTTCAAAGTATTTTCTAAACTTTTCTTTCATTGGTGAAACCATACTTGTATATATAATTATATATCACCATTTAATTCAAATTCGCTTAGTTTTGAACACATTATGAATATTTGTTCGAGTACCAAATGAGACGTTGGATAATTAACTTCCGATAATTTTTTTGTGCCGGTGTAAAAAACTTCAAGTAATCAGGTTAGTTTTTCAATAGTTTCCCACTGGTGACTTGAAAATGGAGCACACTTACATTTTTCCGACAATTGGTCATGAAAAAATTGTAAAGTCACTTTTTGTTTTATAGCACTTAGGAACATATGATAAGTGGAATTCCATCTTGTGTCACGATCCCAATTAGGTGTTAAAAAAGGTTTTTCCGCATTATGACACAACTTGATATAGGCATTATATCTTGTAGCACCCTTTTTAAATATATCTCCCAACATTATTTTAAAACATTCTTTCATTTCATATATCGGATCCTCTGCTAATCCTGCTTGCACAACCAAGTTAATGATGTGTGCAACACATCGACTATGATAAAATACGCCATCCAAAGGTGGCTTGTATTTCATTTTTAGTCTACCCATTGCGTTTGTGTTATTACTTGCATTATCCAACGTAATTGATTTTTTTTCTTCCAAGTTATATCTGACAAACATTTTTCTCAACATTTTGAATAAAGCATCTCTCGTGTGAGAATTCAGAAATTCTTCAAATGAAATGACTCGCTTCATCATTTGCCAACTTTCATGATCAACCCAATGTGCGGTAAAACATAGGTACGAAGTGGACAAATCATGAAGAGCGGACCAAACATCCTTTGTTAAGTTTACTAGCATTTAAATTTTAAAAAAGTAACTTTTAATTGTTGTTTAGCCAATTTCATAGTTTCTGTGCATCGCGTTTAAGAGTCATACGAATTACATGATTATACTTTGGTTGAACATGAGTTTGAAACACCCTCGTCATTTGAGGGTTGTCGAAGTGGTTGAACGGCAAACCTTGTTGAATCACCAAACCGGCGAATTATTCACGAACCATATCCGGATTGTATACAAAAATAACCCCGTCCCGACCCATAGACGCTTGACTCGCTTCCGGAACCATTTTAAGTGCTTGGCAATACTTTAGGTTGATATGAGACCTCAACATCGAGTTGGAACCATAACCTAATAAAAGAAAGCAATGCTTACATTGAGCCTTGGTCATGTTATCCGACATCTTGACGAGGTTGAATTGTTTCCAAATTTTGACTTTTCGATCATGGTTCACTATAGTTTCAACAATCGACGGTTGACTTGAAGGAGTTGAAGAACCAACACCGATCTTACTTGAACTAGATTGAGTTGCCATTAATGAATTTGTTTCGGTTTTGATTTTTTGAGAGTTTATTGCTTATAAGAAAGTTGTAAACAATTAAAAATTAACTAATTAATTTAAACACTCAAAAAATCAAAACCCATCTATTTATACTAAACATACAATGACAAAAATGGTAAAATTCAAACTCAAAAATTCAAAATTTTAAACACCCCCGCTCCTTCTCGATCGGGTTTGAATTCAAAAATTCAAAATTTCAAAATTCCAAAAAATCCAAACACCCCCGCTTCTAACTGGTTCCCCAAACCGGTTTGAAAAAAACCGATCACAAACCGCCTATTTTTTCAAAAACCCAAACTGGTTACTAACCGGCGGTTTGGCCACAAACCGAAACCGGTTTGGTCAAAATCGATGTTGACCGATTTGGTTTTCCAGTTAGAATTCAGTCATGGTTCGGTTAACCAGGTTTTTTGTGTACCTGTATCGATTAGCAAAGTATGATGTATGTATATGTGAATGGCTAAAGCCCAAAGTACTCAAGTGTGAAGTTTATATATTCGAATAGCGAAATTTATAAAGTGTGAAGTTTATATATGCTAATAGCTAAAGTGCTAAAATGTGAAGTTGTATATGCGATTAGCTATGTGCGAAAGTATGAAGTTATTGTACTCCTTCCGTCTTAAATAATTGTTCACAAACAAAAAACGAACAATTTTAAAAAAATATAATCATTACAACTTCTACTTTCTTACTTTTTAAAGAATGACAGTTTTAACATTAACTAATTAATTTAAAACTTCTTTAATATAATAATAAATTTTAGTGGAAGTAATATGGTAAACTCGAACTAAATTCCCTATTTATTTTTGAAAGTGGACAATTAATATTGAGAATGAGAGAAGCCAATTAAGGCGGGAAAAGTTGTTATATTCTCATTGACCAGAATGAAGATACATCAAGTATACTTATAGACTTGAGAAAGTCAACTGAACTAAGAACTACTACAAAGCTAACTACAATACTGAATTAAGCTAATATAGTTAACACTAAGACTAGCTACTTTATTAATACACACTACATTACATCACAATATACTCGAGCCTTGTTATGCAGCATGAACTTTGAAGATGTGGTTGACTTGTTCTGTTTTAGTTGTATGTTATGAACTTGGTGACATGTATCTAAACTTGTAGGATCTCCTTTACCCCCCCTACAAGTTGGCAGTGTGAAAGGGTCACAAATGCCAAACTTGGAGAGACAATTGTAGTGTAGAGCTTTGGGGAGACCTTTAGTTAAGATATCTACTGCTTGAAGAGAAGAAGGGATGAAGGTGGGTAAAACTTGATTGTTTTTTATCTTATCTCTGAAAAAATGACAATCAATCTCTATGTGTTTGGTTCTAGCATGGTGAATAGGATTAGAAGTAAGGGCTATGGTAGATTCATTGTCACATAGGATTGATACTGGACCAGATATAGGAACTTGAAGGTCTTTGAGTAAGCATTGCAGCCAAGTAATTTCACAAGTACAATCTGCAAGAGCTCTATATTCAGCTTCTGTGGAAGATCTTGAGACAACTAACTGCTTCTTGGAGGACCATGAAATGAGACAAGGACCTAGGAAGATAGCATAACCAGTAACTGATCTTCTTGTGATGGGACAAGCTGCCCAGTCACTATCACAATAAGCTGACAATTGGAGATTATTGTTTCTGGGAAAATGTAAGCCTTGTCCTGGACATAGTTTGATATATCTGAGAACCTTGTACAGAGCATCCATATGAGTAGTTCTTGGTTGATGAGAGAATTGGCTAAGAGCTTGTGCTGCAAAGGAAAGGTCTGGTCTGGTAATAGTGAGATAAATCAGCTTGCCAACCAGTTTCCTGTATAAAGAGGGATATGTGAGTGGTTCTACATCTGTGAGATTGAGAGGTTTGATAGGATCCAATGGTATTGTGGAAGGTTTAGCATTAAAAACTTCTGCACATTGTAGGAGGTCTAGAGCATACTTCCTTTGTGACATTACAAGGCCCTTGGAATTTTGAAGAATTTCAATGCCCAAGTAATAATGAAGAGGACCAATGTGGAGTCCCAACCCTTGGATCTAGAACACTTAGCTTGCAAACGTGTTAGTTGCCTTGGATGGTTCCAAAACAATAATGAGAAACTTTGTTGTAGATGCACACAAGTATGCGGAATCTACTTGAATGCACTTAGAAGATTAAAGTAAGAACAAGTATAACACCAACAACTTCAATATTATTAAGCAATAATACGAGTACTCTCCTAGTACTAGGGTTTACAACCTTGAAGCTCTTCTTAAGACGGCTAGAGTATGAGATGTATGTTTAACCTAGCTAGGATATCCTTTTATACACTAAGGAGATCCCTTACAGAGATAACTATGGACTAAGTATATCATATCTTCTATTGGAATAGAAGATATGCAGTTACAACTCTTACACGACATTCTTTACTTACATCAGTACAAACTTAAAGCTATCAGTACTAACTTTCTCACTATCAGTACTAACTAGTTAATACTTATCATAAGACACTATCAGTACTAACTCTACTGAAATAACTATTAACTCCAATAAGCATATTTCCCAACAATAATCCCCTAAACTTGTGATTGGGTTTCAGAATCACAAGTTTTCTTCAGTCTTTGAGGATTCTTCCAAACATCACTTTTTGCTAGGTCTTCTTGCCTGGTCATAGATCTTCAACAACAACTCCTTAGCCATTTCAACTGCATTGCCCATCTTTAGCCCTGCTGTAAGCATTTCCAGAAGTGTTCCTAAGGCAAGAGGGTAAGTTCTTTCAACCAGCATGTATATATCTGTCCCATTGCGTGTAGTGACCAAGTGTAGTCCACACGAATCAAGCAATGTCCAAGACAGTTCTTCTTCTCCTGGTTGATACTTCCATTGTTCTCCAGCTGACTCAAAAAGTAATTCCAGATCCTTGTCATTATCTGGATCTCTATTCTTGAACCTGTTCTTGACCAACTCCCATAGCTTGAGCAAATCATCCCTGTCAATAGATGCAAATAGATCCACCAGATATAAATAGGCACTTGTCCTTCCACCTGCTCTGTGAATCTGCCAATGTCTCTTTCCATCTTTAGCGTAGATATCCCAGCCAAGAATTGGATACCTAGTGTTGATGGGCTCTGAATATAATGCATCTTCTGGAGCTTCAATCAACATCATCTGGTTGAGATCTTCTTCAGTTAGACCACCTTCATATTCAGATGCTTTCAACCTTTTGGGTGCAGATGAGGAACCTTGATAACGCTACACGCGTCGTTCGGGGTCAAGGAAACTTCCTTTTCTTCGAGCAAGTTTTATAACACCCTAGGCAGTGAACCTAATCGTTGTAGTGTAGTAATTAGGGTAAGCCACGGGTATTGATATCGTTCTCTAGGGGAATAGGAATGCTAGTGAGAAGTTACTACGCTAAGGTTGGGGTTGAGGAAGATTATTTTTTGTATTTTTATATTTTTTAGAAAATGGAAAGGTACGAATCTCGGGGTATTGGATTTGGGGGGTTGGTATTGCTACCGATTACTTCTACTATTATCTAATCTAATTAACTAAGCTAAGGTGAGGATAATCTATGTCTATTGTTGTGTGCTCGTATGATAGTTAAAGATGTGTTTACCTAGATGCTACTACTCCCTAGTTATCTCCTATTGATGGTTGAATTGTCACGTTCTTATTCTTAACGCGTTGTGTTTTCTAAGATCGTAAGGTGTGCATTCCCTAACTCTTTGAAGTCACCTTTAAGTGTAGTAAACAAAATCCACTAGGTCATTCATAAACTAACTTTGAGGTTATCTTTGGGTTTAGTAAACGAAATCCATTAAGTCATTCATAAACTATCAAAGATTTATCAAGTATTAAACACAACGATAGCCTAGTCGCACTCCTAAGCCAATTACAATTAAGATAAGAGACAACCTAACAATAATTAACAACTAGGTTTCATACATCTAAGCAAACACATAAGTAATTTAGCCGGACATGGTAAACATGCAAGCATACACACAATCAATCAAACATAGGATAGACATAATGATAAATTGAATATATGGATTAAGATATAATCAAAAAACCATTACAAGATGTTTATAGAGTGATTGGAACCTTCAAAGTTGCTGGAAAAACACCTATCTAAGCCCTGGAATCGGAGTTAGGGTTTTGAGTCTACAAAAAGTGAAGTTATAATGTTCTATTTATAGGCAGATTTTCTGTCGGCAAAGGGTGATGGCGTCACACCTAAAGAGTGACGGCGTCGCGATGACTTTTTTTCACCAGACTTTAGATTTTCTCGTTCTGGTCGCGTGGGCTTTTGAATCACCTAAATCCGAGTTCGTATGCAAAAGTTATGGCCAAAACAATATCAGCTACTTCGCGCGCATGTTGTGACTTGATCAGCTTGTGACGGCGTCACTTTGTGGTTGTGACGCCGTCGGCTTCATCTTCTGACGCCGTCGGGATCTGAATCTAGGACGTCTGAGTTGTGACGCCCTACACTTTAAAACCTGACGCCGTCACTTGTAAATGAGCAATTTGGCTACTGAGCCGTCACAAAAGTGATGCGACGGCGTCGCAGTTAACACCTGACGCCGTCCCCTTCAGTTCCAGCAGTCTGAGTGGCTCGATTCTTGACTTTAGCCATTTTCTTTGTATATTCGCGCCATTTCGTCCGAATAAGTGTCATTCCAGCATTTTGCCTTCAAGATACCTAAAAAGTGAAAAGGAACGATATTAAGCAATAACGGATACAAAAGTGATCAAATAAGAGCTTAAACGACCCCTCAAAAAGGTACCTTTTAAAACCTTATCAAATATCCCTACACTTGGTATTTGCTTATCCTCAAGCAAATGTGCTTTTAGCCAATTAATTTATAAGTTAGGGGTCATGAAGCATTGGTTTAAAACAGTCCACAACACATATAAGCCCCGCAAAAGTCATAACAAGCACGGAAATCACATACTAGCACCTCACATGGGGTGTTTGGATACTCACATCTCTCTCGGGTGTATATGAAATATAACAAGTTGGAAATGGAAGATAAACACTCATTAACCGGTCCTAGTACATAGATTACCATAGGCTTGAGAATAGATCAAACCTCCATCGCTTTGGCGTAAGCACCTAGGAAAGACTATCAAAGAGGTCTTTAAAGGGTTGTAACGTTAGGCTTACGGTAGGGAAACAAAGGGTTTGGTGGGATAGGCTATTTAGTGGTGGCAAGTCAAAAATCTTATTGTTACAAGCATACGAAGAATGGCGTTGCTAAGCCAAGACTCGACACTCTAAACTCTAGATAACTGAAATAAACAAACATAAATTTAAAGATAGATGTAGGATGGTAGCCCGTATGTTTTTTTTTTTTTTTTTTTTTTTTTTTTTTTTTTTTTTTTTTTTTCACTCTATTTTTTTTCTTTTTCTATTTTTTTTTTCGATTTTTTTTTTCATACACTTTTACTCTACCATCCTCTACGATAACATCAAAATAATAAGGATTTATAGCACATCCCTACACTTGAGTTTTTATTACTCTAACACTAATTTGACCCGATTTGAAAAGATCAAAACACTTGGGGTGCATTATTATGCAAACAAAGGGAATTTGAATAACGTTCCCTTCCCGTCATTTCACAAACTTTAACTTTTCCCATGAATCCCAATCGTCCCAAAACTGTATACAAAGGATATGACTCGACTTAGCAACTTATGCAAGCAACTAGATAATTGAACTAAGGGTTTAGGGTGATAACAAACATTTGCACTAAAAGTGAGTGCATAAGGGGTAGGCTAAGGCGATTTGGGTGTATATTTGGGGGTGGGGTGTAAACAATGCTCTTCATTGATATTCCGAAAAAACCGAAACATCACGAGAACCGTGAAAAGGATAGGCTCTGAGGGGTTAACTAGGGGTATCGTGTACTAAAGATGAGTACAACGCAAAAGGTGTGGGGGAATTACTCAACCGATATGGAAGAAGTAATTATATTACGGGTATCAAACAAGGGTTATCCTAATGCCTCTTATCATTTAGTTATTCCTAACTACACAAGTGTAGCCTCACTTGCGATCTCGGAATGCATCACAAAACAAGTTCTAGAATCTAATATACTACCGGTTCACACTCTAAGCATTGAAGATGAATGCTTTAATTCCTACTAATCTAAGGGCGATCCTCACATTTTGGGTGGAATTTAGGTGGTAAAGGGTTTTTGTGCTAGTCATGCAACTTCCTATCCGTGAGACGCTTTTGTTAAGACTAATGGCCCACTCCTATATATCATGAAAAATTTCAAATTTGATGCCAAAATTACCCTAACCGACATTTTCTCATGGTTTATTACACAAATACAATTGGACAAAGCAAATAATCAAGGATAAGCATAGTTTCAAAGTTCCCGTTTTTTTTCCCTCCCTACACTTAAACTAAACATTGTCCCCAATGTTCCCCGAAAGTATCAAAGTTATGATAATAGAAGGTGATTAAAAATGAAAGAAACTAATACTCCCCTGATTAGCTCGGTAGGATCCGTGTGTGAAGTAGTGGTTAAATCCTTTCCAAGAAGAATGTATGCGTGAAAGGCTCCTTCCATCCTTATGTATCTTCTTCTTGATAAATTAAACCTGCACACTTGAAGAAAACAGAATACCCAAAGCATCAAACCGAACAAAGAAAAATCATAACAAGATGTAGTTCCAGACTTAAATAAGATATAATGCTTGTGGAATGGTTGTTTGCAGATTTTCTGGAAAATTAAGACCTGGAAAATTCCAAAAATTTATAAGTAGCACCGAAAACGAGAGAAAGTAAGATATGTTGTTTCTGCTCCTCCTGACGCCGTCAGGTTGCGATCCTGACGCCGTCAGGTTATCCTGACAGAAACTAGTCTGCGATTTTCTGAAAAAAATTCTGGAAAATTTATATCTTTAGAATCTAGAAAAATTCCTGCAAAACATCCATTATGACTCGATACAAGCATTTGACTCTAACAAACACACATATATATCTTTTTCAAGAATTGTAATTCTCATGTTCACGTTCTTTTAAAACGTGTGTAATCCTCCCTACACTTATCCCTTTTGTAAAATACCTTTATATGTAATTAAGACGAGGTTAAAGACAAAATAAAGCATTTTCACAAATTCAAACATGAGAATAAACAATCGATGAAAAGATATATGACACACAAACAAGCAAACAATTAAACATGGGTTGCCTCCCATGAAGCGATTTTCTTTATTTATGAGTCTTGTAGCTAGACTCGAAGTCGTGCCCCTACGTGACTTCATTGCCGTCCTTCTTTTCTTCCACTAAGCCTTCATCATAAGGTTGTAGACGTTGTATGCTCACCGTGAATTCTCTTCCAACATCGTCTATTATGATAACGGTTTTATGTTTTAGATTAGTTTCTTTCACCGTATAAGGTCCAAACCATCTTGGCTTATTCCTTCCCCATAATGCCTTTATTCTTGATTTATACAAAAGCACCTTTTCTCCATTCAAAAAATTCCTTAGGGTTCTTTTGAGTTTGTGGTATTGTGGTATAGTTATTTCCTAACTTTTTATCACGTTTCCACAATGTCGCATTTAACCCTTGAACCATGAATTCCCTAACCCCTTTTTCCCATTCAACCATTTTCTTTTGAACGGCATTATTGGAGACCTGCGAATTCATATCATTTACCTTCTCCATAATCTTCAAAGGATATCTCGGAACAATAGGTACCCTAACTTGTCCTTTTCCACTTTTGAGTATCATAATCCCTTCACCGCATTTGATGGTTGCCTTAGCGGTGGTCATGAAAGGTGTCCCTAGGATTAATGGCAGGTTTTTATCTTCCTCAATGTCTACAATTGCGAAGTCCACCGGATAGACAATATTGGCAACCTCAATTAAGACATCCTCCGCTATTCCTATGGGATAAACATATGAATGATTTGCTAAGGAAAGTCTAAGATTGGTCTTGGTCGGTTCCTCCTTAGTTAACTTATTATAGACTGACAGAGGCATTATGTTTACATCGGATCCCTGGTCGGCCAATGCATTTAGGTTCTCTAAGTCACCTATGCTACATGGAATTACAAAGTTCCCAGAGATCTCTTGCTTCTTAGTTACTGGCTTTCTCAGAATCGACTCGTACATAGGTCCAATAGGCATGGTGTCATACTCTACCTCTCCTATTTCACATAAGAGGGCTTTCCTAAGAACATCATTGCACCTAAAGTTTTTCACTTGGTTAACGATTGTTTTCTTATTGATCTCATGCTTAAGGTAATGCTTGATGAATTTGGGTTCATCATCAGTCCGAGCCTCATTCTTATCTTTACTATCCTTGCTGCTCTCAGGCTCCTTCTTCTCAACTGCTCCATCCTCATCGGAAGAAATGGAAATGGCGTTAACAGACAAAGTGGGGGTGGCGTGCTCATCGTTCCTTACTAGCACCTTCTAGGGAACCTTCGTCTTAGTGTACTCTTTCACTAAGTCCGTCATCTCCGCCATTTTTTCTTGTATTTCATCCCTTTGTCCATTGAAGGCTTTTAAGAGGGTGTCGAGCTTGGTTGTCATCTCGCTTTGTCGTTGCTTGATATCGGCTTCAAGTTGCGTCAATCGAGCTTCTTGAGATGACATGAATTTGGACACCATTCCCTCAAGACTAGTGGAAGTTCCGGTGTTTGGAGGGTTGTTGTAGGATTTTCCTAAGTTATTTGGCTCGAGCTTAGGAGTCTCGTAGGAGCTCATTAGGAATTTGGCTTGATCTTCAAGTTCGATCGTCCTACGATTGGAAGGTTGTGAGTCAATAGGGGGCAAAGAGACTGCCTTATCAGTTTTGGACAACTCACGGGGGTCATTCCAACATTCGTTTTCATAAAGGGCAAGGTCCTCTATTGTACCCCACGATTCTTCCACGGTGAGTTTACTAAGTTTACCACCGGCCGCTTGGTCGATGGATTTCTTAGTTGAAAAGTTGACACGATCATAAAAGATTTGGACTAGAAGCCAAAGATCGATGCCGTGATGAGGGACTTTGTGGAGCAAGTCCTTAAATCGAGTCCACGCCTCGTACAGAGTTTCACCTTGACATTGTTGGAACATCAAGATGTCATTCCTAAGTTTGGCAGTTCTCTCCGGTGGGAAAAATTGGGCGAGGAAACGAGTGGTGAGATCTTCCCAGCTTGAGATGGATCCGGCGGGAAGTCGGTCAAGCCAATTACTAGCTTGGTCCCGTAGAGAGAATTGGAAGAGACGCAGACGCGTGGTCTCCCGAGTAGTAGCATCAAGGTCGATGAAATCGACAATTTTAAGGAAATCCTTAAGATGCTGATTAGGATCTTCGGAACGAAGTCCATGGAATGCACATCCGTTTTGCACCAACCGGATGGTGTCGGATCGCAGGGCCGTAGTTTGGGCTTGGTCGGGAAGCTCAATGGTGTTCCTATAGCCTAAGTGGCTTGGTTTCGAGTATTCACCAAGAGTACGGTCTCTTGGCGGGACAATGATTTGAGGGGGGTTTTCACCTTCCATGATGAAAAGTGATGGGGTTACGAACAAAGGTCACGAAGAAGGGGGATAGACTAAGAGAAAGCTAAAAATGAGAAAAATTTACTTGATAGGAATCAAGCAAAGAAACCTAAACGAGGTGGACTACTAACTAGCTATTCTATTCCCCGGCAGCGGCGCCAAAAACTTGATAACGCTACACGCGTCGTTCGGGGTCAAGGAAACTTCCTTTTCTTCGAGCAAGTTTTATAACACCCTAGGCAGTGAACCTAATCGTTGTAGTGTAGTAATTAGGGTAAGCCACGGGTATTGATATCGTTCTCTAGGGGAATAAGAATGCTAGTGAGAAGTTACTACGCTAAGGTTGGGGTTGAGGAAGATTATTTTTTGTATTTTTATATTTTTTAGAAAATGGAAAGGTACGAATCTCGGGGTATTGGATTTGGGGGGTTGGTATTGCTACCGATTATGTGACACCCTAGGCAAATCCCACATCGGATGTGGCCTGGAGAGATGCTGGGCTCATAAGATAACATTCGCCTTACAATGACACAACGCGTTTTGTGGTCTACTGCGGGTGGAGTTCTTAGGAACTGGCAGTTAAGCGTGCTCATGTGAGAGTAGTACTGGCTTGGGTGACCTGCCGGGAAGTCTTCAAATGAGGCCACAAAAACAAAGCCGTGAGCCTACGGGCAAAGCGGACAATATTGTGGTCAGATAAGGCGGGGTGTTACAAGTGGTATCAGAGCCACTCCTGAGCCGTTCGGGATGGTGGGGCAAACCTCATCGAGGACGATGAGTCCCTAAGGGGGGGTGATTGTGACACCCTAGGCAAATCCCACATCGGCTGTGGCCTGGAGAGATGCTGGGCTCATAAGATAACATTCGTCTTACAATGACACAACGCGTTTTGTGGTCTACTGCGGGTGGAGTTCTTAGGAACTGGCAGTTAAGCGTGCTCATGTGAGAGTAGTACTGGCTTGGGTGACCTGCCGGGAAGTCTTCAAATGAGGCCACAAAAACAAAGCCGTGAGCCTACGGGCAAAGCGGACAATATTGTGGTCAGATAAGGCGGGGTGTTACAGATTACTTCTACTATTATCTAATCTAATTAACTAAGCTAAGGTGAGGATAATCTATGTCTATTGTTGTGTACTCGTATGATAGTTAAAGATGTGTTTACCTAGATGCTACTACTCCCTAGTTATCTCCTATTGATGGTGAATTGTCACGTTCTTATTCTTAACGCGTTGTGTTTTCTAAGATCGTAAGGTGTGCATTCCCTAACTCTTTGAAGTTACCTTTAAGTGTAGTAAACAAAATCCACTAGGTCATTCATAAACTAACTTTGAGGTTATCTTTGGGTTTAGTAAACGAAATCCATTAAGTCATTCATAAACTATCAAAGATTTATCAAGTATTAAACACAACGATAGCCTAGTCGCACTCCTAAGCCAATTACAATTAAGATAAGAGACAACCTAACAATAATTAACAACTAGGTTTCATACATCTAAGCAAACACACAAGTAATTTAGCCGGACATGGTAAACATGCAAGCATACACACAATCAATCAAACATAGGATAGACATAATGATAAATTGAATATATGGATTAAGATATAATCAACAAACCATTACAAGATGTTTATAGAGTGATTGGAACCTTCAAAGTTGCTGGAAAAACACCTATCTAAGCCCTGGAATCGGAGTTAGGGTTTTGAGTCTACAAAAAGTGAAGTTATAATGTTCTATTTATAGGCAGATTTTCTGTCGGCAAAGGGTGACGGCGTCACACCTAAAGAGTGACGGCGTCGCGATGAATTTTTTTCACCAGACTGTAGATTTTCTCGTTCTGGTCGCGTGGGCTTTTGAATCACCTAAATCCGAGTTCGTATGCAAAAGTTATGGCCAAAACAGTATCAGCTACTTCGCGCGCATGTTGTGACTTGATCAGCTTGTGACGGCGTCACTTTGTGGTTGTGACGCCGTCGGCTTCATCTTCTGACGCCGTCAGGATCTGAATCTAGGACGTCTGAGTTGTGACGCCCTACACTTTAAAACCTGACGCCGTCACTTGTAAATGAGCAATTTGGCTACTGAGCCGTCACAAAAGTGATGCGACGGCGTCGCAGTTAACACCTGACGCCGTCCCCTTCAGTTCCAGCAGTCTGAGTGGCTCGATTCTTGACTTTGGCCATTTTCTTTGTATATTCGCGCCTTTTCGTCCGAATAAGTGTCATTCCAGCATTTTTCCTTCAAGATACCTAAAAAGTGAAAAGGAACGATATTAAGCAATAACGGATACAAAAGTGATCAAATAAGATCTTAAACGACCCCTCAAAAAGGTACCTTTTAAAACCTTATCAAACCTCCTTCTTCAGATGGTCTTTTGAAAATTGTAATGGGATCAATGGATTGTGAGCTTTTAGTGAAATCATCATCTGACATAGATCTGAAGTTGAGTATGTTTCTTTGAGTTTTGTCAGCAAGCTTTTGAAGAGTTTCCCATGCCAGTTGGTTGAGCTGCTTCAAGGTTCTCCTATCTTCACCTTGATACTTGATGTATTTGCACATGTACATCTTTTGTTGACTTTTGTTAGGAGGTTTTGAGGCCTTTTCAACTTCCCTTTGCTGTCTGAATTGGCCCTGTCTTCTAGCCAATATTTCACTAAACAACTGAGCTGCTTCATTAACACTTTTCCTTGATCTTGTTGCAGCTTCTGTCTTACCTCCTGAGTAGCTTCAACTTTGGCTCTCATGTCATCCCATATTTGCCAATCTTCTTCAATTTTAGCCATCTTCTTCTTCTTTTTCTCATCAGCCTCTTTCTGCAATTCTTGCTCATCCCATTCAGCTGCAATGTTTCTTGCTGCTTCTTCATTCAATCTCTCAATCTCCTTCTTTTTCTTAGGTACTTCCACTAGAATGCCTTTTCCCTTGTCTTTGGGATCTATCTTTGGAACTGAGGAAGTTGGGGATGGTGGAACACCTCCTTCTCTGATAGAGACTCCTTTTTCTTTGGGCTTGGTTGCTGCTGATTTGGTTTTCTTTCTCAGATACAAAACAGGTGGCTTTTTGTAGGTTGGAGAGATAGGGACTGACTTCTTCAAGCTTTGAAGTCCCAGAACTGCATGTGTTTCCCTATTCTCTTCATCACTGTCTTCTTGAGGAGTGGTAGTGATGATGGTGGCCTCTGTTGTTGTAGTTTGTATTAGTTCAGCAGCTACCTGAAGGATTGGAGATAGTACTGATTGAAGAGCACCAGGAGTACTAACTCTAGTGCTATCAGTACTAACTACAACACTATAAGTACTAACTGGGATAGTACTGATAGTGCATGTAGGAGTACTGAGCACTTCTTCTGCATGTGTGGTTGTCTGAACATATTCTTCATCACCAAGTAAATGGCTTTAAAAATCATGAACACCTTGATTACCTTGCCATTGACCAAACTCCCTTCTACTCTGAATGTCAGAATTCCTCCCCTGTCTGGAAGAATTCTCTGTTGAAGTGCTAGAAATTGTGAACTTGGCCTTCCTTTTGATTGAAGTGGTGGCTGGAGATGCTGTTGCAGGTGGCTTGGAGAGAAGCTGAACCGGATGTGCTAGTCTTTTCATCTTTAAGAGCATCCTGGTATGAACCTTTGTAGCAGCTTTCTTGTGTTCATCCAGTGCAATCTCCAGTGTGTTAACCTTTCTGCATAAGAACCTGTACAAAGTCGTCATTTCATGTAGTGTCAAACTGCCCTCACCACTTCCAGCTGTGTTACCTGATGAGAGAGGTGGGTCACTGGGCATTTGAGATGCACTCCCAGGCCCAACCTGAGCAGATACACCCCCTTGTTAGCCTTTGCCTGGGTCCACCCTGTGGTTGCTCACTAGGTGTTGGCATGGATTGGGTCTTATTTATGTTACCACTTTCCTCACCAGCTTCTAAGCCTGGTTGAGTAGTGGCATCCCTCACCACTCTATCCCCTCCATCATCTGGGATAGGCTCGTCTGGTACAATGTTAGGAGAAGAATGGGGCTGAGTTGTCCCACTCTCCTGTCTGGTGTGCCTACTGGTTGATGAAGTTTGTTGATGTGGTGAGTGTTCAGAACCTGTAGGTGTGTGTTGGGAGCCACCTGTGCTTGATGGTATGTCACCCTCTGCAATAAGCATGTTAGGAAATAATGGCACTACAACCCCACTGTATCCTACCACAACCCTTAACATATTAGAAAACACTTTGGCTGTGAGGACTTTTGATGGATAAATATTTTTGTGAGGTTGCAGGTTTTGTCTCTGATGATCCAAAAACATTTGTATAAACCTGGGATACATCAGAAACTTGGTTTTGCTAACTGCATTTTTAAGCATACCCTCAAATATGTAATTTGAAAAATTGAACACTCTGCCTGTTGCAAGGCAGATCAAGGTTGTGGCTATGCTTGTGGGAAAAGCATCCCAGCCAGTCCTTTTGTGAAAGTTTATAGTATTGTCATGTCTATACCCCATCAATGTGAGTTGTTCATTGATTTCAGTGACTGGCAAAGTGGTAATACCTTCAGCATCTCTAAGATGAAGATGTTCTCTTAGAGATGCTTCAGTAATAACAATGCTAGTGCCATCCACTGTACCAATTAACTGTTGTACCCCTTCCTCAGTTGTTGAGGCAATAGCAGTTTGCCAAAACTTCCTGACAGGGGTACATAAGATTGTAGGGTTTAAAAGTAAAGCAAACCTGATGCTGCTTCGGTTTAGAAAGGCTACAATCTCTGCAAATTCATCATGACCAGCCGGCAATTCCAAGCATGCCACCATGTTGTGTTTGTCGACAAAGTCAAGAGGAGCCATGAATGAATAAAGTTAGGGTTAGAAAAGTGGGATTAAGTCGCAAAAGCCTTTATTGTTCTGTGGTGAAAGCAATTAGAAAGTTATGCACTTTATAGAGATTTGGAGAATATTTGTTAAACCGCCTTATAAACATTTATGGTAATAAGTGAAGAGAAACCAATTAGAAAACCCTTTTATAAGGAAACATGCAGTTAACAACTCTACTTGCAAAAGTAATCATTGCATAACAGACTTTTGGAATAAGTACTAACGGCTAGTTCATCAGTACTAACAATGCTTATCAGTACTAACTTATAACCATCAATATTAACTTTTACCCATCAGTATTATCTTAGATTTTGGAAATTCTAATACTGAAACCCCATTTTTGAAGGGATTAAATGTGGTGACAGACACTTAATCAAGTTCGGCCTCATATGGCCTTTGGTTTGGTGAAAACCAATGGTTTCAATGCATAGCACTGCCTGTGATGGATAGTCCCATTAAAAGGGCCTTCCTGACAGGGTTTCCAGCTCGTGGTAGGTGTTGCCTCCAACACAAGTGTTGGATTCACAGTTGCTCGCTGTTCTCTAAGCCAGATACCCTTAGGCTAGTCACACTATCTGTAGTCAGATAGAATGGCAAAGAGTGGGTTAGTGCAGAATTATCTGACCAACTAAAACCATCAATTCATATTCATTATAAGCACATGATGCCACACTATGCTTTGGAATCACACATTCCATTGTTACAACAAGTTCCATAATGTGGTAGCTTCAGAATGAGCATAAGAGAGGGAACCACATGTGCTGTAACACCTAGTCACCAAACCATATCCATACTGCTTGTGTTATACCTGAAAAGGTAGTCCAAAACCAAGAAAACACAATCCAAGACATTTTCTTGCCAATCCGTATTAACTTAACACAATCAGTATTAACTGGATAACAATCAGTACTAACTACCAGTTTACAAAACTTTACAAAATAGAGAGAGATAAGACATATTATGGATGAAGCATCCCAATACTTGTCACCAAGTACTGAAACCTTCCCAAATCAAAAGCTTTTGTTAAAATATCTGCAACATTAAACTCAGTATCAATCCTTTCAACCTGAATAAGTTTTTTTTCATTGCAGTCTCTTATGAAATGATGTCTTATCTCTATATGCTTAGTTTTAGAGTGAAAAACTGGATTTTTGATAATGCATATAGTACTGGTGTTATCAATATAAATGACAGTGCCCATGAAATTATACCCATAATCAAGCATCTGATTCTGAATCCAGAGAACTTGACCACATCAACTTGCAAAAGCTACGTATTCAGCCTCAGTTGTAGAGTTTGCCACAATGCTCTGCTTCTTGCACTGCTATGAAATCAACCTATCACCAAGAAACTGACATCCTCCTGTGGTTGATTTCCTATCAAGACTTGCCCCAGCATAATCACTGTTCGAGTAAGCTACCAGATCAAAGGGAGAGTCATTAGGATACCAAAGGCCTAGTTGAGCATGGCCTTTCAGATATCTAAAGATTCATTTAACCGCATGCAAGTGAGAGAGCTTTGGAGCGACTTGAAATCTTGCACATGCACACACTGCAAACATAATATCTGGTCTTGAGACAGTCAAATACATCAATGATCCAATCATGGACCTGTAAAGATGCTGATCAACATCTTCACCATCAGCATCTGGAAGTAGTGGCTTATTGTGCTCCATAGGAGTGCTTGCAATTTTTGTATTTTCATAGCCAAACTTCACCAAAATCTCCTTGACATACTTATCCTGACTAATAAATATGCCATCTGTCTTCTGCTTGACCTGTAGCCCAAGAAAGAAGGTGAGTTCTCCCATAGAACTCATCTGAAACCTGTCATGCATCAACTTCTCAAACTCTCTGCATAGATCCTGCTTGGTTGAACCAAAAATAATGTCATCCACATATATCTGTACCAACAGGATATCAGTCTTCACATTCTTGATGAATAGAGTCTGATCAATCTTCCCTCTTTTGAAGCCATTACCCAAAAGATGCTTGGCTAAAGTTTCATACCAAGCTCTTGGGGCCTGATGCAGACCATAGAGTGCCTTCTGAACTTTGTACACCTTGTCTAGAAAGGTTGGATCTTCAAAACTAGGAGGTTGACAGACATACACCTCCTCCTCAATCTTCCCATAGAGGAAAGCACTCTTCACATCCATCTGGTATACTGTGAAGTCTTTATATGATGCATAGGCCAGGAAAAGTCAGATAGCCTCAATCCTTGCCACTGGAGCAAAGACTTCTTCATAATCAATCCCTTCCTGCTGTGTATACCCCTGAGCTACCAGTCTAGCCTTGTTCCTTATTACTATACCCCTTTCATCCTTCTTGTTTCTGAAAACCCATTTAGTGCCAATAGCTCTTTTGCCATCAGTAAGATCCACCAGAACCCATACATCTTGAAGTTTAAACTGGAGAAGTTCTTCCTGCATTGCTTCTACCCAGGACTCATCTTCAAGAGCTTTGTAGACCTTCTTTGGTTCTGCTTGGGAAACAAAATAGGCAAAGAGACATGTTTGAGAGGCACCATGATTTCTTTCTTCATAGATGGCACCGAAGAATCCTGTCTCACTATGCTGAATTTTAGATATTGTAGTTCTTTCAGCATTAACATCCCCAATAACATTCTCCAAAGGATGATCCTGATTGATTCTTCTATGTGGTGTAGTAGGAACAACATATGATGAAGCTATATTAGTCATAGCAATCTCATCAGCTTCACCAAAAGGATCAGGAACCTCTGTATTAACTGATGGAATAGTTTGAGGACCATCAGTACTAAAAGTTGGCTCATCAGTACTAACTTGTGGCTTATTAGTATTAGCCACAGTTGTACTAAACACTTGAGGTTCAATCACAATCTCATCTGTATTGATTGCATCTCCTTCAGCATTCGATTCATGGGTCTTTGGAGACTGATTATCAGCTTTGTTTGCCTCCCCTGAAGAAGTGCTTCTATTTGAGTTGTCATTCTAAATGGGCAATAGAATGCAATCATCTTCATCATCAGAATCTGCATCTGGACCTTGCTTTTCTCCTGAAATCATGTTAGAATCCACAGAAACAGGCACATAGTTCATAGATTCTGTTAGCATATCAATATCAAAAAGCCATGTTGGTCCTTGCCCCTCTACACTAGGTTTGTCCTCAAGAAACTCTATGTGCAGATTCTCCTCTATCTTTCTGGTTCTAGAATTATAAACCCTAAAGGATTTACTATTCAATGAGTAGCCAACCAGATATCCACTATCATATTTTCCATCAAACTTACCTAAATGGTCAATGGTATTGAGAATAGCGACATGACACCCAAAAGGTTTAAGAAAGTTGTAACATATTGGATTTCACAAACACATCAAACCATGATCACAAAGGGGCATATACTTTAGGTTTTAGAGAGATATAGTTTAAAGGTTTAGGGAACTTAGTAAGAGAAAGTAAAAGTATTATTATGAGCTCCAACCCTCTACCTTGGGAGGTAGACGGTATTTATAGTATCTTACATAAACGCCACCTTACGGGCTATGGATCAGGCATACAGTGGGTAAAGACCCGTCCGTCCTCCACGGTGTTACTTAACAAATACTACCTAACATTAAATAACTATGACTACTAGCATTATAACGATTACATACACTTGAGGTGACCGACACTTTAATAACTGGATTTACTAAATCCTAACAATCTCCCCCTAAGGGAGGTCACCTCAAATTTCAATGAATACAAACAGATATTACATTAAGATTGTTCTTGGATTCTTGTTAAAGTTCTTTGCTCTATAGCCCGTAGTCTTTGATTCTTCATGTTTTGCATGTTTGGTTAATCCGAGTGGAGGTCTTTAACTGATCCACGTGATAATGAGTTTTGAGCCAGCTTTGAGATCATCAGCTACCATATATCTCTGACTCTTCCTTTGTAGTGTTGACATTATGTGAAGTTGTGACATTGGACCGACATGCTCACATTCTGGATCATGATATCTTCTCATCAGAGTAGCGGAAGCTTTAGATGATTCATGTGACAACTCGCAATTTCAGGTCATTTCTCAAAACAATTCATGCTTCACAATTTCAACATTTATCGTAAACTAGGTTTACGTGTTCCAAATTCGCGTAACCTTAATGGTTTAGCGGCGAATTCATGATCATATCATCACGAACATTTCATATGGACTAAGTTTAGTCTACATTTTATTAACATCATTTGCATCATGTTAATTCATTCATGACTTTACATTTCACATTAAACGCGTGAATTTTATATTAAATAAACGTTATCGCGTGAGTTATTATTTTGAATATTTAATCCGTTACTTCTAAAAATGATCCCGATATATTTTATACTTACATTTAGTTTATAAAAACTATATTTTTAGTTTACCTAGTGTTTTAAAATTATTTTGTCTATAAATCGTTAAAGTAATATTATTACGACACTTTTCTTAAAAACTACACGAAAATTTTTATATCACTCAAATTTCACAAGAAATATATTTTTACAATTTTTATGATCTTAATATAATTTACTTTGGTCCATTAAAATTTATTTTAACTAAAACTACTATAGTTTCACAAATGTATACAAGTTACCATTTATCTCAAATACACTTACATTTTGACTTACACATTTATATACTCATAATAGAAAAGAAAAAAAAATATATATATATTAGAGACACAACCCCCCCAAAACCGGCCAAAGGGGGGGGGATGTATCATCAAGTTGGTAGATATTTTCCTTGATAGTATAGATTTATACACAACCTTCACATCTCATTTCATTCACTCTCATTTTTTTTAAAGTCAAGTTTATAAAAGTTCTCTCTATCTTGTTCTTCATCTCCTAGAACCGGTTTCACAAGGGTGTTTAGGAGGAATCACCAAAATTTTTCCAAGCTCAAGTTATTACAATCTAGATCACACTCTTATTAAGGTTTTGAAATAAAAACCTAGGGTGTTTAGGTTAATCCTTGTTCTAATCACCTCATCATAGTTTACTTGTAAGCATATCATTTATATTTTTCATTTTTCCTTATCATTTCATATTTATTTCTTCATATTTGGAGCTAGCATGCAAGACTTGTGTTTATTTATACCATTTATTCATTGATTTTAGAGTTTTATACATATAAAGTCATCCTATAATTATCCCCTTGTTAGTTATTGGTCTTGATGATGTTTAGGAACTCATGACACCCTAAGAAGGTGTATGGTAGGATTAGATTAGCTTTGGAGTTGATTTGAAGGGATTGGAATAGGTTTAGTACGAGAAAAACTATTTTCGATAAGTATAAAAAGTGTTCTGTCCTTATTTTGATTTTCTGGAAAATCCGACAGTAGGCACGAATTTTTGGCCTTGATATTTAGAAAATATACTTTAAAACGAATCCGTGGCCGCTTGAACGGATTAAAACGGAGTAATAACGAAGAAGTTATGAATTTTTCAAGTTTGGCGACGATATATATACTTTTATGAAATTTCAGCATACTATTTTTATCTTGTTCGAGTCAAAAACGAGTCATAAGCTTTACAAATTATTTCTACTTATCAAAAATATATTAGTATACTTTGATACGAAGCTAAGGACATATTATACGTAGAAAACGGATTTGAAACGACAAAGATATACACGTTTTCATAAAATTGCCGTAACTATTATTTTTAGAAAACCTATATTATTTTTACGAGATAAGTGTTACGGTAACTAAAACGACCATGTTGGAGGCTGTTTTTAACTATGATGTAGAACTTTTTGTAACGAAATGTCTTCTAATAAAATCGAGATCACCAAGCATATTTTTCAAAACGATCAACCGTTTCTATAGCGGAATTGTAATAAATTATTTACGGATGCTTAAAATTGGCCGAAACTCATTTTTAAACAACATTTTGGACAAAATCACCATCTTTAACCCTTATTATCTTTATGTTCGAGACCTTTATGTCGAAAACTCCTGAACTGAAACTTCTAGATTTTGATACAAGCTTTCCAAAACCGTCGAGTTCGTTTCCTAATGTTCGACGTGCACCATTTTACGACTAGCTTTTCGAAGCCATTTTTGTCACTTTCAAGAAATTTCCGACGACTTTATTTTACGACGAAAAGTTATAATTTCACAATAACTCATTAAGAAACTATTGTAGGATGACATTTTGACGTAAATACTTGTAAAGTAATTTAAGAATGGTCAAGACGTCAAAAGAGTATTTTTCGACGATAAGTATTATTTTCAAAACTCACAAATGGTATAAATAACATACGAAATGCATGCATAACGTTATATCATGACTCATAACATATCATATCATTCATAATAGGTCATTTTCGAGATTCACGCTACATTTCAATGTACTCACTTTTGTCTTCGCATCATTCCACCAAGTGAGTTTCATAGCCCCTACTTTTACTTGTTTTCATAACTGTTTTGGGGGAGATACATGCTCAACTATTTTCATTTACTTTCATAGTTACTCTAAACATTTAAGGATTACTGTGAGTCATAGCCCCACTTTTTCTCGTTTTAATTATTTATGAAACTCTTTGGGGGAGATGCATGCTCAATAATTTTTATTACATTCATGACTATTTGCAAATTATATGTTTATCCGAACTAAATGTTTAGTCATGCTAAGTAATAGTATTGCCATACTTAGAAATTCCATATCATAATCCTTGGACTGATGGTCTTGGTATAATCATTGAACTGATGGTCTTGGTATATTCATTGAGCTAATGGTCTTGGTATAATCAGTGAACTAATGGTCTTGGTAGAATCATTGAACTAATGGTCTTGGTACAATCCTGAACTAATGGTCATGGAACAATTCGAAACCGTACGAATTATGTGTTATATTAAGTAACTATGGATACATTAAGTTAGGCACTATTTTGTGAATTCATTTGACGATGTGGGCTTGAACATAAACTATATTACATTTTGGCAATGGGTTGTGAATACACAGGTTGCAAGTTTTGTATGGGCGGAACTTGGAACTGAGTGGATTTACGATGCCTTTGCTGCATAAACGATTTTGAAAGGCTTTACATTTCAACACAAACCCTATGAACTCACTCAACCTTTGTGTTGACACTTTTTAGCATGTTTTATCTCAGGTATCTATGGCATACACTTCATGGCATGCATGTGGACACATCTTAGAGTCGCGGGGACGACGCGTCTCACTTGGGTTTTACGCACATTAAAACATCGTTTGAATTGTAACAAACTTATTTCCGCACAAGTTGATTTTCATTTGGGACCTATACTTTGTAAACTCTGATTGTTTTATTAAATCAGACGATGTGTTTTCCAAACGACACTTTAGGTCGTTCAATATATCTGTAACTGTGATGCTATGACAGTCAATCCCCAGGAATTCCATTCCGCTGCAAAACAGGTAATTTGGGGGTGTGACAATTCATGATATTTGTAGCAGCGTAGCAGAAGCATGGAGTGAAAATATCAGAGTCGTTTATGCACTTATCATGATATCTTTAGAAATGAATGTGTTGTGTGAGCATGCGGTTATGGATTGACCTCTCCATTCTGATCAGCTGCAAATGTCGGATGTACCTGCATACAACAGTTAGCAATAAAGCGCACGAAAGTGTCTTTGATCACTTTCGTTGAATTAAGGTACACGGCCCATGGTTCTCCGTTGATCAGTACACGTACTGCCTGTGATCAGGTATAATTCCGAAGAATCTCCTTGACAGGGTTTCGCAGCTGCTCTAGCTGTTCTCAACCCGAAACGTCTCAAAGAAGACAACACGGAGTGAGTGAACCAGTGAATTGAGATTCACTGATTGATGAAAAATGATTTGAAAAACAATCGTGTATTGCTTAATATATAAAGAGTTTTGCAATACAACGAAGGTTTTATGGTAAATCAATTATCAATCATAAACACGTTTTAATTTTGAAAAATTAATACACAGTCAATGTGCTAGAGAAAAGAAATTTAGGCACAACGACCGGTTTTTCAAAGGCATCTGTCAATCCATAACCTGAACCAGGATTGATTCATAATTTTGAATCGCCCCATTGTTTCTGTTCAGTTGTCACATGGTTGATCTATAGGATAGATCTCACATGCCACCTACCAAGAGCTTGTTTGATGTTGGCTCTAGAAAGCTTTCCATCTTCATTGTGAATATGTTAGCATATCACTCAGATGTTCTGGCAATACCACAAGGATAATGCGTAGGACTCTTAAAATATATTCTCTCTTTCCACATTGTGTTAAATATAGAGCCTTCATTAACAGTGTCCTAATGAGATTTATTTGATGATCTCGTGGCTCTAGACTCAATTGTGCACATTTGGTTCCTATGCCGGAGACTAGGGAGGGGGTCTCCTTCTTCAATATCAAAAAACTCTAAGAGAAAGTTGATAGATTATGTAGGTTCCCCGTGAGAATGAAACAAGTCCTTTTAAGAGGAACTTGAGTGGCTTGGGAAGTTGTAGTGCAGTGCGTCACTGGGTCCATGACGTCTTGTCTTCAATACCGGTGTTACCTTAGTAACAACCAGTAGCATATGTATTGAACCCGGTTTCTGCCCTAAGGTTGAAATAATGAAGGGCTATTTCTTTTCACCCTTTTCTCATTCAATTCTTTTTCATTCTTCAACCCCTTCAGTGCTTACTGAGACTTCATAACTAGAACCTTGTTGGGTTTATTCCAGTACTAGCTCAGCCTCAGTCCGCACACTTCCCGTTTCTCACTTTTCTCCTTTTTTCATCATACCTAAGGACTTCTACACTATCTAGTGGATTGTCCCTGGGTAGATCCCTCCGGCTCTGGCGGGATCGTGGGAACGAATACCTAACCTAACAATCCTTATATCACCATACATAAAGTAAATTTGGTTGGTCTTTTTGGTATTGTTCATCTGCCATTGGAACCAATTAAAAACCATTTGAAAAATCAATCCAGATACTTGTGATATATTATCAAAGCATTTTGTACCTGAATTGTTTTTGATATTTCAGAAAATCAGCTCCCCCTCAACATGTGCATCGTATATTTGAAATCATTTTGGCACATGGAGGCAAGAGGAAGAATTTAATTCATTGATTATCATTTTCAAAAAAATATCTACATCACCTTCCCGATCAAGATTCGTATTTTTCATACTTAGTTAAAGATATTTTTGGGAAAGAATGTGGTTTTCAAAAAATTGCTCCCCCTCAATATGTGCATCGAGATTTGGAAGTGTTTTGCCCATATTAGGGAAAACTTGCATATTGAAACAAATCAATCACGTTTCAATCCTTTTTGGTTTGATATAGATGCTCCCCCTTATCATGTTCATGGAAAATTTGAAATCGTTTGGCACATGTAGGGAGGAGAGCTTGTAAATCACTTATAAAACCATTTATCGAATTATCAGTTTAAATCCAATTTAAATCACAAATTCTCCCCCGATCACAATTTTCAAATCATTTGAGATTTGTGATCTCAGTAGATTTAAATTGATTTTGAAAGCTTTTGAGGAGAGTTGTGACTTGCTTATGAACACATTTAACCGATAAGGATCAAATCTGAGACTTTAAACTCCAAATATTAAACATGCTTGAGTATCTTTTGAAAACATGACATAAACCTTGGTCTGAACCAATTATATGACAAATAACCTTTTGATTTGAATGAAATTATTCTCCCCCTCAATCAATGACATAAGTTGTTGATTGAGAGATAGAGATTTTGACAAATGTCAAGTCCAGATGATTTTCAAAAAATTGAGTCCGAGTTATTTTTATTAGTTTTCATTTCGATAACAAATATTTTTCAGAAGAATTTTTAGAAGGAAAAATACTTGTGAAGGAAACATTTGTCTTTTTAGTGACAAACATTTGTTTTTAGAATCAGAGCATGAGATTTGAAAAATAATATAAAGTATGGCTCTGTTCTTTCTTTAAAAACGGGTTATAGACAGAAATGACTATAAGCCTTTTGTTTATCTTTCTCTCAATTTTTTTTTTAATTTTTTTTATGTACATTCGAACTACATCTAAAGACCCGTGTCCCTCTTTGAATGACAACACAAAGACCGTAGATGTAATCGAATCAAGAAAAACATGACAAAAAAACAATATTTTTTGAAATTTTTCGAGATTTTCAAATTTTTATGAATTTTTTGAAGATTTTATAATTTTCTATTTGCTTTTTGTTGGTTTTGTAATTTTGTATTTTGGTTTTTTAAAAAAATAAATATATATACAAGAGAAGGATGAAGAAAAACTTTTATTCCTCGTCTTCCTCTTGAAGACGTTTGAGTGTTTCTGGTTGTAGACTCTTTAGACCAAGTCGTGGGAGGATAAACTCAAAACGTTCTCTGGGAAGTGCTTTGGTGAAGATGTCTGCTAATTGGTATTCAGTCCTTACAAAATAAAGTTCCACCACCCCGTTCTCCACTTGCTCCCTGATGAAATGATGTCGAATGTCGATATGCTTTGCTCTTGAATGTTGAACGTTGTTTCATGAGAGAGCAATGGCACTTTTGTTATCACAATACAGAGGGATTTTGTTGAATTCAAAGCCATAGTCAGATAATTGGGATCTCATCCATAGGATTTGAGCACAGCAAGATGACATGGCTATGTATTCTGCCTCTGTAGAGGATATAGATGTACTAATTTGTTTCTTTGAAGACCAGCTCACAAGCTTATCACCCAAAAACTGAGCACCTCCTGACGTGCTTCGACGTGTATCTTGACATCCTGCATGGTCAGCATCTGCATAGGCTGTTAGTGACATACCAGTGTCCTTCGGGTACCAAAGTCCCATATTGATGGTTCCTTGGAGATACCGAAAGACCCGTTTAACCGCTTCAAGGTGCTTTTTGGTAGGCTTAGCCTGGTATCTAGCACACATGTCAGGTCTACTGGATGTGAGGTACATCAGGGATCCAATCATACTACGATATTTCGTTTGATCTACCATGATCCCTGAGTGGTCCTCATCCAGTTTAGTACGCTCTATCATGGAAGTGTCAACAGGGTCACAAGAATCAAATCCAAATTTCTTTAAAATCTTATTTGCATATTTAGATAGATTGATAAAAATGCCTCCGGGACTTTGTGAAATTTGTAATCCCAAGAAAAATGACATTTGTCCCATCATTGACATTTGAAATTTGGAGCCCATCTCCTTAGAAAAACGGTCACATTCATTGGGGTCAGTCGAGGCAAAAATAATATCATCAACATAGATTTGAACGTGAAATAAATGTTTGCCTGACTTTCTGGTGAACAATATCGGATCAACTGCTCCTTTGCTGAATCCAGTAGATAGAAGAAACTTTGACAGCGTATCATACCATGCCCTTGGAGCTTGCTTCAAACCGTAAAGAGCCTTCTTCAAGCGATAGACATGAGTAGGATGCTCTGGATTCACAAAACCTTCAGGTTGGCTGACGTATACGACTTCTTTAAGATCACCATTAAGAAAAGCCATCTTTACATCCATCTGATAGACTACCATATTCTTACTTGCAGCATTAGCCAGGAAGATTCTGATTGCCTTGATATGTGCAACTGGAGCAAATGATTCTTCAAAGTCTATACCCTCCTCTTGACGGTATCCTTTTGCAACCAATCGAGCCTTGTTCTTCAATACATCACCATGCTCATCGAGTTTTACTTTGAAGATCCATTTTAGAGCAATGATCATAGCACAGTCAGGAGCAGGTACTAATTCCCATACATCTAGTCGATCAAATTCATGAATTTCTTCTTGCATGGCATTTAACCAGCTGTCTTCATTTATGGCAGTTTTAACGTCTTTTGGTTTGATCTTAGACAGTACGGAGTTGAAGAAGCACCATAAGGCAACATTTGCAAGTTGTTTACGAGTGGATACTGGACGAGAGGGGTTTCCAATGATGTTGTCCAATGGATGGTCATGTGACCATTTTCTAAGGTGTTCATGTGGTTGTTGTTGAGGAACTGAAGTAGCAGAGTCGTTTTCTCCTGATGAAGATGGTTCTGATGATGGTTCAGGAGCAAATATGTTCTCAAAGGGAGCATCTTCAGGAGTAGCAAAGGGATTATCTCCATCATAGGTGCCAGAAACAATTCCATGATGTACACTCGATGATTGAGGATTTGATGATGAGACAGAGTGATCATCAGCAGGCGCTTCTTGACTTAAGGACATAGAAACTGAAGGGTTATCTTCATTGACAGGGATAGGAGCAGCCTCTGTTGATGGATTTGATAGATCATTAGCAATTGGCTCATAGTGTTCATCAAACATTGGATCAAACAATTTCTTCAAATCATCTTCTGAAGGAGGTACATAAGGAGTGGCTGGTGAGAGATTTTGTACAAGAGAAAAACTAATGGGACTACTTAATGAAGGTTGTGATGCGGGTCGAGAACTTGATTGTCCTGGAGCCATTTGCCCGGACAGCTCATCGAACGTGACGTGAATAGTTTCCATGATATCTCGAGTTCTTTTGTTGTAGATTCGGTAACCCTTCTTGTTTGATGCATAACCTACAAAAACTCCAATGTCCGCCTTAGCTCTTAATTTACCTAAATCTTGACCGTCATTCGTTGGATAGCACAAAGCACCAAACACACGAAGGTAGGAAAGACCAGGTTTTCGTTTATGGACAAGTTCGTATGGAGTTTTTCCATGAGATATGTATATAAGGGAACGATTTTGGGTGTAGCAAGCAGTGGCAATGGCTTCAGCCCAAAGAAACATTGGAACCTTTGAATAAATTAGCATTATTCTTGTAGCTTCAACAAGGGTCCGATTTCGTCTTTCAACTACACCATTCTGTTGAGGCGTGCGTGGACCACTTGTTTGATGACTGATTCCAATGCTTTCTTAAAATTGACTTAGGTCTTTGTTAACAAACTCAGTGCCATTGTCTGTTCGAATAATTCTAACAGTCTTGTTAAGTCGAACCTAAAGCTGCTTGATAAGTTTGATGATGACATATGGAGTTTCATCCTTTGTCCTCAAAAACTTTACCCAAGTAAATCGAGAGTAGTCATCAACAACGACTAAAATATATTTCTTCCCATTTATCGTTTGCACTCTCATTGGTCCGCACAAATCCATATGAAGGGTATGAAGAACTTCCATAACTGAGTTTGCAGGTTTGGGTTTGTGGGCATATTTCATGCTTTTTCCCAATTGGCATGTTGAACAAAGATGATCTTTTTCATATTTTAATCTGGGTAAGCCTCTTACAAGGTCCTTTCTGGAAAGATCATTAATGGTGCCGAAGTTCAAGTGATTGAGACGACGATGCCATAACCATGACTTTGTTTTCGAAGCCTTTGACAACAAGCAGATTGGAGAAGACTTCATCATGTCTTCGATAGGGATGGTGTATAGATTTGAACCCCGTGTTCCTCTTAAAAGTTCCACACCATCAAGTTCTCTAACAAAACAAGTATTTTTCTAAAAGCCACTTCTAGATCGGAATCACAGAATTGACCAACAAAAAACAGATTATGACCAAGACCTTCTACATAATATACCCTGGAGATTACACTATCACCAACAACATAGTCTCCATAACCCATAATTGCACCAAAATGGTCGTTCCCGAATCTAACAGTTCCGATGAATTTACTCACGAAGTTCACGAGCCGCGAGCGATCTCCAGTTATATGCTTGGAACAGCCTGAGTCCAGGTACCACAGAACGATTTGAACGATCTGCAGATGAACACAGAAAAGAATGGATAACTGGATAATTGGGATTCCCATGCAAGAATGGGTTCCATTTGGTTAGTAACAGTGTTTGGAACACCCACATCGGAAGTAGAAACAATGGAATCACATCAGGGATAGATGCAGTGCTAGTGTCCGTATTTGACCTATTCAAAGTATGTTCACTTCTTAAAGGAATAGTTCTACCAGTAGGCATCCATTTTCTAATGGGCATTGACTTAGATAATTTAGGGCACAACTCATTAAGACTAAGCTTGCGGCCAGTAGGTATCCACTGATAACCTACATTACTAAATTTTCTTCCTGTGGGTTTCCAATGTTTTCTAATCTTCTTCCACCATTGCTTTCTAGCCTTCTTAACATGATTGTTGGCATTAACGATTTTAACTGGGTGTTTAACAGAATTAATCAAATCATTCATGCCACATACATGATTAGTAACAGAAACCAAGCAATCATCATTACATGTTTTGCAGATAGTAGCAGAATTTGAATTAATTACAGTACGCTTATAGCTAATACTAGAATCAACACGATTAGTTTTATTCAACACAAACTTAATGTTCCTAGGGTGGTCTTCTACTCTCTTCCATTGCACATTCTTAGCTTGCGAGGTCCTATCTTGCTTTGTATTGCCCGGAGGCTTTGACCCGCTTGCTTTTATGTCACTGATTACTCCTGTAAAGGGAATTATGGGAACATTAGTTGGTTGGGCTACCTTTTGCATTCCTGAACTAGAAGTGCAGGGATCTGAACTACTTGAAGGCACTTTAGAGTTCACTTTCTTAACTGGGCATAGAATGGGTTGCATACATGGCACTAGGCATAGAACAAGGCATCACAACTTTATCTTTCTCATATAAGGATTTAGGACATGTTGATCTTAAACATTCTAACAGCTCCTGAGATCGTTTGGCCTGAATGCAAGCAAACCTAATTCACTATCAAGTGGCTTATTTATGAAATCCTCTTCTACAATCTCACGGATACATTCTAGACTATCCTTAAGGTGAGAAAAATAGTTATGAAACACAAGTTCATTATTTCTAAGATGAGGAGGAATGTATTTAACGGTCACAGTATATTTAGAGTCTGCAGATGACTTTGATGCAACATTCTCATTAAAGACAAGTGGCATTTTCCCTTTTACCTGACTCTTCAGATTCTCAATTTCCTTTTGTAAAGACGTTATTTTTTCGTTGTTCTTGTCACGAGTGACTTTCATTGAATCATATAACTCTTTAAAGTGTCGTTTAACTTTTTCATTTTCTTCTAGAAAACTCTCATTTTCCTTTTGTAAAACATTAACCAAGTTTTGAAGATGAAAAGTTTGAGAACACTGAGAATCTAAAGGAGGAGGCATTTGGGAGCCAGTTACATTGTTCTTTTCATCCTTTAATTGTGAAATTTGGGCTTTCAACTTTCTGATCGTGTTACAGTGAGCTTGAATCTGTTCGTCACGTTTGTTTATCTCAAAAACTGCATCAAACTCTGGAACATTTGAGGATGTCTTGATGTTTGAGGTTTTGACATTTTCTTTGAGATGTTGATATTTTAGTTGCAAATCAAAATGTTCAACTTCTAGCTTAGAAAGATGTTTTACCAAATTATCGTGATCATCCTGGTCAATTTTCTCATTTAGTTTTGAGTTTTTATTTTCAAGCTCAATGACACGATCATGGGAAACTTTCAAAGCAACAGATAATTCATGAAATTGAGAAGCAGTAATAGAATTCTTAGTGACAGTATAAAACACATCTTGAGCCACACAACTTAATACTAAGTTCTCATTTAGGATATGCAAATTCTTCTTTTCAATTTCATTATATTTGAGTTCCCGTTCATAATCATTGACTTCAACAATCATTGCATCAAATTCGTTTTCCATTTCTTTAATATCTGAGTCTACCCCTTTTTGAAGACTCTCAAATTGACCTTTTAATTGTTTAAAGAAAGGCATGACCTAAGTTAAATAACATTCTTTAGTTTGCTCAAAACCCCTTTCCCCTTCAGTTATCCCTGTAGGTGTGATTCTCTTCTTACATGTCTTCTCAAAATCAACGAATAATTGATAAACAACATACAGGCTGATTAAGGTCTTGCTATTAGTGGAAATAGTTCTAGGAACTAAATGCATTGGTGTATTCGGAGGATACACAGTAGCTGCAGGCACTTTCCTAAGGGGAGTGTTTGTTTCAACAAGTACATTTGCTTTTTGCTTATCCATATATTTCTTCCAAAAATTTTGTTCTGGGGTTAATTGAGTTTGAGGTTTAAACATGTTCAGGGAGATCCAATTTTCTTTAGTGTAATCATGGGGTTTTATAGTTATGTTTTTCTTTTTACACTCAGGATCTTTTAACTTCATATCCATTTTCTCCCTAGAGGCATCTTCTAAATTTCTATCCTCTTTCGTGCTTCCAATACATGATGGTGTTTGCCTAGGCTTGAGTATTTCATTACCGTCATATATTACTTTCTGAGCTTCTCTAGCCACTTTACCATACTTAGGATGGTTCCTTTACTAGGGGAATGCTATGCTTATCGCTGAAAACTCTATGCTTAGTGATCATGTGAGCAGTCTGAATGGTATTCCCTTGTACGTACAACTTATTTTCAAGCTTGTTTTTCAAAGTTTTTAGATTGGAAAAGTCATTCAAAAGTTTTGATTCCTTAGCATTGAATTCTTGCTTAAGCACTTTCACATTTTCTTGAAGTTCTTGTTTTTGCTTAGCAGTTTTATTAAGCTTTTCTTTTAAGGAATCTAGCTCTTGTTTTAATATTTCTTCCCTAAAATTACTTTTTCTAATAATTGCACGCACTTGGTCATCCATTTCCTGCTCACGGGTAGTTAACTCAAACTTAGCACGTTGTTCGTAAATAGCAACTTGTTCTTTATAGGCATTCAGTTAAGAGATAACAGAATCATCAGGGGCACATGCAGTGTATTCATCAAAAACATAGTCATCTTTGAATGAAGAAGATGCATCACTTGGTACAATTTCACTTTCACTTTGTATCACACATTGATCATATGGGACAATATTACTATTATCCTCATTATCAATATCTGATTCATAAGTTTCATGAGATTGTGCTTCGTTATGTATCTTTTGCTCATCAACTTCATCGTATAGTTTTAATACCTCTGAAATGATTGATTCTTTGGATTGACCAGCCTGTTGTGGTGATGAGACCTTTGGAGTGACCATTGGTGAAATGCTAGCCAAAAAGATTGTTTGGGCAGTAGGTTCATCATCAACGTCAGAGTCAAATGCATCACAGTCAACAACTTGAAAGGCATTTTGATGATTGTGACCTATTTCCTGAATTGGCTGCTCATCCACATCAGCATCATAGGTTTTGGCATTTCCATCAGCAAGAAACAACAACTCTTCTTCATCCAAAACAGCTCCACTGTCCTGAGCTTGCACCAGCAGCATCTTGTCCCTGAAATACTCTGTATTTTGAGGATGTTTTGGAGATGTGTAGTTCCTTGCAATATGTCCATCACCACCATAGTTGTAGCACTTGATTGGTTTTGCTTGTCCTTGATTTGCATTCCTTCCACGATTCTGATTAGCCACATACCCTCCACCTACTCCACCTTTTCCTTGTTCATACTGCCTTCCTTGAACTGGTTGCACCATAATCTTTCCATCTCTGACAAGAGCATGATTGTGTAGATTGGATGCAGTTCTGATTTCATTGTTAGTGTGTAGATTGTTAGTGTGTGGAGTGAGGTTCAAGTTTTGCTTAACCATAAGGGCCAGTTGATTGATGAAATGTTCCATGACTGCATCAACATCAGGTTGCTTGAACCTTGGATCGGGAATGAGTTTGTGATTACCATTTCCAGTAGGTATGACTTGTGAAGCTTTGGTAGTAATCCCTACATTGGTGTAGAATGCTGTTGAATCATTTGATGAGCTTGCCTCTCCCTGATTAGATTTGAACTTTTCAAGAATCATTCGTTCAAACATTGCATGTCTCTCATTCTGAAGCAGGAACGCATACAATTGCTCATAGTTAGTGTTTCTCAAACCTTTAGTTAACTTGACAGAAGTGACAAATTTGTGCCATTCGGGATTCATGTTGTTCACAAACTTTGAATTTAGCTGAATATTTGGCATAGTCATTTTGATATTCCTCATGTCATTCACAAGCTTGTGGAACCTCACATAGTATTCAGTAACACTTTCCCCTGGTATCATTTTAAAGTGCTCAAAGTCATCATACAGTTGTGATTCTCTGTCTTCTTTAGTTAATTCAGAACCAGAGAGAAGCATCTTGACATTGTCCCAAACTGCCTTGGCTTCAGTGTTGTGATTGATTAACTTGTAGATGTCTTTTGGAAGACCCTGAAGTATAATGTTTGAAGCCCTGATATCAGCATCATATCTCTTTTTCTCCTTATCACTGAGCTCATCATACGTCTTTGGCCTGTCCAAACCTAAGATCACTGTTCCATCTGCAGCAGTTTCAAGTGTGTCTCTTGTAGTCTCAATCTGATAAGGTCCTTCATCAATTGACTTGAGAATGTTGACCCCATTTTCCTTTCCCAAACAATACAACCTAATTCGTTGAGCCCATGAGTCATAGTCACTTCTGTCAAGCATGGGTGGACGAGTATCTGATCCAGCTGCTTGAACGTCCTCAGCTACAGAAGAGATGATTGTAGGCACGTTGGTAGACATGATCACAGATTTCACGGGATTTTATAACTCTATGATTAAACCGGGAAATAGATTCTTTCACGGGATTTTACTAAATCAAGAGAAAACTGTATCAGAAGCAATAATTAACCAAGTCGCTATAAGCTTTGAAGACAAGTCACTAATTCACCAAGTTGCTAAGTATCCAAGTCGCTTTAGTGGACAAGTCGCTAGAGCACAAGTCGTTATAGTAGACTAGTCGCTAGACTCACAAGTCGCTAGTGATACAAGTCGCTAGACACAGGTCGCTAAAGTAACAACTCGCTAAGTGGGCAAGTCGCTAAAGAACAACTCGCTAGACTGAACAGTACGACCACTACTTTGTACTATATGTCGCTTTGTCTCAAAAGACAAGTCGCTACCCAAAACAAAGTCAAGTCGCTGAAGATTGTAAAGACAAGTCGCTAAGTCAACAAGTCGCTGAAGATTGTACTGTTTGTCGCTTTGTCTCAAAAGACAAGTCGCAAGTGCTCAAGTCGCTACCACAACAACTACAAGTCGCTGAATAATAACGATACAAGTCGCTACAAAGAATACTATTTCGAGACTCAAGTCGCTAGAAAGAAAATTTCAAACACAACACTTTTCAATCCAAAACTAACCCAACCACAGTGATTCAAGCTTTCCAAATCAAAACCCAAGCACTTACAATGATTCTAAACACGAAATTACAATCAAAATTCAAACTTTAACACAAGAAATGATCCAAATGATGCAAATACCACTTAACGTTTTCAAACTCAAAAACCATATAAAACCACTAGAAATCCAAGAATATGTAAGAGAGATGATCAAACCATGGCTCTTGATACCATTTGTAACATATTAGATTTCACAAACATATCAAACCATGATCACAAATGGGCGTATACTTTAGGTTTTAGAGAGAGATAGTTTAGAGGTTTAGGGAACTTAGTGAGAGAAAGTAAAAGTATTATTATGAGCTCCAACCCTTTACCTTGGGAGGTAGAGGGTATTTATAGTATCTTACATAAACGCCACCTACGGGCTATGGATGAGGCATACAGTGGGTAAAGACCCGTCCGTCCTCCACAGTGTTACTTAACAAATACTACCTAACATTAAATAACTACGACTACGAGCATTCTAACGATTACATACACTTGAGGTGACCGACACTTTAATAACTGGATTTACTAAATCCTAACAAAAGTCTAGTGTGGGCTTTCTACCTAAAAACAGCTCATATGGAGTCTTGCCATGAGGCTTCACAATCAGTACCCTGTTCTGAACATAACAAGCAGTATTAACTGCCTCAGCCCAAAATATTGTGGGTAACTTGGAATCTGCTAACATAGTCCTAGCAGCCTCAATCAATGTCCTATTTCTCCTTTCAGCAACCCCATTTTGCTGAGGAGTTCTAGCTACACTTTATTCCCTTTTAATACCCTTAAGTTGACAGTAATCATTCATCACTTGGTTTTTAAACTCTGTCCCATTATCACACCTAATGATTTTAACCTTCTTATCAGCTAGGTTTTCTACTACAGCTATGTAAGACTTAAGGATCTCACTGGTCTCATCCTTAGTATTCAAAAAGAAAACCCAAGTAAATCTGCTAAAATCATCAGTCACACCCAAACAATACTTCTTAAAATTCAGGCTGCTAACATTAGTAGGGCTAAATAAGTCCATGTGCAGCATATGAAGTCGTTGGGTGATAGAGTTAAAAACTTTGGGCTTACAAGAGGATCTATGCTGCTTCCCTTTGAGGCAAGCACTACAGGTCTGTTTATTTTCAATTCTTTTTAAAGGTAAACCTCGTACAAGGTTGTTTTTAGCTAAGATATTTATTACCTTAAAGTTCACATGACCTAGCCTTCTATGCCATAACATAGATTCATCCAAAGAAGCTGTAGCAACTAAACATGTAAGATTGTCTTTGGCACTATGTTCTTCATATTGACACTGTAGGTCTTGTGGAAAACTAGAAGGGGGGGGGGGTTGAATAGTTTTACCAATTAAAACTTCCTTTTAAACTATTTAGATCGACTTATGTCAATCTATTTGGTTGTGTGTGTTGGATGTTGATAAACAAGCATATAAAGATATGAAATGAAAAGATAAGAGTAAGAAGCACAAAACCAAAACGCAAGTATTTATATTGGTTTGGCTACAAGGACACCTTCCTTGCCCTACTCCACTCCCCGAGTCACCTACTCGAGAGTTTGTAATCACTACACCAATCTCCTTATGGCGGAGAAGCCTTCACAACGTCGCTTAACCTTTTTTCGGTACAAAGCTAAATACCGAGTTCTTTCACACCAAGGCGAACCACACCTAACACAACGTCGCCTACCCTTTATACGGTGCTAGACTAACCACCGAGTTCTTTCACACCTTAGGTGAACTACACCTTCACAACGTCGCCTACCCTTTATTAGGTACTAGGCTAAGCACCTAGTTCCATTGCAATGGAGGAACTACTACCACACTACACCAACGACTAATCCCAAAGGAGATCTACTCCTTTACAACATCATCAAGGACATCAATATCCTTGGATCTAATGCTAGTCTATCTAGTACATCGAAACACACCATATCGAATGTACATCTAAGGCACCTTTCACTAATGCCTTTGATTAGATCTACAAGACACCTTTCACTAATATCTTTGATTAGATCTACAAGACACTTTTCACTAATGTCTTGTGTCTGCACTTCTAAGCACCTTTCACTAATGCTTCTTGTCTTGACTTCTAAGCACCTACCACAAGTGCTTATCCTATAGACGATAGATACCTTTCACCACTATCTTCGTCTTGACACTTGAGACATCTTTCACTAATGTCTTTAACACTACGCTTCTTTGAAGAAAGAAAGGGATCATCAACAAGAGGACTTCAATAGCCTTGACGATGAGGAAGTTTGGCAACTCATGGACTTGAGCTTGCTCGACTTCAAAGGTGGTGATCTTCCCTTTAAGAGGAACCTAAAAGATCACACAAAAACAAAACTACAAACATAGATCTCTTGGATCTAAGGTTAGTGAGATTTAACTCAGGGGAGAAAGTATGTTGGAGAGGGGTGAGATATAATGAAGAAATGGCTCACTATTTATAGAGGAAAAACCTACTGTTTCCCCGGATCCCACGGATCCCTTCCACTTGGGATCCGGCTAGCACAAAGCTAGGGATCCGTGGTCTGCTCCTCTTTGCCCATGGGTATTTTGGGTTATGGGTCATGGGTCATGGGTTATGGGTTGATCCATGGTTTTCAATCTAGATACAATGTACCTTAAGGATACATTGAACTTGTGTAAGTGGTATATATAAAACCATGGGTTATGGGTCAAAAACCATTTGCTAGTTTTTATCTATTTAGTATATACTTGCTTTTACCCATTTTAGTATATACTTGTTTTTACCCATTTTAGTGTACTTAATATAAGTATGTATTAACCCAATATGTAAACACTAGTTGTTGTACATATGTATCTAACTCATAGAGTTACTTAAACTTGTTAAGCCAATATGTAAACACTAGTTGTTGTACATGTGTATCTAAAATATAAAATCACTTAATCTTGTTATAGTGTTTTATGTGAAAACGTAAGTGTGTTATAAAACTATTAGTTCAAACCATTTACGTATTTTATTTGTTTCGTTAATATGATTTTACTTTTGTTATCGACAAAACATTAGAAGATCGTAAAATATAAATAAACGTTTTTACGGCTTATTTGTATTAACAATATCCCCCTTTTTGTTGATGACAAAACATAAAATTATTTTAAGGAAAAGCTAAAATTCGTAAATGTTTGAATTTGTAGTTTTTACTTTCTTCTCCCCCTTTTTGTTGAAAAAAAAAGTGTTTGAAGAAACTAACACAATTTTTATAAGAAAAATTATAAAGTTGTTATGAGAGCAAGTGACGGGAATGGTACTCGTCTTAACTCCCCCCTGACGAGTCCATCCCTTTGAAAAAGGGCGTCAAGGACATAATGTAAAATAAGCTACTTGTGTTTGCAATTAAGTTTGCAAATGGTTCGTCTAAGTGACGAAAACGTGCTCCCCCTCGAATATTGCAAAGTTGCAATGGGAAGTTATGAAATATAAATCAAATGTTGCAAGTAATTTTGCAACGTATTGTTTTGACACCAAGCTCCCCTAGCTTTAGGATGTCAAAAACTTTACGTGTTAATTGAAAAACTACAAAATAAGGGTTAGAAAACAAGTATAATTCACAATTTCCGGCAAATGTGATAAAAAAAAAACATTTTGACTTCACGGATCCCACGGTTCCCTTCTAGTAGGGATCCGTCTAGGCAATACTGAGGGATCCGTCTGGCTGATGACTAAAATCAGCAAAGGTGATATAACAAGTAATGTTATCACACAAATGAGATATGAGTATAAAGTAATTATATGCTCAACGAAATAACAAGTAGCATGTAATTCCATTTAATAAAACAAGAGTTATGATATACATGACTCAAAAATAAGAAAATAGACAATACATAACTAGGAATTTCTTAGACCAACTAACGCTTGAAGCTTAGACACCACTATAATCCTCTAGCTCAAGTTATGTTTAGGTTTAATCTCGTCGAAACGTTCGAGGAGATGATAGAACATGAAACGTTGGTCTTCTCGTACTTCATGTATCAAACTTTCAACATGTTGACAATGATAGTAATCTTTGTCATGGCTAGGTAGTGGTGGTGGATGAAATGAATTGGCTAGATTCAAAGGATCAATTGAAGTGGTTTGAGGAGCCTCGAATGATGGAGGGATTGGTGGAGGTCCATTTAGGAATGGTTCGATCAAGAATGATGATGGTGGTAAAGATGTGTCAACTTCCATAAGGTCGGGTGGTTGACTTTGGTGATTTCTTATAATCCAAATAGGATTATATGATGGAAACGGCGAAAAGGAAGCCGGAGCAAGTGTTGACTCAACACCTTGATTTTGAATCATTGTTCCTCCTAATTAGGAGAATGTTGTCGGCGAAAGCGGATGAGACGGCCTAGGTGGCAAGTCCTCTAAATTTTAGAGGTGAGGTGATGATTGTGGGGATGTAAAAGAGATAGCTCTAGGAACCAATGGTGATGGTTTAGTGGAGATGATATTGTTTGGCCTAGGAGGTATGGTGGTGTTTGGCATAGGTAATTTTGTGGGTACTAACCTTCTAGGAATTGGTTTGATTGGATGATGAAGGTTTGTTGGTTTGACCGGAGATGATTCGGTTGAAGAGATTTTGTGTACAACACGAGCCCTTTTGATGGGTGGTTCATTGGTGGATAGGTTGTTACTTGGGGTTTTTCTCATGATGAGATGATTTGAAGGGATTGCAAAAGCTGAAAGTTAGGATGAGAGTGATGACTATGGAGATCCTAACAAGGTGGTTTATAAACCAAGAGATTTGGAAAGTGCATTTAAGCCTTAAGCCACTAAGATTCATTGGAATGTGATGATTAGCATGCACAAGAGTCAACTACAGAGGTTGTGCTGTTCTAGGAACTCATTTAAGATGAGATGGAGTGTTTGAGTTAGGAAGATGAGTTGAAATGATTGTTTTACCAAGATTTGTCATAGACTGTCATCCGGATCCCACGGTTCCCTTCTCAGAGGGATCCGTCTAGGCTAGTTCTAGGGATCCGGCGTTCAGCAGTTTATGAAAGAGTAGAAATGATGTTTCTAAGATCCTAGACCTACATCACCTTGAGTGTTTCAGTTTTCCCAAGTGTTTTAAATGAAGGGGTGCTTAAGTGTTTGAAGGCAATGAGTGGTGTAGCTAATGATTGTTATTTATGGAGGGATTTGGAACTAAAAAAAATACCAATGGATGAGCAAGGATGACATTAAAGATGTCAATTGAAGTTAAATGAAACTAAATGATCCTAGAGATCAGGTTGTGTCTTAGGATTGTGTTTTGGAAAATATCCTAATGGCTTTGAGATGGGAAAAACTAGGATTTGATCAACTTTGATCAATTTTGAGGTGAGGTTGATTAATGATCAATATTGTCATAATCGAAGGATTTCTAACCTAGTTGTGAGGGATCAAGTAAAAAATGAAGTGTGAGTTTTGAGAGCGGAAGAGTGATGGATTGAAATGGTAGATCAAACAAAGTCTTAGAGTGTGATCTATGTGAGTTGGAAAGTGTAGGAAAGGTCAACCTATCTTGATAAAGTCTTAATCAATCTTAAGACACTATGTTTAGCTTAGTGTGAGATGTTCTAAGGATGTGTTTGACATATAATGCTTGCAATTGCATTTTATGTTTTGCCGGATCCCACGGTTCCCTAGATGTAGGGATCCGTTTAGTACAACATTTGGGATCCGTCTATCTGCTAGACAGAACCTTTACTAAAGGTATGCAATGATCTTTGACAATGCATTATATTCCAAGTTTTGTTTAAAGGAGTTCTAAAACTAGGATATCAAATGTAAGATGTTTTATTTCATGAAAGAGATAGGATTACATTGATAACCAATGAGTAGAGTAGAATTGATCCTATTTGACTATTCTAGGTTCCTTGAGTGTCTTCGCTAGGAGGATCATTATGTGTTTGATGGGTATTGGTGGAATCAAGAATGAAGAAAGTCTTCATGAGAGATATGTTTAGCGGTTCCATCATCTTGTTCACAAGTACGTACAACGGACTTTGAAATTGAGGATGGAAGTGCATAACATTGTGATAGAGGCGTGTCAAGAACATTCCATAAGGGATGAGTTTGTCCTTGGAGCCTTGAAGGTTTGCAATTCGCCTTGCGAAGAAGTAGGCGAGATTGTATGGTTGTTGTGTTAGCAAACAGTACAACATGTGAGCACAACAAGCGAGAAGAATATCTCTATTTCTCCTAAGACTCCAAACATTTTCACGTAGAATGAGAGCGACAGACTTGTACTCTTCTCGGATATCCCGTGTATGGATAATGTTTGGATTGGAGTAATATGGTCGAGGTTTGCATATCATGTGTGTTAATTCTTCCGGAGAGGGTATGTGTGAACAATATGGACTATTTTCTTCACGAAAATTGAAGAGAGAATCAAGAGACCAATCTTCGGTGAAGGCACATTGTCCATGGTTTGGAATTCGGAGGATGTGAGCAAAATGCCCAAGGCTTAAAGTGAATTTTTGGTTTTTGATATAAAACCAAAGAGATAAAGAGCGATCCTCGTTACGAACGAGTTCCACTTGACGGAAGAATTCCATTATGAACCTTGGACATATCTTCTCGTTCATTTCAAGAAGACATTCTAGTCCTATGGCTCGGAAGGAGGTATTGATACCTTCTTCGAATTGTAGAGAGGTGTCTACTATACGTCCTTCATGGAAGTGACGGTTTTCGAGATTATTGAACCCACGGACATGATTGCCAGGTGTGTTGGGCTCAAGAGAAATGTTCGGGGTGTAGACGCTAGTGAGTGAAAAATCAAACTCGTATTCATGCGTCATAGTTGAACCTATAGAAGTGATGGGTTAATAAGGAAAGACGTTTATGGTCAACCTATAATAATCTAACGTTTTTACTAGATATTCTATTAACAATTAGTATTTATCTAACCCATGGTTTTGAAGCTCTAGTGGATTATTACTTTTTAGAAAGATAGTGATTTTTAATCTTGCATGAAAACTGTTTTCCAGTAGGACGGATCCCACGGTTCCTTTTCAAAAGGGATCCGGCTAGTGTAACTTCCGGGATCCGTGGATCTGTAGTAACAGAACCAGTTTTAATAAAAACATAGGTTTTACGGTTATTGTACCATGAAGTATGTTTTATCCTACATTTTCTTTTAGCATGCATACATGACATCTAATGTATCACAAAAGAATATAACACATATAGATCAAAAGAAATGAAACACACATAATAATACAAACATCCTAGATAAAATAGATAATTAATAATATTGCATTTCAATGCTAAGGATGATACAAAGGATTGGGTAAATGACCCCAATATAGATTAACAACACAAAGTAAATGTCTCCGTATGTGAACTTCATCATAGGGAACACAAGTGCGATGAGTGTTAGGGCGATGAGCACGAGTGCGATATAGACCATGTTGATGACGGATCTTCTTGGTTTAGGAAGAGATGGAATGAGGAAGAAGATGAAGTTTTTGAATGAGAGGGAATTTTTGAAATTGGAAAATTTGAAAAAGTGAGGATTGAAAGAGTGGGCGTCGAGTGGGTTTATTAATAGGGAAGGAGGAATTTTTGAAAATCGTGTTTTTGTTTTATTAGAAGAAATAAAGCATAAGCTCTATATACTATGACTATAGACGAGAAAAATAACACGTATGTGAGAAACAGGCTTCCTAACGAGGCTACATGTAAATCATGTGTAAACACAAAAATCTACTCAAATAAAAGCCTAGCAAATAACACTTATATACTAAACACATATCATTTAGATATAAGTAGAAAGTCATACCTCGAATGCACTTAGGAATGTCTTTTACAAATGACAAATGTCACTTAGACGATTCCCGCTCCTTTGCGTCTAAGATACCTTCTTAAGGAAGGTATTCTTGTTACCAAACAACTCCTAAAGCTTGGTGGGTATGAGCTTTGACTAATCAATATCAAGGAAGATTAGTGCAATTAAAAATATATATATATAAAAAAATGTTGTTATCATCTCAACATCCAAACATATAGTTTTTGAAAAACATGGTGTTTGTTTTTATGAAAAACCTTCTTTGTAGTTTTCAATTAACTATGGATCGTATCAAGTTTTTAAAGTACAATATACTTCAAGAAACTTGGTAACGAAGCTCTGATGCCAATTGTGGAAAACTAGAAGGGGGGGGGGTTGAATAGTTTTACCAATTAAAACTTCCTTTTAAACTATTTAGATCGACTTATGTCAATCTATTTGGTTGTGTGTGTTGGATGTTGATAAACAAGCATATAAAGATATGAAATGAAAAGATAAGAGTAAGAAGCACAAAACCACAACGCAAGTATTTATAGTGGTTCGGCTACAAGGACACCTTCCTTGCCCTACTCCACTCCCCGAGTCACCTACTCGAGAGTTTGTAATCACTACACCAATCTCCTTATGGCGGAGAAGCCTTCACAACGTCGCTTAACCTTTTTCCGGTACAAAGCTAAATACCGAGTTCTTTCACACCAAGGCGAACCACACCTAACACAACGTCGCCTACCCTTTATACGGTGCTAGGCTAACCACCGAGTTCTTTCACACCTTAGGTGAACTACACCTTCACAACGTCGCCTACCCTTTATTAGGTACTAGGCTAAGCACCTAGTTCCATTGCAATGGAGGAACTACTACCACACTACACCAACGACTAATCCCAAAGGAGATCTACTCCTTTACAACATCATCAAGGACATCAATATCCTTGGATCTAATGCTAGTCTATCTAGTACATCGAAACACACCATATCGAATGTACATCTAAGGCACCTTTCACTAATGCCTTTGATTAGATCTACAAGACACCTTTCACTAATGTCTTTGATTAGATCTACAAGACACTTTTCACTAATGTCTTGTGTCTTCACTTCTAAGCACCTTTCACTAATGCTTCTTGTCTTGACTTCTAAGCACCTACCACAAGTGCTTATCCTATAGACGATAGATACCTTTCACCACTATCTTCGTCTTGACACTTGAGACATCTTTCACTAATGTCTTTAACACTACGCTTCTTTGAAGAAAGAAAGGGATCATCAACAAGAGGACTTCAATAGCCTTGATGATGAGGAAGCTTGGCAACTCATGGACTTGAGCTTGCTCGACTTCAAAGGTGGTGATCTTCCCTTTAAGAGGAACCTAAAAGATCACACAAAAACAAAACTACAAACATAGATCTCTTGGATCTAAGGTTAGTGAGATTTAACTCACGGAAGAAAGTATGTTGGAGAGGGGTGAGATATAATGAAGAAATGGCTCACTATTTATAGAGGAAAAACCTACTGTTTCCCCGGATCCCACGGATCCCTTCCACTTAGGATCCGGCTAGCACAAAGCTAGGGATCCGTGGTCCGCTCCTCTTTACCCGTGGGTATTCTGGGTTATGGGTCATGGGTCATGGGTTATGGGTTGATCCATGGTTTTCAATCTAGATACAATGTACCTTAAGGATACATTGAACTTGTGTAAGTGGTATATATAAAACCATGGGTTATGGGTCAAAAACCATTTGCTAGTTTTTATCTATTTAGTATATACTTGCTTTTACCCATTTTAGTATATACTTGTTTTTACCCATTTTAGTGTACTTAATATAAGTATGTATTAACCCAATATGTAAACACTAGTTGTTGTACATATGTATCTAACTCATAGAGTTACTTAAACTTGTTAAGCCATTATGTAAACACTAGTTGTTGTACATGTGTATCTAAAATATAAAATCACTTAATCTTGTTATAGTGTTTTATGTGAAAACGTAAGTGTGTTATAAAACTATTAGTTCAAACCATTTACGTATTTTATTTGTTTCGTTAATATGATTTTACTTTTGTTATCGACAAAACATTAGAAGATCGTAAAATATAAATAAACGTTTTTACGGCTTATTTGTATTAACAGGTCTGCTTTTCTTAGGAAACTTAAGTAGGACCTGATCATCACTAGGAAACTTAAAGTTAGGAGATAAAACCAAGCAATCAGTATCTGTGAATAGAACAAAATTCCTCTTGTCACACATTTGTGACACACTGAACAGATTGTATTTGAGTTCCTTCACATAGTACACATCTTCAAAGTCCAAATTACCAGTCTTGATTGTGCCTTTACCAGTAATTCTTCCACCAATTCCTCCTCCAAAAGAAACATATCCTCCATTCAAATCAGTGAAGTTTGAAAGATAGGATAGATTTCCAGTCATGTGCCTGGAACACCCATTGTCTGAATAGCAAAGATCATCAGTATTGTTGGAATGTCCCTGCACATAAAATAAAGGAAATTAGTTCCTTTTGGGGACCCAAGCCATTACTGACTTGGATCTGCCTCGTGCATCAATGTAATCATATTTCTTGAGAGTAACTGATGCACTGTTGGGTTGAGTGGTCTTTCCCACCCAACAAGCTGAGGGCTTAACAGCATTGCCCTTGTTTTCCTTTGTAGCATTCACTTTAGAGCCATTATGTTTCATTTTAGGCTTAAAAGTATTAACTTTTGGCCTATCAGTATTAAGTCTTGGCTCATAAGTATTGACCTTTTTCTTGTAAAACTTGATTTGTTCATCATAAGAGTTAAAGGTTTTTGCTGATTTAAAGGACCTTGGTGAAGTAGATGATGATTTTGAAAAGTTTCTTTTAGGTCTTTCATCAAATACTCTGGGTTGTGGTCTAGCAGTATTAATTGGCCTTGCATTATTCAAAGGTTTTATGCCAGTTTTGAGAAGAACTGCTCTGGGGGTCATGATGGGTTGGGGTCTCATAGGGTGTCTGCAATGAGCCTGCAGATGAGAGAAACTACCACAAACAAAGCAAGATTTATTATACATGACAAATTCATCTCATAGTTGTTCAGATTTTAACTGATTCCAGTTTCTCTTGTTACCTCTAGGACTGGATGACCTGTTTCTATACATCTCAGCATATTTTACTGGCTTCCTAACAGGTTTGTCAAATGAGCTTACTGGTTTAGTGGCATGTTCTTACTTTGGTTCACTAAACTCTACACTAGCCTTTTATTTCAGATTCAGACACCTCAGGTAAAGAGGTGTCACTAGCACTTTCAAACACATCATCAGTCTTTTCAGGGAAAGAACTTTTAATTGTAGGGCCTCTGACAAATGTAGGTTCCTGAAACTCTTTTAGGCCAGTGTGGGCAAGGTCTATACCAGGAGGTGATGGGATACCTCTGAATGGTGGTGGGGTGGTCTTATATCCCATACCGGATTTGGCTTTGCCAACCAGTGCTTTTTCCAGGAATTTATTCACTCTCTCAGAGTTATAATGTTGTGAATCTGCAAGTTTCTTAACACTTAACTCTATATTATCTTTGATTGTAGTGACTTTCTCTAGTTCTTCTTTTAACACATTTATGGTGATGTCTTTAAAAGAGATTTCCCTATTAAGCACAACAGTTGTTTCAGTAAACATTGATTCATTTTCTTTATAGTGCACAATTTGTTTTTCTAAAACCGCTAAACCTCTTTTATGATTTGCTAAGTTATACTCAGTTTTAGACAGTTCTTCAGACACATTATCAAACATGGTTTTTAGCTCTAAATATTTTCTTAATGAAATACATGTATCTGAGCAATTTGTTTCAGTTAGTACCTCAGATACCAAAGCCATGTTGATTGAGGTCTCCTCTTCATCTGCCATGAAGCTCCAATCATATCCAGCACCATCAACAACCACCATTGCTTTTGAAGAGGAGTTGTCAGCCTCAGTGTGTCTCCCCTTGCTTCTAGGGCTTCTGCATTCCCTGGAAAAATGCCCAAGCTTGCCACAGTTGTAGCATTAAACCTTTCCCTTGTCAAACCCAGCAACATCGCCATCATTGATCTTAATCTGCCTTCCAGTTTTCTTCATGAATCTTTTTGCCCTCATATAGATAAGGGCAATATTCCATTTGATGTCCATCTCTTCCATGTCATCTTCATAGATTTGTCTCAGATCATCATGAGTGATCTGAGATCCTTGACTCTGTTCAGCTATGAAAGCATAGATTGTGCCTTCATTTATGCTTGCTGCAGTGGGTACAGAGCCATCAATATTAACATTAGTACTAGGAGTACTAACATCAAAACTGTCCACATCATTGCTAGTGACAGGGTGAGCCACAAGGCTATGGTTTGTGACCCAGAACTAGAAGATGCAGCTGCTTTTCTTCTCATGTCTTGTTCAATCACCTTAAAGCTATTGAACAAATTTTCCAACTTCATGGTTTCAAAATCTGGCTTGTTCTTCCATACAATGACATGAGTGTCCCATTTTGGTGATGGAAGACTTCTAAAAAACATGAGGTTGACATCTTCCTTGGAAAGCTCCACATCCAATACTGCCAGTTGACTAACAAGTTTTTGAAGCCTATTATAAACCGAGTCAATGGATTCAGTTGCACCAGCAGTGAATTTTTCAAACTCTTGCTTCAAAAGAGTCTTCTGAGTTTTCTTGGTGACAGAATCTCCACCAAATCTGGTTTAAATAGCTTTGAACAAACTCTGAGCATTTTTGTGTTTGTTGAAGGTGAGTTGATGATCATCAGGTATTGCCATGCGTAAGAGACTTCTGACCTTGAGATCATTGCCTCTTAGAGCCATTTCTTCATTGGTGATAGGATCACCTTTTTCGTTCACAACTGTCTTACCATTAACTTCTTCAGTGATAGTGGTTTTGTAGGAGTTTCCATAGAGCACAATGTTCCATAGCTTGAAATCAAGTACCAAGAAGTACTGCTCTATGCGCATTCTCCAGAGTTCATATTCATTTGGCTGCAACTTAGGAACTCTGTTAACAGCATTGGATTTTTCAAAGTCCATTTCTTCAGACTTGTCACACAGGATCTTCTAAAAACAAAGCTTCATGACACAACCTCTGATACCACTTGTGGAGTCCCAAACCTTGGATCTAGAACACTTAGCTTGCAAACGTGTTAGTTGCCTTGGATAGTTCCAAAACAACAATGAGAAACTTTGTTGTAGATGCACACAAGTATGCGGAATCTACTTGAATGCACTTAGAAGATTAAAGTAAGAACAAGTATAACACCAACAGCTTCAATATTATTAAGCAATAATACGAGTACTCTCCTAGTACTAGGGTTTACAACCTTGAAGCTCTTCTTAAGACGGCTAGAGTATGAGATGTATGTTTAACCTAGCTAGGATCTCCTTTTATATACTAAGGAGATCCCTTACAGAGATAACTATGGACTTAGTATATCATATCTTCTATTGGAATAGAAGATATGCTGTTACAACTCTTACACGACATTCCTTACTTACATCAGTACAAAGTTAAAGCTATCAGGACTAACTTTCTCACTATCAGTACTAACTAGTTAATACTTATCATAAGACACTATCAGTACTAACTCTACTGAAATAAGTATTAACTCCAATAAGCATATTTCCCAACAACCAAGATCTTTGATACTGAACTTGTTGTGGAGTTGAGCCTTGATGCCTTGTATCATGGATTTGTCATTTCCTGCTAGGACTATATCATCAACATAGATGAGTAGAACCAGAATATGGGTGCCTTTGATGTAGGTGAAAAGTGATGTGTCAGCATAACTTTGAAGAAAACCCAAGGAGAGTAGGAAGGTGGTAAGTTTGGTGAACCATTGCATGTTGGCTTGTTTCAAACCATAAAGTGACTTCTTGAGTCTGCATACAGTGTTGGGAGGCAAAGTGGTAGAGTAACCCTATGGAACAGTCATGTATAATTCTTCATGAAGATCTCCATGCAGGAAAGCATTGTTGATATCAAGTTGTTCAATGAACCAATTGTGACGAATAGCCACAGCTAGGAGAGCTCTAATTGATACCATCTTAGCCACTGGTGCAAAGGTTTCTTTGTAGTTAATGACTTCCTTTTGGGTGAATCCTTTGGCCACAAGTCTTGCTTTGAATCTTTCAATGGTACCATCATCTTTAAACTTGATTCTAAAGACCCATTTGCTTCCAATTGGAGTCTTGCCAGCAGGTAAAAGTGTGATTTCCCATGTACCATTGGACTCTAAGGCATTGATCTCTGTGTGCATTGCCTCTACCCACCTAGGATCTTTAGATTCTTGGTGATAAGTGTGTGGTTCAACAGCTTTGTTGATGTTGTGAATGAGGTGCCTTGTGATTGGTGTGTGAATGTTTGAATAATTAATGAAATTGGTGTAGTGATATTTGTGAACATTATGGATAAGTGACTTTGGGAGGGTGCATTGATAAGCAGTGAATTTTGAAGGTGGATGTTTGGTTCTAGTGGAGATTCTGGGTGGTGGTGGAGGTTGTGGGGGTGATGGTGAATTTGGAGTTGAGTGGGATTTGGATGCTGCAATTGGTATTGGTGTTGGTGGATTAGAGGATTGTGGAGAAGTTTCAGTTGTAGTGTTTGGATTGGTGACTGGTGAACTTTTAGGTGTGGAAGTAGGTGATGATTTTGATGATGTAGTGGTAGTGGATGGTGGTGTAGTAGTTGGAAATGTAGGGATGTTGTGGGATTCAAAGGATGGAGAAGGTGCAGATGTAGTTGTTTGTGGTGAGGATTTTGCAAATGGAAACTCAGTTTCATCAAATAAGACATGTCTACTTGTGATGGTTTTGTGAGTGATTGGGTCATATAGAACATATCCTTTTTGAGTGAATGAATAACCAATTAGGATGGTAGGAATGGATCTTTGATCAAATTTGTCTGGACTGTGATGATGTACATATGCTCTGCAGCCTATGATTCTGAGGTGATCAAGTGTTGGTGGTTGATTATGAAGGATTTCATAAGGTGACTTGTTGTGGATTGGTTTGGAGGGGAGTCTGTTTATGATGTATGTAGCAGCAAGTAGGCAGTATCCCCAAAAGTGATGTGGGAAGTGAGCTTGATGTTTAATGGCTCTTGCTATTTCTAAAAGTTGTTTGTGTTTCCTTTCAACTCTGACATTTTGTTGGGGTGTATTGGGGCATGAGGTTTGATGGATGATTCCATGATTCTGAAAGTATTATGTGAGATGTGAATTGAGGAATTCTGTGCCATTATCACTTCTAATGGTTTTGACAGTTTTACCAAAGTGGTTCCAAAAATTTGATTTCGTTCCTGAGCCGTTTTAAGCTTGTTACGGTCTGCCATTCACAAGTGGCAGGCTTGTGTGATAAAGCTTGACTGTTCTGGAGCGCATCAAATGGCTAAATCACACAAGCCCGCCACTTGTGAATGGCGGACCGTAACCAGCTTAAAACTGCTTAAGCACGAATGCAATGAAGATCTGAGGAGTATAGTGTTTCCCCGGGTCGTTATGTCCCAGCGAGCTATGCAATGGATTATCAAACGTATAGTGATCGGGAGATTTGAACGAAAAAGGAGATTGAGAATTATTATAACTACAGAAAAAGGACATAAACTACAAGGGCTTAAATGCAAATTAAAGAAAGTTAAAAAGATAAAATCTATTAAATAAACGCTATCACTATATTTAAAATTGATGAACGTTTAAAACTTAAAACTTACGTTTAAAATTAAATTACGTAAACGTGCAAAATAAAAAGTGAAACTTATACAATATAGATCCTAAAAATATGAAAAATACATTTTTACAATCCTAATGATAAAAGAAAACTTATAGAAAAAGAAAATTAATTTTATAACTATTTATCTAATTATTATTAATTATAAACTATTTTTAACTATTTAATAATTACCTAAAATACAAGAAAATAGGAAATAAAGCTAGAAAAATAAAATTAAGACTTAGAAAAGTCTAAAATAACAAACTAGAATTTTCAAAACTATTTTTGTAATTTTCTGATTATTTTTCTATTTTTTATGAATTAAAAACTATTAAAAACTAATTAAATTATTTAAAAATACAAATTTAACTAAGAAAAATTGGGAAAAATACTTTTTTGGCTTTTTATATTTATCTTAACATAATAAAATTGAAAAATTATTTTTTTGAACCTTTTCTTAATTTTTTGTATTAAATGCTATTTAAAAAGTGCTAAAAAGTGATTTAAATTAAGAAAAATAGCAAACAAACTTAGAAAAATCTGAAAATTTCAGGAAAAGTCTAAAATTATATTTGGAATCTAGGAAAAATGGAAAAACAGGCACTTATGTGGAGAAATATGAAATTGATATGGAAAGTGCTTATGAATAAGCACTTTGATAAGCTAAAAGCTCACCAAAAGGCACCAACTGTAAACAGGGACTATAATAAGATAAAAGAACTAGACTGCAACAAATCTCAACAAGCCTAAACCACAGAATCACAAGCTAGTACAGATTTGATGTATGAGTTATTTGCTCAAAACAGATTTCTGGGTAGACAGTTTGAACACAAACACAGTCTTATAAATAAGCTCAAACTGAAAACTATGAATTGTAACCTAAAGCAGACCTGGTTGAGATCACTTGCACCAAAAATCAGACTATGATAAGCTCTCATGAGCCCTGTGCCACTCTAGACAAAACTGAGAAAACTCAGTTCATAAAGAGATCAGTGGAGCAAGGCATTTTTGCCTAAAAGAAGAGCTGATTTGAAGCCTTGAAATAAATTGCAAAATTTCACTAAAATGCTAATAAGTAAACAGACCAGGTGAAGTTTCTAAAATGCCAAGATTTACTTGATAAGTACAAAAATTAAGATCATGAAAATTCCTTGTAACTGACCCCAAAACAGATTTTTGCTATTTTTGACTTTTGAAGAAATTGATGAACTTTGACTATTATGAACTTTGGAACCAATTTTTGATTTGATACTGGTGTTATATGATAGAACAAGTGTAAAGCAAGCAATGTTGATGATATCTTAACACAAAATAATGATTTGCACTTCCAAAAATTACAACAGTTAACAGTGAGATGGATTTAGGTGCAAGATTGACTTTGGTGGTGTTGCAACCCCAAACTAAGATCCAAATGAGTTCAAATTTACTTAACAAACATGAAGCAATAAAAAACTAACACTGCATAAGCCAAAAAAAACAGATGGATCAGTAATCCAAACACCCTTAAAAACACTGATTTTGCAAATAAATAGAACTAATCACTGAGCAACCTAGAATTAATGATCAAATTACATTTACTTAACCTAATTATAACTTCTAAAACAGAATGGAACCAGTTTTAACTACAAAATCAGACAATGCAAAGAAACTTGGATTTTACTTACAAAGGGTCCAAAGCTGCTATAGCTTGCAAACCAGTGAACCAAGAACCACTACCTATCAATTCCAACCCAACTAACTAATATTCAACCCAAATCCATGCCTGCACCACCCAATAACCAAATCTGCATCATTTTTTGCACCTGTTTGACTTTTGTTGACCAAGGATCAAAAGGAATGGAAAATTGAATGTGAGCTTGTACAAAGCTATCATAAGCTCATTTAAGCTTATTGAAACTGATAAATGAGATTTATGAAGCTTTTAAATGAGATTTTGACTTTGAAAATTTCAACAGTGGACAAATAAGATCAAATGTAAACATAAACTGATATTAATGCTTAAAATGAGTTTCAATGATCTTCAACACTTAAGTTTGATACAAATTAACAACTCATAACAGGTTTTACATTAATTTAAAGATTCTACATTAAAAACGACATTTTAAGATAAAAATAAAAACTACTAGACTTTTCTTGCTTCCTTTTGCCTTTCTTTTATATCCAAAGATCTTCTCTCTCACTTCTGATGAAATCCCACCAATCCTAGCCATTGGATGGCTCAAAATCAATCCTGGCCCTTCAAATCAGTTTTTGGCGCCAAATTTCTTTTTATCCATGTGGGGTTGAGTGAGAGGTTAGGGAAGCATTAAATGAGGTTTGGATGTTAGTTGTGGAGTGGGGAACATGGTGGAGTGAAGATTGAGGAGGGGGGATGGGATTACCTGGTGAGTTGCAGAAGCAGGTGAGAGTGGAAAGACTTTGGCGGGTGGGTGGTTTTTGACCAAGGTTTGACCCAAGATTAATAATACACAGGGGGGTCACAATGCAAATTGACAGGGGGTCCAAGGTGAAAGGCAGGGTTCAAAATGTATAATGACTAGGCCACAAAGGTTTAAATGACAAGGGATTAAAGTGTAAGTTCTGAAATTACAAGGGCCTAGACTGCCAATTCATCAAACTTGTTCCAAGGGCTGAAAATGACAAGTTCCAAAAGTATAAGGACCAAAATTGCCATTTTGCAATTTTCCAGGGGCCATTTCTGCCAATTTTCAAAGTTGAAGGACTAAACTTGTAATTTTCTCAAACTTTTTATATTTTTCACCAAAGGACTAAATTTGACAACTTTTAATTTTAAAAGGACCTTTGGTGACTTTACTTTTGAAATTATGTGCTCAGGGACTGTTTTTGACAACTTTTGAAACTTGGGGGACTGAAACTGCAATTTTTGCAAATTTGATATGTTTTTCATCTGATTTTGATATTTTTGCATTTAAAACACATAAAACACTGATTTGTGATATTTTCATCATTTTGATGTGTTTCTGAGTGTTTTCAGATGATTTTGCAGTCTAAATGGTATAAAAATGATGAGTATTTAGACACTCATCAATATGCACAAAAGGTTTTGATGTTGGTAGTTGTATGGATTTTGTTAGGCATTAAGTATGTCCAAACAGCTCTTGAATGATCATCAACTACGGTTAAAAAGTATTTGTATTTGTTAATGGTTGTGTGTCTGTATGGTCCCCAAACATCCATATGAACAAGATCAAACAAATGGGTTGCATAAGATGTACTTGTATGAAAAGGTAAACTGTGTTGTTTTGCTAAAGGACATACATCACATACAGAAGTAGATTTACAACTAAACAATGGAGCTAATGATTTTATTCTTTTGAGGACAGTAAATGAAGAGTGACCAAGTCTGGAATGCCAAATGGATGAGTTGGTGGTGGTATGAGAGATAGTAGAGGAGATGAAGAAGCTTGAGGGTGGTGGTGAGATGAAGTAGAGACCATCACAAAGGGTGCCATGTGCAATCCTCTTGTTCTGGTCCTGGAATATGCAATAAGAAGCAGTAAGTGTAAGAGAAATTGAGGTGCCATGGAGTAGTTTACTTACTCAGATGATGTTATATGTGAATGTGGGTATGTAGAATACATTATGAAGTGTGATATCTGCATTAAGGGTGACTGAGCCATAAGTTGTAACCTTAACTGTTTGGCCATTGGGTAGTGAGACTAAAATAGGTGTGGTAAGGGTGTGAACATTGTGCATTAAGGTGAGTGTGATTGAAATGTGATATGTTGCACCACTATCAATTATCCAAGCATCTTTAAGATTAGTGATTAGAGTAGCAATGAACTTAGGAATCTTAAGGCTGTTGGATGAAAAACTACCTTGTGAGATGCCTCCTTGATTGTTGAAACACAAGATCCGAACTCAACTAGAGTCTATAATAACAATGATTGATCGAATGCACAGCGGAATAATAAGAACACAATCAAAGTTACCAACAAGGTTTTTCTAATAAAACTAATGATCCTCTATGGATCTTTACACCCTCTCTATAGAGGTTTTTCTTCTAATGTTTTTCTGAAAAGTTGTTTCAATACAATAGACCTAAGTTCCTTTTATAGACAAGGAACACTATTCCCTTTCTTGGGAAAAGAACAAGCATGCAACTAAAGTACAAGCATGCAACTAAAGTTGTTTTGTCCCATACACATGCCCATGCTACCTTGGGCAGTACAATAATAAAGATGGGCTAATATATAAATAATACAGCGCCTGACTTTCTTACGTGGATTCACACTATCAGCAGAATCACGATTTCTGCTTTACTACTTCAGCAGAAATATAACTTCAGCAGAATCCACTCTTTACTACATCAGCAGATTCCATAACTTCACTACTTTAGCAGAATCCATGGCTTCAGTACTTCAGCTGCTTCACTACTTCAGTAGATTCCACGGCTTTAGTACTTCAGTAGACCTATATCTCCACTACTTCAGTAGAATAACTTCAGCATAGTTCCTACTTTTGTATGTTTATAGTACTTCAGTAGAAACTCTTCTTCAGCAGAATCAATTGTTTCCCGATCAGCAGAATCACTGTTTCACAGAATTCCCAACAATCCTCCCCTAAACTGGAATTTAAATGATACTGATTGTTGAATCCAAGAGGATTGTATCATTTAAGTTCCAGTTTCCATATCTTTAAAAATTTCAGAACTAGAGGATTGTAGCACAAATGACACAATTTCCCAACAATCCTTCCCAACAATCTTTAACACTTCAGAACTTGAGGATTGTTCTCGAACATCAGTAGCAAAGAACCAAAAACAATGTCATCTCTATGATGACCAAACTTTGAAACGCCAGGTCTTTGCAGCAACATAAGACATATTGTACATCAAAACTTATTAGTTGCATACTATTCTCATCACATCCAGGTGTGTTAACTCATGTGAGAGGTGAATCATTGAAAATAATGGATTTGATGTCTCTTTACCAATAGCCATCACTACTGGAGTAGCCAAATGTTTAAGTTGGAAAACTATAGTACACTGATAACCATCTGATTTATTGGCAAACCAGCAACCATATAAACGGATTTGATGTGTCTTTACCTGGAGCCGTTTGCTCAGGACTAGCCAACTCTTTGATGGAATGCCGTCATCATCATGGTGAGTTGATTACCATTTATGGATTTCCGCAGCCTTTACCACCAGCCATAATCTTGTGGGCTAGCCAACTCTTGTTTCAGAAAGACATGGTGAGATGAAAACCATTAGGTGTGGTAATTAACCAACACCAAAACCTGCAAATTTGAGAAGAAACTGAACACAGGCAGGTTAGATTTTATTTATTTATTTATTTTTATTTTTTTATTTATTTTTTTTTAAACACTAAACACAAGACATAACACAATTTTTTTTTTTAATCACTAAACACAAGACATAACACAATTTTTTTTTTTTTTTTTTTTTTTTTTTTTTTTTTTTTTAATAAATATAAAATTAAGAAAGAATAAAAATAACCAAGACATGTACAAGATACCAACAAGCAGCAGCAGAAACTAAAGACAATTGTAGTGTCAGCAGAAACACTAAGCCTCCCCTCAGGCGTATGAGGATCCAAACAGCTGCAAAAATGGTTAGACTAAAAAAAATTACAACAATAAGCCTCCCCTTAGGCTTATGCCTCCCCTCAATCAATGCACCTGACACAGACTTTTGTTCTTGGGTACCCAGAATGAACCTTTCCTTTGAGTTTTCCAAGAATAACATGTTGAGGGCTTAACAACAGTTGCCACACTAACTCCACCATGTGCCTTATTCATATGAGATACATAAGGTGTATATGACTGAAAATAAGAACTTTTAGGTCTATAGGGTATAAGCCTAGCCTTACTGTTCCACCATCTAGTAGTAACTGGTGAAGAATATCCTCCACCAGAGGGAACTGGAAAAGGCCTATTAAGCCTGTCAGCAGAAACAGATGCATACACCTTTGGTTTACCAGTAGGAACTGGTTTACCTGCTCTCACATGAGCAACTTTGGGAAGAAATGGAGGAATACTAGCAACATTAGTCCATATGGGTCTAGAAGTCTTATGGCCAGAGGAAACATCCATCCTTTTCTCATGATAATCACAGTCTTTAATAAGATGGAGTTTACTACCACACACAAAACAAGATTTCTTCTTAAAAGACTTATCCTTAACACAATTTTGTTTATTACATTTAAGCTTATCAAGAACAGAATTAGCATCAAAATTGTGTTTGACAGAATAAGGAACTGGCTTTGTTTTGAGTTCATCATCAGCTACTATGGACTTGGGTGTGGTCATGGGTGTGTGCTTAGGTGAGTCAGACTTCTCACTTGAATCACATGAGGCACAGTCAGTGGACTTTAGGTCTGATGACTTGTCACTTGTAGAACAAGAGACAGAGTCGGTAGATTTGCTACTAAGGTCTGGTAAGTCACTTGACTTTTTGCCATATAAATGGTGTGATCCATCAAAGTCAACTGTAATGGACAGGTCAATGGGCATGAATTCACCTCTTATAGGTCCAGGGACAGCATGCAAATCACCTTCCTTTACATAATTAGCTAGGCCAGCTGGGGTAGATTTACGCCCATCATACTTAGCTTCTGGACCTACATATTTTTGAAAACCTAAACCTATAGGATATGTCTGAGATTGACTAGTATAGATAATTCTATTTAAGCTTTTACCAGACATTTGCCATTCATTATTCCTAGCAATTTCCTCATCTAGTTTTTCTTTTAGCACTAGGTTTTCAGAGACTATAGTAGCTTTTTCTTTTTCAGTGCGCTTTAAATCAATTCTAGCAAATTCTAGATCACTTTCTAGCACCCTGATCTTTTCCTCATAAGCCACTTGATTCTTTTGAAACCATACCTTTTGTCTTTCTAGTGTTTTTATTGCCATTTTACTAGCTTCATTTTCAACATAGCATTCATTGAACTGAGGTTTCATAGTATCATAGGCTTCTTTAAGTTCATTATATCTCTCCTTACAACTATAATCACAAGTATGTACCTGAGAGATGCCCATGAAAGCAATTGGAGGACCGGCATATCCTTCAGCAAAACCTTTATAATAATCTTCCTTGCTCATCATCTTGAATTCTGCCTTAAATAAAACAACTACCAATTGCACATACAAATATTCCCACGTGATCACACAGTTCTAATGACCAATCACAAGTGATAGAATCCCACGTTAACCAATGTGTGATACGATCAAATGCAACAATTTGATGCAACATTCAAGCACAACTATATAATCCTTTCATTATCAAGATCTGCCATTCTCACGTAAACCTTCAGCAGAATCAATATGTGCTTCAGCAGCAATACACAATGTGAATGCAGAAACAAAACTCAGATCATGCCCGAGCCCCACAATAAATTATATTCATCCAATCAACTAGTAGAAACAAAACTCAGATCATGCCCGAGCCCCACAAAACTCAGATCATGCCCGAGCCCCACAATAAAGACGACACTTTTTGATCTTTAGTGACACTTTTTGGTGTCACTAAAAAACTTGAAGAATTCAACATACATGATGGTGTCTGCAGCAGTTTTCTGGCACGTGTATCTTTTGACTGAGACCTCAAATCAAGAATCCCTTCGGTGGAAAGTTAGATGAGTATATAGAGAAGCTCCAGCCAAAATTTCAGCCTGATCCAACGGTTCACGAAAAAGTTATCGCTGTTTGAAAAACAGCCCAGCAGAAAGACTACGAAAATTATTAACAGTTACGAATTTTGGTATCTTTTCTTCGAAAAACCTTGTAAACTCAAGATCGAGAGCCACCCGCTCTGATACCAATTGTTGAAACACAAGATCCGAACTCAACTAGAGTCTATAATAACAATGATTGATCGAATGCACAACGGAATAATAAGAACACAATCAAAGTTACCAACAAGGTTTTTCTAATAAAACTAATGATCCTCTATGGATCTTTACACCCTCTCTATAGAGGTTTTTCTTCTAATGTTTTTCTGAAAAGTTGTTTCAATACAATAGACCTAAGTTCCTTTTATAGACAAGGAACACTATTCCCTTTCTTGGGAAAAGAACAAGCATGCAACTAAAGTACAAGCATGCAACTAAAGTTGTTTTGTCCCATACACATGCCCATGCTACCTTGGGCAGTACAATAATAAAGATGGGCTAATATATAAATAATACAGCGCCTGACTTTCTTACGTGGATTCACACTATCAGCAGAATCACGATTTCTGCTTTACTACTTCAGCAGAAATATAACTTCAGCAGAATCCACTCTTTACTACATCAGCAGATTCCATAACTTCACTACTTTAGCAGAATCCATGGCTTCAGTACTTCAGCTGCTTCACTACTTCAGTAGATTCCACGGCTTCAGTACTTCAGTAGACCTATATCTCCACTACTTCAGTAGAATAACTTCAGCATAGTTCCTACTTTTGTATGTTTATAGTACTTCAGTAGAAACTCTTCTTCAGCAGAATCAATTGTTTCCCGATCAGCAGAATCACTGTTTCACAGAATTCCCAACATTGATTGTTCTGAAGCATAAGTAGAACCTGATTGAGTTGATTTTGTAGTTGATCCATCCTTGCAGACACATGTAATTCACCAACTTGTTGATTTGGATGTGCCTGTGAACTTGTTGGTGTAGTATGTTGCCTTGACTCCTCTTGTCTAATCACCATGTTGACTGTCCTATTGGTTATGTTGTCATGAGAGAACTTGGTGAACTTTGGTGGTTGATGCTTGCCATGTAGTGGATGGCCTACTAGATACCCAACAAGTTTGTAACATTCCTCTTGAAGGTGTCCTTCTTTTCCACAATTTCCACAGTAAACCCCTTTCTTGAAGGTGCTTCTCTTGTCTGTGCCAGTGTTTGGAGTGGAGGTGGTTCTTCTTTCTGTGCCAGTGTTTGGGTTAGGAGTGTTTGAGGGCCTTGTGATGTTATTTCTTTGAGGTTGATTGTATGTGGACCTTGATGGGTTGGTGTAGGTGTTGAAAATGGTTGATGTCATGGGTTTTGCACTTAGACCCTCTCTTTGCCTTTCTTCTTGCCTTATCATGGTGTAAGCTTTAGTCACTGTTGGTAATGGTTGCATGAGAAGAATTTGTCCCCTAACATTAGAATACCCTTCATCAAGACCCATCAAGAACTGAATTAACCTCTTTCTCTGATCTCTTTCTCCATTGACCCTGCCATTCTCACAGTTGCAGGCACAAATACACATGTAGGGTGCCTCTAATGCATCAAATTCACCCCATATGCCTTTTAACTTGTGATAGTAAATTTAAACAGTAGAGTTTGCTTGTTTCAATTGAATCATATCATTGGTTAACTGATAGATTCTGTGTCCATCAATTTGTGAATAGTGTTCTTGCAATTCAACCCACAATTTTGATACAGAATTGATAAAATTCAAGTCGTTGCTGATCTGTTCACTTACAGTGTTCAAGATCCAGGATATGAGCATATCATTGTTTCTCTCCCATAATGGTCTAAGATCAGAATTCAACCCTGGTTCAGCATAATCACCAGTTACAATCTTCATCTTATTCTTTGCATTAAGAGCAATCATGATGGATCTTTTCCATGAAGAATAGTTGTCAGAACCAGTTAGTTTCTTGGATATGAGAATCAATCCTGGATGATCTGTTTGATGCAAGAAGAGTAGGTGATTTGAAGTGATTTCATCAGTGTGTGTGTTGTTATCAGAAGCATTTGATGATGATGTAGTAGCTCCCGCCATTTTTGAGTTTGAATGATTTTGTGAATCTGATGAGAATTATGTGAATCTGTTGTGATATTTGTGTTCTTGATGTGATTATGAATGGAAATCAGGTTGTTTGATTGAAAATGATGGTGTTTTAATGGATTTGTGGTGGTTTGTGGTGGTTTGTTGTGACGGTCAAAGTTAGTTATGACAGTCAAAGTTAGTTAGTGGTGGTGGTTTCAGTTATTGGTGACGGAATTGAGTGGTGGTTAGTGGTGGAGCTTGATCGTTGGCTCTGATACCATATTGAGAATGAGAGAAGCCAATTAAGGCGGGAAAAGGTTGTTATATTCTCATTGAGCAGAATGAAGATACATCAAGTATACTTATAGACTTGAGAAAGTCAAATTATGAAAGTCAACTGAACTAAGAACTACTACAAAGCTAACTACAATACTGAATTAAGCTAATACAATTAACACTAAGACTAGCTACTTTATTAATACACACTACATTACATCAAAATATACTTGAGCCTTGTTATGCATCTTGAACTTTGAAGATGTGGTTGACTTGTTCTGTTTCAGTTGTATGTTATAAACTTGGTGACATGTATCTGAACTTGTAGGATCTCCTTTAATTAATATAAAACAACACGAAATAAAAACATTGAAAATAAATATGGATGGGAGAGTATCTAAATAGCAAAAGTGTTAAAGTGAGAGTTTGACCTAATAAGCAATACATATTTATTAATTTTATATATGAAACACTTAACTAGAATTTTGCAACTAGATCTAAATTTACATTTATCGGGGAAACTTTTTACTAAAAAAAAAACTAACTTTAAATTATATTTATTTTGGTAACCATGATTTCTGACATTTTGCCGGATTAATCTACGAGGTTTGAACCCACCGTCACATAGACTCAAACCAAATAAAACCTTTCTTTTTCAGAAGGTTGACGTGACCACTTAAGATTATTTGCATCTAGCAGAAATTGAACTTGAGATCTCACCCCTATATGCTAGTACTCAAACCAAATAAAGTCATTCTTTTTCAGAAGGTTGACGTGACCACTTAAAATTATTTGCATCTAACAGAAATTGAACTTGAGATCTCACCCCCTGTATGCTAGTACTCACCTAGTAATGAAATAGTCAAACATCTATAGTCCAAACAGAATCAAGAGTCGAAGCAGGAAGGAAAGTGACTTGGTTGAATTTAAGAACCACATGGGTCCAAATGGTTAGGCCCACGAATTGAACCATGATTGTATGCATTAAAGCCTCTTGCTATAAAGGGTGTGTTATGTATCATTTCTCTTATGGTATTTGTGTCCTTTGATTCAGTTTGATTGCTAGAAGCACCATAGCAATGGTTATTTGAATTCATGCATCTTCCTCCATAAACAAAAGGTTAGACAAAACTGTCTTCATTGTACAACCATTTTAATTTGCATCATCTATAAGACTATAGCTGTTCTTTGAATCGATACACAGTTATGGATTCAAGCATGGTGGCGCATTTTGCGCTTTTTCTTTTCAGTTTCTTAGTTAACTATGGTGTTTGAATTTTCTCATTTTCAATACACAAAAGTATACTTAAATTGTAAACTTTCGTATTTTCAAAGATTTTCTAGCTTTGCTACTGATAGTACCTTAGCTATATATAATATATATTTTATAAACTTCGGATAATTAAAAATGTCAAGAAAACGAATAGCTCAACCTAATGCAAAATTGAAAAATAGAATCATAAATACATCTATAGATGTAAGCATTTTACCAAACCTTGAAGAATATTTATCTTTTCCAATCTTCCTATTTCGTGTAAAACAATCTCATTTTATAGACATGACAAAGATATCCTCATAATTTTTATTTATTTTATTTTATAACTTGCTCCGAAATGCGACACACTATTATTTAAATGTTGAAATTTAATAACAATTAACTCTATGGTTTTGTTTAAGATCGAATCCCTTAACTAATACTCCGTAATGTGTGCAAAATAAAACTCATCGTTTTTATGAATATATGATTTTAACACATTGAGTTGATATTTGAAAATAGTTTTAAATAAGGTAAGCTTGAATAAAAGCCATGTGTTTGTTACTAGCGAATCTCATAAGTGTTGACAAAAATTGTAGCCAAGTATCCCTATTCTTTATTAGTATTAAAGACATGACATAGAAAGTTACATTATCTTTCCAATGGAAGGAATCATTTTCTACTGTAAATTGATCATTTACAAAATAGTTTTTTTTAACTTGTCACCATGTTTGAAGTATTAAAGGAAAATATTTATTTATTTAAATAACTTTATTTCTATATAAACCATTGATAAATTTGTTAAATATTACAAATTTAGAAAAGCATTAACATCAATTAATATGTAGATATGGTATTATTAGTTCGCTTCAAAACTTATGTCACATGAAAAATGATATTTTCTTATTCACATGTATAAACAGGGTGGAGAAAAAAAATTATTGTCGATGAGACAAACTTTGATATTTTAAATTCGATCACACTTGACATGAGGTTATTGTAAACTTTGAACCAGTTTAATAAACAAGAAAAAAATAACTAGTTTTTCATGTGAACTTTTATCAATCACATGAAAATCTAAGCATGTAAATCATGGTTGGTTTAGTTGTTTTTGTAGGAGTTTTGCCTACCACATTTTTATTCAGTAAAATACATGTGACATCAAAAGCAAGATAATTTCTTTTTTGTTTAAAAGTGATATATTTTTATATTTTGTAGCATAACTAGATTTGCAGGCCTGGAATTAACAGTATTGCAAAAGCAAGATTATTTTTTTGTTTACAGGTGATATATTTTTATATTTTGTAGCATAATTGGATTTACATGTCTGGAATTAACAGTACCTGCACCTCTATTATTTTGACCATCAGTATTTGGCTATTTGCTGCCTGTTCATATTTTTATATAATCCAAATCTTTGCTCTTGTTTTTATTTTGCAGACTGCTATACATGCATGAGTCATAGAACCTGAACATCTTTTAGTGACCCAAGATGACTTCTGCGTCACTAAACTCTTCAAAGATCTCATTCATTTTACTATCTCCATGCCCACAGAAGCTACTCTTAGCTTCCATCGATATCGTATTTCTATTCGCTGTCTTTGTTTTCGCAGTTCGAAAGCTTTATTCAAGAAGCACTTCCAGCAACGATGGTGATTCTGACGCTAATGAGCCTCTAGTCACTAAAACTACAAGTTTTGTCAAAGCAAGTCTATGGTTCAAACTGTCACTAACTGTTTCAGTCACTTTAGCTATTTTAGCTACTGTTTTATCGGTTTTGGGGTTTGTGAAAAATACCGAGACTTCATGGAAGTTGATCGATGGAATATGTTGGTTAGTTCAAGCGATATCGTTCGCTATAGTCACTATTTTGGTCAGTCACGAGAAGAGATTTCAGTCGGTGAATCATTCGATCTCATTACGTGTATATTGGGTAGTAAATTTCGTTGCCATTGCATTGATTGCTTCTTCTAGTATCACCCGTCTTATTTCAAACACCCCGTTATCGAAATCCAGTGACTTAATTTCATCCATTTCACTACCCTTTTTGGCTTTCTTAGTGATTGTGTCAGTAACCGGTTCAACCGGGATAATAGTGACACCGGAATCAAAACCCGACGAATTAAACAAATCGTCGAATGTAAGTGGATGGGCATCTGCTTCCATCTTATCGAAAACATTCTGGTTATGGCTGAATCCTTTGTTAAAGAAAGGGTACAAAACTCCGTTAATAATCGATGATATCCCTACACTTTCACCAGAACACCGAGCCAAAAAACTGTCGCTATTTTTTGAAAAAAACTGGCCCAAACCTGAAGAGAAGTCAAGACATCCTGTTAGGACAACATTACTCCGTTGTTTCTGGAAGGATATCGCATTCACCGGGTGTTTAGCGGTAGTAAAGCTTGGTGTAGCGTATGTTGGGCCGTTACTAATACAAAGATTTGTCGATTTCACATCCGGGAAAAGAAGTTCGCCTTACGAAGGATATTATTTAGTACTAATCCTTCTAGTTTCAAAATTTCTCGAAGTTTTGACATCGCACCATTTCAATTTCCACTCTCAAAAGCTCGGGATGTTAATTCGTTCGACCCTGATAACGTCGCTTTACAAGAAGGGTTTACGCCTCTCGTGTTCAGCTCGGCAATCTCACGGAGTAGGACAGATTGTGAACTATATGGCTGTAGACGCGCAACAACTCTCTGATATAATGGTTCAATTACACGCGATTTGGCTTATGCCACTTCAAGTTGCGGTCGCGTTAGCCATACTTTACATGTACCTCGGCCCGTCGGTTGTAGTGACACTAGTTGCCGTCTTGCTAATTTTGTTGCTAACTTTCGTGGGCACAAAACGAAACAACAGATACCAGTTTAACATAATGACGAGCCGTGACTCGAGGATGAAAGCGACGAACGAGATGCTTAGTTACATGAGAGTGATCAAGTTTCAAGCATGGGAACAACATTTTAATGACAGGATAAAATCGTTTCGTGAGTCAGAATACGGTTGGCTTTGTAAGTTTATGTACTCGATTGGTGGGAACATGATATTGTTATGGAGTACGCCTTTATTTATCTCAACAGTCACATTCGGGAGCGGTATTTTGCTTGGGGTAAACCTCGATGCAGGGACAGTTTTTACTGCGACTTCTTTGTTTAAAAATTTGCAAGAACCAATTTGGAGCTTTCCACAATCAATGATTTCGCTGTCTCAAGCTATGATTTCATTGGGGCGATTGGATGAGTATATGAATAGTAAGGAGTTAGAAGAGGGTTCAATCGAGAGACATGCAAATTGTGACGATATGACGGCCGTCTCAGTCCAAAATGGGTCGTTTAGCTGGAACGATGACGAAGACGCTTCTATAGGAGAGACCATAAAAAACTTGAACTTCAAGATCAGAAAAGGCGAACTAGCAGCGATTGTCGGGACAGTAGGATCGGGAAAATCGTCACTATTAGCATCCGTTATCGGAGAAATGCATAAAGTTTCTGGTAAGGTGACGGTTACTGGGAGCACGGCATATGTTGCACAAACATCATGGATACAAAATTCAACTATTCAAGAAAACATTTTGTTCGGTTCGCCAATGGATCAAAACAAGTACAAAAACGTAATACGAACGTGTTGTTTGGAAAAAGACTTAGAAATGATGGAATTTGGGGATCAAACTGAAATTGGGGAACGTGGGATCAATCTCAGTGGAGGCCAAAAACAGCGGATTCAGCTTGCACGAGCTGTTTATCAAGATTCCGATATATATCTTCTTGATGATGTCTTTAGTGCTGTCGATGCTCACACCGGTTCAGAGATATTCAAGGTATAGCAACAAACTCAAAGACTATCATAACATTGTTGTTGTTATAATCCAATCCCATATGATACATATTATCCTGTAGTTTTCCAGAATTACGGCATTGGTTCCTTGCCGATACTAATTGCGCATATTAACATAGAAACATTGTTTGCTCTCACATTTAGTCTTTGATTTAATCTTATAAAGGACAAAACATGAAAACAAACAATATAGTATTACTATATACAATAATGTAATGTTCTACAAACTAGATGATCATTGCTGTAATTTACTCTAGTTTTAAACAAGTCCAAATGTCAGTATTTCGTAACTCATAGAGCGGAAAGTGATAGTTCTATAACTGAGGTATCAAAGAAATAGTTGATTACCAAGTTGCAACCAAGTAATAAGTTGTTACTCATCAAGTCGATTTTCTATAATCCATAGCATTTGTCTTTGATTGCAGGAATGTGTGAGGGGAGTCCTAAGAGGCAAGACGATCTTACTTGTTACTCATCAAGTCGATTTTCTCCACAATGTGGATCTTATCCTAGTAAGTGATGTGGTTCCGTTTTTGGATCAGGACTGTTTTGTGATTCTTGGATTTTACTTGCATAAAAAAGTGGGTTGTCTGTAAGATCTAAGTGACACAAAATTTTATGGTAACATGCTTGGACATTTATGTGACACAATTTTCTCAAAATTAGCTAGTAACACTCGCATTGATATCTTCTATCCGCAATTTTTCAAAACAACGCTTTTACACACGCATACCACCATGTGGCCATTGACGGGCACACTCACGTACACTAGGTCAAAGGCCTTGGCTTTTCTATTCACATTTATTAGGCGCGAGTTAGAGATAAGAAGTTTTGCTGATCTTTTGAAAACTATTGGTAAAAATTATGTAGTAAGAAATTCTTTGTGTGTCTATTTGACATGGTCTTTTTACAGTTTTTAGATTTGTTAGTGGGACCGACCTTTTCTAACCATTAACCCAACCCGGCTAATAAAATAATTTATCTTTTGACCCATTTAAGTAATTCACCATTCTGCAACCTCTAAACTGAACTTAAACTCTCACAGGTGATGCGCGATGGGATGATTGTCCAATCAGGAAAGTATGATGAACTGGTTCAATCCGGACTCGATTTTCAAGCCTTAGTATCTGCTCATGAGACCTCAATGCAACTAGTACAAAGAGAGTCAACCGAACCAGAAACCATAACAAAATCTCCTACCGGTGATACAAAAGAAAACAACAATGATACTACTAAAGCTTTAGACCGATCCCAATCGAGTTCTAAGATAGGAACATCAAAACTGATTGAAGATGAGGAACGAGAGACAGGAAGAGTCAGTTTACATGTCTACAAAGTGTATGCAACAGAGGCTTTTGGGTGGTTCGGTGTGATTCTAGTTTTATTATTGTCGGTTGGGTGGCAAGCCACACAAATGGCTAGTGATTACTGGTTGGCATATGAAACATCAGAGGATCGAGCGGACTCTTTTGACCCTGTTGTGTTTATCGGAGTCTATGCGGTTATTGCAGGTGCTGCGTTTGTCATAATTATTGGAAGAATCATGTTCACTATGTACCTAGGGCTCGAGACCGCACAAACATTTTTTAAGCAAATTCTTCATAGCATACTTCATGCTCCAATGTCATTTTTTGACACCACCCCTTCAGGAAGAATTCTTAGTCGGGTACGTTTTCTTTTTCCTGGGCAATGCTCCAACCCGTTTTAAGAAATAATTTAGCCCATTTGGGATGAGTGAATTGTTTATATTTTCCACCAATACAAAGAATCAAAACTATCTTATGCTATATCTATAATGTTTTTCAGGCATCAAGTGACCAAACCAACATCGATACTCTTCTACCGTTCATGATGCACCTAAGCCTCGTATTATACATGTCTGTGATTAGTGTTATCATCATAACATGTCAATACGCTTGGCCGACAGTCTTCCTGCTCGTTCCACTTGGTTGGCTCAATTTCTGGTATCGGGTATGTATGTTTAGATGTCATTACAGTGTAACGTGGTTACGAAGATATTGATTTTTTTGCATGATCTTTTCAGGGTTATTACCTTGCAACATCTCGTGAAATAACACGACTTGACTCAATTACAAAAGCACCTGTCATTCATCACTTCTCAGAGAGCATCTCCGGAGTTATGACAATCCGGTGTTTTAGAAAACAAGACAGGTTTATTCAAGAAAATGTTGAGCGTGTGGATGGAAATCTAAGAATGGATTTCCACAATAATGGATCGAATGGGTGGTTAGGATTTCGTATGGAGTTTCTTGGAAGCTTGTTCCTTTGCGTTTCCACCGTTTTCATGATCCTCTTACCTAGCAACGTCATTAAACCAGGTAATTTCGACCCGTTTACTTATGAACATGTCAATTTAGGCATTAAATTTGAGCCATTTTGCCACTTCTAGAGGGAGATAATCTAACTTAGTAATGGGCATTCATATGATTACAGAGGATGTTGGATTGTCACTTTCGTACGGATTGTCACTCAACGGTATGTTATTTTGGGCTTTATTTACGAGTTGCTTTGTTGAAAACCGCATGGTTTCAGTCGAGAGGATAAAACAGTTCACCAACATACCATCAGAAGCTGAATGGGTCAAGAAAGACAATCCCCCTCCTCCAAATTGGCCCGATCACGGGAGTTTGGAGCTCAGAGACTTGCAGGTATTTTTGGCATTTCAATCCATTGGACTTGGAGTAGCAATGGGTTGCTTTGGAAAAAACATAAAAAATAAAAGCTAAAACCCACTCATGTGTATTAATATAACTTTATAAACTAGCTATGTATAAATTTACTGAATATGGACAACAAAGTTTTCTGGATTGCCCGACTCCTTTAGGCCCGTTACCAACCCACTCATAAATATGCTCCAAACAGATATTAAGTACATAAATATTTGCTTGTGAGCAGGTTAGGTACCGTCCAAACACACCTCTGGTGCTTAAAGGGATTACTCTAAACATTCAAGGAGGGCAAAAGATAGGTGTTGTTGGTAGAACAGGTGGTGGGAAATCAACTTTGATTCAAGTTCTGTTTAGGCTGGTGGAACCGACTGGAGGAAGTATTATTATTGACGGTATCGACATCTCGACTCTCGGACTTCACGATTTGAGATCCCGGTTTGGCATCATTCCTCAAGAACCAATCCTTTTTGAAGGCACGGTGAGGAGCAACATTGACCCGATTGGCCAACATTCTGATGAAGAGATATGGAGGGTAAGTGAGGTCTATTTTTTCTTATGACAATGTTGTAGGACTGACAACGTGTTACAGATAAAGCATAACCCTTATTGACCCGTACTTCATTTCATTTACTTAACTTGAGAACCTGCTTTGTAGAGTCTGGAGCGATGCCAACTTAATGATGTTGTAGCTGCAAAACCTGGGAAACTTGATTCTGCAGGTACTTAAAATGGACCCTGGGACTGTTTTTTAGAGAAAGCTATTAATTTTACTTATATGTTTCGGGTATGCTTGTAGTTCTTGATAATGGTGATAACTGGAGTGTGGGACAAAGACAACTTCTTTGTCTGGGAAGGGTGTTGCTAAAGCACAGCAGGTTATTGTTCATGGATGAAGCAACGGCTTCTGTTGACTCACAAACCGATGCTGTAATTCAGAAAATCATACGCGAAGACTTCGCTGATTGCACCATTGTTAGCATTGCTCACAGGATTCCAACCGTCATGGACTGTGATCGGGTTCTTGTCATTGATGCAGGTAATTTTTTTTTATCATTTTGTGGGTGGAAAATAGGCAGGTCAATATGGGGTTGCAGTGTTTTTGGTAGACCGGGTCAGGTTGAACGTCTGCATAATTTCTAATATAACCAACTGTCCCCGATATTATTCTTTCAATAGAAACCAAATATTTTAAAAATTACAAGCTTTTATGGATTATAAAAACACTTTGGGCAACACTTGTCCTATTTGGACCATTTCAAATTTAGTAGATTTGAAGTTAATTATAACCTGAAGCAATCCACCTCATAAGCACATGGCTACATGGTTGAAATTGCTATTTCTATCATTTTGATAGCGAGACAGTGATAGTTTTTCCATTGGTTTCAGAACCTAAACCTAATTGAGATAAGGTTATATTACTTTAAGGTCAACTAACCACTTAACTTATAATGCTTATGTGTTGTAACAGGATATGCAAAGGAATTTGACAAACCTTCGCGTTTGATCGAGAGGCCCTCACTTTTTGGGGCACTGGTTCAGGAATATGCAAACCGATCATCTGGTTTATAAACAGTGTATGACATTAATGTTACTTGCATAATTTATCAAAATGAAATTGTTTCTTACATAAAAAATGAACCATGATCTAGGTATCAATATTAATAAATCAGACCAAACCCAAGCTACAACAACTTATTTAAACATCTTACTTGATTGTGAAATCATAATGTATGCATGGTTTCAAAGAGAACAGCGTGTTTAGATCCCCAAGAATGCTCGGGATTCTGCTCTCTCAGTGCGAAGGCTTTCCTCCCAGTATTCTGGACAACTGCGCAAGTTCATATAATTTGTTAATGTACTGAAAGGTGGCAAAATGGGCAGGTCATATGAGTTATGTAATTGGTCAAACAGGTTAATTCCAATTAATAATTTTTAGTGTATGTCAACACAAGTTTTGTGCATTTCGAAGTTTATATATAATTAGTACTAGACTATAGACCCGCGGGTTTCGCGGGTGGCATTTAAAAAATTATAATAGAGATAACTTGAACTTGAAAAGTACAACACCGATATGTATTACCAAGTTAAATCAAAACCACAAGATATTTGGGGGTGTTTGCCTTACCTAATTAAAGTAGGATTATGAGATTATATAACTTTTGATAGATCATAAGCCCATTTTTTTTGCTTATGAACTTATCATGCACTTATCAAATTCAGCAATAACCATCTAAAGGAATTGACATACATAGAATTCAAGAATAACCAAATTGGGTAAACAACATTTAGTAAATAGTTAGAATATCACATTTTCGAAGTACCCCATGATAAACAGCCTGTAGTGTTTGATACTTTACAATCTTCGTCTTCGTAAATCGACACCTTCACTCCTTTGCGACTTTTAACAGATGAAACTGCAACTTCCTTACATGTTCATGTGTGAATACAAGATTAGGCATAAAAAATCCAACGTTTGAAGAATTTTGCCCTTGAATCTTGTTGATAATCAATGCAAAACACACATGACATGGTCTTTTATTAATATTCAAGGGTACCCTTTTGTCTAAGAGCATTGGGTACAGTTGGTGCCGTGGGTGGTGTTATGGGTGGTGCAGTGAAAAAAGTGGTGCCACTACAACATCTTTTTTCTGTGGCACCAGATTTTCTTATGTCACCAAAACACCCCTCCCTAGCTATCACACCACTTTTATGGTGTCATAGGTTTTTTTATTTTCATTTTTTAAATAAAATTTAAATTCATTAATATAACATATTACATAAAATTAAAAGAGTACATTAAATAAAAAAAAGTACATAAAATGACAATAAAATAAGAATAAAGGTGCAAGAAAAACATTAACAAGGCAAGTAATGTAAACTTGTAAAAACAAAAAGGTTTAAAATGAAATAAAAAAATTAAAAATATATAAAAGTTGAGTGGACCCGTCGTCTTCCTGGTTCCTCCTTCCTTCTTGCCCACTAAACCTGCAATTTAAAAAACTAAAAAATAAAAACTATCAAACACAAACACAATAAACATTTCAGACACAAACACAAATACAAACACAAAACCTCATTCACAAACACAATACCCACTTGAAAATTCGATAAAAAGATTCCTCTTTTATTACTTCTAATAACGGATTACAATAAGATGGCAGGCAAACGGGCAACAAGTTGTGCCGCAACCCCCTTTTGAATAGCAAAACCAATTCTACTAAAAATGAAATTTTGTGACTTAGGGGTCGCAAAATTACTTTGCACAACCCGTTGAACCCTAGTAAAAAACTCCACAGCTGCCGAAGCTAGGAACCCAAATGTATCAAAAGCAAAAGGGGTAAATACGTGTTGATTCTCTAAACAAGCTTTCTCGTGTTTAGCAACTTTGCTCGATTCCGCTTTCAACGCCGCTTGTCCCGCAACAAACCCATTGTCCCTTAGCCCAACAAGAGGGGACACTCCGGTAAGATCCACACAAGCATGTTTTCCCCCGGCCCATCCAAACACAAGTATATCAGCTGGCCGTAAAGTAGACCTCCCTTCAAGCGGATCTGTTAGAAAGTTCACGGGGGCCTCTTTTTTAGAAGAAATTCCTGCTCGTTTAAGAACATCATACAGAACATCCCTAACCAAATCATGCCTGTAATTGAAACACGGTAACTCCTTGCAATGGACCGCATGCTCGCCAAAGGAATCTAAACAAACCTTGCGGCAGACTGGGCAAGGCTCATCACCCGGAAACAGAGGGATCATTAGCCGGTACTTAAGGATAGTCCGGTACTCCAGTGCCGACATATGTTGGCCTAGCCCTTCAATGGGAATAACCGTCAAGAAATCTTGAGCATGAGGAGCTCGGAGACATTCAAACACCGCTTTTTGCCGAGGGGATAAATCGAACTTCTCTCCCAAACTCCGGACGAGCCCAGCTGCGATATGGTATCTCATGCCGTAAGCTCGCGTTTTTGGCAATGGCTCAAGCCATCAGCTACCGTACCCTATGCTCTAAAAAGAATAAAGCTTTCTTTCCCTTCTTGGTACTCATTTCTTTAGTGATGATTTATGGCAGGTCAAAACTGTAGTATATACGTCCTTAGTTTGACTTTGACATCTTATTTTGACATAAAATGCCTAAAACAGGCTTTTATCTAATTGGATAGATCGACTTTTTGGGTAAAATGGAACTTCCATCCTGCTAAAATATATTAACCAATAAAACGTTTAAAGTACAATAGAATGTAGCTGAAATGCCACATTAACCTCAAGCAATCGCTTGAAACTACCCTAGATCATTTATGACAGGCCATAAATAAACCACTAGCTACCAACGACTAGAACAACCAATAAACAACATAAGATGACATGCCAATCTTATGAAGATAACAAAATAAAATACTACTTCCTAGCACGGCCTTGAAGATTGAACTCCTTGAATTGTCCCGGTAAGTCGTTTACCTGAGCCGCATACTCATCTGAAAAATAATCATCTCCCAAATAATCATTAGGCTCATACACCTCATCGTCATCACTCTCAGAAATAACTACTTCACCCACCTTAGAAAATGAGTTACCCCTCTTCGTTGCAGAAGTACACGAAGATAAGATAGTAGATTGATCAGACGCCTTCTTTGTTGCAGAAGTACTAGAAGATGGGATAGTAGATGACTTAGAAGCCTCACCCGACACCTGCGATTCCATGTTACTCGTAGGTTGATCTTGTGACCCCTTACCATTGTTGTCAAAACCAAGAACGTCCTCATCCACCAATGACTCCAAGATACCAAAAGAGTTAGAAGACTGTGGGTCCTTACCAGATTTAACATTTGAAGTAGAAGCCTGCTTTAGATCCTTAGGATCTGAATCTTTCTTGGTATCAACATGATTAGTAGTTGTCGTGACTTTAGGTCTCCAAAAATTAGCCTTAGGCTTAGAGAGTTTAACCCCTCCAATTGGCTTAGGTTGAGACGTAGAAACCACATTCTTACCTTTATTCTTACGATTCCTTACCTCTTTGAACCCCTCATCGTTATTAACCACCTGAGTCGATGCATTAGTCACCACATTAGAATCCTTATGAACCACATCTTTCGCTTGTTTTGGACACTCACTAGGTGTGTGACCAAAAATCTTACAAACACTGCAATGAGGAGGAGTCCAATTGGATAGATTGACTTTATGTTAAAGACAAACATAATTTTGTGTGTATGATGGTGATAATGGCCGGATTTTATGTATGTTTTGAGTTCTTAAAATTGTAATTAAGTAGAAACTCCATGCTTCAAAAACAGATCCTATAAAAGGGTCACGATCACATAGAAAAACATTAACATTCGACTTTCCAGTTATAGTAAAAAAATTTCATAAAAAATACAAACTTTTTGAATCTAAACAAAACCAGAGTATAGAGATTGATGGATATATTTAAGGAAAAAAGCTATAAATTCATAACGTACTTTACAAAAAAACTCATTATGCTCTATCTACTTCACTTATTGTCATAATACATAACCGTTTTCATTTTATTCAGTTATTTTCTGTCCGTTTTGATCTGTTTTCGTAAATCGTCCATTTTTATCCGTTTTCATTTTAATATGTCCGGATAAAAACAGATAAAAACGGATAAAAATCGTTTTTATTATCCACGTCAAAACGGTTTTTATCCGTTTTTATATGTTTTTATCCGGACATATTAAAATGAAAACGGTTAAAAATGGACGATTTACGAAAACGGATAAAAACGGACAGAAATTTACCGAATAAAATGAAAACGATTATGTATTCTCAAAATAAATGAAGTAGATAGAGCATAATGAGTTTTTTTTACAAAGTACGTTATGAATTTATAGCTTTTTTCCTATATTTAATTGAAGTTTTGACTTGTAAAAGGTGCAGTAAGGTATTCCATAAACAAATCAAATATTGTAGTACCTGGATTGGTGAACCTATCACGTCGGGATATTTGAATGTCATTAGTCACGTTTTTCCATGTATGATTTCATCTTCGGTATCAGACCTTATTGTCAAGGTTATAAATAGCGCGAGGCGTGGCGTAGCGGCATGACCAAGCCTCACGCCTTTGCGGCCAAGGCGAAGCTTTTGCGTTTATAAGGCGTAGCATAAGGCGGCACAAAGTATGGACATATTTATATATTCCTATCATAATTCATATATATCGAGTTTACAAAAACATGTGGCATAAGGCAGCGTGGCGGCATGACCAAGCCTCACGCCTTTGCGAGCCTTTTAGAACAGTGCTTATTGTTCGACATAAGTTGTTGTGCAAGATTATCAGCTGTGACAACCTCAAAAATTAGGTTTAGTGGAAGCATACAAGTCATGAGTGCCACTAATTGGTATCACAACACAAATATAAAATAACGGGTTTTTTCTTAAGAAAACTCATTTATTCAATATAAATCAAAGTTTACAATTAAATTTAATGCGGAAATACATGCCCATAATAAATAAGCGGTCCCAAATACAAGTATCAGAGTCGTCTATGACTATGTCATGCCATTGCCCAAGCGCCTCCAAAGTAAACTATCGCCTCAATACCTGAAAATACATGCTAAAAGTGTCAACACGAGGTTGGTGAGTTCATAGGTTTGCATAAAGTATAGTGAATTCAAAAGAGCCTTTCGATCATTGTGAAGCCCACATAGTCGTGAAAACAGAGTTTACCTTACGTAAAATAGTGATGTGGACCACAAGGTTTTCAAACACAAATAATCGTTCACAAACAATCCAGAATTTACCATAGGCTCACATTGCCTAAATCCCAGTATCATATCAAAATAACTATTACGCAGGCTAAGTCATGAAACTAACTCTAGACAGTACGGGCCTTATCTGTCTCTAATCAAACGCAACATCCGACATGTTATACGTCATGGCAATTTGGAATATCCCAAATCCAGACAGACTAGTTCATGGCAAGTGGATGTTCAAAGTCCAGACGGGGTAGTCAACCACGATAGATCTATCCATAACACTCGCACTTTCCTGAACCAATAATCCACAATTCATAAAGGTGTTTGGGTTTCTGACCTTAACCTCGCACGCAATAGTTCACAAAACATTTCTAGATCAAATCAAACATTTCAAGCACTTGTGTCCACGTAAAAACATATTAAAACCAAATCACGCATTTCATCATACCAAGTAACAATCGCTTACTCAAATCAATCAACTTTGACTTTAGTAAAAACGAGCATGTATTCTACCTCAATATAGTTTAAAAGAAAGTAAAAGTAGGGGCCATGGACTCACCTCAACAGAAGCAACGCAAGAATCACAACTGGCATCGAGGAGCAAACATAACCGTATCACGAAGAAACACACAACGATATCCAAAAAGTACAAGCACAACGGTACGACATCGGCACAACCTAATAGTATACGGCTATCTTAGAATATGTCTCGTAAATCAAAATAATTTTCGAACTATAACGTGTCTTAGTTTTCGTGGAATACTCGTATCAAAGATTAAAAAAAAACGGTATCAATATCTCAAGTTTAGTTTTAACGTTTCGTGGGGTGGTAAGCAAACATAGACTCAATATGCAAATCATGCCAAAAGTAGAATATGCATCAAAATGTAACTCACACATAACGTAACTCACACTAAAGCATAATATATGTCCCAATATATTATGTGGAATAGTCAATAAGAATTGACCAAGACTCAACTTGAGTAAACAATGACCAGACAGATGTTAAGACAATAACAACATACTGTTACTTTAATAAATAAGTCAATTGGTAAGTTTCGGTGTTTACCCATAACCCAAATAGCTTGTATAACACAACATGTTTTATAAACAATGATAAGTTTGAATTTGCAATTCAAACAATAATGGTTTTACCATTTAAAAGAACATTTATTTAGATTCTTGGGTTTTATAACAATAAAAGAGATTTGAATTTTAAAATATAAGTTAAAATATAAGTTAGAATGTTTTTATAAAAGAACACTTGTTTAGATTTGAACTTATAAAACTTTCACAAGTCATCGTGACTTTTGAATAAACCAAATTTCAATTACAATGTTTTATATGCTTTGTTTATCGTTATCATTCGCATAATTATTAGCCTTTGGTGTTATTGATTATTTTGTGTCCGATCCGTGTCTAATATATTAAATTCTTATCGAGTCTAATATATTATACCGTCTTGTCCCAACATGTCCAATAATTTCCATCGTCCAATATCGTAAATCCAATAATGATCCAAATGTCCAACAAACAACCAAGTCCAATAATATTAATCCGTATATTTCCAATAACAATCCGTATCCGAATCAAACTCTCAATCCCAAATATCGAATACCAAATCCAAGTCCCAGTTTCAATTATCCGAAACTTACCACGTTACCAAAATAACAAACATTCAATTGTTCACATTAGTTAAATATCTGATACCATATTAATCATTTAGTTTAACAGCCTAATTTAACACCAAATAAATCTCAAGGTTAAACATCCTTGTGGTTATTCTTGTTAGACCAAATTATACACAACAACTCAACACACCCTACTCGGGTTGTTGAGGAACCGAAAACAAAAACTGAGCACGACCAAACAAGACAATAACCGAGCCAAACAACACCACACTTGTGGTGTATCTTGCCGGATTCAATCACATGAACGATACCCTAACTGAGTTTCTCTAAACCACAAGCAAATCCAAACTAACGCGAGACACACAAATATGTCCTAAAACAATCCGTGACCAAATCGGGTTTTCAGACCCGACCCGAAACAACTAACAACACACACAACCATCACCTTACTTACTTGATACCACCCGAAACAAAAGAAACTTTGTAACCCGTTTACCACACGAGATCATTTTACAATCATTTCTATACCACGAAAACCACACGAAGACTTAAATAGACCGTTTTTAATCCGGTTCATTATCATAACCAAAATCTTACATCCATTTTTCAACCACATGAAACAATAATCAAATACGTTTTTATCCAAAGTTTAAATCTATGAAAACTATAACAAGTTGGCTAAGATCAGTTTAAATAAATAAAAAAACGTGACAAGAAGTTTTCGGCTTACTGATACGCATACGCAACGCGTTCGGGGTCAAAGGAACTTTCTTTTCGTCGAGCAAGTTTTTCAACACACTAGGCAGTGAACCTAATCGTTGTAGTGTAGTCTTAGGGTAAGCCACGGGAATTGATATCGTTCTCTAGGGGAATAGGAATGCTAGTGAGAAGTTACTACACTAAGGTTGGGGTTGAGGAAGATTATTTTTTTATCTTTTTATGTTTTTTTAGGAAAAGGAAAGGTCCGAATCTCGGGGTTTGGATTTGGGGGTTGGTATTTCTACTGATTACTCTATTCGTCTAATTATCTAATCTAAGGTGTATGTATTCTATGTCTAATTATTGTGTGCTCGTATGATGGTTTAAAGATGTGTTTACTTAGGTTTTATTACTCCTTAATTATCTCCTATTGATGGTTGAATTGTCACGTCCTTATTCTTAATTGTGTTGTGTGTCTAAGGTCGTAGGGTATGCGTTTATCCCTATCTCTTTGAAACTACCAAAGGTTAATGACTACAAAATCTCTAGGATTTATAAACTTTAACTCTAAGGTACTCTTCGGATGGTTTAGCCTACAATGACTCTAGGTACTATAAGCTAAGGTTCACAAAGATTAATCAAGCATTAACTACACAACGGATGACCTATCACAATACTAGATCATTAACAATTAAGATAAGAGACAACCAATCAATATTCAATAATTAAGTTTCATATTCCCTAAGCAAACACACAAGTAAATTAGCTGGACATGGAGAACATGCAAGCATACACACAAGTAATTGAAGACATAATTGAATTATTGAAGTAAAACACTTATCTTGATGTAAGATAGGGTATGGAACCCTAAAATAATGTACAAGACAACCTTGGTACGGTTTAGGTTTTTACTCCAAAAGACTACACACCGAAAACTAAAAAATTCAGATTCTATATATAAGATTACATATGCGACGGCGTCACCTTATGATTTGTGACGCCGTCGGGTCGCCGTCATTAGGGTTTCGTCTTGGCCACGTTAGTCTTGCGATGGCGTCACCTTATGCTCGTGACGCCATCCTCTTCAGCTTCTGACGTCGTCTAGATGAAATCTAGGCTGTCTGAGTTGCGACGACCTACTCTTTTAAAGCCTGACACCGTCACTTGTTAATAAGCAATTTGGCTACTGAGTCGTCACAAAAGTTGTCCCGACGGCGTCGCAGTTAAGCAGTGACGCCGTCACCTTCAGTTCCAGCAGCTTGAGTGTCTTGATTCTTGACTTTGGCCATTTTCTTCGTATATTCGCGCCTTTTCGTCCAAATAAGTGCCATTTCAGCATTTTGCCTTCAAGAGACCTAAAAAGTGAAAAAGGAACGATATTAAGTAATAACAGATACAAAAGTGATCAAATAAGGGCTTAAACGACCCCTCAAAAAGGTACATTTTAAAACCTTATCAAATATCCCTACACTTGGTATTTGCTTGTCCTCAAGCAAATGTGCTTTTAGCCAATTAATTTATAAGTTAGGGGTCATGAAGCATTGGTTTAGAACAATTCACAACACATATAAGCCCCGCAAAAGTCATAACAAGCATGGAAATTACATACTAGCACCTCACATGGGGTGTTTGGATACTCACATCTCTCGGGTGTATATGAAATATAACAAGTTGGAAATGGAAGATAAACACTCATTAACCGGTCCTAGTACATAGATTACCATAGGCTTGAGACTAGATCAAACCTCCATCGCTTTGGCATAAGCACCTAGGAAAGACTATCCAAGAGGTCTTTCAATGGGTTGTAATGATAGGCTTACGGTAGGGAAACACATGGTTTTGGTGGGATAGGCTATTTATTGGTGGCAAGTCAAAAATCTTTACGTTACAAGCATGCGAAGAATGGCGTTGTTAAGCCAAGACTCGACACTCTAAACTCTAGATAACTGAAACAAACAAACATAAATTTAAAGATAGATGTAGGATGGTAGCCCGTATTTTTTTTTTCATACACTTTTACTCTACCATCCTCTACGATAACATCAAAATAATAGGGATTTATAGGCACATCCCTACACTTGAGTTTTTATTACTCTAACACTAATTTGACCCGAATTGAAAAGATCAAAACACTTGGAGTACATTATTATGCAAATAAGTGGAATTTGAATTTAACGTTCCCTTCCCGTCATCTCACAAAATTTAACTTTTCCAATGAGTCCCAATCGTCCCAAAACTGTGTACAAAGGATATGACTCGACTTAGCAACTTATGCAAGCAACTAGATAATTGAACTAAGGGTTTGGGGTGACAACAATAATGCACTAAAAGTGAGTGCATACAAGGTAGGCTAAGGCGATTTGGGTGTACATTTGGGGGTGGGGTGTAAACAATACTCTTCATTGATATTCTGAAAAACCGAAACATCACGAGAACCGCGAAAAGGATAGGCTCTGAGGGGTTAACTAGGGGTATCGTGTACTAAAGATGAGTACAATGCAAAGGGTGTGGGGGAATTACTCAACCGATGTGGAAGAAGTAATTATATTACGGGTATCAAACAGGGGTTATCCTAATGCCTCTTATCATTTAGTTATTCCTAACTACACAAGTGTAGTCTTACTAGCGATTTCGGGATGCATCACAAAACAAGTTCTAGAATCTAGTATACTACCGGTTCCAACTCTAAGCATTGAAGATGAATGCTTTAATTCCTACTAATCTAAGGGCGATCCTCACATTTTGGGTGGAATTTAAGTGGTAAAGGGTTTTTGTGCTAGTCATATAACTTCCTATCCATGAGACGCTTTATTAAGACTAATGGCCCACTCCTATATGTCATGAAAATTTTTAAATTTGGTGCCAAAATTACCCTAACCGACATATTCTCATGGTTTATTACACAAATACAATTGGACAAAGCAAATAATCAAGGATAAGCATAGTTTCAAAGTTCCCGTTTTGTTTTCCCTCCCTACACTTAAACTGAACATTGTCCCCAATGTTCCCCGAAAGTATCAAAGTTATGATAATGGAAGGTAATTAAAAACGAAAGAAACTAATACTCCCTTGATTAGCTCGGTAGGATCCGTGTAAAGTGGTGGTTACATCTTTCTTCAAGAAGAACGTTTGCGTGAAAAGCTCCTTCTCATCTTATGTATCTTCTTCTTGGTAAATTAAACCTGTACACTTAAAGAAAACAAACGAAACCTTCACGTAAAATCGGCGGTAATAATATATATAAGACTCTACTAAACTAGGATATAATGCTTGTGGAATGGATGTTTACATAATTTTCTGGAAAATTAAGACCTGGAAAATTCCAAAAATTTATAAGCAGCTCAGAAAATGAGAAAAAGTAATCAGTTGTTTTTGCTCCTTCCTGACGCCGTCAGGTTGCGATCCTGACGCCGTCAGGTTATCCTGACAAAAACTGGTCTGCGATTTTCTGGAAAAAATTCTGGAAAATTTACATCTTTAGAATCTGGAAAAATTTCCTGCAAAACATCCATTATGACTCGATACAAGCATTTGACTCGAACAAACACACATATATATCTTTTACTTAATTGTAATTCTCATGTTTACGTTTCTTTTGAAAACGTGTGTAATCCTCCCTACACTTATCCCTTATGTAAAATACCTTTATATGTAATTAAGACTAGGTTAAAGACAAAATAAAGCATTTTTACAAATTCAAACATGAGAATAAACAATTAATAAAAGATATACGACACACAAATGAAAATGAGAAACAAATACACATGGGTTGCCTCCCAAGAAGCGCTTGTTTTTGTTCGAGTCACGAGCTTGACTCTACCCTTATTTAACGGATAAAGGGGAGGTTTTCCCTATACTTAAGCTTAAGTACGGGTGATAGTAGCAATACACACCCTTAGGGTGGAAATTTGCTACGTGAGGAGAGGGTGATGGGTGATTTATATGCTCAAAGGAGTGTGCTCCATTCATTATAACCTTACCTAATTCTATTGGTGTAGCGGGTGAATCAAATCTCTCTCCTAAAAATGGATCATATTCTATCAACTTCAAAAGACTCTTAGTTAAGGATCCATCTTGACCTAATAAACCCGGTTTAAACCCATAATGTTCCTTGTTATCAACCATGAATGGGTGATATAAGTGTGTAAGGTCATGGGTTACTCCTATATTAGCTTCCACTCTACATGGTCTAGAGTCTACCACCTTTATCAAGCAACTACCCGGATTATTTATTTTGATGGGTGGATTGGGGCCTAAGTCAATTCCAAGATTCACATCTAAAGACGGAAAATTGGGTAAGGTTTTTGGTTGAGGCTCCGGTTCATCAAAATTAGGAACTTCCCTAGGACTAAGAGAGAGGTCATGACAACAAGCATCTAAACCTACATTCTCTAGTGGCATTTGGTCCAAAGGTTTTTCAATCGGGGTTCCTATAGTCTCTTCTACTTCTTCCGGGTAAGTTATAGGCGATGTGTGTTCCTCAAGTAATGGTAGGGCCTGTGGGCTTGGAGTTTCCCCCTCATTCTCCATTATATCTAGATCTCCTAAAAGTTCATCATGTGTTTTAGTATGATCTAACCCAAATACACTCCTAGGTATCTCAAATCCTTCTTTAGCCATTTCAAATTCTTGGTCCGATTCATAAGAATCATTCTCAAAAATTAGATCACTATGTTCTATTTGCCTAAAGGATTCCTCACGCGTGTCATATGTTTTGAAATCTATCCCACGCATGCAACTAGGAAATTCAACTATAACCATCTCACAATCTTGTTCGAGTTTAGGTTCCATGTTCTTAAAAACTAGGTCTTTTTGATCATGATGCCTAAGGTTGGATAAATCTCCTTATCCATTTCCTCAAGTTGTGACAGCTGATGGTTTATGCTTAGGAGGCTTTTCTCAAAAATTTTTCCAGAGTGTCTCACTAAAAGGAGTTGATTCTAACAATGATCGTTGAATAGAAGCCACACAAGCAAAAAATTTATCAAATCCATCCAACCTTACACCCGTCTCCTTTTGGATATCTCTAAGATCACTCACAAATTCATTAGAACAATAAAAAGCAATCCAATCTGCGAAATTCAATTGTTCCTCATTTGTTAATGATTCAAATGCAACTTCACTTGCCATAGCGACAAATGAAAAGGGTTTTACGAACACAAACGCAAAGAAGGGGGATAGACTACGAGGAAGCTAAAAATGGGAAAAAATGCTTACTTGATAGGAATCAAGCAAGGAAACCTAAACGAGGTGGACTCCTAACTAGCTATTCTATTCCCCGGCAACGGCGCCAAAAACTTGAAACGCTTACGCAGCGCGTTCGGGGTCAAAGGAACTTCCTTTTCGTCGAGCAAGTTTTTCAACACCCTAGGCAGTGAACCTAATCGTTGTAGTGTATTATTAGGGTAATCCACGGGAATTGATATCGTTCTCTAGGGGAATAGGAATGCTAGTGAGAAGTTACTACGCTTAGGTTGGGGTTGAAGAAGATTATTTTTTATCTTTTTTATGTTTTTTTAGGAAATGGAAAGGTACGAATCTCGGGGTTTGGATTTGGGAGTTGGTATTTCTACCGATTACTCTATTCGTCTAATTATCTAATCTAAGGTGTATGTAGTCTATGTCTAATAATTGTGTGCTCGTATGATGGTTTAAAGATGTGTTTACTTAGGTTTTATTACTCCTTAATTATCTCATATTGATGGTTGAATTGTCACGTCCTTATTCTTAATTGCGTTTTGTGTCTAAGGTCGTAGGGTATGCGTTTATCCCTATCTCTTTGAAACTACCAAAGGTTAATGACTACAAAATCTCTAGGATTTATAAACTTTAACTCTAAGGTACTCTTCAGATGGTTTAGCCTACAATGACTCTAGGTACTATAAGCTAAGGTTCACAAAGATTAATCAAGCATTAACTACACAACGGATGACCTATCGCAATACTAGATCATTAACAATTAAGATAAGAGACAACCAATCAATATTCAATAATTAAGTTTCATATTCCCTAAGCAAACACACAAGTAAATTAGCCGGACATGGAGAACATGCAAGCATACACATAAGTAATTGAAGACATAATTGAATTATTGAAGTAAAACACTTATCTTGATGTAAGATAGGGTATGGATACCTAAAATACTATACAAGACAGCCTTGTTACGGTTTAGGTTTTTACTCCAAAAGACTACACACCGAAAACAAAAAAATTCAGATTCTATATATAAGATTACATATGCGACGGCGTCACCTTATGATTTGTGACGCCGTCGGGTCGCCGTCATTAGGGTTTCGTCTTGGCCATGTTAGTCTTGCGACGGTGTCACCTTATGCTCGTGACGCCGTCCTCTTTAGCTTCTGACGTCGTCTGGATCAAATCTAGGCCGTCTGAGTTGCGACGACCTACTCTTTTAATGCCTGACACCGTCACTTGTTAATAAGCAATTTGGCTACTGAGTCGTCACAAACGTTGTCCCGATGGCGTCGCAGTTAAGCAGTGACGCCGTCACCTTCAGTTCCAGCAGCTTGAGTGTCTTGATTCTTGACTTTGGCCATTTTCTTCGTATATTCGCTCCTTTTCGTCCAAATAAGTGCCATTTCAGCATTTTGCCTTCAAGAGACCTAAAAAGTGAAATGGAACGATATTAAGTAATAACGGATACAAAAGTGATCAAATAAGGGCTTAAACAACCCCTCAAAAAGGTACATTTTAAAACCTTATCACTTACCACAACGAGAAGCGAGTAGAAAGAAAAAGAGAAAGAGGTGGTACGGTGATGGTGACGGCTCTTGTACACGAACCAAACAAACTCTTAATGCGAATCAATAACCCATGATTCTTGATCTCCTTTTGTTAGCAGAAAGCGGCGGCAGGAAATGGGATGGCCGGAGGGATCGTCAGAGTTGGATGACGGCATCTACTAAGGGTGAGGTGAGAGGAGGCTAAGGTTGGAGTGTGTTAATACAAATAAACCATAAAAACGTTTATTTATATTTTACAATCTTCTAATATTTTGTCGATAACAAACGTAAAATCATTTTAACGAAATAAATAAAATACGTAAAAGCTTTAAGCCAATAGTTTACTAATTAACATACTTTTACTAATCATATTAAAACCATCAAAACATGTTTAGTAAATAATTTATATAAAACTAAAGACATTTTTATAAAACACTAACAAGTAATATTGTTTACATCTTATAGAAATGTATATGTGTAACAAGTAATATTGTTTACATCATTAGAAATGTATATGTACTTTGTATATGTTGTAATGGGTAAAAACCAAAGTTAATAACCCATGACCTATGATCCATTCACTAGGTAAAATGAATCTTGTTGGGTAAAAACCAAAGTATATAACCCATACCCATGGAGCATGATCCATAACCCATGATCTATTACATGACGTCATGCATGAAGTCATGTTAGATATTTGATGCAGGTTTTACTGACCAGGTTTTAATATTTATAAGTTCTTGTTATACCTATGGTCTACCCTAATGCACTAACGGGCAGTGTACCCGGTCGTGTGTAGTGTAGCATTTCGGTAAAACCGAGGCCATCCCAAGAGTTATGTGTGTGAATTTTAACTAAGTCTAGGTGTCACAGATTTTAATAGATTTAAGGCGGGAATGATTAACTATTAATAAAATATGAAAGCAAATAAAGGCGAGGGTTGTGATCAATAGGGGAGAGGGGGTGCTAACCTAGTTAATCATCCTAACTAGTTATGTTTACGCTTAATTACTTCCAATTACTTCAGGTGGGGTCAAAGTCGCTAGGACAACATTTGGTCAGTTCGTCCTAACCTATCAGCAAAGGGTTCCACTGGAGAAATCAGGTGACCCGTCATAAGTCCAGTTGTTCTTAGTCCCCTAAGCCAAGTCATTAAGTACCGCTATATGCAAGATTTATAATAATGGGTGCCCGGGCGCTAGCAACTTAAACACTCATCCCCAACTTCTTAAGTTCATCCAAACGGTAGGTGATCAGTTGGTCAAATTGCACAAGAAAAAAGGGTCGTCAGTTGGTCATATCTTACACTTCCCACTCAGTCTACCTACTTAGGGTCAGTTGGTCATATCTCCTAAGTAACTAGCCACTACCGCCATTCAAAACTACCGAAAACAGGGTAACTACCAACAAGCTATGCATGCATACACTTAGAAATAATTATACGGAAGCAATGTAAACATAAACAAAACAATTAAGGAATCATAACTAGGCCAGCACCAGAGGTGCTTAGCCGCTCATATTAACTAAAACAATCGATTCAATGTTTAACATTACGAAATACATGAATTGAAAGTAAAAAAAAGATAAAATGCTAATGCTTATCATAGGGGAGTGATTTCTCCCTTGGAGATAGCTCCGTATGCTCCTCTAGATCTGCCTTCGACTTCTACTCACGTTCACTTAATGTTGTGTGTGAAATGGGATGCTTTGAAATGCTGAAATTCGTGGGGTATTTATAGGCCAGATCTGGTTACGGCGTAACTAATGTTAAGAGTTACGCCGTAACATCCAATTCTTCTTATTTTGCACTAAAAATGATGGTTACGGCGTAACATCTGGAAGGAGTTACGCCATATCTTTGATAAATCCTGGTTACGCCGTAGTTGAGACAATAGTTACGGCGTAACTTGCAGCGGCGCGAAACCTCATTTGACCTAGTTGGTTACGTCGTAATCTTAGAAAGAGTTACGCCGTAATCTTTAGTTGAGTTTGTTTTCTGAGCCACGCTTCTGTTACGGCGTAATGTGAGAGAGGAGTTACGCCGTAACGTCTTCAAAATGAGCATACTATGATATATCTTCAATAAACTCTCCAAATCCGCTTCTCTTTAGCTCCAATGCTCGTAATTTACCTGAAAGTGAAGTATAGAGGAAAACAAGCGTAAATCCATATAAATGATATAAAATACGAGCATTATCGGGGGAAATTGACACTTAATGTTCAGGACTATTTGATGTTATCAAATATCCCCCCACTTGAACTCTACTTGCCCTCAAGTAGACCTTATTAGATAGATTCCTAAAAAGATATCTCCCATTACCTATAAAATATAAGTTTACAAATCCCTTATGTTAGAATAAAACAAAGCCGAACATCTCACGAAATGGGAACAAAACACTCAAATCTCTCAACTATTCTAAGTGTCAATTTCGGGGTGATCACTCATTGCACAGTTATAGCATGTATTCTATCATAAGCTTGGCGGTTACACAAATCTCCACCACTGAAGTTAATGACAAAACAACTCTCGAAGGCAATATGGGTAGACATGACAAAGGTTAAGGGTGATTTGTCATTACTAACATGTCACGGCGAAGTGGAAAAAATCAATGATACATGACCAAATCCATGGCCAAGACACCAAATATTGCTCGTTGCATCACCTAGACACGCTTCATGACTAAGGGTAGGATAAGACATGGGATAAAATAGGTGTAAAATAAAATCAAGCAAATAGTCTAAATCTATAACTAAGTCATCACCACTTACCGTTCGCCCAAAGTTCAAGTTTCAAAGTTAAGAAACCGGATCATGATATTACCAGGTAGATGTGCCATTAGAGGACGTCATGATGGGCACACTTCCAACTTCATTCTTCAAATGTGACCGAGGTGGCCACCTCGATACTAAATCTATATTAAGCTCATAACAATAGTGCTTATAACATCGCACTTTAAAATGAAATAACAATAACTATTTTTTTTTTCAACATAACATAATAACTAAACATAACATCCCCCCACTTGAGATGAACAATATGAGAATTTGGGGGATCTTCAATGATCTTTAAGGATATGTCGTCGATGAAAGCGTGATTCCCGAACCTTTCCACTTGAACCTTGAACTTAGGCAAATAATGACTTCCTAATTACAAATAAATACTACAGGGTAGGCTAAGGTGTATCAAAATAATATGTTGGGTGAATAAAATGAAAGGAATGGCTCAGAAAGGTGTATCTAGGAGTATCTTGCACTAAAGGTGAGTGCAAAAAAAGGGTTTAACATGGGGGTCGAGAAGTCGAGGTGACTAATCGATAGACACACAATGGTAGGCTATTTGGGTGATAATCCTATAATACTGCCTTCATAAACTGAAAAGTCCAAATACATCGAGCTAACTCAACATACCTCGTCTATGGTCTCGAAATGATGTAAAGGCCAAGTTCTAAAGTTTACAAGATACCGGCACACTAATAATTTGGTAGATTTGGGGTAAAAATTTGGAAACGGATAAGGCTAATCTCACCATATAATATCAAGGGTTATAATGTGCTCGGCTAAGGTCTAATCTAGTTAGGTTAAGAAAAACATGTCAAAATTTTAAAAATGGCATAATTTTTCAAAATAAACTAGAAAAACGAGGGCAAAATAAAGTTCAAGAGAAAATTCTACTCTCGTCCCCCTACTTGAATTGTACAAAGTCCCTTTTGTACTAAGCGTTAAATAAAGGTGATGAGAAAAGTAGAATTAGAGCGAGAACTTCCATGAAATTTGCTCCAAAAATAAAGAAGGCTCACGAAAAGAGTTGTGCCTTCGCATAAGCATCCATGAGCATACTTCAATCCCTGAAATTATACTACCGACAAGCATAAAAAAAAAGAAAAAGAAAAAATAAAAAAGAAACCTAACTCACTTTCGTAGGAATCACGGTTGCATTTAGCGTATGCAACAAGCCTTTTAAACCACTTGGTGTCCCAAGTGGACGAGTGTAGTCTCGTGAGGGCTTACAGGGAACATACCCACAAAGTTCATTTGAAAACTAATACAAGGTTATTGTGTTTAAAATGAAAGAAGTGTAACAGAGGATAGTTACGTCGTAACCCCTATAAGGAGTTACGCCGTAATTAAGCAAAACCTGGCAAACGCTACAAGAGTGTAGCTACAGCGTAACCATTGAATGGGATTACGCCGTAATTGGTAATGCTCTGAAGTACTGCTGCAAAAAGGTATGTTACGGCGTAACCATAAGAATGAGTTACGCCGTAGCTATGGACATATCAAGTCCCCGTTTAGCATGGTGCATCAACTTTTCCCCGAAATCCTGCAAATATGGTAAAAACACAAAACCCAACAGAAATGGAAATAAAACAAATGAAAGGGATAATTCGGGTTGTCTCTCGAAAGAGCACTTTTCTTTATTTACGAGTCTTTAAGTTAGACTCAGAGCCTCGGGGCTTTATGGTGGCCTTTGGACTTGGCTAACTTCCTCCTTAGCTGATTGTTTGTTTGAAGACGGCTGGTCCCAAACACAGGGAGGAACAATCAGAGTCAAGGAATATCGATTTTCTTGCAAAAAATTAGCTTTCGCCCATTCGTAACGAAATTTAGCCTCGACTTCCCATTTTATCTTGACAGCTCCAAAATTTACTTTTAACCAATTCGCAAATGAGATTCCCTTGTACCCGACTTCCATTCTTTTTTCCTTGTCAAAACATGCCCATTCCTTGCATTTGAGCCAATTAGGATCGGGGAATTCTCCTCCATCGCAGATCTTTCGGTTGGGGTCGCACGTAGGCCATGCTCTAGTGAATTCATTAGACATCGTAGCCGGCTCGCAGAAATGAAGAGTCCAATCGACCTCAGTGAACCAGTCGTTCATAATATCGTGTCCTTGAATCCATCGCCTCTTGGTTAATTTTTTGTCTTCCCAACACCACCAAACTTTTGCTGCCTTTTTTATCCTTCGAATGAGAAATTCTCCTCCCCCATTACATCATTTTTGAAAAGGGGAACACGTAGGCAATGTAACTTCAGACCCCTCAATCCAAGAAATTTCAGAAGCACAACAGTGAAGTTTTCCCTTAACAACATAACTAGGTACAGAAGGTCGGACCTCAACATCTTCTCCTTCGCTGTTGTCATCATCACTTGACTCGGTCCCCTATAGATGTCCAAAATATGAAGGAGGAAATTTATCGGAGTAATCCACTTGAACCTCCTTAGGATCCTCATTTGTTATTATCTCATCCTGCTCATTGCATAAAGTTTTATCAATTTTAAATTCTACTCTATCACTATAGTATCCCAACGAGTCAAGGAACGGTTTACCAAGAATCAAACGTTCCCTCGTGTTTTTCTCCATGTCGATAACCATAAATTCGGGGGAAGAAACAAACCTATCGACCTTAACACAAGTACCACCTGTAATTCCTAAAGGAGTAGCCCTGGTCATATTGGCCGTCTCAATCACTAAATCCATTTTCCAAAGATGGATTAATTTGAGTTTTAAAAATATGGAAAGTGGCATGATGTTTATGCTTGACCCAAAATCCACTAACCCCAAGAGATCATGACTCCCAACTGAACATGGAATGACTAACCCGTCTGTGCTAATATCTTTAACTGAAAATAAACCGATTTCTGACCTGTTTACGCTTTCTGAATCATGGTTACTCCGTAACTTAGGAAAATAGTTACGGCGTAACTGCACCTGTTTGTCGACAATCGTCTTCTTTAAATTTTCGGTTGGAGAATGGCAGTCTTCAATTACTTCCTGTGAATTATCATCAACAAAAATGGCATTGCATACCATCATAGGTTTGGTCCCTTCAGGTTCAATGTTACTCATCTCTATCTCCGCACTAAGCTTTTCCACCATGGCTTCAAGGTTTTTTAGGCTTGTGTCATGTCTGGAGAGATTTTTATTTGTGTTTTCCTAGAAATCCCTGAGCCATTTATCTTGTTCTTTTTGCTTTTGGGCAGAACTTTCCAGGAATTGGTTTATGGTCTCTATAATGCTGGGCCTTCTTTCTCCATAAGGCCCACGGTTATAATTTCTACGATACCCATTATTATTCCTATTATCCCCATAGAACGGTCGGTTTTCTCCATACTTAGCTTATTCGATTGTGCTATCTTCGTTAATGTGAGGACAATTTTTGGTAAGATGTCCTCCTCCACAGCTTTCGCAACCTACTTGGATGGCATGAAGAGTTTCTCTAATTTTGAGCATATCCCGACTAAGATTCTCTAGCTTGTTAGTGATGGCTTCAATTCCATCAAGATTTTTTCCTTGGTTCCTTTTGCTTCATCCATCGTGCCATTTCTGGGAATGATCAGCCATCTTTTGGATTGCTTCAATTGCGAGAGTAAGAGTCATGCTCGGAATTGGTCCTTGGTAGTCCAACATCTGTCTTGTAGTCACATTGATTCCTTTGTAGAATATGTTGACCTTTTGCTAGTTGTTTAGATCATGTATAGGACACTTGTAGAGGAGATCGTTGTATCTATCCCAGGCTTGATATAACGTTTCATCGTCATCTTGCTTGAAATTATGGATCTCCATGAGCTGATTAGATATCTTTGATGGAGGACAATATCTTTGGATGAAGTACTTTTTTAGTAGAGCCCATGATCAACTGCCCCGGCGGGCAATCTTTCGATCCATCTCTTTGCAGACCCAGTAAGAGTCATGGGGAACACACGTAGCATAACAACGTCATGAGACACACCCAAAATGTTGTAAAGGCGATGTACAAGACATTCTCAACGTGCTCATACGCATCTTCGTCCCTGTTTCCTGAAAAAGGGTTAGCACGAAGCTCCCTTATAAATTGATCTTTAATCTCGAAGCGGACATTAGCTCCAATTGCCGGTCTTACGAGCCCCGGCCCTTTTTCTTCTCTTGTCAAGCGCCAAATATTCCTCAAGAGTGAGGTCATCAATGTTAACAACTTCCATGGTACCTGAAACTTGAAAAGAAATCGTGAGAAATTGAGAAAATTTTTAAAACAAAAATGAAAGACTTAATAGAAATCCATATATAACTCCCCGGCAGCGGCGCCAAAAACTTGATGCAGGTTTTACTGACCAGGTTTTAATATTTATAAGTTCTCGTTATACCTACTGTCTACCCTAATGCACTAATGGGCAGTGTACCCGGTCGTGTGTAGTGTAGTATTTCGGTAAAACTGAGGTCATCCCAAGAGCTATGTATGCGCATTTTAACTAAGTCTAGGTGTCACAGATTTTAATAGATTTAAGGTGGGAATGATTAACTATTAATAAAATATGAAAGCAAATAAAGGCGAGGGTTGTGATCAATAGAGAAGAGGGTTGCTAACCTAGTTAATCATCCTAACTAGTTATGTTTACGCTTAATTACTTCCAATTACTTAAGGTGGGGTCAAAGTCGCTAGGACAGCATCGTCCTAACCTATCAGCAAAGGGTTCCACTGGAGAAATCAGGTGACCCGTCATAAGTCCAGTTGTTCTTAGTCCCCTAAGCCAAGTCATTAAGTACCGCTACATGCAAGATTTATAATAATGAGGGCCCGGGCGCTAGCAACTTAAACACTCATTTCCGACTTCTTAAGTTCATCGAAACGGTAGGTGATCAGTTGGTCAAATCGCACAAGCAAAAAGGGTCGTCAGTTGGTCTTATCTTACCCTTCCCACTCAGTCTACCTACTTAGGGTCAGTTGGTCATATCTCCTAAGTAACTAGCCACTACCGCCATTCAAAACTACCGAAACTAGGGTAGCTTCCAACAAACTATGCATGCATACACTTAGAAATAATTATATGGAAGCAATGTAAACATAAACAAAACAATTAAGGAATCATAACTAGGCCAGCACCAGAAGTGCTTAGCCGCTCATATTAACTAAAATAATCGATTCAATGTTTAACATTACGAAATACATGAATTGAAAGTAAAATAAAGATAAAATGCTGATGCTTATCTTAAGTTCATTGAAACGGTAGGTGATCAGTTGATCAAATCGCACAAGCAAAAAGGGTCGTCAGTTGATCATATCTTACCCTTCCCACTCAGTCTACCTACTTAGGGTCAGTTGGTCATATCTCCTAAGTAACTAGCCACTACCGCCATTCAAAACTACCGAAACCAGGGTAGCTACCAACAAACTATGCATGCATACACTTAGAAATAATTATACGGAAGCAATGTAAACATAAACAAAACAATTAAGGAATCATAACTAGGCCAGCACCAGAGGTGCTTAGCCGCTCATATTAACTAAAACAATCGATTCAATGTTTAACATTACGAAATACATGAATTGAAAGTAAAATAAAGATAAAATGCTAATGCTTATCGTAGGGGAGTGATTTCTCCATGGAGATAGCTCCGTATGCTTCTCTAGATCTGCCTTCGACTTCTACGCACGTTCACTTAATGTTGTGTGTGAAATGGGATGCTTTGAAATGCTGGAATTCGTGGGGTAGTTGTAGGCCAGGTCTGGTTACGGCGTAACTAATGTTAAGAGTTACGCCGTAACATCCAATTCTTCGTATTTTGCACTAAAAATGTTGGTTACGGCATAACATCTGGAAGGAGTTACGCCGTATCTTCAATAAATCCTGGTTACGCCGTAGTTGAGACAATAGTTATGACACAACTTGCAGCGGCGCGGAACCTCATTTGACCTAGTTGGTTACGTCGTAATCTTGAAAAGAGTTACGCCGTAATCTTCAGTTGAGTTGGTTTTGTGGAAAACTAGAAGGGGGGGTTGAATAGTTTTACCAATTAAAACTTCCTTTTAAACTATTTAGATCGACTTATGTCAATCTATTTGGTTGTGTGTGTTGGATGTTGATATACAAGCATATAAAGATATGTAATGAAAAGATAAGAGTAAGAAGCACAAAACCACAACGCAAGTATTTATAGTGGTTCGGCTACAAGGACACCTTCCTTGCCCTACTCCACTCCCCGAGTCACCTACTCGAGAGTTTGTAATCACTACACCAATCTCCTTATGGCGGAGAAGCCTTCACAACGTCGCTTAACCTTTTTCCGGTACAAAGCTAAATACCGAGTTCTTTCACACCAAGGCGAACCACACCTAACACAACGTCGCCTACCCTTTATATGGTGTGATGAGTGTGTAAATACTCATCATTTTTGGTTTAATCTGAACCGCAAAACGTCTAAAAATGCTCAGAAATGCATCAAAATACTGAAAATATTCCAAAATTGCATTTTATATATTTCAGATGCAAAATGTTCAAAATCAGATGAAAAATGAGCAAAGTTTGCATAATTGGCAGTTTCAGTCCCCCAAGTTTCTAAAATTGTCAAAAATAGTCCCTGAGTCCTAAATTCAAAAGAAAAATCACCAAAGGTCCTTTTTAAATCATAACTTGTCAAAATTAGTCCTTTGGTGAAAAATATAAAAAGTTTAAGAAAATTACAAGTTTAGTCCCCAGAGTTTTAATTTTGGCAAATACGGTCCTTGTATTACTTGAGATTTACAGGTTTGGTCCTTGGATTTTTGGAAAGTGTCAAGAATGGCCCTTGGAATTTTCAAAGATTGTCAAAACCTACCCTTGGATTACATTTGCAGAGATTACATGTATGGTCCCTGAACTTCCAGCTTTTACATTTTGGTCCTTGTAATCTCATTTGGCTTAAAAATAAATCCCAAGTCCAAATTAACTTTAAACCAAAAATAGCCCAAGCCCAACTCCCACCTGATCCACCTCTTTACCCGGTCCAATAGCTCCACCCGTCCAACCCCTTTACACCTTTTACCCTAATCCTACCCGGTCAATAGTTAACACTGTCCCCCTTTCTTCTTCATTTTTTCCCGCCCAACACACATCTCCCCAAACACAAACCTCCCAACTCCCAAGGATTCAGACAACAAGTGGATTAAAAAAAAAAACCAGCTCACCCATCCCCTGTCGCTCTCACAGCCTTCCCAATCCCACTCATCTCACTCCCCAAGGAAGAGTCACGAGATACCCATGCCACCGTGGCAATCCTTGGCTCAAAAGTCCCATAGACGGCTCAGATTGATGCTCACTTGTACCTAATTATTTGATGGTTTGGATTGATTCAAGAAAGCACATGGGTGTGTTTGCTGGTTTCCACTCTCAGAAGAAACACAACGCAAAAAGCAAGGAAAAGAAGGAGGAAGCTTTTTTTTAGTATTTGTATAAATAAGCATTGTAGGATTAGTGTAATCCTTGTCTAGAATTTTTCAAGGTTCTAGTCCCATTTACTTTCTTAATTGTACTTTTAATTTCAGTCAATGCAAAGTTTATGAAGTCTTGATTTTCTCATATTCTTGAAATCTGTCATTTGTGCTTTAAAAGTGTTTTTGAAGGTTGTTTAAATTCATTTTAAGTTTAAGTTATTAATGCAAATCAGTTTTTAAAAGGTTTTACATCTTAACAGTTTTCAAAATCCATTTCTGACCCATAAAGTGGTGTTTGGATAGGCTAGTTTGGTGGGTCAAAAACCCACCTTGACCCATTTTTGAAGAGTGAATTAGTTTCAGGCAAGTGCAAATTTAGTAGTTTGATGTTGTTACTAGCTTTCATTTGGTAAAAATTGGCTTAGGTAGTTTTTATTTATAAATCTGTCTTCCTGCCTTTTAGTCTCAAACAACCAACTGTCCCATTTTTTTAGTCTTAATTCTAGATAGGTTAGACTTAGGATTAAGGTTAGATTTTGATTTTATATGAAGTTAGAAGTAAGAACTTGGTATTTCTAGACTTGGTTAGGATTTTAGAGCTGAATTTCTTGCTTATTTTTACCCTTCAATAGGCCCTAGTGGGCTGTTTTGCTCGCTGGTACAGCAACCCCGAACAGCAGCCTTCACAGCAGAATTTAGGTGCCATTTTCTAGCTTATTAGTGGTCTTTTTAGCTTATTCTAGTTTCCTTAGGTGCTTATTAGTTAACTTAGGCTAGGTTAGTTTAACATTAGCTTATTAGAATCCCTTAAATAGCTTATTGTCCCTTGCTTATTTCTTTGTTCCTGTAGCTTTTAGGCATTTTTAGGTGCAACCTGAGTTTGCTTACTTTATGTTTTAATCAGCTCTTATTTATCCCTTTAAGCCTTAGTTTTTTTTTAGATGCCCTTTAGGATAGCATAGAGTGTTTAATTCTTTTAGGTAGTAGCTTATTTCCTGTTTTTAATGGTTTAATGTTCTAAGTTTAGTTAACTTTAGCTCTTTTATTAATAAGATAGCTTCTCAGAGCTTATTACAGCTTATAACTTGAATCTGTGGAAGTTTTTGGGTTCATTAGCTTGCATAAGCAAACTGTGGCAATCTCAGCTTATATACCAGCTTAATCTCAGTTTTAATAAAGTTAGTTTCAATAAAAGTGCTAATTTTTATCTTATTCTCAAGTTCTAAAAAGAAGAAAAAATAAAAAAAAAGAAAATAATAAGCTAAAACGTGAAGGAGCAGGTTTCGAACCCCAGACCTCCTGCCAACTACGAGCGCTCCACACCATCACACCAAGTCCATCTTGCCCTTGGGTCTTTATTGTTCAAGTTTGCTTCAGTTAATTATTTAACCAAGTTTCCCTTTTTTAGCTTAATAATCTAGTTTGCTTATCTTACTGCTTATCTTAACAGCTTTTTCTGATTCAATATTTTTCTTAGGTTAGTATTATCATAAAGTAGTTTTTAAAAAAAAATTCATAATTTTCAGAATAGTTTGAATATTTTTTATAATTAATTTAGTTTAAATTAGTTTTTAATTAGTAATAAATAAATTAAAACTCAAAAAAATATTCCGCTTTTTCCTAAAATTATTTTTGGTCATGTAGAACGTTGGAAAATTGGTTTTGCACCCGTAGGCCTTAAATTTCATTATTCTCACATTTTAGGCTCGGTGCGTTACCGATTTTCGCATTTTTTTAGTTTGAATACCTTAGGATGTAATTTAGCTTTGCTTTATTGTTTCTTAGGCTTAGTAGTAGTCTATTTAGTGTTTACTTTGTTTTACATGCTTTATTTTCATTTCCGTTCTTTATTTTGTAGAATACGTAATCGCAATTTCAAAAATTCGTTTAACCAATTCAAGTCCTTATCACGAAACTCATCGAAGCCGTCAATTTCACACCTCGTTGGGACACGACCCGGGGAAATCACTTTCCCGGTATCACTTTTATCACATTCGTGAGGTTTGGCACGTTAACCTTTCTCCTAAAAGGTTGATTTGTCGAATTTCACGGTTAATTTGATATACGTTGATACTTGTGTTTTTCACACACTCACTTTACAACGAAACACGGTGCTAGGCTAACCACCGAGTTCTTTCACACCTTAGGTGAACTACACCTTCACAACGTCGCCTACCCTTTATTAGGTACTAGGCTAAGCACCTAGTTCCATTGCAATAGAGGAACTACTACCACACTACACCAACGACTAATCCCAAAGGAGATATACTCCTTTACAACATCATCAAGGACATCAATATCCTTGGATCTAATGCTAGTCTATCTAGTACATCGAAACACACCATATCGAATGTACATCTAAGGCACCTTTCACTAATGCCTTTGATTAGATCTACAAGGCACCTTTCACTAATGTCTTTGATTAGATCTACAAGACACTTTTCACTAATGTCTTGTGTCTTCACTTCTAAGCACCTTTTCACTAATGCTTCTTGTCTTGACTTCTAAGCACCTACCACAAGTGCTTATCCTATAGACGATAGATACCTTTCACTACTATCTTCGTCTTGACACTTGAGACATCTTTCACTAATGTCTTTAACACTACGCTTCTTTGAAGAAAGAAAGGGATCATCAACAAGAGGACTTCAATAGCCTTGATGATGAGGAAGCTTGGCAACTCATGGACTTGAGCTTGCTCGACTTCAAAGGTGGTGATCTTCCCTTTAAGAGGAACCTAAAAGATCACACAAAAACAAAACTACAAACATAGATCTCTTGGATCTAAGGTTAGTGAGATTTAACTCAGGGGAGAAAGTATGTTGGAGAGGGGTGAGATTTAATGAAGAAATGACTCACTATTTATAGAGGAAAAACCTACTGTTTCCCCGGATCCCACGGATCCCTTCCACTTGGGATCCGGCTAGCACAAAGCTAGGGATCCGTGGTCCGCTCCTCTTTGCCCATGGGTATTTTGGGTTATGGGTCATGGGTTATGGGTTGATCCATGGTTTTCAATCTAGATACAATGTACCTTAAGGATACATTGAACTTGTGTAAGTGGTATATATAAAACCATGGGTTATGGGTCAAAAACCATTTGCTAGTTTTTATCTATTTATTATATACTTGCTTTTACCCATTTTAGTATATACTTGTTTTTACCCATTTTAGTGTACTTAATATAAGTATGTATTAACCCAATATGTAAACACTAGTTGTTGTACATATGTATCTAACTCATAGAGTTACTTAAACTTGTTAAGCCAATATGTAAACACTAGTTGTTGTACATGTGTATCTAAAATATAAAATCACTTAATCTTGTTATAGTGTTTTATGTGAAAACGTAAGTGTGTTAGAAAACTATTAGTTCAAACCATTTACGTATTTTATTTGTTTCGTTAATATGATTTTACTTTTGTTATCGACAAAACATTAGAAGATCGTAAAATATAAATAAACGTTTTTACGGCTTATTTGTATTAACAATCTCCCCCTTTTTGTTGATGACAAAACATAAAATTATTTTAAGGAAAAGCTAAAATTCGTAAATGTTTGAATTTGTAGTTTTTACTTTCTTCTCCCCCTTTTTGTCGAAACAAAAAGTGTAATGAGAGCAAGTGACGGGAATGGTACTCGTCTTAACTCCCCCTTGACGAGTCCATCCCTTTGAAAAAGGGCGTCAAGGACATAATGTAAAATAAGCTACTTGTGTTTGCAATTAAGTTTGCAAATGGTTCGTCTAAGTGACGAAAACGTGCTCCCCCTCGAATATTGCAAAGTTGCAATGGGAAGTTATGAAATATAGATAAAATGTTGCAAGTAATTTAGCAACGTATTGTTTTGACACCAAGCTCCCCCTAGCTTTAGGATGTCAAAAACTTTACGTGTTTAATTGAAAAACTGCAAAACAAGGGTTAGAAAACAAGTATAATTCACAATTTCCGGCAAATGTGAAAAAAAAAATTCTGACTTCACGGATCCCACGGTTCCCTTCTAGTAGGGATCCGTCTAGGCAATACTGAGGGATCCGTCTGGCTGATGACTAAAATCAGCAAAGGTGATATAACAAGTAATGATATCACACAAATGAGATATGAGTACAAAGTAATCATATGCTCAACGAAGTAACAAGTAGCATGTAATTCCATTTAATAAAACAAGAGTTATGATATACATGACTCAAAAATAAGAAAATAGACAATACATAACTAGGAATTTCTTAGACCAACTAACGCTTGAAGCTTAGACACCACTATAATCCTCTAGCTCAAGTTATGTTTAGGTTTAATCTCGTCGAAATGTTCGAGGAGATGATAGAACATGAAACGTTGGTATTCTCGTACTTCATGTATCAAACTTTCAACATTTTGACAATGATAGCAATCTTTGTCATGGCTAGGTAGTGGTGGTGGATGAAATGAAGTGGCTAGATTCAAAGGATCAATTGAAGTGGTTTGAGGAGCCTCGAATGATGGAGGGATTGGTGGAGGTCCATTTAGGAATGGTTCGATCAAGAATGATGATGGTGGTAAAGATGTGTCAACTTCCATAAGGTCGGGTGGTTGACTTTGGTGATTTCTTATAATCCAAATGGGATTATATGATGGAAACGGCGAAAAGGAAGCCGGAGCAAGTGTTGACTCAACACCTTGATTTTGAATCATTGTTCCTCCTAATGAGGAGAATGTTGTCGGCGGAAGCGGATGAGACGTCCTAGGTGGCAAGTCCTCTAAATTGTAGAGGTGAGGTGATGATTGTGGGGATGTAAAAGAGATAGCTCTAGGAACCAATGGTGATGGTTTAGTGGAGATGATATTGTTTGGCCTAGGAGGTATGGTGGTGTTTGGCATAGGTAATTTTGTGGGTACTAACCTTCTAGCAATTGGTTTGATTGGATGATGAAGGTTTGTTGGTTTGACTGGAGATGATTCGGTTGAAGAGATTTCGTGTACAACACGAGCCCTTTTGATGGGTGGTTCTTTGGTGGATAGGTTGTTACTTGGTGTTTTTCTCATGATGAGATGATTTTAAGGGATTGCAAAAGCTGAAAGTTAGGATGAGAGTGATGACTATGGAGATCCTAACAAGGTGGTTTATAAACCAAGAGATTTGGAAAGTGCATTTAAGCCTTAAGCCACTAAGATTCATTGGAATGTGATGATTAGCATGCACAAGAGTCAACTACAGAGGTTGTGCTGTTCTAGGAACTCATTTAAGATGAGATGGAGTGTTTGAGTTAGGAAGATGAGTTGAAATGATTGTTTTACCAAGATTTGTCATAGACTGTCATCCGGATCCCACGGTTCCCTTCTCAGAGGGATCCGTCTAGGCTAGTTCTAGGGATCTGGCGTTCAGCAGTTTATGAAAGAGTGGAAATGATGTTTCTAAGATCCTAGACCTATATCACCTTGAGTGTTTCAGTTCTCCCAAGTGTTTTAAATGAAGGGGTGCTTAAGTGTTTGAAGAAAATGAGTGGTGTAGCTAATGATTGTTATTTATGGAAGGATTTGGAACTTTCAACAAGTACCAATGGATGAGCAAGGATGACATTAAAGATGTCAATTTAAGTTAAATGAAACTAAATGATCCTAGAGATCAGGTTGTGTCTTAGGATTATGTTTTGGAAAATATCCTAATGGTTATGAGATGGGAAAAACTAGGATTTGATCAACTTTGATCAATTTTGAGGTTAGATTGATTAATGATCAATATTGTCATAATCGAAGGATTTCTAACCTAGTTGTGAGAGATCATATAAGAAGAATAAAGTGTGAGTCTTGGGAGCGGAAGAGTGATGGATTTGAAATGGTAGATCTAACAAAGCCTTGGAATGTGATCTATGTGAGTTGGAAAGAATAGGAAAGGTCAACCTATCTTGATAAAGTCTTGATCAATCTTAAGACACTATGTTTAGCTTAGTGTGAGGTGTTCTAAGGGATGTGTTTGACATATAATGCTTGCAATTGCATTTTCTGTTTTGCCGGATCCCACGGTTCCCTAGATGTAGGGATCCGTTTAGTACAACATTTGGGATCCGTCTATCTGCTAGACAGAACCTTTACTAAAGGTATGCAATGATCATGACAGTGCATTATATTCCAAGCTTTGTTTAAAGGAGTTCTAAAACTAGGATATCAAATGTAAGATGTGTTATTTCATGAAAGAGATAGGATTACATTGATAACTAATGAGTAGAGTAGAATTAATCCTATTTGACTATTCTAGGTTCCTTGAGTGTCTTCACTAGGAGGATCATTATGTGATTGATGGGTATTGGTGGAATCATGAATGAAGAACGTCTTCATGAGAGATATGTTTAGCGGTTCCATCATCTTGTTCACAAGTACGTACAACGGACTTTGAAATTGAGGATGGAAGTGCATAACATTGTGATAGAGGCGTGTCAAGAACATTCCATAAGGGATGAGTTTATTCTTGGAGCCTTGAAGATTTGCAATTCGCCTTGCGAAGAAGTAGGCGAGATTGTATGGTTGTTGTGTTAGCAAACAGTACAACATGTGAGCACAACAAGCAGGAAGAATATCTCGATTTCCCCTAAGACTCCAAACATTTTCACGTAGAATAAGAGCAGCAGGCTTATACTCTTCTCGGATATCTCGTGTATGGATAATGTTTGGATTGGAGTAATATGGTCGAGGTTTGCATATCATGCGTGTTAATTCTTCCGGAGAGGGTATGTGTGAACAATATGGGCTATTTTCTTCACGAAAATTGAAGAGAGAATCAAGAGACCAATCTTCGGTGAAGGCACATTGTCCATGGTTTGGAATTCGGAGGATGTGAGCAAAATGCCCAAGGCTTAAAGTGAATTTTTGGTTTTTGATATAAAACCAAAGAGATAAAGAGCGATCCTCGTTACGAATGAGTTCCACTTGACGGAAGAATTCCATTATGAACCTTGGACATATCTTCTCGTTAATTTCAAGAAGACATTCTAGTCCTATGGCTCGGAAGGAGGTATTGATACCTTCTTCGAATTGTAGAGAGGTGTCTACAATACGTCCTTCATGGAAGTGACGGTTTTCGAGATTATTGAACCCCACGGACATGATTGCCAGGTGTGTTGGGCTCAAGGGAAATGTTCGGGGTGTAGACGCTAGTGAGTGAAAAATCAAACTCGTATTCATGCTTCCTATAGAAGTGATGGGTTAATAAGGGAAGACGTTTATGGTCAACCTATAATAATCTAACGTTTTTACTAGATATTCTTATTAACAATTAGTATTTAGATAACCCATGGTTTTGAAGCTCTAGTGGATTATTAATAAATTTTTTTTGAAAGATAGTGATTTTTAATCTTGCATGAAAACTGTTTTCCAGTAGGACGGATCCCACGGTTCCTTTTCAAAAGGGATCCGGCTAGTGTAACTTCCGGGATCCGTGGATCTGTAGTAACAGAACCAGTTTTAATAAAAAAATAGGTTTTACGGTTATTGTACCATGAAGTATGTTTTATCCTACATTTTCTTTTAGCAAGCATACATGACATCTAATGTATCACGAAAGAATATAACACATATAGATCAAAAGAAATGAAACACACATAATAACACAAACATCCTAGATAAAATAGATAATTAATAGTATTGCATTTCAATGCTAAGGATGATACAAAGGATTGGGTAAATGACCCCAATATAGATTAACAACACAAAGTAAATGTCTCCGTATGTGAACTTCATCATAGGGAACACAAGTGCGATGAGTGTTAGGGCGATGAGTACGAGTGTGATGTAAAACATGTTGATGACGGATCTTCTTGGTTTAGGAAGAGATGGAATGAGGAAGAGGATGAAGTTTTTGAATGAGAGGAAATTTTTGAAATTGGAAAATTTGAAAAGGTGAGGGTTGAAAAAGTAGGCGTCGAGTGGGTTTATTAATAGGGAAGGAGGAATTTTTGAAATTCGTGTCTTTGTTTTATTAGAAGAAATAAAGCATAAGCTCTACATACTATGACTATAGACGAGAAAAAAAAAACATGTATGTGAGAAACAAGCTTCCTAACGAAGCTACATGTAAATCATGTGTAAACACAAAAATCTACTCAAATAAAAGCCTAGCAAATAACACTTATATACTAAACAAGTATCATTTAGATATAAGTAGAAAGTCATACCTCGAATGCACTTAGGAATGTCTTTTACAAATGACAAATGTCACTTAGACGATTCCCGCTCTTTTGCGTCTAAGATACCTTCTTAAGGAAGGTAATCTTGTTACCAAGCAACTCCTAAAGCTTGGTGGGTACGAGCTTTGACTAATCAATATCACAAGGAAGATTAGTGCAAAAAAATATATATATAAAAAATGTTGTTATCAACTCAACATCCAAACATATAGTTTTTGAAAAACATGGTGTTTGTTTTTATGAAAAACCTTCTTTGTAGTTTTCAATTAACTATGGATCGTATCAAGTTTTTAAAGTACAATATACTTCAAGAAACTTGGTAACGAAGCTCTGATGCCAATTGTGGAAAACTAGAAGGGGGGTTGAATAGTTTTACCAATTAAAACTTCCTTTTAAACTATTTAGATCGACTTATGTCAATCTATTTGGTTGTGTGTGTTGGATGTTGATAAACAAGCATATAAAGATATGTAATGAAAAGATAAGAGTAAGAAGCACAAAACCACAACGCAAGTATTTATAGTGGTTCGGCTACAAGGACACCTTCCTTGCCCTACTCCACTCCCCGAGTCACCTACTCGAGAGTTTGTAATCACTACACCAATCTCCTTATGGCGGAGAAGCCTTCACAACGTCGCTTAACCTTTTTCCGGTACAAAGCTAAATACCGAGTTCTTTCACACCAAGGCGAACCACACCTGACACAACGTCGCCTACCCTTTATACGGTGCTAGGCTAACCACCGAGTTCTTTCACACCTTAGGTGAACTACACCTTCACAACGTCGCCTACCCTTTATTAGGTACTAGGCTAAGCACCTAGTTCCATTGCAATGGAGGAACTACTACCACACTACACCAACGACTAATCCCAAAGGAGATCTACTCCTTTACAACATCATCAAGGACATCAATATCCTTGGATCTAAGGCTAGTCTATCTAGTACATCGAAACACACCATATCGAATGTACATCTAAGGCACCTTTCACTAATGCCTTTGATTAGATCTACAAGGCACCTTTCACTAATGTCTTTGATTAGATCTACAAGACACTTTTCACTAATGTCTTGTGTCTTCACTTCTAAGCACCTTTTCACTAATGCTTCTTGTCTTGACTTCTAAGCACCTACCACAAGTGCTTATCTTATAGACGATAGATACCTTTCACTACTATCTTCGTCTTGACACTTGAGACATCTTTCACTAATGTCTTTAACACTACGCTTCTTTGAAGAAAGAAAGGGATCATCAACAAGAGGACTTCAATAGCCTTGATGATGAGGAAGCTTGGCAACTCATGGACTTGAGCTTGATCGACTTCAAAGGTGGTGATCTTCCCTTTAAGAGGAACCTACAAGATCACACAAAAACAAAACTACAAACATAGATCTCTTGGATCTAAGGTTAGTGAGATTTAACTCAGGGGAGAAAGTATGTTGGAGAGGGGTGAGATTTAATGAAGAAATGGCTCACTATTTATAGAGGAAAAACCTACTGTTTCCCCGGATCCCACGGATCCCTTCCACTTGGGATCCGGCTAGCACAAAGCTAGGGATCCGTGGTCCGCTCCTCTTTGCCCATGGGTATTTTGGGTTATGGGTCATGGGTCATGGTTTATGGGTTGATCCATGGTTTTCAATCTAGATACAATGTACCTTAAGGATACATTGAACTTGTGTAAGTGGTATATATAAAACCATGGGTTATGGGTCAAAAACCATTTGCTAGTTTTTATCTATTTAGTATATACTTGCTTTTACCCATTTTAGTATATACTTGTTTTTACCCATTTTAGTGTACTTAATATAAGTATGTATTAACCCAATATGTAAACACTAGTTGTTGTACATATGTATCTAACTCATAGAGTTACTTAAACTTGTTAAGCCAATATGTAAACACTAGTTGTTGTACATGTGTATCTAAAATATAAAATCACTTAATCTTGTTATAGTGTTTTATGTGAAAACGTAAGTGTGTTAGAAAACTATTAGTTCAAACCATTTACGTATTTTATTTGTTTCATTAATATGATTTTACTTTTGTTATCGACAAAACATTAGAAGATCGTAAAATATAAATAAACGTTTTTACGGCTTATTTGTATTAACAGGTTTTCTGAGCCACGCTTCTGTTACGGCGTAATGTGAGAGAGGAGTTACGCCGTAACTTCTTTAAAATGAGCATACTATGATATATCTTCAATAAACTCTCCAAATCCGCGTCTCTTTAGCTCCAATGCTCGTAATTTACCTGAAAGTGAAGTATAGAGGAAAACAAGTGTAAATCCATATAAATGATATAAAATACGAGCTTTATCGGGGGAAATTGATACTTAATATTCAGGACTATTTGATGTTATCAATATTATCCATGATCCATGACCCAAAGTCCATGACCCATGACCCAAGATCCATAACCCATTGACTAGGTACATTGCATCTTGTTGGGTATCCTTGATCCAAAGTCCATGACCCATGGTGCATAACCCATAACCGATAACCCAGTTTGCAACACAAAATCCGGACTAAACTGACCCAGTAGCCGGATCCCAGGATTTACACTAGCCGGATCCCTCTGGTGAAGGATCCGCCGGAACCGTGGGACAATAGGCACATTTTGCCTATAAATAGTGAGCCATTTCTCTCTTGCTCACTACCACTTTTAGATATACTTTCTCTCAGTATTCTAACCTCACTAACCACATATCCAAAGGATCATTCTATGTAGTTTTATCTTTGTGTGATTCTCTAGGTTCCTCTTAAAGGCGAGATCACCACCTCTTGAAGACGTGCAAGCTCAAGGTCATGAGTTGCTAAGCTTCGTCGTCATCAAGACCACTGAAGTGCATCTTGTTGATAGTTATTTCCTCCCTCTATAGAAGTTTCATGTTGAAGGCATTAGTGAATGGTGCCGAAGTGTCGTGTTGAAGGCATTAGTGAATGCTGCCGAAGGTGTACAATCGATATGGTGCGTCGATGTACAAGTTGTGTCGTTTGGGTTAAAGGATGTTGATATCCTTTATAGTATTGTAAAAAGGAGTGTGTCTCATTTGGGTAGTTGTGTTGTGGTGTAGTGTTGGGTGTAGTTCCTCCTTTGTAATGGAACTCGGTATCTAGCCTTGTACCGGATAAAGTGTAGGCGACGTTCTGATAGGTTTGGTTCTACCTCGTGGAAGAACTCGGCGTCTAGCCTTGTACCGGATAAAGAGTAGGCGACGTTGTGAAGGCTTCTCCGCCACATTAAGGAGCTTATGTTGTGTAGTGCTTAGAAACTCTCGAGTGGGGTCCTCGGGGAGTGGAGTAGGGCAAGGGAGGTGTCCTTGTAGCCGAACCACTATAAATACTTGTGTCGTGGTTTTGTGTTCCTTTACCCTATATCTCTTGCATTACTTACTTATATATTTATCTATCAATATCTAACACACAATCTGAATAGATTGACATAATTCGATCTAAATACTTTAAAACAAAGTTTTAATCGGTAAAACTATTCAACCCCCCCTTCTTGTTTGTTAGGGTAAGGGAGTGGCTGCGGCTTTGCCTGAATCAGGCCCCGCGTGTGTTTTATTGTAGTTTGCGATGAGTTGTGTTTTCCTGTGAGATGAAAAGTTTTTCCTGTGAACTAGAGGGTTAGGAAGGTGACTATTTTTGGATTTTTATGCGAGGAGGAGTTTTCGTGTTTTATAACGAAAAACATGGTTTCAGATTGTTTCATGGAGACGAAGGCTTTGTTGTGAAACCTTCGTTTATGGGTAGCGATGACTTTTCTGGTGGCGGGAAAGTGTGTTTAGGATTTCATGACGCTAGGAAGCACAAAGAGTTAGTGTTTTGCTTGGTTTTTCGGCAACGGTTTATTCGAAAACGAAGTTTTCGTGTGTCAAAAAACTTAAACGGTGGTGTTTTTTGGTTTTCGGTGAAAACAATTTTTTCCGGAAAAAGGGAAAGATCGCGGCTATTAGTATTGTATAACACGGATGGCGCAATGTTTACGTAAGGTACGTACTGAGGGTTTGGGGCTGGTTGATCGTTAGGTTTTCCACATTCGGTAAGGATCCTAAAGTGTGACCGGAGTCATGAGCTGGGGTAACGCTCACGAGTCGACTCAGTTTGAGTGGAGTATGTGTATTATTCAAGAGAGATTAATACACTTTGGGTGTCATTTTACTATGGCTGGCTTGGTCTGAATCGGCTTGGGCTATTTCAAGGAAATAGCCAAGTATTGATAGGGAGACCTTCAGGGTAGGGGGAACCCATAATGGTAATCTGATGGCCCCGGACGATCCACGTGGTGATCATCGGGGTACGGGATATGAGAGAAGCATGCAGTGATTGTTATAACGACCCCAGTGAGGTCGGCAGGCGTGCCAGTTTCCTGTATACATACGTCATGCAGGTTTTGTCCAGATGTCACATAGGAAGTGTTTCCCAGGCCAATTGTCGCCTTATTGGGCATATGTTAGGCCGAGTTTAGAGTGTATGGGTCTTAGCCAGTTGAGCTGAAGGACCTATACGTTATCAGGAACAACTTTATTGGTATAGCTAAAAATGTCCACATTTTGTTGGATGTTTCACTTATCAAACTGATTTTGTGGTTCTACGAAATCTAGAGGAGTTTATTGATAAGTAATTGATGGAGGTGATATTAGGGAAACCTTTCAAGGATGTAGGCTTGATTGGGGAAATGAGACTTGAAGGTTTAGTTTCATTTTCGGATGGAGTTGATGATGTCATTTACCGAATGCCTATCTTCAAATAATGTCATATTTGATGTCTTTTCCATTTTTGTTCTAGAATTACTCAGAATCACAAAAGTAAACGATTAATTATCGATTCTTATATAAAATAATATAGAAAATGAGAAAAATATACGGGATAAATGATGCATAAATATAGTACTTATTTGATCTCATCAATAGACTAGTAATCCTGGTACTCATCTTCATCACCGGCAAGCAATTTAGCGAGTACCGAAGTAATATGACTATAATCGAGATGGGAAAAGAGCAACTGAAACCAAGCATGAAACAAACGAAATGCATGAGAATGAGGCATGCAGTGAAGAATCTAACAAGAAATGGAAATTGACGCCGACACAAACGCTAGATGATCTAGATGTGCAACAATAAATGTAAGAATGTGGTTTAAAAAAATAATGGATGACTTTAAACCTCCATCGTTTGTGTGTTTCACCCCTATAAAATCTCAAAAAAATGAAAGGAAATCCAATGGTATGTTAGATACGACAATGGTTGTAGATGCACGGATACCATTTGCCACGGTAGTACCAAAACCAGAATGTAGTGAAACTAGAAAAGGTCAACATATACCAAAGCCTTCTCACGCGCTAAAATCACCTTATTATAAGAGGAAGGTAATCATTGAGGACAAGTTAAATCCTTTAGAGAACAAAGTATCAAGTTGCATCTTTGCGGCTATAAGGGAACCAAAGTAAGTAAATTTTTCGTATGGTATTTCAAGTTAATAAACAAATTACATTTTTTAGATGTTACATGTTTTTTTGGTTAACGAATTTATATTCTAAACAAATGAAGGACCGATCGCGAATGTATATAGAGGGATATTTGAATGCTTGAAAGTATGAAATTCATGCTGGTATAATGGACTTATGGTCTCAGAAGCAAAATTAAGAGGAACGTCACAGGGACCCCAACTCCACATCTCGACTTTTTTGTCACACACGAGTCAAGGTAAAGCGTCTAACCTTACTTACTTTTGCACTATATCTTAAGATGCATGATAAAATACTGTATTAAAATCTTACTCTTTTTGTTACTTTTAATACAGGCTTTAGAGATGGTTAAGAAACCTTTGGTGATTAATCACTGTTTAAAGGTTTTTTTTTTTTTTTTTTTTTTTTTTTCCTTTTTTGGCATAAGTAGGTAGCGCACCTACTTTGCCAAGTATATGTTGTAAAATATTATATCCTACAAGAGTCAAGAGGACCAATGTTTCGATTCGACATTTTCACTATAATGTTTTGTCAGAACAATTAAACTTACACAGTGACTTCGAATAATGTCTATTATCAGATGAACTAAACTATGATTATGCTTCTCTTCAAAAACATGAAGCTAAAATATGTCTTCATTTGACCCGCGATAAACAATATGAACTTTATGTTTTTGAAGAGAAACACAACCATAGTTTAGTTCATCCAGACGATAGACATTATTTGAAGTCGTTGCGTAAGCTTAATTAACCTGACAACACATTATAAGTGAAAATGTTAAATCGAAACATTGGTCCTCTTGTAGGATATAATATTTTAGCAGAGAAACATGGAGGTTTTGACAAAGTAGATGCAATACCTACTCATGCAAAAAACTTTAACAGAGAAAAATCACCCAAAGGTTGCTTAACCATCTCTCAATTATGTATTAAAAGTAACCAAGAGAGTAAGATTTTATTACAGTATTTTATCATGCATCTTGGGAAATAGTGCTAAAGTAAGTAAAGTTATACGCTTTACCAGGACTCCTCTGTGACAAAAAAGTCGAGATGTGGAGTTCGTTTCTTGTGACCTCTCTCTTCATTAGCTTCCGAGACCAAAGATCAATTACACGAGCATAAATTTCACACTTTATTTTCAGCTTTCAAATATCGTTCTATATATACACGAGTCCTTCATTTGTTCCGCTAACAAAAAACATGCAACGTCTAACAAATGCAATTTTTTCTATTAAATCGAAATTATGTACGAAAGGAAATATTTACCTACTTTGGTTTCCTTATAGCCGAAGATGCAACTTGTTACTTTGTTCTCCAAGGGAATTAAGTTGTCCTCAATGCTTACATTCTTCTTATAATAAGGCAATTCTAGATCGTAAGAAGGCTTTAGTATTCGTTGACTTTTTCTAGTTTTACCACATTCTGGTTTTGGTACTACTGTGGTTAATGGTATTGCTAGGGCAATTTCACGTTGTCACGATGCCCGACTTATAGCGACTACAGAAAAAAAAAAAACCCACTTTCTTGGCCCCGTCTTTGATCAAAACAAGATTTTGGTCAATAAAAGTCTAAAGTCAATGAAAGTTAAAAAGTCAAAAAGTCAAAGTCAATAAAAGTCAAGTCAAATTGGGTAGTCGCTAAAGTGAAACTTGTAGTCGCTAAAACCTTCAGCGACGAGTTTTAGGAGTTGGACTCTTTTTAGACCACATGTTGTCGCTATAGGTTTTTTGCGACCATTAATAATACATTTAGCGACTTCTTTTGTAGTCGCTAAAAGTACTTTTTGTTGTAGTGAGATCGGTGCATCTACAATCATTCTCGCATCTACCATTGGATTTCCTTTCATTTTTTTTAAGATTTGATCGGTGAGAAACCAAGATAAACGAAGAACGTTCAAAGTCCTTCATTCTTCTTTTTTTAGACTCCCTTCTTGCATTTATTGTTGCAATAGCATCTCTTTCCATTTCAGATAGCACATCTAGATCATCTAGTATTTGTGTCGGCGTCAATTCTCATTTCTTGCTAGATGCTTCATTGCATGCCTCATTCTCACGCATGTTGTTTGTTTCATGCTTGTTTTTTAGTTTCTCTTTTCCCATCTCGATTATGAGGACTTCCTCGTCCTCCATCCTATTTATCTGTTGTATTTTTCACTGTGTGGGCAATCACGCAAACTTCAAGCCAGTAGATAGATCATGTTCACTCCACATTGTATCAATCAAATATGGTGTACCATATGGGTTAAATTGAACTCCATTATCAGGTTCAGATCCATGCTCATCATCATTTCTAACTTTATCTTAATTATCAGGTTGAGATCCATCTCGATCATCACTATTAGTACTTTCTCCTTCATTTCCCCCTACATTTTTTTAATTTATTTTCATATGCATCTATATATTAGAAATAAATAAAATATAATACCTGGGTTTTGAATCAGTTCAACTGTTCTTGAAAAACTTTTGGTTAATTAAATCTTCTTTTTCAGCTTTCTTTAACATTTCAATCTTCCATAATGTAATTGCAGGCTTCAACTTTTCCACATCAGATGCCACGGACCTTGTTGAATCCAAATAGAACATAATACATATGATATACAATATCATTAAATTAATGCTAAATAAAACAAACGTCATGTATAATTTAGATGAGTATGCATGCTGGATCTTACTATAAACAAATATAGAGCATTAGTGACTTACTATCAAAGATAGAAGTGGCCCAGTGTATCATAATTTTCTCATTTTCTCTTTCCCGGTTCAACTTGCTCTTCCTCAAAACATTTTAACAAGTAACCACACCAATCCATATTGCATATATCTTCAATATTTAGGAGACACGGAAAAAAATTTTGATTTGCTGTCCCATTTGCTATCCCTTTTTCCAGTAACGTTATTATTAAAACCAGCAGGTTCATCTTGAACATCCTACCTTCTTCTCGTTGCTTCTTTATTTGTTTCACAACATCTCCTAATTACACCCTTTGGATTTCCCCTTTTTTGGCTGGTGGATATTGTCGACGCCACTCCTTTGTAATGTTGTTACGTGTATCAGCCCTTGTACTGTCTTCAACCTTAACTTTTCCCATTTGGAACCCAAAAATACGTTGCACAGATTGACAATTAATCTCTCATTACATTCTATTGTCTATTTCTAGACCTAACGTCTTTGTGTTGATCCTATCAACAACCCAATAATGCAATTTTTGGGTTAACTAAGATATCTAGTTCCAGAATCGATTCAAAACACCCATATCCCTAGCTAAGATACTTTTTTTGGGCACCCGACAACGTCCTGCCAACACTGAACAGCTTTGTAGGGCATTGCCTTGACATAATGGCCGACATAAGTCCACCTAATTTGTCATATTTGTGTCTAACAGCTTCCATTTGTATTCCCATACGTCTGGGTTGTGTGTTATACATTGTTGCTGCTTGGATGTATCTTGTTTTTTTGATGCATATGAAACAAAGTCATCATCATCGTCTACTGGTTGTTGCCCAACATCTATATTAACAAATATAATATATAAAATGGTTAACAGATTCATACAAAATATAGTTAAAATGTTGCACAAGAAATTTTTAGAATTTTGAACTTGTTATACGTACATTTGTTCACTTCCGTGCTATTGTTAGATACTGAAATTTTTTTTTCGGCCTTCCTTTTATAATGCAGTTGACTACTTAACCTTGTACCTAAATAAAAAGGAAGTCTTTTACAAATCTGCTACAGATGCATTTTATAAAACAAAATAAACCATGCATATACGAACTAGTTAATTACATGTTCATGCTTCTCAAACAAACATACATGCTTCTCAAAATACACCAAACAAACATATACAATTTTTTGTTGGGGAAATTTTCAAAATACACTATGTTGAAATCATTTTGGGTGTGAGTCTTAGGAAGGAAATTAAGAGTTTTGTTGTGTTTTGGTGTTAACCCACGAAATGGTTATTAGCGACAGTTTGTCACAAAATCATCGCTAATGAACCATCATATTATAAAGGCGCACCTGTTCGCAAAAGGTGGCGGTTATTTCTGTTAAAAAGGTTCCTGTGACTGAACCATCGCGACTGTTTCAACTTATATCATTTAGCACCTTTTGGTGAACCATTGTGACTGTTACGAACAACCACCAATTTGGCCTATATATACAGCGAGATTTCTGCCATTTTTGGTCAGAAAAAAAAAACATACCTTAACACACCAAAAACCCTCTCTTATCACACCAGATTGCTATCGTCTTGGTTACTCAAGGAACGACTTCGATAGTGAAAACCTTGAAACTCAGTAGTTCAATCGGCTTATCACCAACCGTGCATTGTTGTTAAGGAGTCCTATGTTAGCACTTATGTTATTATAAAATCTTTAAGTTATATAAACAATCTGGAATTTTATTACAATATATGAATTACCGATGTTTACAAAAACTTTGACCCCTATATATACTAACCCAACCGACACAACTTCTGATGAAACGTTGTGAGCAGTTATACACTTTTAATTCGACCCATTACACCCCTAATCTATTTACAATGACATAATACCACTAAACTTTATTTTAACTAATGACACTAAGACCCCTATACTTTATAACTAAACTATATTTGGTTTAAACGTCCAATACTCCCTCCTAAACTAAATATAGTTTAAGTAAGGTCTTCATCCTTTCTTGATCCGTCTTCCTATCATAGCAGTGTTGGCTCATCATCCTCTTGGATTAAATTTGCCTCATGCTCCTTTTCCCACTTTGGACATTCGCTTTTGTAGTGTCCAAGTTCTTTGCACTTGTAGCATCTTATCTGACTGTTGTCTTGATCACCATCCTTTTTCTTCCATGGTTTCCAATTCTTGCCTCTGCCACGTTCGGTTCTTTCTTGACTTGAATTCACATGACTGCAATGTTCACATTTGTGTTCTTTGGTCTTTTCATCTACATTGCTGAAAATAGGCTACTAGATCCATCTTCTTCTTTAACTGTCTTTTTCGTCCGTTCTTCAAAGGCTTTTAATCTCCCAATGGCTTCTTGAAATGGCATAATATTCAAATCTGCGAACTGTTCTATTGCTGCAACTATTTGCATAAACTTTTCTGGCACTGAACTCAAGAGTTTTCGCACCATTCTTTTATCTTCCACTGTATGCCCCAAATTGCTTGCTTGTGATGCAATTTCACTAATTTTCCCGGCATACACATCTAAAGACTCACCGTCTTTCATCTTCAACTGTTCAAACTCTGATTCAAGTGTCTGAACACGCGCTTCCTTAACTCTATCAACTCCAACATGTCGAATTTTCAACGCATCCCAAATCTCCTTTGCCGATTTAAGGTTAGCAACTTGCAATACCATACTTTCTGGAATTGCTTGATATAGCATTGCAATTGCCGAGTTATCTTTCTTTTGATCAACTTCAGTTCCTTGCGTTGGTTCAATCACTTCCCAAATTCCATGGACATTAAATATCGCCCTAATCTTTACAGCCCAAATCGTATAGTTTGTAGAGTTTAACATTGGATACTGGAAATTCATTGCTGTCTCCTTTACGGTTATGATTTCCTTATTCTTATCATTCGATCCACTACCTGTCATCTTCCTTTTCTTTTTTTCTTTTCCAATCTTAATCTAAACCAAACGTCCTTAATACCTACAGTGCCCTGGTTAACCAACGGTTTACCTACTGTATCTTCCAAGAATAGTACCCTGGTTTCCTTCTAACCAACTACTCTTAACTAACCGCAATCTCCTGGTTTTTTTTTAAACCTATTGCTTTCACCAAAAACAATCCCTGGTATTATCGTAACCTATTGTTTTCCACCCAAGACAATTCCCTGGTTTTCAAAACCTATTGTCCTAACAACACCAAAACAATAATCCTGTTCTTAAAACTATTGTATACAAATCCGAAACAATTCTCTGTTTAAAAACTATTGCTTTCACACCCACTAAAACAATTCCCTGTTTTCAACTCGAAAACTATTGTTTTACAAATCCTAAAAATAGTATTCTGTTTTTTTTCGGTTGTAAGACAAATCCAAAAATCAATCGCTTCAATTTACTAAGAAACAATACCCTAGTTTTTCCCTGGTTGTCTAACAAATCCAAACCACTATTCTTAACCTTTTCCTAATTGTAATAATTCTAAATTCCTACACTAAATAAACAATTCGAAATTGAAAAAACTTATCTCACTGTGTTCGGTTCCGTAATTCAAAATAATTGTTTTCTTCTGTCTCCTTTTTCGAACAGCAGCAACAAGAATCGTACTTTTGTTTTTTTTCAAAACTTCGAACAAACAACCACAAATCTTCTGCCTCCCTTGAATCGATTGAACCGTAGGCTCTGATGCCAATTGTTAGCACTTCTGTTATTATAAGATCTTTAAGTTATATAAACAATCTGGAATTTTATTACAATATATGAATTACCGATGTTTACAAAGACTTTGACCCCTATATATACTAACCCAACCGACACAACTTCTGATGAAACGTTGTGAGCAGTTATACACTTTTAATTCGACCCATTACACCCCTAATCTATTTACAATGACATAATACCACTAAACTTTATTTTAACTAATGACACTAAGACCCCTATACTTTATAACTAAACTATATTTGGTTTAAACGTCCAATATCCTACCCGTTGCTTTGTTTTATCTTGCGAAGTGATTCGCCAATAACCCTAAGCACACGTTTTCTATTGAAACGGTGGGGGCGAAATTGCTTTAAGGATAGAGAGCACTCGACTTAAAGCAATAAGTTGTAGTCCGGTTTACCGATTGGTACTTTATACATATACATCAGCCCCCGGTACCAACATTTTTTACTTTGAGGATTTGCTGCATCATATCTCATTACTTGTACAAATATGATACAGATATATAAAGAAATATATATATTCATATAGAAACTAGTTACGTGTTGCATGCACCTTAAACACAGATGCATATATTATGTACTCTTCTATAATGTAATAAAAATGATAAATTAAATGACGTACCCTTTAATGGTGCCTTTTGCACCTTCTTCATGGAAGAATTACGAATCTTCAAGAAGAACAGGAAGATGCATGTTTGATTTGCAGTTTTTGCCGTCTAGGGTTTACTGGATTTGAAGATTAAGGGTTAAAATTGGTCAATGTATTAGACTATATCAATGAATTGTTTTCCCGTAAATAGTGGTTCTTCAGTTAAGGTTTTAGCATTAATATGTTGAATTTATCTATTTAACTTTCACCTTATAAATCAAAGTTTAATTGATTTTTTATTACTACCATTTTGACAATATTAGATCCATTAATGCATCATCCAATGGTTGAAAATTTTCTCATTCTTCTCTATAATTAGACGAGTAGCCGTGCATAGAAAGAGGATTTTATAGCGATAGATCGTTTAGTGATAAAAAATATTATGGGTTATAAACGAAAAATAATTAAAGTTTGAAGATTTGGGGATTAACCATAATGTTTTGAAATCCGGTTCGACCCGGGTGGTTCAACCGGTTGAACCGTTCCGGTAAAAAAACGGGTCGATTTAAACCGGGTCAACTCGACGGGTTGGGTAAAAAACGGGTCAAATTAAACCGGGTCAGCTCGCCGGACTTGAAGTGTCCCAATAGATTCCTTTTAAAATATATTTTTTTAACATTTCTTTTTTAGTTTCAACTTTTCACTTTTCACTTTTTGTTTTTCCTTTATATATAGTTTAGCAAGGTACCCGCGCGTTGCAGCAGCGGGTACTATGTAACGATTAACCGGAGATATAGATCTCGATGAGGCCTGATTCACCGATTTGTATCGGTTTCAACGGGTCCTCTCTAATTCGTTTTCGGATGGCTTTTATTGGTTAGCCGAACCAGTGGTGACACCGGTTTTCGGTTGAACCAGTTGGTCCGGTCTGGTTTTTAAAACTATATGTACCATCAACTTGTTAGCTTGTATGAAGCTTTGTGTGTTTTATTAATGTGTATAATAACATGTACATTTTACTTTAGGGTGTTTTATAAATTGTACATTGTGAAAATTGTACATTGTGAAAATTTTATTATACCTTTTAATAAAGAGTGTTTTAATTGGTTGTATTTAATTTGGTAAATATGTTTTTAATTTATTATATAATGTGAATAAATCATTGTACTTTTAAGTAATTAGGTGTTTTAATAAGAATATTAATTACACTATACATTTCTCTCACCTTTAACTATTTTCAGTTTTCAACTTTCAACTTTCAATATTTGACCATTTTCATTTTATATGAAGTATAGATAAGTATTGGGGTGTTTTAATAAGAGTATTAATTACAGTATACATTTCTCTCACATTTGACCATTTTCAGTTTTCAACTTTCAACTTTCAACATTTGACCATTTTCATTTTAGTAGGCGAATACCCGCACCCAACGGCAGCGGTGTCTAGTTTTCAATAAAGAAACTGTATTAGATTAAGATTGCATTAAACTTATAAAAAGTACATATAAAGTCAACCGCGTGTATTGTAAATTTCATAAGTTGTCCAGTTGTGTTGTCAATTATACTAATCAACTTGCCAAAGATAACTTTTCAACGTTTCTTTAATTTCTGCATAACTTGATTTACAATTACTACATTCTACATTGATTGCTTGACTTTTTTTAAACATTAAACATTCAATAATTTATTTTAACATTTAACCTTGCCTTTCAACTTTTAATTTTCAATTTCCACTTTCACCTTTGACTATTTTTCTATTTGATGTAGTTAAGATTAAGATAGCTTGACTTACAATTACTTACTACATTCTACACTGATTGTTTGACTTTTTTTAAACATTAAACATCCAACGATTTATTTTAACATTTAGGGCCTGTTTGGCAAGAGCTTTATTTGGGAGCTGTTAGCTTTTTGTTATAAAATAATCTCTTCTAAAATAAATAGCTCCGTTTGGATACGTTTGGATGCATTAACTTCAAGCTTTTATTTCAAACAAATAGCTCCTAAATGAAAAGCTGATTCATGAAGCTTTTTAAACATTTTGGAGCTGTTAAAACTTTAAATTACTGATATACCCTCTAAACATTTGTTTATAATTATGTATATGTCCTTTTACGTCATTTTACATCTTATAATTACATTTAACAGCTAACTTACCAAACACTTTTATTGAAAAAAAGATACAGCTTGTAGCTCATGTTAACAGTTTTGCAGTTAACAGCTTACAGCTTACAGTTTACAGCTTACAGTATACAGCTTACAGCTAGTTTTGCCAAACATACCCTTAACCTTGACTTTCAACTTTTAATTTTCAATTTCCATTTTCACCTTTAACAATTTTTCTATTTGATAATTTTTCTATTTGATGTAGTTAAGATTAAGATATGAAGTATAGATATTCTCACTTGATCAACACTCCTAGCGACATAACCCCTTTAGTTGTAGCAATCAAATAATGCATTATTTATGTCCGTATTAATTACACATTACAACAGAGGCATAATAACATCTCTTTCATGTGTTCATCAATTTGTACCTGCTTAATTTGTTTCGTTTATGTATTAACACGCCTTATATTGCATTTTTCTCTATGAACCATCAAAATATTAATAGATACAGACAAGCATACAGTGTGCTGCGTGCACAACCAAACTTTCACGCTAGCCGTGGTTGTGAAAAGAAAATTTTTAACGAGCTAAAATTAAATGAGTAATTAACTTATGTGAAAATCTAGAAATTAAGTTTTCAATCCTACTTGGAGTAAAGGAAGAAGTTGTGTTTTGCTTATAAACCATGGTGTATATGACATGTATAGGTTGAGATTAATATTATGTTGTTGGGTTGTTTATGATGAATTTTGTTGATGTGCAAAAGTTCCGTAACAAAAAACTTTTTGAAGATCCAATAATTAATATAAGCAATCTGAGAAACTTATGTTATGTATGACAATGGAAAATAATACTTTCTATTAAAGTCAACCATGACCTTCTCAAATAGTCAGCATATGTTCTTTTATATAGAAAAACCAAGGTAATATTCATAACTGTAGTTCACAACACTTTATAAGCTGATGGTATGGTTTTTGAGAACCATGCTTGAAAAACACCACTTTGTTCAATTTCTTACCCTTTTAAAGATACGAACAAAACTACAAAAAGACAAATCATTGCGAAACAAGCCCCTTATTAACATAAAAACTATAAGCTTATGATGTTGCACTTAAAATTCATAATCTTTGCTCAACTGTTTGAAAGCCATCAAAATGGCATTTAGGATTCAAAACCAAAATATTTGACCAAAAAGCATGTTTCAAAATCACCAATTTGCCATGTCAGCTAAAATATGTGTACAAAAGTACTAGATATTAAAATTTTTGTGTAAACACCTTGAAGATACTGACTTCCATTTTTGTTTTGACGTCTCGCATAACGCTTCATTATAACATGGACACTGGCTCTGCAGAGTTGATGCCTAAAATTTAAAATAGAAAATATAAACATCCTGTTTACATTATAAACATTTCATAGTGACAGTGCATTAGATTCTAATGTTATTCAATTACTATTAACATGCAGGAGTATTTCATAGTGACCCACATATGGTAGTTACCCATTTGACCCGTTACTCAACTCTCCCGACCCATCTTGATACCTTTCGAGTCTTGACAAGCTGCATAGAAAGCAATTAGGCAGCCATACTGTAAACTTACCTCGTGTACTTAGTTTCTGAATAACGATACGGTTTAGCAATGTTGGAAATTTAGTTCAATTGAGGGATATGATCATACTTGGAAATGGGTTTGGAGGTACGGAGTGTACACCCATTAAGCCCCAGATTACCCTGACTCTAATAGTAGTTTGGAGTTACTACTGCAAGTACTAATGTTAAGACTGCCAGTTCAGAGTTACTACTGCTAGTACTAATGTTAACACCAACGCAACTCACTACCACCCACCACCACTGGCAGTGGGTGGCGACGGTCATTGGTGGTAGGTGGTCGGCGGTGGTGGTTGGTTGTGGTGGTGAGTTGCGGTGGTGGTTGGTTATGGTGGGTGAGTGGTGGTGGGTAGCGGTGGTGAGTGGTGGTGGTGATTGGTGGCCACCCACTGCCACAACCAGCAACCACCACCACAACTCACCATCACCACCAACCAGCACCGCAACTCACCACCACCCACCACCACTGGCAGTGGGTGGCGGCGGTGAGTGGCGGGTGGTGGTGGTTGGTTAGTGGTAGTCGATGGTGGTGGTGGTAGTGAGTTGTGGTGGTGGTTGGTGGTGGTGAGTTGCAGTGGTGGTTGGTTATGGTGGGTGAGTGGTGGTGGGTGGCGGTGGTTAGTGGTGGCAGTGATTGGTGGTGGTTGGTGGTGGTCGGTGGTGGTAGGTGGTGGTGGTCTGTGGTGGTCGGTGGTTAGTGATGGTGGGTGGCGGTGGTGATTGGTGGTGGTTAGTGGTGGTGGTGGGTGGTGGCAATGGGTGGCGGTGTTGAGTGGTGGTGGTGGGACCAACGGTGTAATTTTTTTTACTGAGATTATGGATTGAAGACCAACGGTGTAATTTTTTAAACTGAGATTATGTATTGAGGACCAACAAAACAACTTTTTTAAACTGTCATTATGTATTGATCGAGGGACCAACAACCCAATTCTTTTAACTGCCATTTATATTGATTAGCCATAAAAAACTGAAATTGAAAGTTCATTAGCCATGACATATAATTAAAAAGTAGGTTAGTCATAGTGGAACAAATAGAATAGTAGATTAGGAGCTAAAGATTAGGACCTACAAAGAAGTGAACTAAAGATTAGGACCTACAAAGAAGTGTCACTAAAACATGTTCTGAAAAGAGTGAACTAAAGATTAGGACCTACAAAGAAGGACTCGTAATAATATCAGGATACAATTCTATTGCTAAAGTGAAGTAAAGATTTTGCCAATAAAATAGGAATAGATATGTTTCCTCTTAGCTCACGTCTCCAAAATGCAACACGAGAAACAACAAACATCGTAAAAATATATATACCCTTTTCCTCTGTTTGTGAGAAACCTATACACCAATATGGCGTTTCAAAGTTTCCCGCAGATGCCGTCTACTTCATCGCTGTTATCGTGTACGCATCAATGACAACATCAATCATGCTCTTCCGTACTATGTTTGATCAGCTTGACAGCTTGTCCCGCCACAAGTACGAAGTTACATAATTGACGGTGTCAAATACTACTGGAAACCTAAGACACCGTCCAAAGTGACTTTCGTTATCGAGGCCAACCCCTTAAACGATATGTTCTATGCAGCCGAAATCTACCTTACCAGAATCAGCACAGATTTGAAGCGTCTCAGGTGACTAGCTTTCTCGTTTTTATACAATTTGTTTGTCTAAACTTATAAAATATTGACTAAATGATGCTAACATAAATTTACAGGATTACAAAATCCGAGAAAGAAGACCAGATTAATGTCAGCCTTGGGGAACAAGTGGAGATGGTAGATTCGTTTGAAGGAATTCCGATTACATGGAATTATTACAGTAAGCAGGAAAAGCACAAGGCAGACGGTGAAAGCTATACGGTCGAGAGAAAATCCATAGAGCTAACATTTGACAAAAATTACAAAGATGCTATATTTACTTCTTACTTGCCTTCAATAATAAATAAATCTCAAGAGATAAAAAACCAGAAGAAAATCGTGCAGCTTCATACCCTACAAACTAGGTATCCAGGAGAACCACCTATAAAGCAAGCCATGAAATTGGACCATCCGTCAACTTTCGACACATTGGCCATGGATCCTAAGCTAAAGAAGTCGATTATTGATGATTTGGATCTGTTTGTAAAGAGGAGGGATTTTTATAAGAAAGTAGGGAAGGCGTGGAAGCGAGGGTATCTATTGTACGGTCCGCCTGGGACAGGGAAATCGAGCTTGATTGCTGCCATGGCCAATTACCTTAAGTTTGACATATATGATATACAGTTATCGAATGTTAAGGACGATTCAAGCTTGAAAGATATTTTGTTACGTACATCGAATCGATCCATACTGGTGATTGAAGATGTTGATTGTAGCATAAAGCTTCCAAATCGAATCGATCCATACAGCGGATCGATTCATCATGATGATCCCAAGGTTTGTACTAAAAACTTTTTTTTATTGTTTTGATACTCTTGATGGTTTTATCTTAATCAGGCATTTGAATGACCAAAGTCCCAAACATAGGCATTATGTGTTTTTAAAGGTGTTTATTATGGTATAGTGCATGATTACCCTTCACCCTTGCTTCTAATAGATGGCTTTCTAACCTAGCTTATACTATTCCTTGAGAAAGTGATTGTTGCATTCTCTATACTTGCATTAAGCAGGATGCTACTTTCTTCTCTGTTTTCGAGATCGATTGACTTCCATTGACCTAGATGGGAGTCATCTTCTTCGATAGTTTACATCCGCCCTAGAAGCTACTGCTTACACCTTTCTAGGCTTCACTATGTAGTGGTCGGCCTTCTAGAAGCTTTGCCAGAAGCAACTAGTCGCTTCCCGAATGCCCCTTTTCGCTACTAGGAGAGTTGCTAGCTTGCTTTAGTTTGCTGGGTCCTATTAGACCATTTCATCTATTAACTTCCTTTCTCAAACCGGCCCCTTGCTTCCGATAGATGGCTTTCTAACCAGCCTTAGACTATTCCTTTCGTGAACTTTAAAGGCTTTGGACCAACCGGGGAACAAGTATTGCGACATACTCACAACCTGTAAATGATTATTTTGCCGTATGAAAATCTGTAGTGATATCACACGATATGATTTTATAGATTTTATTGTTTTGATCGATTAATCTATTTTTTCCTTCCAAAATATGGTAGATTTTTCATCGATTTTTAAGAGTCTTTGCAATGAATATCAGAAAGCAGATTTTTTTTTTAATACTTTTATTTGTGTCATTTAACACACAATGAAGTTTAAAACTGTTATCGCAATCAGTTTGGTATTTTACCATTGTTATTTTGGTAATTCTCTTTATCTGGACTTTTAAATTCCATAGACGGGCTGTGGTCTTGTTGTTGGGATGAACGCATAATAATATTTACAACAAACCACAAAGAAAAACTGGACCCAGCGTTGTTACGACCAGGACGTATGGATGTGCACATTCACATGTCATACTTGACATTTGGTGGATTCAAGACACTAGCAGCTAACTCCCTCAACATTCATGACCACCATTGGAGATTTAGGGAAATCAAAGAGTTGATTGAATGCAAGAAGGTGACACCAGCACAGGTGGCTGAGGAACTCATGAAGCCTGACAATGTCGAGGTTGTTGTGAACCAAGTTAGTAATCTCGATGTTACTTTCTGGAAACATGAAGGACCAAACTTGTAGAAACGAAAGTCTACAACCGCAAGTTAGTTATTATTAGAAACCTGTAGATTTAGTGAAGGGTCATGTGGCTTGGACACACCCATTCGAATACTATATATATATATATATATATATATATATATATATGTAAATCTGTAACGATATTCTAGTTGAACGAAATACAGAAGTTATCTTTGTTTACATTGTTTGCAAATCATTCATTTCGACTCACACACATCCGAACACTTTGGGACTAACATTTGGCATCAAGAGCCTTGTTTGAACCATTCTCGTTACACCATCAAACAAAACCAGAAAAACAGAAACCTGTTAGCGAGAAACAAAAAAAAAACAGAAACAAAAACCCACGCTGAAACTTTTAGTTTCAGGAACAAACGCAACACTCTTGAACCTTGTTAACGTAAGAAGAGGTTGCCTAGATAACTTAGGGACATAAGAAAGTCGTATACAACTTTCTTTGTGTCAGATTTTGCAAACAGGAAGGACACCAAAACCGAAGTGGTGCCCTGTTTTGTTGTGATCATTTGTACGCGACAACAAAACCAGAAAAAAAGAAGAAACAATTGTTTGAAGACTTGTTGGTTTACTACAACGCAACAAGGGAAAAAGAAAGACGTCAAAGGATTGTGTATTTTACCGAGATACACAAGGAAAAGAAGAAGCGCAGAAAATTGAAAGAAGCGTTGCTTGTGCAGAATTTGAAAAGGTATACCGGTGACAAACAATCAAGGATTGTTTAGGAGCGTTTAGCAAAACAAGAACAACAACTAATATCGAATTAGAGGCGAACTGATCACTCGTCATAGAAGAATACCGAAAGGTATTGAAGGGTTATTGAAGGGACACGGTGTGGACATAAAAAAAAAGAAGATTATTGTGGTACAACGCAGATAAAGGAGACAAGCAACAGCGGCAACGACAAACAAAACCATTTGTTTAGACGTTGGGGACTTAATACCGTAGGGTATTAAGAAGAAAAGGAAGAAAAGCAATTAGATTGCTTTCGGTAAAAGAAATACCGAAAGGTATTTTTAGCGAGGGACTTGGAACAAAACAAAAAAACAACGACAAACATTCGGTTTGATCGTGGCCAAAACACCAAGGGTGAATTTGGAGAACATAACCGAGACATAACAAGGGTCTAGGGCAAGTAGTGGTAACCAAGTCGAGAAGGAAAAAGGAAGGAACAACGTGAAGTGTGGCAGAAGGAGAAAACACTTTGGTTAGTATTCGATAACAACATCAATACGACCGAATTGATTTGGAAGGAGACGAGGAAAGAAAGAACGTGGTTGGTATTAAAACTCAAGTACCGACACAAGTGGGAATACGACTGTGTTTTTTTTAAAACACAACAACGAGGTCACAAATTCAAACTTTGGATTTCTCTCTTATACTTTAAATAGTATAGATCGTTATTTTACATTACTAGGAAATCCCGAGAACTATATATTGATCCCGTACTATTAGATTCCTGGATAACTATTTCTGTTCCCGTAGTATTAAGAATACCATACTTAGATAAAATTCCCATAGAAAGTAGAAAGTGAAGATCATAAGCACTATCAAAATGCCCGGTGACGATGCGAGTGGCAGTAACACTGCACCAAAACCCGTAACCCCTATGACACAGTATCAATGCCCTAAACTCAAAACCACAAACTACACAGTTTGGACTATACAAATAAAGGTGATACTAGAAGCACAAGGTTTATGGGAAGCAATAGAACCTAAGGATAACACACAAGTAGATGATAAGAAGGATAAGGCAACAACCGCCTTCCTATATCAAGCATTGACCGAAGATGTGATCTTACAAGTAGCAAGTTGCAAAACAGCAAAAGAATTATGGGATTCACTGAAAAAGAGACACGTTGGAGAAGAGAAAGTGCAACAAGCACGGTTACAATCACTGATGATTGGATTTCAGACCCTTCAGATGAAGGAGGATGAAACGGTGGATACATTTACAGCCAAATTGAACGGCTACGCCACGAAGGCTAAAGAATTAGGAAAAGCATTGGATGAATCACTTTTAGTACGAAAACTATTAGATTCCACACCAGATAGGTTCATTCAAATAGTAGCATCCATAGAACAGACAAATGATCTCGATGACATAACGTTAGATGAGATCGCAGGAAAACTTAAGGCATTCGAGGAGAGAATAAAACTCCGAAAGGGAGGAAAAGTAGAAAGCCAAGATAACCTATTATTCGCACAAGGCGAACACTCTAGAAATAAGAAACGATTTACCAAATTTAGAGGTAGATCAAACTATTCACGAGGAAATTGGCAAAATAAGGGAAATAGAGACAACTCGAATGCAGGAAACTCAGCTCACAATAAGAATAAAGGTGAGTGGGATAAAAAGAACTTGAAACAATTGCGGGAAAACCGGACATTTCAAGAAAAATTGTAGAAGTCCACCAACAACTCAAGAACAATCAAATCTTATCTTAGAAGACGATTAACCATCATTACTAATGGCTACACACGAAACTGAAGAAATCTTGTTAAATGAAGAACAAATACACCCCCGAAAATATGCTACAACAGATGCTAGTATATGGTATTTAGATAATGGTGCAAGTAACCATATGACGGGCACCAAAGGCCATTTTAAGGATATTAACGAAAACATCACTGGACGCGTTCGTTTTGGAGATGGATCGTATGTGGAGATAAAGTGTAGAGGTTCAATACTATTGGGATGTAGAAACCTACAACAGAAGATGATTTCAAATGTTTACTACATTCCAAACCTCAAGAGCAACATACTTAGTCTAGGACAACTTACTGAAATAGGTTGCAAGATCATCATGGATGGAAATTTACTAACTTTGTATGATAAGAACAATAAGTTGTTGATGAAAGTAGAACGATCTAAGAATCTACTTTACAGTATTAGATTACATATAGTAGCACCTATATGTCTCTTAGCAAACGTAGATGACCAAGCATGGTTATTGTTGGGAATTGTGTGAAACAGTGATTCTGCTGATCGAGAAACAATTGATTCTGCTGAAGAAGAGTTTCTACTGAAGTAATATAAACGTACAAAGTAGGAATTATGCTGAAGTTATTCTACTGAAGTAGTGAAGCAGCTGAAGTACTGAAGCCGTGGATTCTGCTGAAGTACTGAAGCTGTGGATTCTGCTGAAGTAGTGAAGCAACTGAAATACTGAAGCCGTGGATTCTGCTGAAGTACTGAAGCTGTGGATTCTGCTGAAGTACTGAAGCCGTGGATTCTGCTGAAGTACTGAAGCCGTGGAATCTGCTGAAGTGGTGAAGCCTTGTTTCTGCTGAAGCCGTGCAGCTGTGTAGGGCGTGCATGAGTTTTATTATTTATATGTTAGCCCATCTTTATTATTGTACTGCCCAAGGATAGCATAGGCATGCGTATGGGTTTTATATTTATTATTTAGTTGCATGCTTGTACTTTAGTTGCATGCTTGTACTTTAGTTGCATGCTTGTACTTTATTTGCATGCTTGTTCTTTTCCCAAGAAAGGGAATAGTGTTCCTTGTCTATAAAAGGAACATCATAGATTGTATTGAAAAAACTTTTCCAGAAAAACATTCAAAGAAAAACCTCTATAGAGAGGGTGTAAAGATCCATAGAGGATCATTAGTTTTATTAGAAAAACCTTGTTGGTAACTTTGATTGTGTTCTTATCATTCCGCTGTGCACGTTCAATCATTGTTACTATACACTCTAGTTGAGTCCGGATCTGTTTCTACAATTGGTATCAGAGCGGGTGGCTCTCGATCTTGAGTTTACAAGGTTTTTCGAAGAAAAGATACCAAAATTCGTAACTGTTAATAATTTTCGTAGTCTTTCTGCTGGGCTGTTTTTCAAACAGCGATAACTTTTTCGTGAACCGTTGGATCAGGCTGAAATTTTGGCTGGAGCTTCTCTATATACTCATCTAACTTTCCACCGAAGGGATTGTTGATTTGAGGTCTCAGTCAAAAGATACACGTGCCAGAAAACTGCTACAGACACCATCATGTATGTTGAATTCTTCAAGTTTTTTAGTGACACCAAAAAGTGTCACTAAAGATCAAAAAGTGTCGTCTTTATACTTAAAAAAAAAAAAAAAAAAAAAAACGCAGCAAGAAACATTTTCTACTAGTTGATTGGATGAATATAATTTATTGTGGGGCTCGGGCATGATCTGAGTTTTGTTTCTGCATTCACATTGTGTATTGCTGCTGAAGCACATATTGATTCTGCTGAAGGCTTTAGTGAGGTCAACGAAATTTTTGTCAACTCTATTTTATTGTTTCTACTGAACCTCAAAGGCAGAATTCAAGAAGATGAACAAGGAAGATTATTATAACGGTTTTGCTGAAGGATATGCCGGTCCTCCAATTGCTTTCATGGGCATCTCTCAGGTACATACTTGTGATTATAGTTGTAAAGAGAGATATAATGAACTAAAAGCAGCCTATGATGATATGAAACCTAAGTACAATGAATGCTATGTTGATAATGAAGCTCATAAACTAGCATTAAAAACACTAGAAAGACAAAAGGTATGGTTTCAAAAGAATCAAGTGGCTTATGAGGAAAAGATTAGGGTGCTAGAAACTGATCTAGAAGTTGCTAACAATTACTTAAAATTGTCTGAGAAAGCAAAGGATGCTGCTTTGTCTGAGAACCTTGTGCTAAAAGAGAATCTAGATGAGGAAATTGCTAGGCATAAAGAATGGTTGTTGAATGGAAACAAGTTAGCTAGTCACATCTATGCTAGTCAAAATCCTAATACTCCTATAGGCTTAGGCTTTAAGAAGTATGTAGGAATAGAAGCTAGGGATGACACTCGTAAATCTACACCTCCAGGATTAGCTAATTTTGTGAAAGAAGGTGATTTACATGCTGTACGTGGACCCATTAGAGGTGAATTCATGCCCATTGACCTGTCCATTACAGTTGACCTTGATGGATCACACCATTTATATGGCAAAAAGTCAAGTGACTTACCAGACCTTAGTAGCAAAACTGCTGACGCTGTCTCTTGTTCTACAAGTGACAAGTCATCAGATCTAAAGTCCTCTGACTATGCCTCATGTGATTCAAGTGAGAAGTCTGACTCACCTAGGCACATTCCCATGACCACACCCAAGTCCAAATTAACTGATGATGAGCCCAAAACAGATCCAACTGCTTATTCTGTTAAACACAATCTTGCTTCTAGTTTTGTTTCTGATAAGTTTAAATGTAATAAACAAAGTTGTGTTAAGAATAAGCCTTTTAAGAAGAAATCTTGTTTTGTGTGTGGTAGTAAACTCCATCTTATTAAAGACTGTGATTATGATGAGAAAAAGATGGGTGTTTCCTCTGGCCATAAGACCTCTAGACCCACATGGACTAATGTTGCTAGTATTCCTCCATTTGTTCCCAAAGCTGCACATGTGAGAGCAGGTAAACCAGTTCCTACTGGTAAACCAAAGGTGTATGCATCTGTTTCTGCTGACAGGCTTAATAGGCCTTTTCTAGTTCCCTCTGGTGGAGGATATTCTTCACCAGTTACTACTAGATGGTGGAACAGTAAGGCTAGGCTTATACCCTATAGACCTAAAAGTTCTTATTTTCAGTCATATACACCTTATGTATCTCATATGAATAAGGCACATGGTGGAGTTAGTGTGGCAACTGTTGTTAAGCCCTCAACATGTTATTCTTGGAAAACTCAAAGGAAATGTTCATTCTGGGTACCCAAGAACAAGAGTCTTTGTCAGGTGCATTGATTGAGGGGAGGCATAAGCCTAAGGGGAGGCTTATAGTTGTATTGTTTTTGTATTCTAACAATTTTTGCAGATGTTGGATCCTCATACGCCTGAGGGGAGGCTTAGTGTTTCTGCTGACACTACAACTGTCTTTGGTTTCTGCTGCTGCTTGATGGTATCTTGTACATGTTTTGGTTATTTCTATTTCTTCTTAGTTAAAAAAAAATAAATAAAAAAAATAAAAAAAAAAAAAAAAAAAAAAACCTGTATGTGTTCAGTTTCTCCTAATTCTAGATTGCAGGTTTTGGTGTTGGTTCATTACTACACCACTCATGGTTTTCAACTCACCATGATGATGACATCATTCCATCAAAGAGTTGGCTATTCCTGAGCAAACGGCTACAGGTAAAGACAAGTCAAATCCGTTTATATAGTTTCTGATTTGCTAATAAATCAGATGGTTATCAGTGTACCATAGTTTTCGAACTTAAACACTTGGCTACTCCAGTAGTAATGGCTATTGGTAAAGAGACATCAAATCCATCATTTTCAATGATTCACCTCTCACAGGAGTTAACACACCTGGATGTGATGAGAATAGTATGAAACTGATATGTATTGATGTACCTTATGTCATTTGTTGCTGCAAAGACCTCGCGTTTCAAAGTTTGGTCATCATAGAGATGAAATTATTTTGTTTCTTTGCTGATGTTCGAGTACAATCCTCTGGTTCTGAAGTGTTAAAGATTGTTGGGAAAGATTGTTGGGAAGCTTTGTTGGTAAAAAAAAAAAAAAAAAAAAAAATCCTCTAGTTCTGAAATTATTAAAGATCTGGAAACTGGAACTTAAATGATGCAAATTTCACAATCAGTATCATTTAAATTCCAGTTTAGGGGAGGATTGTTGGGAATTGTGTGAAACAGTGATTCTGCTGATCGAGAAACAATTGATTCTGCTGAAGAAGAGTTTCTACTGAAGTAATATAAACGTACAAAGTAGGAATTATGCTGAAGTTATTCTACTAAAGTAGTGAAGCAGCTGAAGTACTGAAGCCGTGGATTCTGCTGAAGTACTGAAGCTGTGGATTCTGCTGAAGTAGTGAAGCAACTGAAATACTGAAGCCGTGGATTCTGCTGAAGTACTGAAGCTGTGGATTCTGCTGAAGTACTGAAGCCGTGGATTCTGCTGAAGTACTGAAGCCGTGGAATCTGCTGAAGTGGTGAAGCCTTGTTTCTGCTGAAGCCGTGCAGCTGTGTAGGGCGTGCATGAGTTTTATTATTTATATGTTAGCCCATCTTTATTATTGTACTGCCCAAGGATAGCATAGGCATGCGTATGGGTTTTATATTTATTATTTAGTTGCATGCTTGTACTTTAGTTGCATGCTTGTACTTTAGTTGCATGCTTGTTCTTTTCCCAAGAAAGGGAATAGTGTTCCTTGTCTATAAAAGGAACATCATAGATTGTATTGAAAAAACTTTTCCAGAAAAACATTCAAAGAAAAACCTCTATAGAGAGGGTGTAAAGATCCATAGAGGATCATTAGTTTTATTAGAAAAACCTTGTTGGTAACTTTGATTGTGTTCTTATCATTCCGCTGTGCACGTTCAATCATTGTTACTATACACTCTAGTTGAGTCCGGATCTTGTGATTTAACAATGGCATGCTAGATTAGGTCACCTGAACTTTGACGCAATAGACAAGATGACTAGAAAAGGTCTAGTGGATGGAATTCCGAGAATAAACCATGCAGGACAAATCTGTGATGCATGTTTATTAGGAAAACACATTAGAACCCCCTTTCCAAACCAAGCTAAATTCAGATCAAAGAACCCGTTGGACTTAGTATATGGAGATCTTTGTGGTCCCATAAGTCCAGCAACACACTCCGGAAAGAAGCTCATCTTCTTATTAGTAGATGACTGCACACGTTTCATGTGGGCTTACTTTCTAAACTCGAAAGATCAAGCATTCAGCACATTCAAGGAATTTAGGCAACAAATTGAATCAAAGTTGAAGTAAAAAATAAAGATGCTAAGAACTGATAGAGGAGGTGAATTCACATCACATGAATTCACCAAATACTGTAAGGAGAATGGGATAGAAAGACAATTGACAGCACCATACTCACCGCAGCAGAATGGTGTAGTAGAGATGAGAAATAGAACAGTGTTATCAACTACTAGGAGTATGATGAAAGCAATGAAGTTACCCTTAACGTTTTGGGCGGAAGCAGTCAGGCACGCCATTTACATACTCAACAGGGTACCTACGAAAGCCCTGGAAGATAAAACACCATATGAAGCCCTCTACAACAGAAAACCAAACCTAGAATACCTAAGAATATTCTGATGCACAGCTTATGCTAAGGTAACAATACCTCACTTCAAGAAGCTGGATGATAGAAGCATTCCAATGATTTACTTAGGAGTTGAAGAAGGATCAAAAGCATGTAGGCTATATGATCCAGTAGGAAAGAAGAAACATGTTAGTAGGGATGTGAAGTTTATGGAAACGAAACCGTGGGATTAGAATAATAATGAAGAGGATACAAGCACAGAAGATACATTTTGGACTAGCTTTGTAATAGACGGAGTCGACTATGATAACCCTACACCAGTCAACATAGAAAACACTGATAACACGTATCATGAACAAGAGCCTATACCAGATCCACCCTCACCAATCACACCACCATCTTACACTTACAACCCTAACTCGGAAGATGAAGAAGGAGCTACTATAAGTTCATTCGAAAGCTCAGATCCTAGATTTGATCATAGACCTATACAAGGTTTAAAAGATATTACGGAAATTTACCAAACTGCACGTGAAGTAGAAGCACCAAGCTTATTTTTCACAGAAGAAGAACCCCGTAATTACAAGGAAGCATCAAAAGATGAGAAGTGGATTGAGGCCATGAAAATTGAACTAGACTCAATTAACAAAAACAACACATGGACCCTTACCACATTGCCTGAAAATCAGAAGGCAATAGGACTCAAATGGGTTTATAAAACCAAGAGAGATGCACAAGGAAGGATCATAAAGTATAAAGCAAGATTAGTAGCAAAAGGTTATGTACAAGAACAAGGAATAGACTTCGATGAGGTGTTTGCACCAGTTGCTAGGATAGAGACAGTTCGATTGATATTAGCACTAGCAGCGTATCATGGATGGCAAGTACACCACTTAGATGTAAAATCTGCATTTTTACATGGAGAATTGAAGGAAGAAGTCTATGTTACACAACCTGAAGGTTTCATTCAACAAGGAAACCTAGGAAAAGTCTACAAGCTAACTAAAGCTTTGTATGGCTTAAGACAAGCACCTACAGCTTGGAACGTGAAGCTTGACCAGACCTTGAAGTCCTTAGACTTTAAGAAATGTAATCTCGAACAAGCAGTCTACACAAAGAGAAGCAAGACATCTACACTTATTGTTGGAGTATATGTCGATGATTTGATAATCACGGGCACTCCAAAGAAGGAAGTAGACTTGTTCAAATCCCAGATGCAAGATAAATTTGAAATGAGCGACTTAGGGTTGTTAGCATATTACCTTGGGATAGAAGTTACACAGACAGGAGGAGAGATTACGATCAAGCAAACAGGATACATTAACAAGATCTTAAAAGAGACAAGCATGACAGATAGTAATGATACGAAGACACCTATGGATCCCGACACTAAGTTGGTCAAGGCGGAAGATGGAAACCCAGTTGACACAACTTATTACCGAAGCCTAATTGGAAGTCTCAGATACTTACTACATACAAGACCAGATCTTAGTTACTCAGTCGGATTACTCAGCAGATTTATGCAAGACCCGAAGGATCATCACCTGAAGGCAGTGAAACAAGTAATCCGATACACCAAAGGAACAAAGGACCATGGAATAATATACAAGAAAGAAGGAGGCTGCAGGATTACAGGATACAGCGACAGTAGTTATGAAATCAATACAGATCAAGGAAAAGGAACTACTGGAATAGTATTTTACTTTGGAGAGTCACCTATTACCTGGTGTACTCAGAAGCAACCAACAATAGCACTCTCATCATGTGAATTAGAATTCATGGCATCTATTCTACAACTTAAAAAAAGTACATTGTTATTCTACGACTTAAAAAAGTACATGTACTAGAATGGGACACTTATGGAAAATACATTACTATTCGATAACTTAAAAAAAGTACACATACCAGAATGGGACACTTGGGAAAGTACGTTGCTATTCTACGACTCAATCCCTATCAAATTTGATTGAAGAAGGTTAGGCTAATATATCATGCTAACATGAAATTTAGATTGTTATAATTCAGTTTAGATTATTCTAAACTTCTGTAGTTCTGTATAGATCCTTAAAGCCAGCAACTTTGTTTCTATAAGTAATGCACAATAGTAAAATTCAACAACGCCATCGAGGTTAAAGACTTGCATCTAATTTTTGGGGAGCTTGAATTTCTTATGTGACATGTGATTGAGTCATAACAGATCTAAATATATTCGTCTAGTTTATAATCACATCCCAATATATATTAGGCTATCTTGAGATTTACTTCTAGGTTAGTTAATAGTAATAAAATCCAAACCATCATGAATACAATTCAGCGCGCGTTGGATCAAATAGACTTTCAGATTTCACTCCTATATGTTTATTAGGCTGATTATGTCAAGTCGTGTAGGGCAAAGCCCAAGAGAGGTGAACAGCTTGAATGCTTGATACACGGTTTGTATTTTGTATAAATTTGACATTTATAGCAAAGATATGATTCAAGTAGTGGATAAATAGGCCAAGCCCGGTTTGTGGGTTTAGGACATGTAGGGTTTTCACCATTATAAATAATGGTTCATAATAAAATTATACCTACGGGTTTATTCATTGTCTAACATGGTATCATGACCAGGTTTGATACCGAAACCTAATCAGCTGCCATAAACCGTTGTCTCTATGCCACCCTATCTTACTTTAACCGCCACCTATTATCTCTAAAATTCTAACACCAACATGACTGCCTCCTCAAAAGAAATAAAGGAATAAAAGTTCTCGCCGTCACATAACATCACAGCCTCTGTTGAAGATATCTACCTTAAGGTAGTACATGTATCCCTTGTCAAAGGTTAAGACTGTCATCTCAAGTTTGGAATACTTTTTCTGGTGACTGAATTGTTGAATGTTAGCTTTTATAATAAGCTAGTAAAAAAATTTGTTTTATCGTTTGTTTGTTAGTCGATTGTTCGTACGGCTTTGTTACCGAACGATTAAAGCTGACCGTTGGTACCAATCCCTAAAGTTGACCGTTGGTGCGGTGTTGTTACCAGTCGATTTAGCCAACCGTTGGTACAAGTCGACTAAAGCCGACCGTTGGTACGGTTTTGTTACAAGTCGACTAAAGTTATTTTCTTATGTTAATGTTTTTTTTTCTTTTCTAGTTTACTACTCTAGTCCGAGCTTTCGCGATTTTGCCTCTCGGACTGCGGAGAATATTAGAGGATAAATAGGCCCAAACCCGGTTTGTGAGTTTAGGGCATCTAGGGTTTTCATCATGTATAAATAATGGTTCATAATAAAATTATACCTACGGGTTTATTCATTGTCATAATAAAGGGGCAATACTCATGTTAATAATTATTTGTTCATTTGAATACTCTTTATACACTCATTCGGTTGCAGCCCCAAGGTGCCAGCCACATGACGCTCAAAACAGAAAACATTACTGTAGTTGGGACGATTAGGTAAATGATCGTATTTCTCAACAATGCATAAAAATGATAATCCTAACGATTCACTGATCACTTTTCATTCATTTTGCAAACTGAGAATAGTTAGTTGACACGTCAAGATCAAATTTAAAGGTTAATAGTATGTTTCACTACATGTTTTCTTTAATCATAATATAATTTTTGCCTTTTTAGCTTCAGGGATTCCATTCACTTCATCAGCATTTCCATCGTTAATTTCAGAAATTTCATCTTCCTCAATCCTTTAATGTCTAAGAAAATTCACGTGCCCTTCGAGTATCACCTCCACATTGTTAGATTTCAAAAGTTCCTCAGCCACCTCTGCTGGTGTCACCTTCTTGCACTTGATCAAGTCACTGATTTCCTCAAATCGACAATGGTGGTCCTGAATGTTAAGGTAGATAGCTGCAAGTGTCTAAAATCCATCCATGGTGAGGTATGACATGTGAATGTGCACATCCATACGTCTTGGTCGAAGCAACGCTGGATCAAGCCTATCTATGGTATTTTCGGGACTAAAGTGTAACCATAAAATACCAACATCAGAAAAAGTCATATAACACAGGTTCGTGTTTATGATTTTTAGAGTAAATTAATTAATACTAAAGTGTATTCATATAATTATTCGAATTTACATTCATTAGAGTTTGATTCTTTGTTCAGATCAAACAAAAGAATCAATTCTATAATGCATTTCGGGACTCTATTCTCTTTTTTTACCAAACAATGGAATCTTTTCTTTTTTGTAGAGTCATTCCTTTTCTAAACAATCCCATTCTTTGCTTCAATTCCATTCGTTGTCATTCAGTCGTACCAAACGTGCCCTAAGTTCAGTAGTGTAAAATAAATGCAGATTCTAGTGACGCCTTTTAAAGACACGCAAGGCATATGATTGCCATTTAGAATTTACCATAATTTTAACATGTAATTAATCATAACGAAAAAAGGATAAAAAAAAGAGATGCTTTCCAATACAAACCTTGGAATAATAAAAATGTGATCCATTGGACGAAGCAGCTCCCTTCCGTTTTGGCAATATGCTGCAGTCAATATCTGTTGGAAATATATATATTTATAAATACATGAATGTCCGGATTCGAACTCGTGATCACGGGATTGCACACATTACGAATGAGAATTAAAGTTAATAATTAATGTTAATTGATTACGATTAATTATTATACAAAACTCGTCTAACGATCGTTAAGTATTTAACGAAAAATAACTAATGATCGTTAAGTGTAAAGAGAAGGACTAGTAGTGAAAAATCTTAAAAAGGAAAAGATTCGGGTATCCCTTTTAGGGCATATGGTGGCCGGCCATAGGGTGTGTTTACACATCCAAAACCCTAACTTGTTCCCAAAGATTTTATAACACTATAAATACAAAGGCTAGGGTTAATGTTTTTCATAGCTTTTGTGCACACACATTAACCTAATATTTTCTTGTCTTTCTCTTGCAAAATTCGGCCAACTCCTATTCATAGGGTGTTTGGTTTTGTTTTTCTAAAACAAAGTTTTGTAGATCTAGCAATTGCTTTATTCGTTTGTTAATTAGTGTGTACAAGAACGTGGTAGTAAAACACTATTCTTACACCAATTTGTTTGAGTTATAAAACGGTAAGGGATAACTCGTGAAACCACTTTGTCATATCCATTGAAGAGATCTACTGAATTGCAAGAGGTACGTTACGCATTCTATCAGTTAATTATTTATTTGTTATGATCTTAAGTCTTCCGCTGTGTACTCTGTGGTGTGTATATGTTTTATTGTATATTATATATCATAAACTCAACAGTGGCATCACGAGCCTTGTATAACAAGTAATTAATTACTGAAACACATAAATAAAATAAACATGATTGTGTTATTAATTGTATGCGTAGATCTAGGGTTTGCAAAACCTAAACCCTAATTTTTTTAGGGGGGGGCGTTTTTTTGGTGCCCTAATTAGGGTTTTGTAAACTTTTGTTTTAATTGGATTAGAAACCCTAGGTCGCATGCAATTTTATGTGTATTGCATAACTCTGTTTAATTGCATTAATTGTTAAGTGTGATTTACATCCATAATAATTACATGCATGTTTTATCATGAATCTGCTTTTATTGTATGTTTTACTTTGTTAAGTGATATACACTAAATATTTTGATAAATCTTAAATTGGGGAAGACCTCAATAATTATTATTTAATCAATTATGTGCTATGTGGTATGTGTTTGATTTCGACTCACGCAATCGATGAATCGATGCATGTGGCTCACTTTGTACATTGCTGAAAACAGGTGTGAGTCTTAATTAAACATATACATATTGACAGATCTAGAATTGGTTATTAATAACATTTATCAAAAATATTTGCATGTGGCTATTTGATATGCATGACTTATTATTATGTTATGCATTCATTGTTTATGTGTTTATTTTTAAATACTTGCTTGTTTGTTATGTGTAACAAGGGTATTTTAATAAGAAAAATAAACTGACCTAAACAATGGTGAAACATGTATTTTTAAGCACAGTAATCATAATCGTTTAATTGATTGATTTTTTGCACAAAATAGTTAGAACGGCTCACCCATTAATGACAAACTGTGTGATGGGTATAAGGAGGGTACGCATTAAATTGTGACCTTAAAGAAGAGGGTTTTTAATATGCTTCGCGTTCTCCGCTCGTTTGTGCGTCTTAATGGAGCTACCAAGTATTCCTATATGTGTGCATAAAATCTTAAGGGTGAATTACTCTAATCTCTACGTGCCACTTTTGTGGTAATTATCCGAATAACTTGAGTCTTATGACTCATGCAGTAGTAGGATATAGTGGTAATTAAGGTGATTCTTTAAATGGTTATCCAATACCTCGATTAAAGTTTGATGATGAAAAGCTTAAACATTAAAACAAGGATATAAATGTTTTAATAAAAACTTATGCTACGAAGATGAATGCATGACATCTTTGTACATATTTGATTTGACATCAAAATCAAATTTATTACCCTTAATTTAAGTTGTATGCCATCCAACGAAACGGAAACACCTGAGATTACCTTTTATTTGCGTGAGAACGTGATTTAGATCGTAATCAAAGGGTAAAATATCCACGTGACGTGAGAACGAGCATGGATGATTTTGCAGTTTCTTAAGTTGGACAACTTAATTGAGTTTTGTAGTGAGAACTTACAACTCAAGGCATAAGATGGGGATAAAACATGTTTACATGGCAATTGAAATTGGCTAAATGTAAATCCCATAAATCTAGGAGTTGCAATTTGAAAATTGGCAATTGAGGTTCGACTCGTACCATTTTGAATACTTTCATTACTAGCAGATCAACTGATGTGATGAAAATATATCAATTTAGATCCTAGTTTTCAATGAAAATTAAATGGTTATGTGTTTATGAACCATGGGTATTTAATTTTCTTGAAAAGGTTAATTATCGAAAATACTAAAATTGAATTTTGTAATTCTTTTGAATGTATAAATGCAACATTTAACCGTAAACGTGGTTTAGTCTTTTAGTAAATTGATCGATTCTACTTTCAAACAAATGTTTGATCGAGAATAATTTACCGAAAAGACAAAACAAAGTCTCTTTTCCATGGGAGAAGAATGAGACTCAATCCTATTCCTTTTCATGAATGAGAAAGGTATTATAGGAACATTTGAATTGTCTAAATTCTAATGTAACTCATAGCAATGAATTGCACATCTTATTTTCCATAAAGATTTCATTACCTTCAGTTGGTGAATGAATCCTTTTGTAACAAACATGAATGTTGGTTAACTGGAAAACATGTATATGAGTTACTAAATTAGAAGTTAGACTAATTACCGCGAATATTGGTAAAAGGCAAACTAGCATATTTTATCTAGTTGTTTTGCTTCGGCCTTTTAAAGGTGCTACATACCAGTATGGGGATGGTAGGCCTGTTAAGGAAGAAATTGCATACCCAATTTTTCGAGTTAATAACATTGATGGATAACCCATCATTCATAGAGTAGAATACACCTTTTAGTACCTTAGTAATGATTACGTATGGTTCTTCAAAGGTGTAGGAAAGTAAAATGCAAGGAAGTAGTTTTCACTGGTTATGAAACATTTAAAATGTTATCAAATTAAGTGGGAGCATTGTGTTGCATTACTGAATAAGAAGTTGTTGAAACGATTTCTAATTCAGTGGGATCTACAAGCCTTATTTGTTGTGTAGTAATATAAATTATCTCTTGAATATCATGTAGATAATTACTTTCCATCTGTAGGCACTTATGTTTTTAAGGATTGTCATGTGCGTTTCCTTACTAATCAATACAGTCCTACATCTACTTGTTATATCTATGACACAAATCATATTAATCAAATAAACGAACGTGTATCGTGTTGTTTATCTGCTACATGATGTTGTTCCATGCACAAGTGGGAGAAATCTTTATTGTGTGCAAGGTACAACACATATAAATATGATTCAAATGGATTCTCTTGACCACAAGGTAAGAGAGTAACGTTCCAATAGGAATTGTACATTTAAATGTGTATGATTGCCCCATTAAGAACATGTGTCAAGATGATAACAAAGACTACTTTATTTTAAATATTTAAGAAACACTTGTAGTTACAATTTATGTTACGTGAGAACGTGAACTAGATTGTAGCCCAAGGTAAAATATCCACATGTCGTGAGAACAAGTATGGATGATTTTGCAGTTTCTTACGTTGAACATTTCATGGAATGACATAATTAAATGAAGTAATCTAATACTACTTTGATTTTAAGTATTTATGTATTCGTTGAATGACTTAAATATATGTAGTAAATATTAACTTGAAACTATTAATTGAAACCTGAGGTGGTGTTCATAATTACTTTAATTATACATGTTTATGATCTCTTTGTAAAGTCACAAACATGAAGTCTTTTAATACAAGACTTACAATATAAAGCAAGACGTTAACCTGCTATGTTTTAAGACATATGCATGAAGTCAATGAGTTGATCAATGACTTATAACGTATAGTGGGATTATAACTGTTATGTCTTTTAACTTGGTCAAGAATACTTGTGTTATAATACATGCAATTGACTTGGTAATTCTATTATACCATTAAGTTTTACTTTGTTGGTAAATAGGTAAGCCAAAGAGTAGATGGTTATCTTAAATATTGTTAGATTATCTTACAATATTAATTCTAATGAAATACCATAGTTTTATGGTGTGTTCACTTAGAAGAATCAAAATCTATTGGCATGTTTGATTCAAGATAACTATAGTTTCTTCTAAAAGCTATCAATGTTAGTAGATTGAGTATAGATTGAATATACTCAATAAGACTCCAACCTAGAAGATTGATAAGACACCATTTGTTTATGGAATGTGATGAATCACATTAAATCTTATAATGAAGTTTTGAATTTGTTAAACTACTTGTAAAGTGAGTTATAATAAACTAATGTCAGGAACTGTAAATGTTTTTTGTAATATCCCAAAAGAGAATAATGTATTGTTTCTCTATTTGCTAAACTATTTAAAGGTAATCTTTAAAGGCAAGTGGGGGTTTTATTTAGATCTTGAAAAATTAAATTACAAAACACACAATCTTCTGAAAAACACTAGCAAATATCATGATGAGGCTAAACATGTAAATGATAGACCTCAATATGATGGAATTGTCATTCATAGATCCGTAAGGATGTCTCAGATATTTAATATGCTGAGGATTATGAGTTACAGGATCGTGGTAAGCCTGTTAATCATGATGATGAATTTACCAAATGTTGAATTGTGGTAAATCAATCATACTATGAATGTTGAGATGCTGTCCATAAAGATAATCAATTTTAGATACTTGGTTCATCTAAATGAAGATGATTTTCTTCAAAGGATGAAAACCCTAGTGGTTTAAAATTTTGTGTAGAAATCATATGGACAATATTGTACACGTATTTAATGTGTGTCTAGTGATAATAATATTAATCATACTTAAGCAATTAACTATGATTGAATATTCTTTCCTAGATACATTAAATTGAAGTATAAAGATTATAATGGTCATACTTAGTTTCATTGATATGAAATTTTGACAATGAATATCAAAACTCTTTGTTCTGGAATTAATTTTACGAGGACGATAAGTAATGCAAAGGAGTTTTATGAATTCAAATAATCTTTGAATATGTACAAACTGCAAGAATCCATGAATGGATATATGCAAGCATTTAGGAGATGATTCTTATGTTTAATATTAAATCCATGTTTGCTTTAATAATAAAAATAAGATTGCTCATAAGTATTCCTGAAAGCTAGTGGGAGTATTATTTTATTTTCTTAAATCTTATATGTTGTATGGGCAACTACATTCCACCTAAATTAAGTTTTAGTTGGGAATGAAACTTCGTTTGTAAGTGTAACACCCCAACCCGACAAGGGTAAAGATATCACAATACGGTTTCATATCAGAACTTTAATTAATGTACAAAAGCGGAAGCCTTTACAAAGTCTTACAAAAGATAGTATAAATAACTTATATTCAAATAAATCTAAGATCTCTATGGTCAAATCTTGCTCTCGTCTCTACTCTCAAACCCAGATCAGCTATCCCATAAGCTCATCTTGAATGCTAAATACCTGCCGCAGGAAAAGAAAATGCGGCTGAGCTTACAAAGCCCAGTGAACAGATATAACGAAACAAAAGCTAAAACAAAATAAATATACAAATAACGAAATCAAAATAAAATGATAATGAAGGATCTTTTAGGATTCTGCGGAAACACAAATATACAGAAATCCAAACAACCACATAACAGTTTAGACATCACATAGCACATTAATGACACAAACACAAACACATCAGAACAACCAAACCCATAACATACCAAGAATAACAAATTACATATAAGCCAAACGGAATGTCTAAATACTAACGGAAACAGTCCTAGAAAACAAACATGGCATTCATACAAATCAAATAATCAACATCTATAGCACTTAATGAAATATTGTAACAGCGGAATTAGCAGACAAGTCATGGCAGACATAATAGCTAAACCAGTTCTCATATCCTAACCTTAGCAGAGTATAAACATGGCAGGTCACATATGCAGACAGATAATTAACCTTCAAAACACTCAATTATACACTAGCACATTAACAAACATATCATATCAGAATTATCTTTCTTCTTCAAAAGTAACTTCATAAAATAAATGGAGTAGCTAGCTCCCAGATTTTGTGAAGACGCGTATTGCACACGACATCATTCACCAGATAACATATCAGATAACAGATCAGATCTAGGATGCATCCATACGCCCCTTCCTACATATTCATAAATATGCTTCACCATCCAGAGACGTGGCAGAACATCACTCTACTGCCCTAGAGTCATATCAGAGGTGCATCACTGATACGGACATGGAACCCCCATGACTAGTTAAATATTTGGTTATTATCAACCAACTTAAGTCAAACAGATTTCAGATATAGCACAGATCATAGTCAACACAAGGTCACAGAATCACATCAGATAGTTCATATCATAAGGTTCATATTCAGATAGTCAGAAATCATAAGTTCATATCACAGAGGCATATCATATATTCATAAGCAGAAGTTCATAATCAGAAGTTCATAATCAACCATAGCAAAGTTCAACAAATGTGTATATCAGAGTCTTCCTAACATAAGTTCACATCAGATATTGCATATTTCACTAGAACATAAGTTCATATAAGCAACAGATCAAACATTCAGAAAAAGGGTTCATAGCAATGGCATTGGGAATCCTAATGAGCATAATAGGAAAGCGAACGAAAAGAACATCATAAGGAACCTTTACTGAAAAGGTCAGAATATCTGTACGATAACATAAGTGTCTTAAAGTAAGACAGAATATCCGTACCTTAAAGCAAATGAGAGAAAAACAAACGAATGAACGAATACGAAGATGTAACGTCGCGTCTCCTCCAACGAATCTACACGGATTATGATTTATTTAATACTTATTAGTATAATGGATAAATCTCATTAATACTTTTAGAGTTGTCAGAATATTCTCATTTTTAGTGACGGACGGAATTTCAACATTTTAGAGTATTAGTTATTAATTAGCCAAACTTATGGGTTGCAAATGACAAACGGTAAACTTAAGAGTTTAATATGATAATTATCTTATTTGAGGACTTATATGATCATCTTTCAAAGTATAGGGTTTACAAATGTCAATAACGGATTTTAAGATTCTCTTCCAAAATAGTTTACATAATCTTTTATAACGTACATGATTAACCCAAAACTCACACGTAACATTGTTCGAATGCAACTTAATGCGACTATGCATATTCTAATTTAATTCATTATAACTCACGCATGTTCACGACCCACTTAGTACTAGCTCATTTACTCTAAATCAATGGTTGTTAATAACTCCAAGACTTACCCCTTCTCACATGAAATAACGAACTTGCAACTTAGCTTTTAACCCTAATCACTTCCTATTTAAGTTCTAGGGTTTCCCATATTCTTAATATTACTTAATACGCATTTAATTTACATGTTACCTCTTTTAATGATTTCCACTTTGACCTAGAACGTACATGAAAACAAACCGAAGTTACCCCAAACTCATGCATGTCCTTACGTTATTTATTTACACATGTTGACCCATAATTACTCAGAATTACGTATTACACCCTTAACATCTTTAATTATACGACCTAACCTTATATTATCAGATTTTACACTTTTAGCCCAAAGGTTTTAGAATTTACAAAACATACCCTTTAAGTTAAATACAATTCGAATGGCCCTCTAAATATCCAAAATTACACGTTTAACCCCCATACTTATTTTTATACGTTTAGTACCATTATTTTACTGTTCACAAAAATAACCTTTAAGTTTCATAATTTACAAAACCAACCCAAAACTTTTATGTAAAACCGAATAATGCATAATTCAAGTACAAGCCCTAAACCTAGATGTAACCCATCATTAATTCATCATTACTACTGTATTAATGACCCTTAATGATAACAGGAAAACCCTAGTTCATGCAAACCCTAATTGTCCCTTTATAATTCTTTCCTTTTTCATACGCTTAATCGAACAATAAAACTCAAGACAATTCACACAAGCTTCGAATTCATAAATATGTATTTTATTCAGGTCTTATAACATGTAATAGCTTCTGGAAAAATCAAATCATGGTCTTAAAAATTATCATAAGCTCATTCGCTAGTTTATTTGTTTTTAGGGTTTTTAATCCAAAACAATTTCGTGTGACTTGTTAATTATGCATGGCCAATTTTTACAGGTTCTATATGACTTGTAGGACTGAAAGCAACATTATAAACATACCCTTGATGAGCTTTGGTCGTTAGAACAAAAGAAACCAAAAACTACCACTCGCCGAAACCCTAACTGACCCAAAACTAACCACGATCAAAACAGCAGCCTAGGACCTCGAACACGATTTTTCTCACCTTCTTTACCTTCAAACTTGTCCAAGAAAAATAGCCTTGAGCCTTGAAAACTGGAAGTCGAATTATTTAGGGTTTTTAGGTCGGTTTGGTTTAAATCGGCAATTAGGGAATTAGATAAACCGTACAATGTGTTTCTATATGATTTATAATTTTTCTTGTGGGCTTTATAATGTATTGGACTTAAAATAAATGGACTCTAAATTTGTAAATTTATATTGGGCTTTTATTTAGTTTTATTTCTTTATAAAACATATTAAATATATTCGGCCATATATGTAAAATACAAAAACTGATTTTATAAAATTATAAACTATAAAATTAGCTTTTCAAAGTCTTTAAAATTTATTTGGATCATATGTGGTATTTCTTAAAAATTTTCTGAATTTACATAGCTTATTTGGTATTCTTTTGAATTAATTATTCATACTTTTTGATCATAGGGGTATTTTGGTCTTTTTGTGAATTTTAGAAATTCAGGTATTACAATTCTTCCCCTCTAAAAGAAAATTTCGTCCTCGAAATTGAACAAGACGGAACAGAACAGAAAACGAATCGGATTTCAGAATTTCTAGGATATAACGAATGTTAATCTTTTCTCGGAACAAATGGATTTCTTATCAGATTATTTGAACTCATACTTATTCAGAAATTAAATCAATAGTCAAATACTTATAATAGATAATTATATACTCATCAGAATAATGGCGAAGAACAAATGAGACGCAGAAAGTCAAACGACAAATTCTAACTTATTCAGATATCTAATGATGAGGACATCATATGCATAGACGAAATAAATCCTATCGGCCTCAATAGTCGCAGAAATATGGGAAGACATATAAGCTTAAGGTAGTCATAGCAATCTATAGGTTCGTACAGATCATAACAACTTCGGATTCCAAGCGTACAAAACTTATACGAAACAGATATCGACGAAAATCTCACAATTAGGTACGGAATTTCAAACGAACATGAGGAGCACCAAATAACAGATACAAGTTAAAGTCTATACACACATCAATCACAGGCATTTCCCAGACGTCGTATACCTTCAATAAGTTCAGATTATGTGATCTCGGTATTATTACGTTGATCAGGCGTCATAATACTTGCATCACATAACAAGTTCTTATTGTCATTATATTCGGTCTCGGGTCATGACAAAACACATAACTAATATCATAACAAAACACACCACATACAGATAACATACATATAGCAAGTAACATATAATAACAAACCAGATCCACATGAGTATACCATCATGATGGTCATACTTCAAGCGGTAATAACATCATGAAGAAAAATAAATAGCGGACAAAACTTATGAGGACTAACGGAAACTTAACGACTCTAGCAGAAAGAAACAGCAGACAGGAATTACACTTTCAAAATTTTGTTTTATTTCCATTAATCAAACAAAATTTGCAGAATCGTCTTAAGATGAACTTCCAAAACAAAACTTAAAAATCCCAGATTCAAACGTCAAATGAAAACAAAAGGACCTAGCTCAAAATCAAACGTCAGAAAATTCTCATAAAGAGGGTAACTAATCAGAAGCGAAATTCCTTTTCTTGTGTCGGATTAAACCTACTAGTAGCCGTAGACTCCAAATCCGAATCCACCTCGTATTCCTCCTCATGACTTATTACTGACGATCCAGCAAGAAAAGCTGAGATATACCAGAATGCTAAACGATAAAACTTCACGATTCACACCGAGTTCCGAACAAATCAGATAAAAGCAATACAGATCAGAATCACTTATCAGAATATCAAACCGTCTTTAAACGCATGACAAACGAATCAGAGTGACATAAGTCGCGCCCAAATCATATGAAGTAGATGAATCTTCTCAGCCACCGGTTGAATCTTGTCTCCGTCTCTTGCGCCTTTGGTTAGTCCATCCAACTTCCTCCAACAGCATCCTGATGTCTCCAACAGCACGGCAGTCGAGTGTGGCTTCTGCTTCACGAACCTCTCCAGCACAGGAACCGTCGCAGCAACGCAGGGTCAGCACCATCTTCTTCGGCTCCACGGGTAGTCTCCATCTAACGATCGACAAACGGACGAGCGAAAACAAAATAACAAAATTCGATGCGAACAAAGGAGTGCCAATTCAGTGAAGGCAAAAGGATATCGAAGTCAAATCTGAACGACCATCAAAAGGAATCGAAAGATATCTGAACAGACGGAAACCTAATGTCTACCCAATCCTCACAGGTCATAGCCTAAGCTCTAAGGGTCCTAAAACCTAGGCTCTGATACCATAAATTGTAACACCTCAACCCGACAAGGGTAAAGATATCACAATACGGTTTCATATCAGAACTTTAATTAATGTACAAAAGCGGAAGCCTTTACAAAGTCTTACAAAAGATAGTATAAATAACTTATATTCAAATAAATCTAAGATCTCTATGGTCAAATCTTGCTCTCGTCTCTACTCTCAAACCCAGATCAGCTATCCCATAAGCTCATCTTGAATGCTAAATACCTGCCGCAGGAAAAGAAAATGCGGCTGAGCTTACAAAGCCCAGTGAACAGATATAACGAAACAAAAGCTAAAACAAAATAAATATACAAATAACGAAATCAAAATAAAATGATAATGAAGGATCTTTTAGGATTCTGCGGAAACACAAATATACAGAAATCCAAACAACCACATAACAGTTTAGACATCACATAGCACATTAATGACACAAACACAAACACATCAGAACAACCAAACCCATAACATACCAAGAATAACAAAATACATATAAGCCAAACGGAATGTCTAAAGACTAACGGAAACAGTCCTAGAAAACAAACATGGCATTCATACAAATCAAATAATCAACATCTATAGCACTTAATAAAATATTGTAACAGCGGAATTAGCAGACAAGTCATGGCAGACATAATAGCTAAACCAGTTCTCATATCCTAACCTTAGCAGAGTATAAACATGGCAGGTCACATATGCAGACAGATAATTAACCTTCAAAACACTCAATTATACACTAGCACATTAACAAACATATCATATCAGAATTATCTTTCTTCTTCAAAAGTAACTTCATAAAATAAATGGAGTAGCTAGCTCCCAGATTTTGTGAAGACGCGTATTGCACACGACATCATTCACCAGATAACATATCAGATAACAGATCAGATCTAGGATGCATCCATACGCCCCTTCCTACATATTCATAAATATGCTTCACCATCCAGAGACGTGGCAGAACATCACTCTACTGCCCTAGAGTCATATCAGAGGTGCATCACTGATACGGACATGGAACCCCCATGACTAGTTAAATATTTGGTTATTATCAACCAACTTAAGTCAAACATATTTCAGATATAGCACAGATCATAGTCAACACAAGGTCACAGAATCACATCAGATAGTTCATATCATAAGGTTCATATTCAGATAGTCAGAAATCATAAGTTCATATCACAGAGGCATATCATATATTCATAAGCAGAAGTTCATAATCAGAAGTTCATAATCAACCATAGCAAAGTTCAACAAATGTGTATATCAGAGTCTTCCTAACATAAGTTCACATCAGATATTGCATATTTCACTAGAACATAAGTTCATATAAGCAACAGATCAAACATTCAGAAAAAGGGTTCATAGCAATGGCATTGGGAATCCTAATGAGCATAATAGGAAAGCGAACGAAAAGAACATCATAAGGAACCTTTACTGAAAAGGTCAGAATATCTGTACGATAACATAAGTGTCTTAAAGTAAGACAGAATATCCGTACCTTAAAGCAAATGAGAGAAAAACAAACGAATGAACGAATACGAAGATGTAACGTCGCGTCTCCTCCAACGAATCTACACGGATTATGATTTATTTAATACTTATTAGTATAACGGATAAATCTCATTAATACTTTTAGAGTTGTCAGAATATTCTCATTTTTAGTGACGGACGGAATTTCAACATTTTAGAGTATTAGTTATTAATTAGCCAAACTTATGGGTTGCAAATGACAAACGGTAAACTTAAGAGTTTAATATGATAATTATCTTATTTGAGGACTTATATGATCATCTTTCAAAGTATAGGGTTTACAAATGTCAATAACGGATTTTAAGATTCTCTTCCAAAATAGTTTACATAATCTTTTATAACGTACATGATTAACCCAAAACTCACACGTAACATTGTTCGAATGCAACTTAATGCGACTATGCATATTCTAATTTAATTCATTATAACTCACGCATGTTCACGACCCACTTAGTACTAGCTCATTTACTCTAAATCAATGGTTGTTAATAACTCCAAGACTTACCCCTTCTCACATGAAATAACGAACTTGCAACTTAGCTTTTAACCCTAATCACTTCCTATTTAAGTTCTAGGGTTTCCCATATTCTTAATATTACTTAATACGCATTTAATTTACATGTTACCTCTTTTAATGATTTCCACTTTGACCTAGAACGTACATGAAAACAAACCGAAGTTACCCCAAACTCATGCATGTCCTTACGTTATTTATTTACACATGTTGACCCATAATTACTCAGAATTACGTATTACACCCTTAACATCTTTAATTATACGACCTAACCTTATATTATCAGATTTTACACTTTTAGCCCAAAGGTTTTAGAATTTACAAAACATACCCTTTAAGTTAAATACAATTCGAATGGCCCTCTAAATATCCAAAATTACACGTTTAACCCCCATACTTATTTTTATACGTTTAGTACCATTATTTTACTGTTCACAAAAATAACCTTTAAGTTTCATAATTTACAAAACCAACCCAAAACTTTTATGTAAAACCGAATAATGCATAATTCAAGTACAAGCCCTAAACCTAGATGTAACCCATCATTAATTCATCATTACTACTGTATTAATGACCCTTAATGATAACAAGAAAACCCTAGTTCATGCAAACCCTAATCGTCCCTTTATAATTCTTTCCTTTTTCATACGCTTAATCGAACAATAAAACTCAAGACAATTCACACAAGCTTCGAATTCAGAAATATGTATTTTATTCAGGTCTTATAACATGTAATAGCTTCTGGAAAAATCAAATCATGGTCTTAAAAATTATCATAAGCTCATTCGCTAGTTTATTTTTTTTAGGGTTTTTAATCCAAAACAATTTCGTGTGACTTGTTAATTATGCATGGCCAATTTTTACAGGTTCTATATGAATTGTAGGACTGAAAGCAACATTATAAACATACCCTTGATGAGCTTTGGTCGTTAGAACAAAAGAAACCAAAAACTACCACTCGCCGAAACCCTAACTGACCCAAAACTAACCACGATCAAAACAGCAGCCTAGGACCTCGAACACGATTTTTCTCACCTTCTTTACCTTCAAACTTGTCCAAGAAAAATAGCCTTGAGCCTTGAAAACTGGAAGTCGAATTATTTAGGGTTTTTAGGTCGGTTTGGTTTAAATCGGCAATTAGGGAATTAGATAAACCGTACAATGTGTTTCTATATGATTTATAATTTTTCTTGTGGGCTTTATAATGTATTGGACTTAAAATAAATGGACTCTAAATTTGTAAATTTATATTGGGCTTTTATTTAGTTTTATTTCTTTATAAAACATATTAAATATATTCGGCCATATATGTAAAATACAAAAACTGATTTTATAAAATTATAAACTATAAAATTAGCTTTTCAAAGTCTTTAAAATTTATTTGGATCATATGTGGTATTTCTTAAAAATTTTCTGAATTTACATAGCTTATTTGGTATTCTTTTGAATTAATTATTCATACTTTTTGATCATAGGGGTATTTTGGTCTTTTTGTGAATTTTAGAAATTCAGGTATTACAGTAAGATTTGGAAATAAGACATACAAACTTGGAATATATGTTTATTACTATAAACATATGCGGTAAATAAATGAGTCTAATAGAACATGATGGATATATAATGAGATCTTAAATTCTAACTTGAAGATTCATCATGTACATCATGTTGTAAGATTGTTGTGTCATGCTTGATTACAAGATGATTTGACAACATTGAAAGTTGTTAGTGTAATAAATATTTTAAAAGGAATATGTTTGGATTTAGAATCACATTCCACAGTCTGGAGATGCTCCTAGATTCTATGGATGAAAATATGGCAATTGTTTCATAATTGTTATTGCCAACAAACTTGAGTTTTGGTAGGCACCAACATTACACTATAACTGTTCAAAGTTTACGGATGTTTAAAGAGCATATTGTTGGTTGTACACAATGATGCTAGTATAATTGAGATGACACTCAATTCTAGTCACGGTATCCTTGATGATGACCATGTTGACTAGTTATGCTCAACTTAGAGTATAGTTGCATTATACATTAAAGAATAAAGAATACTTTAAACTTTAAGTTTTGGAAGATGATTGTCATAAAAGGGTGGTTCAGGTTATCACACACCTTATGGAATGATATGACAATATCAAGATATGTGTAAACACATACAAAAAATTCAATTATTGAGTTCTTGAAATAAGTATTCTCAAAATTCCTATAGATCAAAGTTAGTTGAAATTATGCCTGTCAACAAGTATGATTATCATGACTTAAGGCAAAATTCATTAACTAAGAATTATCATGCATTGATCTATTTAGTATTTGGATAAAGGATATTGTAAACATTATTATTGAAATGAAATAAAGTATTTTTGTTATGTTTATTATTCATTTACTATGATGTTATCCTATATTTGCAGGTTTAAATCCTTGAATAACTTAAGTTATTCTAAATAGTCCATTGTCGATCAATAACATGGGAGTGATATTGAATTAAGACAAATTTGAGTGTTAGTTAGAATGTACTTGAAAGTATATTGATGCGTAGCATGACTAATTTCGGATGATATTCAATGGATTGAGTATATGACTTATCCCACCCACATGATGATACTTTATGGATCTTAGTCATTAAGTACATCATGAATATTTATCCTCTGACTTGAGATACCAGAGATATGTCATGGATGTAGTGCATTTCTGTGAAACAATCTAACGCTATACGTAACTGGTAGTTATAAGGGTTGTTTTCAGAAGTGTTGCGAAATTTATGATTTCTGCTTGTAGTCAAAACATGATTTGTTTCCTTCAAATTTATTTTGAAGTATAATACTGCTGGGCCCCTCGTAGGGTTGTCAAGATGTTTGCATGGCCATGCCCAAGGTCTTTTGGAATATGTTCAGAAGAGTTGGTAATCTTGATCAATCATGTAAAACGAGAAACAAAATAGTTAATTAAGAAATGAGTGAGATCCATATTCTTATTAACATGGTATTAGAAACAAAAGGATGAATATGATGATTAATCATCAAAAATTGGTTTTTCTCCAGAAAACCATACACGAGTTGTGCCGGGGGCATTGGGGTGTTGCTAGACACTAACCAATGTCATTACACGTTTTGTAAACATATCCAAGTGGGAGCTGTTGGAATATGTATATATTTATAAAACCGTGCATGTCTAGATTCGAACTCGTGACCACGGGATTGCACACATTACAAATGAGAATTAAAGTTAATAATTAATGTTAATTGATTACGATTAATTATTATACAAAACTCGTCTAACGATCGTTAAGTATTTAACGGAAAATAACTAACGACCGTTAAATGTAAAGAGAAGGACTTGTAGTGTAAAATCTTAATATGGAAAAGATTCGGGTATCCCTTGGGGGCATTATAGTGGCCGGCCATGGGAGGGTTTTCACAACCCTAACCCTAACTTGTTCCCAAAGATTTTATAACACTATAAATACAAAGGCTAGGGTTAATGTTTTTCATAGCTTTTTTGCACACACATTAACCTAATCTTTTCTTGTCTTTCTCTTGCAAAATTCGGCCAACTCCAATTCATAGGGTGTTTGGTTTTGTTTTTCTAAAACAAAGTTTTGTAGATCTAGCAATCGCTTTATTCGTTTGTTAATTCGTATGTACAAGAACGTGGTAGTAAAACACTATTCTTACAACAATTGGTTTGAGTTATAAAACGGTAAGGGATAACTCGTTAAACCACTTTGTCACATCCATTGAAGAGATCTACTGAATTGCAAGAGGTACGTTATGCATTCTATCAGTTAATTATTTATTTGTTATGATCTTAATTCTTCCGCTGTGTACTTTGTGGTGTCTAAATGTTTTATTGTATATTATATATCATAACTCAACAATATCTTCCATGGTCATCTTTTTCATCAACCATCTTCAATACCTCCTCAACCTGACTTTTTTCAAAATTTTACTTGGACTGAAATTTTTAAAACGGCTTCAATTGCCTTTATATTTACAAAATAAGCAAATGCAAACACCAGTTCCTAAAGTACTTACTTTCAGTGGGCTTACGAACTTGTCTAAAATTTAAAAAGTTCATAAGCTCGTATTTTTGGGCTTATAAGATTATCAAGTGAAGGTTATGAACTCAAAAAAGTAATAAGCTCATAAAGAAAGAAACTGTATTTGCAATGCTTTATCAAGTGCTTTAAACACAATGGCAAACACCGGCGATTAACATAAAATATCTTGTTCCAAACACCCTCTAAAACACAAAACCATGCACCCCCTAAATTATCAGTATCATGATTCATTTCGACTTTACTTTAGACGCAAATTCTACTTTTATACTCTTTTGAAACACGATTTTTATAGTATTTTGAAACACGCTTTAGTGATGCCTTTATTTTCAAGATGCCTGACTCCTATATAGTATGACAGTTTACCATCTCTTTTAGATTTTCAAAAGCATTTCTCTCATCTATATGTAAGTTAACGATGCGAACTGAATTTATATATGGATACACGTGTAGACTCCTTCACCACTCACTATGTACTTCTATCATGCATAGATTTAATTTGACAAAATTACACGGTTGGTCCCTGTGGTTTGCTCGTATTGCAAGTTTGGTCCCTAAGTCATTTTAATTACCCCACAGATACCTATTTTTGAAACGTTGCACTCTTTTAGTCCCTATTTTGGATGGCCGTTAGTGCAGTCCGTTAAGTATTTTGCGCTGTTAGTCCTTCGTTAATAAATTTTGCACCGTTAGTCCTTATTTTTTAAAATATAGTTTTCCACAGTTAGTCCCTCCGTTAATAATAGTTATCGCCCGGTTTTTTACGTTTTTGTCCGTTTTCGTTCGTTTGTTATCCGTTTCCCCCCGTTTTTTACGTTTTTCGTCCGTTTTCTGTCCTTTTTTTTAATAGTTTTTCTTACGTTTTATCCGTTTTTCTTACGTTTTTATCGGTTTTCATCCGTTTTTGTCCGTTTTTCTAATATTTTTCTTAAATTTTTATCCGTTTTTCTTACGTTTTGTCTGTTTTCTTTCGTTTTTGCCCGTTTTCATCCGTTTTTGTCCGTTGTTCTTACATTTTGTCCGTTTTTCGTACGTTTTTATCGGCTTTCATCCGTTTTTGTCCGTTTTTCTTTCGTTTTTGTACTATTTCAACATATTGAAAATTTTTCCAAAAAAAAAAATTGGAAAAAAAAATTCAAAAAAAAAATTGGAAAAAAAATATTTTCAAAAAAAAAAATTTGAAAAAAAAAAAAAAAAAATTCAAATTTCAAAAAAAAACTTTGAATAAAAAAAATATTTTTCAAATATATATATATTTTTTTTAAATCTTAAATTTTTTTTTTGAAATTTGAATTTTTTTTAAATTTTCAATATGTCGAAAAACTTTTTTTTCAATATTTTTCGAAATTTGGACATATTGTAAAAAAAAATTCCAAAAAAAAATTAGAAAAAAAATATTTCCGGAAAAAAGAATTGAAAAAAAATAAAAAAAAAATCAAATTTCAAAAAAAATTTTGAATAAAAAATTTCAAAAAAAATTTTGAAATTTTTTATTCAAATTTTTTTTTGAAATTTGAATTTTTTTTTTTTATTTTTTTTCAATTTTTTTTTTCGGAAATATTTTTTTCCAATTTTTTTTTTTGGAAATTTTTTTTCCAAATTTTTTTTCTTTTTTGAAAAAAGTTTCAATATGTTGAAATAGTACAAAAACGAAATAAAAACGGACAAAATGTAAGAAAACCGGACAAAAACGGATGAAAACCGATAAAAACGTACGAAAACGGACAAAACGTAAGAACAATTGACAAAATTGGATGAAAACGGGCAAAAATGAAAGAAAACAGACAAAACGTAAGAAAAATGGACAAAAATTTAAGAAAAATGCTAGAAAAACGGACAAAAACGGATGAAAACCGATAAAAACGTAAGAAAAACGGACAAAAACTATTAAAAAAAAACGAAAGAAAACGGACGAAAAACGTAAAAAAACGGGGGGAAACGGATAAAAAACGAACGAAAACGGACAAAAACGTAAAAAATCGGGCTATAACTATTATTAACGGAGGGACTAACTGTGAAAAACTATATTTTAAAAAATAAGGACTAACGGTGCAAAATTTATTAACGAAGGACTAACAGCGCAAAACACTTAACGGACTGCACTAACGGCCATCCAAATTAGGGACTAAAAGAGTGCAACGTTTCAAAAATAGGTATCTGTGGGGTAATTAAAATGACTTAGGGACCAAACTTGCAATACGAGCAAATCACAGGGACCAACCGTGTAATTTTGTCATTTAATTTCCAATAAAGCGAAGACATGGTAACTGCAATACAAAAGGCATTTTAGATAACTGAAATTCACAACGTAGTCAATAACAATTAAGAGTGGTAAATCTTAATACAAATATCGTCTTAAAAAACGTTATTTATATTTTACGATCTTTGTTATATTTTGTTGTTAACAATAATAAATTTTATTTTAGCAAAAATATAAATCTTGGCAAGACTTTTACATATAGCTACAAGCTTTTCTTAAACACAAAATGTTTTCAAATTTGTTCACAAAATGCTAGTTTGTCACTTTAAGAAAAATGTCACTATTAGATGTTAATAAAAAGACACATTACATTTTTAATTCTTCACAAGTAAATTAGCTTTTACAATAAACAAAAATGTGTCTTAGATAAACATCTGTGATCAAACATTGTTTTTCACTCATATAATCAAATCAATTTAGTTTGCTAACATGTTCATTACAATAGTTATTTACATAAATATAGAAAACTAAAAATGAAAATGCATATTACATCATGTCTTGCATCATCATAGAGATCCTTGAAAGATTTCTTGGATATCTTGTTTAGATTTTCACTCAACATATCAAATGTAATCTTGCTAAGATCTTAGTAAGATATGGTGAATATTTTGTTAGATTTGTTAAGATTTTCTGACAGACCCCACGGAACCAAAATTTAACATGGACGGAACCAATTTTTTGGATCCTTGTGATCCGTGGGTTGCTGGACTATTTGGCTATAAATAGCAAACCACACAAAGTTGTTTTTCCATCCCTAAGAAGCATAAAACACATACATTCTCTCATTCTATTTCATCTAACTCATTCTCATTTCATTTTACTGATCCTCTTTTCTAGCAAAGAAGATTAAGGCATTCCAAGCTTCAACAAATTGTTGCAAGTCTTGTATGTTTATAGTTGTGTGAATTGTTGTTATTCATACATCATTGTTTGTATCAAACCATCATAAACCTCTGATTGTAGACCGAACCACTATAAACAAACGTGTTGTGGTTTGATCGTTTCTTTCTTTACTTGCATATTATTTATTCTTAATTATCTATATTGTTTGAATTCACTCATTGGTATTCAAAGCAAATCAAATTTTAAAACGGTAAAACTATTCAACCCCCCTTCTAGTTTTCCACAATTGTTATCAGAGCTTCGTTGCTCAAGATTTTTCTAAAATATATGGTCTTTTATAAACTTGAAACGATCCATGGATTTTGAAAACTTTAAAGAAGGGCAATCTATGCAAATACCACCACTTTTTGAACCCAATGGATTTATCTATTATAAAAATCGCTTTGAAGCATACGTGAAATCAAAAGATATAGATCTTTGGTTTGTAATCATTAAAGGTGACTATGATCCCACAACAAAAGATATTTCTAACGATGAACAAAAGAAACTAATTGGTAAAATAATGTAGCAAAAATGATGTTTTATCTAAAAAGGAGTATGAAAGAATTTTTATGTGTGAAACCGCTAAAGATATTTGAGAATCTTTAATAATCACACATCAAGGGAATTCACAAGTCAAGGATTAAAAAAAATGATCTTCTTGTTCAACAATATGAACAATTTGTTATTCCTGAAGATGAAACCATTGATTGTGGCCTTGATCGATTTAGCACTATTATTACTTCTCTTAAAGCACTTGATGAATCTTTTCGTAGCAAGAACTTTGTTAGGAAATTTCTTAGAGCACTCCATCCAAAATTGAGAGCAAAAGTGACGGTCATTGAAGAATCAAAAGATCTCTCAATAATGTCACTTGATGAGCTAATTGGAAATCTCAAAGTTCATGAAATGGTGATGGAGAAATATTCGGAAATCATCAAATACAAAAGAGAAAAAGTCAAATCCGTTGCTTTAAAAGCAAGGGCGTAATCAAGTGATGATGAAGAATCTTACTCAGATAGTGAAGATGAGGAATATGCCATGGCCGTAAGAGATTTCAAGAAATTCTTTAGGAGAAGAGGGAAGTTTGTGAGTCAACCTCGAGATGACAAGAAGTCATTTCGGAAAGACCGTGACGACAAAAAAAGAAAGTGCTTTAGATGTGGAGATACAAGCCATCTAATAGGAGATTGTACCAAGCCACCAAAAAGCAAAAATCAATGAGCTTTTGTAAGTGGTGCTTGGAGTGGAAGTGAAGACGCTGACGAAGAGCCAAGAAAGGAGGAAATTGCTCTCATGGCTCAAGAATCAAATGAGGTACATTCTGACTCATCTTACTCTTCCATTGATGACGATACATTGCAAAAACAATATAACCTTTTATGCGAACTAAGTTTAAAAATTATAACCAAAAACAAGTTTTTAAAAACTAAAAAAGTGTTTTTAGAAAATGAAGTTTATGAGTTAAAAGAAAAGGCAAAACGCTTATAAAAGAGCAAATCTAATGACAAGGTGTGTAAATCATGTCAAAAGCTTGGACTCGAAATAGAAAAGTTAAAACTCACACAAGAAACGCTTATCAAATATAACTCTAAGTTCAAAAAGTTTGATAGAAGTATTTCATGTGCGGATGAAATAATGATTATACAAAAAGTACCATAGAATAAAAATGGATTAGGATTTAATGACATATTAATTCCAAGTAGTCAAACAAAAAAGGCCGAAAAAGACAAACAAATTGTTCCATCCATCTCAGACAACCACGGATCACAATTTGGTTCCGTCCATTGAACCCATTGGTTTCGTGGTGTCTGCAGAAAAAAAGGATGTTTGCAAAATGGCCCGTAATGAATTTGTTAAAGTTACAAAGAAATTCGTATATACTATTAGACAAAAACCTGTTGTTACAACGGGAGTAGGACTTGCTAAAAATGAGTTTAGATCAAAAACCACTCAACAAAGGCCTAAAACATCTATTTCCAAATGCCCCTTTCCTAAAAGCAACTATAACACACAACCTAACTATCAACATATCGATTAGAATCAAAACTTCCCTACACCATATCAAACTCCAAATTACATGCCATGGAACCCATATCCATCATTTCCATACATAAACCAAGCAAACGGTATGTTTAACCCCAAACGGGCCCATTAGATATTGGGGACCAAACGCTTTAGTTGTATGTTCCATAGGAATGCTTGAAAGTCGGCTTGGAACTAGATGAATGGATAAAAGATAGCGGATGCTCAAGACATATGACGGGAAACAAAAGTCTCTTCTCTACATATCAAGAGTATGACGAAGGTAATGTCACTTTCGGTAGTAATCTTAAGAGCAAAATCATTGGCAAATGTATGATCGCTCATGACTCTCTCACTATTGAAAATGTTGCTCATATTGATAGATTAGGATTTAACTTACTTAGCATTAGCCAACTATGTGATAAAAAGTATAAAGTCCTCATTGAAAAAAATGGTAGTAAGATCCTACAAGATGGAATCACCGTACCAAACGGAATTAGGAAAAACAACAAATATATCATGAAAATTGATAGAACATCTAGGGATAAAATTTGTCTTACTACCATAGATGACAACTCCACTCTTTGGCATAGACGCCTAGGTCATGATAATATGAGACTAATCCAATCCTTGTCATAAAAAGAACTAGTTAGAAACTTACCCAAGTTGAAATATGACCAACACTTTTGTGATGCTTGCAAAATTGTGAAACAAGTTAATAGTATCCATAAGGCTAAAACCATGGTGTCTACAACTAGGTTTCTAGAACTTTTACTTATGGATTTGTTTGGTCCATCAGCTATACAAAGTTACGGAGGTAACTTCTACACTTTGGTTATAGTAGATGACTATTCAAGATACACTTGGTCAAAGTTTTTGAAAACCAAAAATGATACTTTTGATCAATTTGAAATACTTAGTAAGAAAATTCAAAACCCACTAGGTAGTAACATTGTTTCGATCCGAACGAATCATGATTGTGAATTCGATAATGAAACACAATTTGGAACTTTTTGTGATACTAATGGTATAATGCATAACTTTTCGGCTCCTCGAACTCCCCAATCTAATGGTGTAGTAGAACGTAAAAATTGGACTCTTCAAGAAATGAGTAGAACAATGCTTAATGAACAAAACATACCTCAAAAGTTTTGGTGTAATGCCGTTGATACATCTACTTACATTTTAAATAAAGTCTTAATACGTCCATTCTTAAAAAAAACACCTTATGATCTTTATAAAGGCAAGAAACCTACTTTGGTATACATTAGAGTAATTAGATGTAAATGTTTTATTTTAAATACTAAAGATTATCTCACCAAATTCGACCTAAAGTCTTATGAAGGTGTGTTTCTTGGTTATTCACAAACTAGCAAAGCATGTATTGTTTTAATCAAAGAAACAATAAGTTTAGTAATCGTTAAACGTAACATTTGACAAAAGTCCACCTCCCTCTAAGACATCACATTTGGTAGATGATGACTTAGTTGAAAGTCAACTTGTTGAAAATCAAGAAAACAATGATAATAACAAGGAAGATGAACCATTAAATGAAGAAATTGTCAATATCAAAGAATCTAAAATTCATCATTTAGATAAAGTCATTAGACAATTAAATCAAAGAACCTTAAGATCACAAGCTCAAATCAAAGTAACTTCTTTTGTTTTGTATCATCTATTAAACTGAAAAATATAAGAAGCAATTAAAGATGAATCTTGGGTCATTGCTATGCAAGAAGAATTAAACCAATTTATTAGAAATGATGTTTGGACACTAGTGCCTCAACCTAAAAATCATACTATAATTGGAACAAAATGGGTTTTTCAAAATAAGATGGACGAAAATGGTATAGTGTCAAGAAACAAAGCTAGACTAGTAGCACAAGGTTACGATCAATAAGAAGGTATTGACTACGATGAAACTTTTGCTCCCATTGCTAGGCTCGAGTCAATTAGAATTTTACTTGCATATGCATGTGCACATGATTTCAAACTTTTTTAAATGGATGTTAAAAGTGCATTTTTGAATGGTTTCATTAATGAAGAAGTCTATGTCGCACTCGGTTCACCGATTTTGAAAAACCAAATCATGTTTACAAACTTAAAAAGGCATTATACGGACTTAAGCAAGTACCAAAAGCATGGTATGGTCGACTTAAAACTTTCTTAGTTGAACATAAGTACACCATTGGTTTATTAGATAATAATCTCTTTACCAAGAAAAAGGATTCACATATTATCATCGTCCAAATATATGTAGATGACATCATATTCGGATCAACTTGTCAAGAGCTATGTGATGATTTCTCAAAAATCATGCACGACGAGTTTGAGATGAGTATGATGGGAGAACTAAGCTTCTTTTTAGGACTTCAAATTAAACAATTAGAAGATGGTATATTCTTCAACCAATCTAAATACATGAAGGATATGCTTAAGAAATTTGGTCTTGAAGACTCCAAACCTATCAAAACACCCATGTCCTCGGAAACTAAGCTCACCAAGGATGAAGAAGGAGAATCCGTAGATAACACTAAGTATAGAGGAATGATTGGTAGTCTACTCTATCTCACGGCTAGTAGACCCAACATAATGTTTAGTGTTTGTCTATGTGCTTGCTTTTAAGAAGATCCTAAGACATTACATCTTGAAGTCGTGAAACGAATATTTAGATACATTAAAGGCATTACACACTTAGGATTATGGTATCCCAAAGGAATGGGTGTAGAAACCATAGTGTATGCTGACTCAGACCATGCTGGTGACTATGTCGATAGAAAAAGCACAAGTGGTATTTGTACTTTTGTTGGACAATGTCTCACCTCATAGTTCTCTAAGAAAAAAACAACCCTCGCTATTTCAACAACCGAAGCCGAGTATGTATCAGCTAGAAACGCATGTCAACAAGCTCTTTGGATGAAGCAAGCTCTCGTGGACTACAGAATTCTACTCAAGGACATCCCTATCCTTTATAATAACAAAGGAGCTATTGATCTCAACAAAAATCCAGTCCAACATGCTCGAACTAAACATATTGAAATTCGTCATCACTTCCTTCGTGACAATGTTCAAAAAGGAAACATCTCAATTGAGAAAGTATCCTCCGAAGACAACATTGCCGGCATCCTAACAAAACCTCTTAAACGAGAACCATTTAATCTTCTTAGACTTGGACTAGGACTAATGGAACCAAACCTATAGTTGAAACCTTAACCTAAACATTAGTTTAACCACACACAACAAAAATTGACCAAATTCAATCTGGTTCCACGGAACCAAATGAAAACAACGACGGAACCCTTGTCTTGGTTTCGTCCTATCCGTGGTTCCCTGGAACAGTTTTTTTTAAATATTTAACAAATACTTCTTCTCTCATAACTCACAAACAACTCAAACTCATCCAAGAACACACCTAACTCACAATTGAAGCATTCTCTTCAACCATTCTCAGCCTTAATCAACATTGTAAGTCTCTTTACTACTTTCTTTCTCTTGATTTTGAGTCTAGGGCTTCTAATTTATGCACAAAACCAAAACATCGGGATTATGCATTATTCTTAGAAAAATCATGACGTACATTTGCTAAAATTACTTAACTAATCATGTTTCCCTTAGTTAGGAATTACATCTCATAATTCATTATCATAATTAGCTAAAAACCCCATGTCAAACTTATGAAAAACTTCTCACTTTAGGACAAACAATTTCTCATTGTTCATACAAATAAAAACATTAGTTCATCACTTGCATGATGCCTCTTGAATGCTAAAGAAAGTACATAATTAATATATATTCTCGGGTACATTTAATTGAAGCTACATTGAATTAGGAGCGTTTGGGTTATCTCCCGTTTTGTTACTAAACCACTTAAGAATTTCTTTTTATGCATTAAAAGGAGTTGAGATAACTGTACCTCTACATTGTTTTCATATAGACACACACTCGAACACAATATCAAAATTCTCTTTCATTTCGACTATAAAATGTGAATTGTTTTGTATCTAGGATCAAACATGCCTCCCGCAACCTTCTATGATCACAAAGATACTCCTAACTACATTCCCAAACACCATAAAACCAAGGGTCTCTCTAAGGAAAAAGTGAAAATCTTTAAGGCACTAGAAAAATGATATTTCCATGAAGGTAGAACTATTGACCCATCTTTCCTTGAAGAAACAAACATTCATAACGAACTTGCTACCATCCACTTTGATGGTCTCCTAGACATAAATGAACAAATTTGTCCTAGGTTCGTTCTAGATTCCTATGCTAGTGTAATGCTTGTGACCAATGATCATGGCCTTTTGTCACTTTGCTTCAAAATCAACCAACATCACCTCAACATTCCGCTTACTAATTTTGTGGAAGTCTTCGGCATTCCATGTGAAGGTACATGCCTTTACACGGGTAAGTGGTCCCTTTCAATCCTTGATTCAATTGTTGATCGTATGCCTCCATATGACACTACTCTAGCTGCAAAGGAAATAATCCGAGAACATCTTTTTCTCCTTAGAACTCAAACCACTAGGACAACCCGTACGGGTAATGAAATCAACAAGGATCCCTTTGGCATGGAGCTCAATGAGCTTAAGCCATAATTAAAAATTTGGGGAGAGATTCTAAGGGCAAATGTCTTGTGCATTATAGGTAATCGGGATCACATCAATGCCTGCCTCTGTTACATGCTTTATAGTTTGTTAACCCGCCAACCTTTCAACCTAGACAACTACATTTCAAAGAGGATGGCAGATATACCCTTGCTAGGAACCACCGCCCTTCCCTACGGGATGCTTCTCACCCGTCTCTATAGGGCCTTTGCACCAATCCCACCAAATCCTAAAGGGATATGTCTGGACTACTCTCTTGTTGATCACATCTTTGTCCCTCTAAGTGATAAAAGGGTTGCAAAGACTCAAAGCAAACGTGTTCAACCTCCCTCTTCTTCATCAACCTCAATGAGCAAAGATGATGGTCTTCCGAACTCTAGGCTTCCTCCACTTGAGTACCTACAACAACTTCCCAAGTTGGAGAACCAATCAGCAGAGTTCAAGCAAACAAGAGGGATGTTCAAATGTATTGGCAGGTACCTCACGAAGATGAACAAGAAGTTAGACAAGCAGTGAGAGGTTTGTGTGAGCGTTTGGTACACTATGTTAAAACAATGATGTATTATGTATGTTTGTTCTCCTAGGATGATAACTAAACTATAAACAACTGTGAACTAACCTCGACTTACAGGGAGATAACACCTACGTGTCATCAAATTTTCACCCCTTTTTCACATTAGTAATGAAATTCGTTAGCCCCTTCTCAATCTGTGCCTATACGTATGTTAGTATATGTGTTATTGTTATTTCCTGATCACAACTAATTAGTTACACATGTTTACATCAAAATTACAAAATTTGAACGAGGTTCGGGCTTTCGAAAAAGCCCTCTGATAAGGATTCTGCACTCGCGGACATCATGGAACCAAAATTTTGGTTCCGTCAAAAGTCATCACACGGACCAGACGGAACCAAAATCCGGGTTCCGTCTGTGTAAAGTTTTGGTTTCGTGGACCTGCAGAAAACATTTTAAACTGTCGTTCTAAACCCGTACTCTAGATCACTCACTTTTGTTACTAGGATAGTTTTTACTAATACTTAATCACATTAGGATGTCTTGAACTAAATTAGACCAACAGGACATTCATTTCCCACTATAATTTGAAATTTCCCAAAATTTACTCAAGTTACCTTTCTGCATAAAGGAAGGAACCAAAAATTTTGTTCCTTGCAATCCGTGGCTATCTTATTTCCAGGATTTTGCAACGATTGAAGTTCATTTATTGCATATCTTTCACATCTTACTCAACACATTCTAAATGGATTGACTTAGGATGACTTGACATGCTATTAAACACCTTCATATGATTAGAAACCACCATCTTTGTATGGATTAACATCAAATCAAACATAATTCTCCATGAATCCTTAGTTCTATAAATTAAACACTTACATGATGGTATTTTTCACATCTTCACTACCACTTCTCCATACTCTTAGCATCTCTTAAGCAAAGTCAAAATGACTAAATCCTCAACCTCATCTCCTTCAAACAAGCCACTTAAGAAAACCACTAGAATGAGCGTACGTCCATGTTGCTTCGTCAACTTGAACTCCTCATCATCTGACTCCTCACCACTCAACATCTCATTACTCATTAGAGATGAGAACGTCCTAAACTTAAGTACTCCAACTCCACCACCAAAATCAACCATCATTGTGACTACTCCACCATCAACAAAAACACCAATTGTGACCCCACCACCACCGGCTCCATCACAACCATCCAAACCACCTTCACCACCAAAGTCTCCAAAACTTATACCACTTGAACTTTGTACAACACCACCAACATCCCCTCATCCATTTGCGGATGATTTGGATGACTTACCACCTAGGCCAACAAATCCACCACCTCTTCCATCTTTTAGCACCATTGAGCGTATTGCTCATGAACCTCCAAGAGCATCCTTTATGCCAAACGAGCCTTTTCAAGATGAACATAGACCTCTACTTTTTCACCCAATCCACAAAGAAATCCATGGGCCACTATATGGAGACCATGCTTTACCACCTCACTCATTTTCCCCACATATTGAGGATATTGATGAGTCCATGTGGGAAGACCACCCACAATCTCAAGTAGAGATCCAAGCTCACCTAGATAATTTTCAAGCCTTCTCCAACATGGTGGATTCTCAATTTCTCATCTCAATGAGGCGGTGCAAATGCAAACCGCTTTGCTCTCTTCCCTCATTGCTCCACCCAATCCCAACTATCAATCAACCAATGTTTCACCACCAAACAATGAACCTAGTATACCACCAAACCAACCTCGCCATGGTTGCTTACATTGTGAGCGAACCGCTCATCTAAGTGAAAGGACTCGCATTATGGTCCACGAACTTTAAGATGAAATGAGGTTCATCCTCAACCACATTCTTAAGCGTATTAATGCTCTTTCCCATTCTCCACCACAATATGATGGTTATTAGTTATTTCTAGGACTTTTATTTTCTAAGTTATTTTTTTTTCTAATTTATTTTCTTTCCTATTTTAACACATCTCCATTAGTGTCCATTTTATGACTTTTAGTCATAAAATATTTACTAATGAATGATGTTTGTTATAACGTTGTTGGTTACTATAAGTGATTGTATGTTGGTTGTGATAATTATTTTTTATTGTAGCATGTTTAAAATTCACTAACCTTTGTTTTGTAACTTTTCATAATCCATGTATCTTTCTCTTGGCACCCAAGTAAGGGGGAGCATTGGCTAAGGGGGTCGTTTGGCTCAGGCTCATTGCATTATCCGCCTCGCCTTTTCTTTTTGTTTCGACAAAAAGGGGGAGAAAATAGTTATAACTTGAAATGAGAAGATTCTAATATTTTATTCTTCAACTAGTTAGTTCATCAAAAACTTCAAGTTAAAACACATAGTTTTATAATTCTTGAAAATCTTTATACCATCATTTAAAAATGAAATTAATGTTTTGTCCTCAACAAAAAGGGGGAGATTGTTAATACAAATATCGTCTTTAAAAACGTCATTTATATTTTACAATCTTTGCTATATTTTGTTGTTAACAATAATAAATTTCATTTTAGAAAAAGTATAAATTTTGTCAAGACTTTTACATATAGCTACAAGCTTTTCTTAAACATAAAATGTTTTCAACATTTGTTCACAAAATGGTAGTTTGTCACTTTAAGAAAAATGCCACTATTAGATGTTAATAAAAAGATACATTACATTTTTAATTCTGCACAAGTAAATTAGCTTTTACAATAAAACAAAAATGTGTCTTAGATAACCATAGGTGATCAAACATTGTTTTTCACTCATATAATCAAATCCATTTAACTTGCTAACATTTTCATTATAATAGTTATTTAAATAAACATATAAAACTAAAAATGTAAATGCATATTACATCATGTCTTGCATCATCATAGAAATCCTTGAAAGATTTCTTTGATATCTTGTTTAGATTTTCACTCAACATATCAAATGTAATCTTGGTAAGATATGGTGAATATTTTGTTAGATTTGTTAAGATTTTCTGACAGACCCCACAGAACCAAAATTTAACACGGACGAAACCAATTTTTTGGTTTCGTGTGATCCGTGGGTTGCTGGACTATTTGGCTATAAATAGCAAGTCACACCAAGTTGTTTTCCCATCCCTAAGAAGCATAAAACACATACATTTTCTCATTATCTTTCATCTAACTTATTCTCATTTCATTTTAGCGATCCTCTTTTTGTAGGAAAGAAGATCAAGGCATTTAAAGCTTCAACAAATTGTTGCAAGTCTTGTTTGTTTATAGTTGTGTGAGTTGTTGTTATTCATATATCAGTACCAAACCATCATAAACCTCTGATTGTGATTGGTTAGTATTTTAGTCCTTAAAATACATAGTGTGTTGGGAGTGGTTGTGCCCTTGTAAAAGAACTCGACATCTAGCTTTGTGTCGAAAATATTGTATAAGCGACGTGTAAAGGTTTTCTTCGCCAGTTAAAGGAGCTTGTTGATTAGTGAAGATAACTCTCGAGTTGGAGACTCGGAGTGGAGTAGGGCAAGGAAAAAGATTCCTTGTAGACCGAACCACTATAAACAACTGTGTTGTGGTTTGATCGTTTCTTTCTTTAGTTGCATACTATTTATTCTTAATTATATATATTGTTTGAATTCACTCATTGCTACTCAAAGCAAATCAAATTTTCAAATGGTAAAACTATTCAACCCCCTTCTAGTTTTCCACAGTAAAGTCAGTAGCTCATAAAGTTACTGCGATGAGATTTAAATCCATGAAACTTCTAAATGGCACACAAAAAAAATCCTAATTTAGGTGTGTTCTGGAGTATGCTAACATATGCTTCCAATTCAAGAGCTTTATTGCAGTTCAAGTCCTCAATAACCTATAAAAAGTTAAATAGTTGAAAGTACGATTCTGAGAAATCTTGAGAAATTAAGAACATGACCAAAATTCAAAAAGAGTTATACTACATTACAGAAGAAAATAAATACTTAAAACTCACAACTTCATTAATCAAAATAATTATACTCTTAATCATGAAGCACTTTATGCTCTTTACCCAACTTGATTAGTAAACATTCTAATATTGTAAAAAAAACAACTTTCTCAGTATAAGTTGAAAATAATAAGACAAATATACATGCTTAATCTTAATGATCTGTCCCACAATCTCTCGCCCTATACCAAGAAAGTTTTATAAGATATAATGTGTACCAAGAAATGGACGGAAAAAAATATAAATAGAAAGCAAAATAGAAGTATATTGGTGAACACCTGAATTGATGTAGCAGGTTAGGAGTTTTGAGAGCAGCTCCTATCATTTGCCCTTCCATGTAGAACTGCCTTTGGTTTTCCTATTCGGTCGATTGTCGTTAGGATGATTTTGCTCCATAGCAGGTTAGGAGTTTTGAGAGCAACTTCTATCATTTTGTTGAGAGGTTTTTGGGCAAGAAAATCTATATTGTATATCATGGTTAGCAAAAAATGTATATATGCGGTTATTGTGGAACTCACCACCATGATCACATTGAAAACTCTTTATTTCACATTAAACTGATTTTGAACATAATTACGAAAAATGCAAAATTTATCAAGCATGTCAGATTTATTACGAAGAGGGTAAATCCACAAATATGAGAGATGTACATAAATCAGAATGAATAATATCAAACAGCTTTCAACAATAGAATTTGAACTATAAAAAGGAAGCATCACATGTTTGCCAAGTTGACATGCATGACAAACATGTGTAGAAGTTTCTTTATTACATGAAATAAATTGACGAGAAACAAAATACCGTAGCCCTTCATCACCTGGATGACCGACACGTTGGTGCCACGTAGAGGAGCTTGTCGAAAGAGAGAAGTAGGGATGGTTGATGGCTTGGTAATGGGATATAGATCACCCAAACTATCACATTGAAGGAGGATATGGCGAGTCCAGTACTCCTTCACAAAAAAACTAAAAGCGTTAAATTCGATAGTGCAATTATTATCTCTAGTAAACTGACAAACAGAAATAAGATTTTTAATAATATTGGGGGTGACAACATTGTGAAGATGAACGGGGCGATGAGGAGATGAAATAATGCTATGTCCGATGTTGGTAACGGGAAAATAATTTTCGTCACCAACGTCTACAGATGGGAATAAACGTTTGTTAAAAATAGTGCTTAAATTACTTTTATGAGAATTTAAATGAGACGACGCACATGTATCCATGTTCCACATTGGGTCTTGCAAGATCATAATGCGAAACGCACTAGGGAGAGAGGTAGCATGAGACGGGTACATAGCGAGTCAAGGTCCAAGTATGTCGTTAGTTGGAGCAGGCTGTATATATTGGCCTGGTAATGGTTCGGTTGGGGTGACTGTTAGGCTGCATAAGTTGGATGGGCTGCATAGGGGTGGTAATTAATTGGGCCGTAGGACTATTGGTGAGATAAGGTGGTATCGTGGGCATGTGGTGTTGGCTGTCGGCCCAAAACTGAAGGGAAGGGGGCCTGTTGTTGGGCCTGTCTTGTGTGGTAGTAACCAGGAGCCCAGCTAAAACGGTTTTGGCTATTATTCATTGTACCAGACCCTCGACCAAACTGCCTAATGGTATTCTTTAGACCTGTTCAATTGCGGTGGTCGTGTATAAATATACATCGATCACCAAACTTGCACGTCTGATTGGTGGCAAACCGTCAAGTTTATCACACAAGTCAACCACTTGTGAATGGTCAACCGTAATAAAATTAAAACAGTCTAAAACCAATGCAATGAAGATCTAGAGGAGTATAGTGTTACCTCAGGTCGTTAAGTCTCACGGAGGATTAATGGTGTTTAACACGTTCAGATGTCGAATAATCACTAAGGATAGTGATCAGTAAGGATTTTGGAATATTTATACCTAAAGAAAAAGTTTTGTAAATTACAGGGGCTTAAATGCAAATTAAAGAAAATTAAAAAGCTAAATTATATTAAATAAACGCTATCACTACTTTTAAAATGATGTTTTTCTTGATTTATAAAACAAAATAACTTAAATAAACTATTTTAATTAAAGCGTAAACCTAAATTATCTAAAAACGTGACCTAGAATGAAAACGTGCGTTATATATAAAAATTACGCGAGTGCGCAAGAAAAAACGTAAAATTTGTAAAATAAAAGTCCTACGAGTGTAAAAACAATTTTCTTACTTACTATATGACAAAAGAAAATTTTAGAAAAAAGATTTATATTTTTTTGACTTTTATATTTTTTATTATGAATTAAATACTATTTTAAACTAATTAAATGATTAAAAATACTAAAACTATTGAGAAAATTCTGAAACTTTTTTATAAAATACTTTATACTAATACAAAGCTAAGAAAAATACAAAAGTTAAGAAAGCTTATTTTAATAAGCTAGAAATAAGCTAATGTATACGTATAAGCTTAAATAGACAAAGAGGGGTTATATATTAAACGTTGCAAATAAATACCAGTCAAAGACCCAAGGGCAGATGGTAGTGTGTGTGTGTGGTGAGCTGGGTGGCCAGGGTTCGAATCCCAGCAATGGACTTTTTATTTTTATTTTCTTTTTGGATTTTTTTCTTTTACAAACTGATTAAGTACAATAAGATAAGCAAATTTCAAAACTACAATTTTTTATGAAAAACACTAATAAGCTAAGTTTGAGCTTATGTTTTCTTAACAGTTGAACAAGAAATGAAAAAAAAAGCACAAGTACTAGCCAAATGGCTATTTAAGCTAATAAATAAGCAAATGTAAACTGAAATAAGCTAAGCAAATGTTAATAAGCTAAAATGAAAACTGAAAAAACACAAATACTTAGAAATAAGCACTGAATAAGCACAAGCTTGACTGTTTAAACAGTGTACCTTTTAGATTTCTAGGTACTTTCTAGCTTATTTGTAAGCACTAAAATAATCTTGGAAATGAAAAAGAACACTGGAACTAACAAGTTAACCAACTAAGCTTTCCAAAAAGCTAAAGCTTTCACTGTGGAGTTCATTGATGAGCTTTTAAGGAGCTTTTGAAAGAGCTGGTAAACACTGACTGATTAGTACTAGATAAAATGGACAAAACTAGAAGCCACTAACAGGCTTATCAAATAAGCTACAAAGTGAAGAATAAGCACTGTAACCTTGAGACAGCTAGGTGAGCTTCTCAAAAAGCTAAAGTGCACAAGCTAGACTTCTCTAATGAGCTCTGTGTGAGCTTGTGAAAGAGGGTAGCTTAACTGTGCACAGGGCATATTTTGACTTTTTAAGAAAATGAGCTAAGTTGACTTTGATGAATTTTAAATCAATACTACTTACTGATTATGATATATTAAGCTGTAATAAGAATGATTTAAGCTAGAGTACCAAGTTTTAAGCTAATATGATGAATTTCACACTCTAGATCCTAACAGTTAACTATTAATATGAGATTAAACATAATTTTGACTATTTCTCAAATAAGGACTGACTTTTATTGTTTCATTGAGCTGTTATGTCCTAATGTAACCTACAACTAACAAGAACCATGACATGAACAACCACTAACACAGTTTATCAAGTAAAACCAAACAGTCCTTTATGAGACTGATTTGAAGATTTTCAAAACAAAACACAGATTAAGACCATGCCATGGATTACAGACCTTATATTATCATATATTGAAGCTAAATAAGCATTAAACAACAACACTAACAACATGAAACTAAGAAATTACACTTATGCTATTTTAACTGTCAAACTAAATTTTTTAACAACTACAAATTAAAAAGAACAAGCAACTGATTTAATGTTTAATTTTACTTAAATACAACTAAGAAACATAAACATACAAAGATTAAAGCTTATAAGTGACTTAAACAGTGAAAAGCTAAAATGCTTATAAAGAGCTTACAACTGCTTTCCAGCCAAAGACCATGAACCAAGGACTAAGAACACTCCTAATAGCTTTCCACAAAGCTTCTAACCCAAGAGTAATCCAGAGATTATCCTGCTTCAGCTTTTTGCACCATCTTCAATGATTTTTTATTTTTAACTAATTTTTCTTGATTTTTATGAATTTTTTAGTTTTATAACTACAACTGGTTTTTATGGTTCTAATAGCTCTCAGAAGCTATATAATGAACTTATATGAGCTTATGAGTTCATAATATCAACCACAAACAACTTTAAGCTAAATTTGAGATTTTGGCTCAAAAATTGCATAAACTGAATTTGTGTAAATAAACTGAAATTGAAACTGAAAATAAGTTCTTAATACACTGAAATATGATTACAAAGTATTTGAAAGCTTTGAAATACACTGGAAACTTAAAATATTTATAAACGAGATAAGCAAAATTAAATTACACTAGATAGTATTCTACATTGCTTCTCCTCTTGTTTATAGAGATCTTTTTTGAGTCCCTTGTCGACATCTGAGCATTTCCCACTTATTTCCAGCCATTGGATGCATTGAATTCATCATAATCGTCCATGTGGAATTTTGGCGCCAAATTTCTTTGAGCAGGTTTTCTCAATTAATGAAGTTTGGGAGGATGTGGAGGTGGAGGGGAGTGGGTATACAGCTGTAGAGTGAGGTGGAAAGGTGGTATTGAGAAACCATGGAGGTTTGATGGGTGTCTGGTTTTTGGCGCGTTTGTGAGAGGACGATGAACAGTGATAGGGGATTTGACTTTTCTTTGACCGGTATTATTAATACGTTGGGGAGTTCACAATAGGGGGGTCACGGGGTATTTTTGACTGGCTCACAGGTTTTGGCTGGGGATCAAAATACACAAAGGGGTCAGTTTGGTTTTGAATTATAACAAGGACCATTCATGTAATTTTTGCAAAGTTAAGGGGCTAAACCTGCCACTTTTCCAAACTTATCACAAGGACCAAACTTGCCAATCTTTAATAGTACAAGGACCACATTTGAATATTTTCAATTTTTAAATATCCAAGGACTATTTTTGACACTTTTGTAAAGTTGAGGGACCTTTTCTGCCATTTGCCCAAAGATTCATTCAAGGACCATTTTTGACAATTTAAAATATTTCAGGGACCTTGAATGATAAAACTCCATATTTTTGGATTCCAGGGACTAGATTTGACAACTTTTGAAACTTGGGGGACTAAAACTGCCAATTATGCAAACTTGATACGTTTTTCATCTGATTTTGATATTTTTGCATTTGAAACACATAAAACACTTATTTGTGATATTTTTATCATTTTGATGCATTTCTGAGTGTTTTAAGATGTTTTTGGCATTCTAAATGGTACAAAAATGATGAGTATTTAGACACTCATCAACGTCCCTTATTAAAATGATTACATAACTGTGGTAGGGATTGTGACTTAGTACAATTAGCATTAGAGTTACCTCTTTGTCCCGACGAGTTAGTAGGCAAACTAATGGTATGCAAAGATGAGGAGCTATCAAATGTGGTGTGAGAATTATTTTGGTTGTTCAATGTAGACTCCTCAAGAAGTAACATGTTTCGGGTCGTTTCAAATGTTGGAAGAGGTTCACGATGACGTATTATTTTGACAATAGTGGCAAACCGTGAATTTAACCTATTTACCACATATGTAACTAAGTTATGTTCACTCACCGACGAGCCAAGATTGTGAGGTCTATCTGCCAAAGACTTTATTTTGGTCCAATAATCATTGATGGACATGGACCCGATCTTGATGGACCGGAGTTCATTATCGAGAGTGATGGCCCTAGCATACTTGTTATCATGAAACAACTATTTAAGATGATCCCATAAGGCTTTGGCATTGCTCGGTGTGGATACCACTTGTTCTTGTAGGGATTTACATAATGAGCCAAGAATCCACATCTTGATGAGATCATCAAGTTTACACCACTCCGTATCGGGAGTACTAGACGAGGCTTCTTTTTCAACATGATACTTTAGACCAAGTGATAAGGATTTAAAAGGTACACTTTTGAGGGGTCATTTAAGCCCTTAATTGATCACTTTTGTATCTGTTACTACTTAATTTCGTCCCTTTTCACTTTTTAGGTCTCTTGAAGGCAAATTGCAGGAGTGACACTTATTCGGACGAAAAGGCGTGAATATACGAAGAAAATGGCCAAAGTCAAGAATCGAGACACTCAAGTTGCTGGAATTGAAGGGGACGGCGTCACGGCTTAATTGCGACGCCGTCGCGACACACCTTAAGACGACTGAGAGAGCAAATTGCTATTTTACAAGTGACAGCATAAGGTTTTAAAAGAGTAGGGCGTCACAACTCAGACGGCCTAGATTTGATCCCGACGGCGTCACGAGCATAAGGTAACTTCATCACAGAGTTAACATGGCCAAGACGAAACCCTAATGACGGCAACCCGACGGCGTCACAATTAAAGAGTGATGTCGTCGCATATTGTAACTCTATATATAGAATTCGAATTTTCAGTATTTGAAAGAGGTAGTTTTGTGGAGTAAAACCTAAACCGAACATGGGCTGTCTTGGGCAGTATCTTAGGGTTCCATACCCTATTTTACAACAAGATAAGTGATTTACTTCATTAATTCAATTATGTCTTCAATTGTTTGTGTGTATGCTTGCATGTTTTCCATGTCCGGCTAACTTACTTGTGTGTTTGCTTAGATCTATGAAACCTAGGTATTGAATATTGATTGGTTGTCTCTTATCTTAATTGTAATTGACCTAGTATTGCGATAGGTCATCCGTTGTGTTTTTAATGCTTGATTATTTTTTTGTTGAACCTTAGCTTATAGTTACTAGTGGAATTGTAGGCTAGATATCCAAAGATAACCTTAGTGTTAAGTTTATGAATCCTAGAGATTTCGTAGTCATTAACCTTAGGTAGCTTCAAAGAGTTAGGGATAAATGGATACCCTACGACCTTAGAAAACACAACGCGTTAAGAATAAGGACGTGACAATTGAACCATCAATAGGAGATCACTAGGGAGTATAGCATCTAAGTAAACACATTTTTAATCATCATAAGAGCACACAACAATAGACATAGACTACCCCTTAGATTAGTTAATTAGAATAGATAATAGTAGAGTAATCGCTAGAAATACCAACCCCCAAAATCCAATACCCCGAGATTCGTACCTTTCAATTTTCTAAAAAATATAAAAAAGATAAAAAAAAATAATCTTCCTCAACCCCAACCTTAGCGTAGTAATTTCTCACTAGCATTCATATTCCCCTAGAGAACGATATCAATTCCCGAGGCTTACCCTAATACTACACTACAACGATTAGGTTCACTGCCTAGGGTGTTGAAAAACTTGCTCGACGAAAGGGAAGTTCCTTTGACCCCGAACGCGCGTTGTACACGTATCAAGTTTTTGGCGCCGCTGCCGGGGAATATAATTACTAGTTAGATTTCCACCTCGTTTAGGTTTCCTTGCTTGATTCCTATCAAGTAAGCTTTTTTTTTTCCCATTTTTAGCTTCCTCGTAGTCTATCCCCCTTCTTCGTGACCTTTGTTAGTAACCCCATCACTTTTCATCATGGAAGGTGATAATCAACCACCACTCATCAACCCACCACCAAATGACCCGCCAAGAGGCCGTATTCTTGGTGAATACTCAAGACCAAGCCACCTAGGCTATAGAAACACCATCGAGCTTCCCGACCAAGCCCAAACTACGGCCCTTCGATCCGACACCATCCGGTTGGTGCAAAACGGATGTGCATTCCATGGACTTCGTTCCGAAGATCCTAATCGGCATCTTAAGGATTTCCTTAAAATTGTCGATCCATCGACCTCGATGCTACTACTCTGGAAACCACGCATTTGCGTCTCTTCCAATTCTCTCTACGGGACCAAGCTAGTAATTGGCTTGAGCGACTTCCCGCCGGCTCCATCTCAAGTTGGGATGATCTCACCTCTCGTTTCCTTGCTCAATTTTTCCCACCGGGGAGAACCACTAAGCTTAGGAATGAAATCTTGATGTTGCAACAACGTTAAGGTGAATTTCTCTACGAAGCATGGACTCGATTCCAGGACTTACTCCATAGAGTCCCTCATCATGGCATTGATCTTTGGCTTCAAGTCCAACTCTTCTATGATCATGTCAACTTCCCTACTAAGCGATCCATTGACCAAGCGGCCGGTGGAAAACTTAGTGATCTCACCGCGGAAGAATCATGGGGTATAATAGAGGACCTTGCTCTCTATGACAACGAAAGTTGGAATGACCCCCGTGAGTTGCCCAAAACCGTAAAGGCAATCTCCTTGCCTCCCATTGACTCACAATCTTCTGACCGTAGGATGCTCGAACTTGAAGATCAAGTTAAATTCCTAATGAGCTCCTAAGAAAATCCTAAGTCTTCACGCCAACTGAACAAAGTCTCTTCCTTGTGTGAGCCGTGTAGTGGTCCTCATAACACTCGCACTTGCACAAGACTCCCCGAACAAGCTTCCGTTGACTACGCATCCTCGCATACCAATGGAATGGGAGGAAGACTCCCTACAACACCCGGACCTAGGACTTTTAATGACGCCTGAGAAGCATGGAAGGGCAAGCCCGACTTTTATTGGGGACAAACCAAAGAATTCACATCTAATGATTTCTCATGGCCCCCATCTCACGGCCCTAACCAACAAAACATTAAAGGGATGTTGCAACACCTAGTCACATCCCAAGAAGCTCAAATAGCTAAGCTCGTGAACCGTTTTAACCAACAGCAAGCCGAGATGGATAGGAAGATAGATAACCTCTTGAAAGCCATGACCAATAGTGATAGGAAGGTTAACGCTATCTCAACTCCCGAAGCTTCCGGTGTAGAGATTAAGGACCCAAGTAAGTTAGCTAAGCACGTTCAATTCGTCAATACCATCACCTTAGTGAAACCTAATAGAACAAATGACGAAGCGAAACATGAGACGGTACTTGAGGTTAGTGAAACTCCTAGGAATGAAACAACTGAGGAATTAGATGAAGTAGGCAATAACTATTTCAATAAGTTTCCTACGGAAGAAGAACTCTCTCACCACCCACACTTAGTACAAGACCTCCGTCACATGTATGTTAGGAGAAGCCCTAGGATCAAGTTTGGGAACCCTTGGAATCTTAACATACCATGTTGCATAGGACACCTTTTCGTGGCAAAGGCCTACATTGATCGCAAGTTCCCGATAAATATCATGACTAGCAGCTACTATAATTGGGTAATGAAGAAGCCTATCTAAACTAGGCAAGACCCCGATAATCCTAGGGTTAGTTTCAATTTTCTTGGTAGAGTTAAGGGATTGCCCGTCTATGTAGGAAACTTCACTTTTCCTACGGATTTCATAGTTGTGAATAATATTAGTACGGCCATAGATCCTAGCTTGTCCCACGTTATTCTAGGAAAGCCTTTCATAGAAAACACCGGGATGACTTATGATCCTTCGTTAGGAATAGTGAGATTCAAGGATGAGACCGATGATGTAGCCTACCAAATGCCCTTTAAGATTGAGAAATTTTCATCAATATCCAATGATGAAAAAGAACTTAAGCTATCAGTCTACTATAGGAATGAGGAAGATCAGGAGAAGGGAGTTGATTATGTGATGAATAAGATTTTCGGGTTCTATAAGGATTGCTTGAAACTAGGACCGGAATATAGAACGGATTATGGAGAAGACGACTTCTTAGAAAGGTGCATAATAGGGCATTACTATAACATGGAAAAACCCAATAGAAACCGTCATGAGGAAGAAGGTGACGGTAATGAAGTCACATAGGGGCACGACTTCGAGTCTAGCTACAAGACTCATAAATAAAGAAAAGCGCTTCATGGGAGGCAATCCATGCTTAATTGTTTGCTTGTTTGTGTGTCATATATCTTTTATTGATTGTTTATTCTTATGTTTAAATTTGTAAAAATGCTTTATTTTGTCTTTAACCTCGTCTTAATTACATATAAAGGTATTTTACATAAGGGATAAGTGTAGGGAGGATTACACACGTTTTCAAAAAGAACGTGAACATGAGAATTACGATTATTTAAAAGATATACATGTGTGTTTGTTAGAGTCAAATGCTTGTATCGAGTCATAATAGATGTTTTGCAGGAAATTTTTCCAGGTTCTAAAGATATAAATTTTCCAGAATTTTTTCCAGAAAATCGCAGACCAGTTTCTGTCAGGATAATCTGACGGCGTCAGGGTCGCAACCTGACGGCGTCAAGAGGAGTAGAAACTGCTTACTATTTTTTTCTCGTTTTCTGAGCTACTTATAAATTTTTGGAATTTTCCAGGTCATAATTTTCCAGAAAATCTGTAAACATCCATTCCACAAGCATTATATCCTAGTTTAGTAGAGTCATATATATATATTGTTACCGCCGATTTTACACGAAGGTTTCGTTTGTTTTTTTCAAGTGTGCAGGTTTAATTTATCAAGAAGAAGATACATAAGATTGGAAGGAGCTTTTCACGCAAACATTCTTCTTGAAGAAAGATTTAACCACTACTTCACACAGATCCTACCGAGCTAATCAGGGGAGTACTAGTTTCTTTCGTTTTTAATTACCTTCCATTATCATAACTTTGATACTTTCGGGGAACATTGGGGACAATGTTCAGTTTAAGTGTAGGGAGAGAAAATAAAACGGGAACTTTGAAACTATGCTTATCCTTGACTATTTGCCTTGTCCAATTTCATTTGTGTAATAAACCATGAGAAATATCGGTTAGGGTATTTTTGGCACCAAATTTAAAATTTTTCATGACATATAGGAGTGGGCCATTAGTATTAATAAAGCGTCTTATGGATAGGAAGTTATATGACTAGCACAAAAACCCTTTACCATTTAAATTCCACCCAAAATGTGAGGATCGCCCTTAGATTTGTAGGAATTAAAGCATTCCACTTTAATGCTTCCAGAGTGTACCGGTAGTATAATAGATTCTAGAACTTGTTTTGTGATGCATTCCGAGATCGCTAGTAAGACTACACTTGTGTAGTTAGGAATAACTAAATGATAAGAGACATTAGGATAACCCTTGTTTGATACCCGTATTATAATTACTTCTTCCACATCGGTTGAGTAATTCCCCCACACCCTTGCGTTGTACTCATCTTTAGTACACGATACCCCTAGTTAACCCCTCAGAGCCTATCCTTTTCGCGGTTCTCATGATGTTTCGGTTTTCCGGAATATCAATGAAGAGCATTGTTTATAATCCACCCCCAAATGTACACCAAATCGCCTTAGCCTACCTTGTATGTACTCACTTTTAGTGCATTATTGTTATCATACTAAACCCTTAGTTCAATTATCTAGTTGCTTGCATAAGTTGCTAAGTCGAGTCATATCCTTTGTACACAGTTTTGGGACGATTGTGACTCATGGGAAAAGTTAAATTTTATGAAATGACGGGAAGGAACGTTAAATTCAAATTCCCTTTATTTGCGTAATAATGTACTCCAAGTGTTTTGATCTTTTCAATTCGGGTCAAATTAGTGTTAGAGTAATAAAAACTCAAGTGTAGGGATGTGCCTATAAATCCCTATTATTTTGATGTTATCTTAGAGGATGGTAGAGTAAAAGTGTATAAAAAAAATCGAAAAAAAAGTAGAAAAAAAAAATACGGGCTACCATCCTACATCTATCTTTAAATTTATGTTTGTTTATTTCAATTTATCTAGATTTTAGAGTGTCGAGTCTTGGCTTAGCAACGTCATTCTTCTCATGCTTGTAACATAAAGATTTTTGACTTGCCACCACTAAATCGCCTATCCCACCAAACTCTGTGTTTCCCTACCGTAAGCCTTACATTACAACCCTTTAAAAGACCTCTTGGATAGTTTTCTTAGGTGCTTACGCCAAAGCGATGGATGTTTGATCTAGTCTCAAGCCTATGGTAATCTATGTACTAGGAACGGTTAATGAGTATTTATCTTCCATTTCCAACTTGGTATATTTCATATACACCCGAGAGATGAGAGTATCTAAACACCACTTGTGAGGTGCTAGTATGTAATTTCCATGCTTGTTATGACTTTTGCGAGGCTTATATGTGTTGTGAATTGTTCTAAACTAATGCTTCATGACCCCAAACTTATAAATTAATTGGCTAAAAGCACATTTGCTTGAGGACAAGCAAATACCAAGTGTAGGGATACTTGATAAGGATTTAAAAGGTACACTTTTGAGGGGTTATTTAAGCCCTTAATTGATCACTTTTGTATCCGTTACTACTTAATTTCGTTATTGAAGGTAAACTGCTGGAATGGCACTTGTTCGGACGAAAAGGCGCGAATATACGAATAAAATTGCCAAAGTCAAGAATCGAGACACTCAAGTTGCTGGAATTGAAGGGGACGGCGTCACGGCTTAATTGCGACGCTGTCGCGACATACCTTGAGATGACTCAGAGAGCAAATTGTTATTTTACAAGTGACGACATCAGGTTTTAAAAGAGTAGGGCGTCACAACTCAGACGGCCTAGATTTGATCCCGACGGCGTCAGAGGTTGAAGCCGACGGCACACGAGCATAAGGTGACGCCATCACAGAGTTGACGTGGCCAAGACAAAACCCTAATGACGGCGACCCGACGGCGACACAATTAAAGAGTGACGTCGTCGCATATTGTAACTCTATATATAGAATTCGAATTTTCAGTATTTGAAAGAGGTAGTTTTGTGGAGTAAAACCTAAACCGAACATAAGCTGTCTTGGGCAGTATCTTAAGGTTCCATACCCTATTTTACAATAAGATAAGTGATTTACTTCATTAATTCAATTATGTCTTCAATTGTGTGTGTGTATGCTTGCATGTTTTCCATGTCCGGCTAATTTACTTGTGTGTTTGCTTAGATCTATGAAACCTAGGTATTGAATATTGATTGGTTGTCTCTTATCTTAATTGTGATTGACCTAGTATTGCGATAGGTCATCCGTTGTGTTTTTAATGCTTGATTAGTTTTTGTTGAACCTTAGCTTATAGTTACTAGTGGAATTGTAGGCTAGATATCCAAAGATAACCTTAGTGTTAAGTTTATGAATCCTAGAGATTTCGTAGTCATTAACCTTAGGTAGCTTCAAAGAGTTAGGGATAAATGGATACCCTACGACCTTAGAAAACACAACGCGTTAAGAATAAGGACGTGACAATTGAACCATCAATAGGAGATCACTAGGGAGTATAGCATCTAAGTAAACACATTTTTAATCATCATAAGAGCACACAACAATAGACATAGACTACCCCTTAGATTAGTTAATTAGAATAGATAATAGTAGAGTAATCGCTAGAAATACCAACCCCCCAAATCCAATACCCCGAGATTCGTACCTTTCAATTTTCTAAAAAATATAAAAAAGATAAAAAAAAATAATCTTCCTCAACCCCAACCTTAGCGTAGTAATTTCTCACTAGCATTCATATTCCCCTAGAGAACGATATCAATTCCCGAGGCTTACCCTAATACTACACTACAACGATTAGGTTCACTGCCTAGGGTGTTGAAAAACTTGCTCGACGAAAAGGAAGTTCCTTTGACCCCGAACGCGCGTTGTACGCTTATCAAGTTTTTGGTGCCGCTGCCGGGGAATAGAATTGCTAGTTAGATTTCCACCTCGTTTAGGTTTCCTTGCTTGATTCCTATCAAGTAAGCTTTTTTCCCATTTTTAGCTTCCTCGTAGTCTATCCCCCTTCTTCGTGACCTTTGTTAGTAACCCCATCACTTTTCATCATAGAAGGTGATAATCAACCACCACTCATCAACCCACCACCAAATGACCCGCCAAGAGGCCATACTCTTGGTGAATACTCGAGACCAAGCCACCTAGGCTATAGAAACACCATCGAGCTTCCCGATATCAATTCCCGAGGCTTACCCTAATACTACACTACAACAATTAGGTTCACTGTCTAGGGTGTTGAAAAACTTGCTCGACGAAGAGGAAGTTCCTTTGACCCCGAACGCGCGTTGTACGCGTATCACCAAGACTTCCAAGATGGATGATAAAGAAGGAACTCCATGACGCACAGTTGTGTTTTTTTAGGTTTAATTTGACGGGAACGTTTTTGGTGATACTAAAGGGGATTAACTTACCGGCGGATGTAGCAGGAAGTGTAGGAGGAGGAGGTGGTGGAGGGTTGGATTCGACAGCCATAGATGTCGAGTTTAGGGTTTAAAATGAGTCATTAGAATAAGAGAAAAGGTAGGGAGGGAACACGAGGTTTAGGAGGGATTTTAGGAGAGGATCTATTAATTTAGGCTGATACAATATTGATTGGTATAATTGCTTGATTAACATTGATATCAAGATCACAAATATATAAGTTACATAGGATGGTTCTAGAGTAAATACAATGGGCTAGGTCTATTAACACTATACAAATAATCAGGCCTATAAAAAATGTATCGACTAATAGGTTAGTTATTCAACCCGGCATGTTTTGAAGTTACACGTTTTTTGATAGTGAAGGTTTATTCAATTTTTAATATGGATGTAAGTTGTAAGATAACAGCTTGGAATGTGAGAGAGGTGAGGGAATTAATACAGAATGAAAACCTGAATGTGTGTGCAATTTTGGAAACACGTGTTAAAGAAGTTATTGTGAGTGTTGTATGTAGTAAGATCTTTGGTAATTGGTTAAGGGCTTCTAACTCCAAATGGTCTCCTGGGGTGTAGAATCATGATAGGTTGGGATCAAAGATTTATGCAAGTAATTGTTATTCACTGCACAAGTCAGACATTACTTTTCCTTATTAAAGATGTTAACTCAAATATGAAAATCTATTGGACTTTTGTTTATGCAAAGAATTATGGAAAGGAAAGAAGGATACTATGGAAAGAATTAGAAAGTCATAAAGTGATTGTTAACAATAATGCTTGGTGTTTAATGGGAGACTTCAATGTAACTCTTAACTTGGATGAACACAGTGATGGTATGTCCTTTTCCACTCAATATATGCAAGATTTTCAAGAATGTGTTGCAGGTATTGAAACTGAAGATCTTAACAAGGTGGGCTTTCATTTTACTTGGACCAAGAGTCTGCTGAATCTTAGTACTGCCACACTAAAGAAGTTAGATAGGATAATGGGAAATGATGTCATGATGAAAGATTATGCTGAGGCTCAAGCTTGCTTTCTTCCTTATATAGTCTCTGATCATAGTCCAGCATTCCTTATCATTCCTAAGTGTTTGAAGAAGAATAAGAGGTCCTTTAGATTTTCAAACTATGTCACTAATAAGGCTGAATTTTTACCTTTGGTAAAAAAGGAATGGGAAAAGACTGTTGTGGGATTTAAGATGTTTGTTCTTGCAAAAAAATGTAGAATCTTAAAGAAGGCCTGAAAAAGCTTATTTTGGAATGATAGGAACTTATATGAAAGGGTCAAGTTGCTTAAAGAAAAAGTGAAGCAGTTGCAGTTAAGAATGGACAAAGATGCTCACAATGCAATCTTAGAAAGGAAATTGTTCTAGCTTTAAAAGAATATAATGATGCGGTGATGGATGAAGAAAAAACTTTAGCTCAATTGGCTAAAGTTAAATGGCTAAATGAAGGAGACAAGAACACAACATACTTCCATCAAGTCATAAAGGGCAAGAAGCATAAGAGTCATATTAGTATGGTGTATGATAACAGGGGATGGGGCACGAAGGAAAGGATGTTCCAATGCAGTTTGTTAAGCATTTTGAAAATTTTCTTGGGGTTAGCACTGACACCAAAAGTATTGGAAATGCAAGGGAATTGTTTAATGTTTAAGTGTCACAACAAGAAGCTGAGAAGATGTGCTCTAATGTGAGTATAGAAGAAATTAAGGAGGCTTTGAAAAGTATTGATGATAACAAGGCACATGGGCAGATGGATACATATCCAAATTCTTCAAATCTGCTTAGTCAGTAGTGGGTGAAGACTTGTGTAATGCGGCGAAGGAAATCTTCCATTCAGGGAATATTTTGGGGGAGATAAATGCTACAATCATATCTTTGGTTCCCAAAATTAAAACTCTCTCAAAAGTCTCTGACTATAGGCCAATTGCTTGTTGCAATGTGGTATACAAGATTATAAGCAAGATTTTAACTAATAGGTTGAAAAGTGTTTTATGCAAAATCATATCGTGAAACCAAAGTAGTTTCATACCTAGAAGAAGTATAACTGATAATATCCTGCTAACTCAAGAGTTGTTAAAAGTTTATGGTTGCAAGAAAGGTAAAGAAATGTGTGCTCTTAAAATTGACATAATGAAGGCATATGATACTGTGAGTTGGTCTTGTTTGGAAGAAATATTTGATGGCTTTGGATTTCCTAGGTAGTTTATTGGGTGGATCATGATTTGTATCAGAACTACAATATTCTCTGTATGTATGTGTCAATGGTGAAAGCCATGGTTTACCATAGTGATGGAGGTTCTCACTTTGATTTTAAAGAGGAAAATTGGTCAATCATATTTCTTCAAATATCATCATAGATGTGAAGTATTGAAGATTACAAGCCTATGTTTTGCAAATGACTTCATGCTTCTGTGCAATGGTGACCCAAACTCGTGCTAGTTATCAAGCAAGCATTTGATGAATTTAGTGAAGTCTCTAGACTCTATCCAAACATGGGTAAAAGTACTTTGTTTTATAGTAACATTAGTGAAGAAGTGAAGAATAGCATTTTGAAGATTAAGCCCTTTACTGTTGGTAAATTTCCAGTGAGGTATTTGGGTGTGCCACTAGTTACCAAAAGGCTTAGTGTTACTAATTGCAAGAGCCTGGTGGAGAGAGTCAAAAACAAAATCAGTGATTGAAAGAATAATTTTTTGTCATACAAAGGTAGAATGCAATCTTATCTGCTATGCAAAACTACTGGGCTAATGTGTTCTTTCTTCCGAAGACTGTGACTAATGATATTGACAGATTAAAGATTTTCTTTGGAGTCAAGGTGAAAATGTCAGAGGAAAGGCCAAGATATCTTGGAAAAGTGTTTGCAGGCCAAAAGAATGTGGATGATTGGGTTTTAAACCTCTTGAAAATTGGAATAATGTCCTTATGATTAAACATTTAGGGAATATTGCAAGTAAGAAAGATTCTTTATGGTTGAATATCTATTGGCTCAAAGGAAGGAGTGTCTGGGAGATTGATGTTGATAGTAGTGCAAGTTGGGGATGGAACAAAATGTTGGGGCTAAGAGAAAAAGTAAGGCTTTTTATAAGACACTGTTTGGGTAATGGGCTATCTGCCAATGTGTGGCATGATACTTGGTGTGATGGGGGACCAATAGATAAGTTTGTTACTAGAAGGAAAATTTTTAGTGCAGGCTTACAAAATGATGAAACAATTGCTAGTTTGAGTGTTGATGGCAGTTACAATTTTCAACTGAGTGGTATGACCAATATATTGTGCTTAATGAAACATCTAATGTTCAATTGCATCCTAGTAAACAAGATGAGGTGAAATGGCTGCATAAGAAAAAGACTTCGGTTGGATTCAGTGTTAATAAAGCTTGGAAGGATTTAACGGATCAAGAGGAGGAAGTATCATGGTGTAAGGTTGTATGGTTCTCTAATCTCATTCCTAAGCATGTCTTCACTTTGTGGCTTCTGATGCATGAGAGATTGCCTACAAAAAAATAGAATTCTTAAATGGTACCCTAACAAAAGTATGTGATGTGCATTTTGCAACAATGGTAATGACAGCCATGAGCGTCTTTTCTTTAGCTACAAATATTCTAGTAAGGTATGGTAGAAAGTAAGGAGAATAAGCAGAATTTAGTGTGTGGCCAACAAATGGAAATTGGTGCTTGAAGAGTTAGTTTCTATGCCCAATGTAAAGAATATTTGGATCATTACTAGGAAAATTGTTGTTGCTGCAAGTGTGTACTTTTTGTGGCAAGAAAGAAACGTTAGACTGTCAGAACTGCAAAAGAAAATGGGAGGAGATTTGGATAGTAATTGAAGAAAATGTGAGACTTAAGCTATCCAGCCTAAAGGTGTTAAAAACATTTAGTGTTAATGAAGCTTATGGTGCCTGGGGAATAGTAATGGACTAAACTTGTGTTTGGTTTGGAATTTGCAAGTTGGTGTAATCTGTTATCAGTATATTTGAAACATGACAGTTAAAGGAGTGTTTGGGATAAGTAAAAGTTTAAAGACAGAGTAATTGCAAACCACTACAGTGGGACAGAACCTTGTCTCTTGGAGTTTAACTGGTGTGACTGTACCTATATGAGCCTCATATGTTTTTCCAATTTGGCCTTGGGAGGAAGTTGGTAAGCTATGTTGGATCAATAGGAGGTCTAATTCAGTAAAATGTACCATAAAGTAGGGTTGTTCACTGTGAAGGGTAAGTGGTCCGGGTGGATGGTGTATGTTGGGTGGAATAGAGAGGTGTGAAAGATGAACCTTCTTATTCCACCCTGTACACTGTCAAATGAGGAAAGGTTGGTTCTAATTGAAGGTGTGTGTTCCCTACATAGTGATGCCTAGCCAATTGTCCTTAGATTCAATCCGGTGAAGATGTAGCTACTTGGTTGATTCTAGGGGTGAAAGGTTAGGAAATGTAGCTACAGGTATAGCCCCTCAATTAGTGTGAATGGGGGATATATTTTGCTTGATGATGCCTTCACAATTACACTTCAATCTATTGTGGATGTGGGTTGAATGGGTTGACGCTGGATTGAGTTGGAAAATGTAGTCAAGAAAATATGGTCATTTGGTGCATTTTAAAGTGAATTTGAAGCTGCAAAATTTTCTGTGAAACTGCAGACCTTATGTTTGGTTTTGTTAGCAGACTTCTGAATTTAGTGTTGTCTGAGATAGTTTTTTAGTGGTGTCCGAGATAGTTTCTAGTATTTCAGTCATGTATCTTGTGTGGAAAGTATAGAAAGAGAATAGGCTTGTATATTCCTCTTGTTTCCTTGATGTAACTTTTCATTGTGTTATTAATGTAATTAACCCTTTACAAAAAATAATAATAAAAAAAAAATTTTAAAAATGGCAAAATGAATGGCTCAAAACTAGTTATGCACGAGTTACACGTTTTGACCCGTCATTCTAGTTATGCACGAGTAACAAAATGGCTAAGTGAATGGCTCAAAACTAGTTAATATGGGATTCATGAAAAATGGATTTACCCGTTTTTAGCAACTCCCACGCATTTTTTTGTATCTATTTGAATAGAATAAGATCCACCTGGGTTACTTTAAGTGGTCGGAGTCAATTGGGAAAATCTAAGCCCTGATTAAATTAACCAAGTTCTTAAAGAAAGTGTTATATAGAAATTGTGTTACGAACTGACCAGACATGGAGCAAGTCAAGTCTATCTCAAGCTTGATATTATCACAGAGCTCACAAGTAAGCGAAGGTTTTCGATCACTAAATACGATTGAACAACCTTCAAATAATGCTTTGCCATATCTGTTTTTGTTTCCTTAAGTTAATGTGAAAGGCAATAAGCCATGGAGACCGAAGGATTTCCATGTGCATGCTTTGGACTTGTGATCTGAATGCTTGGCCTTGCTTAGGGTCATGTACCTGATTCAAGATCTGATATTGACTACAAAAGTCGATATCTAACGCTAATATCATGGTACCAATTGACCATGAAAACGATTTTTTTGATTTTTTTTCCGTTTCAGCGGTCCTTACTATTTTTGTTTTCTTTCATTTTTTTTCAGATTTTTCTGATCATTTTTTTTATTATAAGAGCTACCGTGATATTAACGATATTATGAAACGGTGATATTATAAAACCAATCGTGATATTAAGTTATTTTACATGTAAAAATGAACCGTGATATTAAAAAACGTATGATAATTATGGTGATATTAACAATTTTATTAAAAAAAACATATGATAGTTACGGTGATATTAACAATTTTATTACTTAAAATAATAATAATAATAATAATAATAATAATAATAATAATAATAATAATAATAATAATAATAATAATAATAATAATAATAAAAGTTTATGTGGTAACAAAAATAGTTATTGTGATATTAAAACTTTTATTACAAAAACGGTTATTAAGATCACGCTAAATATCACAATAACTTTAACCATGAAAATGCTTTTTTTTTTAAAAACTTTTCAGTGATTTTTAATAATTCATTGTCCTCTTTCTTTTTTTAATTTTTTCAAATTTTTTTTGAAATAAAAAAACAAACTACTATGATATTAATTTTTGTATTAAAAAAGACGAGATATGTACGATATTGTCCCTCCGCTTTTTTCAGATGGTTGACTAGATGAAGGGTTGTATATATATATATATATATATATATCTATACTATATAAAATGGAAAAATGGTCAAAGTGGAAAAAGTGAAAAATGTTGAAAGTTGAATGTTGAAAACATGGTCAATGGAGAGAGAAATAAATAATATAATTAATAATCTTATTAAAACACCCCATTACTTAAAAGTACAATAATTTATTCACATTGTACACCCAATTAAAAACAACCAATTGAAACCGATACCGGGTTGACCCGTTGAAACCGATATCGGGTTGACATGTTGAAACCGATACCGGGTTGACCCGGGACGCTTCAAACCCGGTTGGCTGACCCGATTTAATTTGACATTTTTTCGACCTAACCTATCGGTTTGACTCGGTTTAAATCGACCTGTTTTTTTATCGGAACGGTTCAACCATTTGAACCACCCGTGTGAAATCGGGTTTCAAATTTGACAAAATTATATGAGAAATGATGAAGTAGTTGTGGAACCCATGACAATTGTTTTGAAAGGAGAGACCAAGTAATTGTAGTTTTTGGTTTATTTTGCTTTGACACATGTAATTTGTCATTTGTATAATGTTATTTTAAAAAATGTTGCTCTTGCACCATTTAAGGGACTAGCATATATGAATCGTCGTTTAAAAGTTAATATATATTGTATAGCCCTTTGTCCAGTGTATCAATAATGTTATGTAAATTTATTAAAATCACAAAAAATAAATAGTATTGTTATCTTTAGCGATAATTATTTGTACCTCAAACAAATAGCTTTGAACAATGCATAAATATCTATACAAATTGATAGTACAAAATAATCTTATATGGTGATATCCAATTTGCAAAGTTACAATTTTAAAAGCCACACACCAAATGATAAACGTTACACATGTAAAAAAAAATAGTTATCACTGCCTAAATTACTGACAAAACAAGAAAAAGCGGTCACACATGTTGGCTATGCCTCTAAACTACAATATAATATTGCCAACTACATAATACCGTTGCTTTTTTTAATGTTTGAATCTTTTATTACTAAAAATCTTAATAACTTAAAACAATCCTATTAGAAAATATACTCACACATTTAGATCGACTCTACATAATTTTTTTAAAAACTATATATTTATGCTGCTATGCAACCACGCATAAGAATTGTAGTTATTCGAAAACGATTCTCTAATGATACAAATACAGTTTGTTGAAAGAAACTTATGGGTCATCGGAACTTTGCAGAAAACTAGACATCGCTGCCGCTAGGCGCGGGTACTCGTCTAGTATATATATATATATATATATATATATATAGAGAGAGAGAGAGAGACTTTGGTTTTATTGAGAAGGTTTTAGATTGAGAAGTAATCTGAGCTACTAAAATCAAATACTTTTAATGTATTATATAAATTGTTAATTTAAATAAAAAGGGTAAAGGAGTAATTGATTAATTAAAAAATTAATTGAAGAATAAAGATTCCAACACTTATGGCTTCTAATAAATTGTTATTTGATCAAATATAGAACGTTAGTATTATTATTTATTCTTCTGAATGTTTTTGCGAATCATTCATCTTTTTAATTTATTTGTCCTAGTAACGAATAAAATATATACGAACGTGCACCGATGATTAAAGAGGAATTTTGACAAGGGTTATGGCACAGAAAAGTTACTAAAGTTTACAAAAAATTTGTCCTAAGGTAATATAGTTTCATTTTGTTCAGTTAGGTTACTAAACTTTCGGTAAGCATACACTTCGAAAATTCAGTGTTAGTCTGAGTAACTTGGATGTATATTTTTTGATAAGTTCAGTAACTTGAGTGAACAGAATTCAAAGTTCAATAACCTGAACATTCACTTTTATAAGTTGAGTTACCTGAGTGAACAAAGTTTCAAAGTTCAGTAACCTGAATGAACAAAATGAAACTATATTACCTTAGGACAAATTTTTTGTAAACTTTAGTAATTACCATAACCTTTTTGACAATCCCAAACTTCAATTAAAGAAAATCATTTTTAGATATATGATTCAAGTTTTAATACGTAACATATATAAAGAATATGTTTTGCTTTTTGAATCATAGTACATGGTCTCTCTATAAAAATAGTTCATCTTTAGCAACACTAACTAGTGTTTAACATTAATTTCAATTTGAATCAAATGCTCAAGTTGTTTTTTGTCTTTTATATATTATTTTGAATCATTTGTTTATTTGTAAAGCATACATAATTTTTGGGTATATAAGTCATGAATGAATTAGTGAATCATGAAGGGATTTATTATTTTGACTAAAATACACCGTTGGTCCCTGAACTTGGCTCGAAGGATCGCGATGGGACGAATCTGGTCATATTCATCACGATGGGACAAACCTTGGCCTTTAAATGCCAAATCAGTCCCTTTAACCAAGTCAACATCTGATTTTTGTTTTGTAGTCGAGGGTATTTTAGTCCATACACATTTATACTTTTATAACACATTTATATTTTACCCCTTCATCTTTCATCCTCTTCATCATCTACCCAAATCATTCATCTCCCCAACATCATCATCTCCCCAAGAATCATCCTGAAAAAAATCTCTTGATGAACATCTGCACACCTTACCGTAACAAATAAGCTTAAACAAACAAAAAAATAAACACCCAAATAAAATGCAAAATGACTTTCATGAGTAGAATAGCATGGCCACAGTGGGTCCAACATTTACAAAGACACCAACATTTATAGCAGATGTATGTACATGATATAAAAGCTAAAAGTTCATGTGAATGAACAAACTAATTTAGGCCTCTCATACCGCTCAAGAAACTTGCTCTTGATCAACTGGTAATTGTCGATTTGCACGACGAAACCAGGTGGTGAATGCAGATACCAAATGAGGGCAGTCTTCCGCGTTTCTTGTCGCGAAACTGAGACACTGCTGCAGCAATTCTTGGGCTTCAGACATAGCCAATGTTGATATGATTTTCAAGAATGTTTCTTCAAGTTCTAGGTATAGTGGTTTATGATTTGTTAGCATTGGTGTCACATTGTCTTTGCATACAATCAACACTGGTAGCCAATCTTTCACAAGTTTCATCCTCACCTGCAAAAAGCAATAGACAATAAAAAACCTCTTTTAACAATTTATGGTATTTTAAGCCAATGATCAATCATGTTTAGCAATTCATAAAAGACAATTGATACTCATGGCCATCATATAGAACTCCAGATTAATGGGATTGTGTTACGAGTCTACTCCATAAAATATTTGCATAAAAATAAATTCACAAAATGTAAAGGTGAATAACGGTTGGTAAGCAACACAAAACTGTTGCACAGTCATACAGGCACAAG